>JAAWXA010000005.1:8687092-8799102 GCA_038090715.1 Florisuga fusca | reverse complement strand
GCGAAGTATTTAATGCAAAATAATCCCAGCCTAGCTCCATCTTGTAAATTTGTATGGAACCCTTGATAATAGAAATGTTAATACCTACAGATATCAGGCAGCAATTAATACTTTATAAGTACTTTCCCATTACTTTTTCAGTTTCCACGTCTGGAAAGAAAGTAGGAGGAACAGAGTAGCTGTATGCATCTCTTATACAGCATTGTAGGAGGAAAAACATTGTTTATTCATCAGTAGTCATGTAGTCCTTAATCTTTTAATGTCAGTCTACATGGTTTTCCTCCACCATCATTCAAATGTCAGATGGTATTATATTTACTACACACAGAGAATTGTTCTTAATGGAATGATTCTGTTGCCAACGAGTCTTCTCCTGATCTTGTAATTTATATCCTAAATACACTCATAGACTTTCTGAATACAGAATTAAATGAATATTGTGTAATTTCATGAGATAAAAGGGTAATTATATTAGAGCACAGAAATGTGAGCCAGACACGCTACTTTGAATAGAGAATCCAGCTGTGCTTCAGTGAAAATAGAATTCTTAAAATAAAGTTGAATGAACCATCTCTTTTCAGTGGGGGAGCAAGGGAGAAAGTTTGGCTGTTATTCACATTGCAAATGTTTTAGAGGGCTTTGTTAGACTTTGTATATTTACTGTGCTGGACATCGACTGTGTGGGGCTTAGTTCTAGCAATGCCAGACCCATGTTGTGATGGGCATTGTTTTACTTCCTGCTGTGTGAACTCTTGCAAGTAGACAAGTTATGATTTTCCTTTGTTTGGTAGGTTTTTTCCTCCCATTTTGCAAAAGGAAAAGTTCTGTTTGTATGTTTCTATTTTAAATCCCACTGGAGGCATCCTCTAATCCATGAAATTGCTTACATCAGCCAGTGAGCTGAGGTACTTTGTCCTGTGACTTGCTGCTCATGATTGGAGATTGAAATTTCTTAACTACACATGCCTGTGATTAAATTTATTTACTGTTCTATAAGGCAGCTAGACAATGATATCCAGCATGGAATGATATCAAAAGTGAGGAGGCTTGGTGAAAATATTTTCTGGAATGATGTGCTGATCTGAGTAAAAATTACCCTAGCAAAAAAAATAGTAGACCAGTTTAAACCTGGATCAGTTCCCCTGTCTTAGTATATACAATATGATACTTATGTTAACACAAAGTATATATTGTTGGGAGTGACATAGAAAATGACTTGAGGTTCCTTATTTTAGTGGAAATGTAGCATTTTATCAGTTTTTTTAGTGTTTGAAACTGCAGCTGTGCAAATGTAGAGCTGATTTTAGTGAAAAGGAAAGATGGGCTGTAAGCTAAATGTTTTCCTTTTTTTTTTTGTTTTGTTTGTTTTGTTTGTTTTTTAGTTTTTCTGTGCTAGTACAGTAGGTGATAGATTATCTATCCTTCTTCTTGAGTGGAACAAGCCAAATCTATACCACAGAAAGCAATGCTCCGAAAAAGCAAACAATAATTTACAGTGCACAGCACTCCCTGGATATATATGGGATTTTGCACATTACTGTGATTAGAAGCATCCTTGCCTGGTTTCCTTGCTTTTGAGAGTTTAGGATGATCCACATCTGTGGACCTGCTCCCTTAGTTTCTGGTGCTCTGTGTGTAAGGTGGGGCTGCAAATATAGAGCAGTGCTTGTGTTTCTCAGGAGGGCAGACACTGTTTGTCATGGGCATGCAAGGATGGAAAGGTGCTTTGGAGTCCTGGTTTGTTTCCTGGGTATCTCTAGAAGAGTGGGGAATAATTTGTCCTTAAGCAATACTGTTCTGATAGTCTGGGGTTTTTGATATTTTCTGTAGTTGATTTAAAAAGTCTTCATGTAGGTTGATGTAGTGTAATAATTTTTTTCTCCAACAGTAGGAAATTATTTTTAATTATGAAACTAGGAAGTATCTTTTTTCCTGAGTTAAGTGGTCACAATTGATTAAAATTCATAGTTGGTCTAGACATCGCATATGAAAATTTTGTACTCTCTATATGATGTATTGAGAACTGATGGAAGATAAAAGAGCTTAAGGGTTATTTTGGGATATCACCTTAGGGTTAACCATCAGTTCAAGGCAACTGGAATAGTGTCCTGGACTTTACTGTTAGTAGGTATATCAAATACAGGTATAGAAGTAATTTTGCTCTTGCATATGGCAATGGGGAAGCCACTTAGTGTATGAAAAATAGTTTTTATATCCATATATCAAATGATGTGTGGAAGTACTGAGGAGCTTGGAGGGGCATGAAAAACAATGCAGACAGCAGGTACCTTGCTATGGTTTATGGTGCCTAACAAAATTTTTGGGAGAGCATAAGGGTTGGTGGTTTAATCACGTAGTATAGGAAGGTATGCATGGAAGAATTACCTAACACTGTCAGGTCTGTTACTTTGATTAATGAAGACATTGCAGTAGCATCGTTTATCAGTTGATGACACTCAAATTTAATTTCAAAATTAAAGCTTACATCTGCATACAAAACAGTAATTAATACAACAAGATGGTTATCTTAGGATAGTGTGAGGGCCTAGTGCTGTCCTAAGCCACCAAATGTATCGGCTTTTTTTCAGAAAGATGTGCTGTAGTACCATTTCCAGGAGAAATCTTTTATCATAGCATATGACTGTTTTGACAAAACACTTGGACTTATGAAGTTGTTGTTGTATTCTTCTGAAACTCTGGAAATCAGTGTTATGATTCTTTTTCATGGGTCTTTGGGGAAATAGATTCTCAACACCTTCATAATGATTCCAAGTTTCTTGCAATGACAACCTTCAGAAGATGTTACTTCTCCCTTTCCTGCCCAGAGCAAGGCTGGTCAGATGTTTTATGGAGGGTTTGGGGTTTTTTTGACTCACCTGAGATAGAGAATAAGGTGGAACAATGGCATGAATAGTTGCAAAAGAAGCTTTATTTAGCTATTTGCTCAATAAGCTTTGCCAAAAGCACTGAAGACTAGAGCAGGTTTCAGTGACTAATTTTTCAGGCTGCTCCTCCTGCCGGTTTGTCCTATTTTTTGTCCAGTGACTTGAAATTTTTTTGTTTCTTTTGGACTATTTAAACATTGTAAGTAATGATGTCACTGATGACATCAAGAAACTTAGTCAGATGAACTAACTGGTTTTTCTGTGCTCCCTGTCTGAAATCTGCATCTGCCTGCTGCTGTGTAACAGGCTGTTGTTAGACTAAATGATACTGGCCCTCTTCTCTTGTTGTTTTCTTCATAAAGTCACCTATTAATACATGGTTTTTTTTTAATTTAGTTACAGATAAGCACCAATTCAAACCCGAACACATGCTCTACAGATTCCGATATGATGATGGAACGTACTACCCCAGAAATGAGATGCAGGATGTGATCTCTAAGGTACAGGATGGAATAGTTTCTAATGTTAGGAAAAGCGTATGAGAAATGGAGGTTCTGCTTGTAAAACAATGCCAAGTATTATATGATAAAGAACATTCCCTCCCACTTGCCCACCTGTATACTTACATGAATCAAATTAATTTTTTGGTTTGTAAAGGAAGATTTCGGCTTCTCATTACACATTTTAAATACAAAATCAAATTTTTGTTGGTTTTTACTTCTTGTTATTTAATAGTTTTATAGGCAGGATGTGTTCCCTGTGTTTCTCTTTTTTTCTGATGCTGGCTTTTCCATCTATGGTATTTCTCAGTCCATTTTAATAGATATGAAGCCATACATGGACAATTGTTTTTAATTTTCTCTTAAAGCAGAGTGTCTTTTATTGGTGCCTTGAGAAGGTAGTACATCAATAGTAAAGTAGATGTTTAAACACAGATAGGTAATGCTATCCATCTACACTACTGAGCATAACAAAATGATTGAACAAAAGTTGCCTTTAAACTCAGTAATAAAAATTTCATGATTTTGAGGCAGAAGGAAATGTCAGCATACTAATATTACATTATAATGTAAGTCACTTTTCTGCAGGCATTTGTTAACGTAAGGTATATCTAGAAAAATCTTCAATACTGAACAACCTGGGACAGCAAAGTAGGATGGAATTTAATTTGACACAGCTTTTAATTTAATTTTTATACAAGGTTCTTCTTGCGTGTTATAAACATAATTGTTTTTTTAAAGTCTGGAAAGGAGTACTAATGTGATTCCTTTTTTTTAAAGTAACATTTTCTGATGGTAGTTTCTGAAACTCCTCCAAATGTGGTTTTTTGTTTTTTTTTTAAATTGAAAACATTTCTAGTCTTTTAATCTTTTTCTATTGTTTTTTAAAGTGTATTGGTTAATCATAATTTTAATTTGTCAGTTAAGTATTGATGCATATAATCAAATGCAGTGTTTTTTTTAAATTTAATTACTCACTCAGTGTGTAGAATAGCAATCAGAGATTGGGGAAACCTTAATGCATGGAAACATTGTTTTAAGTTTTGTGTTCTTTTCTTTTAAAGTACTATACCTTCAGAATTGTTTTGATGCTACCTTAATCCTTTCTGCATGTATCTTAGTGAAGCTGAGATTGGATTGGAAATGTTTTGGCTTTCATAATTCATCAATATTGTTATCTGGAAATACAGTTTTGGCACATGAAATTATGTAGAAATGAGAAAAGACTTTTTTTACCATCTAAATGCTGAGCATTTAGAACATACAGGCTTCCTTACTGTGTCCATTTCTCTTATGTTCTCTGTGGTGTGAACACATGGTTAACTAAGCTCATCTCCCTCTTTAACAGGGTGTACGACTGTACTGTCGCCTTCACAGTCTGTTTACCCCAGTAATTAGGTGAGTCCTGTTGGCAAATCCTTAGAGAATCATTTGGAAGAAGTATATAATCTGAATATACTGTGTTGGAATGTAGGAACCTAACCCCTCCTTTCAAGACTGGTCTCCTGGGAGTAATCAGACAAGACTTAAGGGCTATCAAGATAAAGAGCATAACTGAATCATTAAATGACTGCAAACTCTGTTCAAAATTACTTTTTTTCACAGAATTTTAGAGCCTTCGAGGTCCTGATGGATATGCTTGTATGCTTACTGTATAGATTAATACATTTACCCCATTACGAGCATTCCATTACCTCATTTGGAGAGTTCCAGCTATGGCAAAGTAGCTGTTTTTATACTCATTATTGCCCAAGTAAGATTGGTCAGCCTCCTCTATTCTATCTACAGTGAAAGGTTTGATTTGCTTTTTTACTCCAGAGGCAACTTCTGAAGCATTTCAGAATACTTCATTCATACTTGCTCTAACTTGTTTGTGAAATACAAGTTTGTTTGTTTTTTTTCTGTTAGAGTCTTTTGAGTTTTTGTATGATTTTTAAAAATGGTTTTGTTTTGAACAGGGATAAAGATTATCATTTGAGAACCTACAAATCTGTGGTCATGGCTAACAAGCTCATAGACTGGTTGATTGCACAGGCAAGTGTACACCTTTGGATTTATGTATGTTTTGCATTTAAATTAGAATTTAAAAGGTGGTGATGTACTAAGCAGAATAACATGCAGACACTTTGTGTAAGGGTTATTAGACCAGCATGTGTAAATGTAATCCTCTTAAACTAGTAAAATAAAACAGCCATCAGTAGCCATGCTGTTCGCCCATTTTGTGCTTATTTTCCTTATTTGCAATTGAGCTTTAAATGTTTTAATGAGACTTAGCTTTGTGGCTCAGTGTGTAACACTGTTCGTGACTTAAAATGAAATAGATAGGCTCTGAAAAACTCTGAGTTACTACTAGATGGATAAATGTCAGTAATAATTTGCTGTCATCACTTCTACTTTAAGCAAACTAGGAAGAAGAACAGGGTATCCTCTTCACTCAGTCAACATGCACCAGTTTTATAAAATGAAAGTTAAAAACTTGGATGCTTTTAGATTCTAATAGGTTCAATTTTTATGAATAATGCATTTTTACTAAAATTTTTACGTATGTATTTGTACCTACAAAGAGTTACTGCATTAAGGGTGCCTTCCAACCAAAACTATTCTGTAATTCTGTGATAAACATTATATACTGTTCTATATGTATGCTATAAATGTATCTAAAGTAAGTGATGTTAAATATAATGTACAACCATTGCCAGCCCTGTGAGGTAATGCCGTTGTGCATAGCATCCATTTTGCTGCTGTAGTAAAATGTATTTTAAAGAAATATTCTGGTTTAACAGGGGGACTGCCGGACGAGGGAGGAAGCCATGATATTTGGTGTAGCTCTTTGTGATAATGGGTTTATGCACCATGGTAAGTAAATACATTCTGTATAAGCTATGCTTCTCTTTTGTTTAAAGCTATCTACATAATTTGAAGGGAATGGAGGGACTGGTGAAGAAATTACAGAAGGAATTGGAAGTTGTTTCATTGTATTGCTAAAGAAACCTACATTACAATCTTAAAGAAAGAAATATAGCTCGTTTATATGCTGAAGATTATTTTCGGACCTTTTTATAACATGTACTGAGGAATTCATCTTCTGAAGGATATAAAGGGGCAGTTTTGTTACCTACATTGAAAGTAATTTCTTAAGCAGGTAATAACATGTTTGCACAGACAAGACAGTAAAAATTTAGGAAATTCATAGGAAAGAAAGAGTCCTTTTTTGGGGGGAGTGAAGAAAGTATGGAAGAACATGACTTAAAAGGTGATATGGTGGCAATAGGGGAAAACAGACTGTAGAAAAATGAGACAGTAAGGACATCAGTGAACAAAGAAGAAGCGAGAGGAGAGCAGAGATATGTGCAGAACCAAAAGTGAGGTCAACAAGGTCACATTTAAAGCCATCAGAGTGAAGATTTCAGTGAAAGGATTGAAGCAGGTCATTTGCAGAAGTGAAAAGAGAAAAAAAATTATGTTCTCATCAGCTTGTTTAGAGAAAGAGGGAGAATCAACTTCCTCTCTGGTGCTGTTTATTCTTTTTCCTTTGACTTTTAAACATGCAAACTGCATCCATCTGCTGTTGGAGTTGCTTTCATATCCCTACCAAACCAATTTCTAATAATGTTTCTGGCATGCTTCACCACCTGGAGAGTGCCAGAATCTGGTGGTGAACATCTCAAGCAGCTGTCCAGTAGGACTTTCCAAAATCATGTTTTTAAATCCTTAGGAAAAAAACCCAAACCCTTGGGCTTGACATTTTCACTAAAACCATTTCAGGCTAATGTGTCTTCGTTGACTTGGTAAAATCCAGATGCTGTAGTGGAAAATGTACTTAGTGATACATATCTGTAATGGACCCAAATAAAAATGTTACTTATATTAAAAATTAATATTCACACACAAGAATAGTTTTACTAGCATTTAATATGTGTATGCATGTTTAATATTTTATGGTTCATGAAACACATGATATTCGAAAGTTCAGAAGAAAAAAAGGATTAATATTTGTGGGATTATATCGTACAGTATTAGAGAAAAGTGAATTTAAAGATGAACCACTGCTGTTCCGTTTTTATGCGGATGAAGAAATGGAAGGGTCAAATATGAAGCACAGACTCATGAAACATGATCTGAAAGTGGTGGAAAATGTCATAGCCAAGTCATTACTGGTAAGTGAAACTCAATGATTTTATGCTTTAAGTAAAAAAAAATCTTGTAGTGATAATAAATTAGCACTATGTTTTGTTATCTAAAGGGGATATTTATGTCTTATTAATGATTTTCTGAAGAATATTTTGAACAATTTTATTTTTCAGATTAAATCTAATGAAGGCACATATGGTTTTGGTTTAGAAGATAAAAATAAGGTGCCAATTATTAAAGTGGTGGAGAAAGGATCAAACGCTGAGGTATTGAGGATTAAAAATCATCTTCCCAGTTTTATTCATTTGATCACAGATGCATATTTTGTACATCAGTCAGGAAAATCTGTAGTAGTAGAAGGCAACAATGACAATTTTCTAACCTCATTAATTTTTTTTTCCTCCGTGATTTTTGTTTGTTAAAAATATTGCACTGACCCTTATCAACACTCATTTTCTGCTCAGGTAAATTGTTGGTAAATTGTTGCTCAGGTAAATTGTCAGGTAAATTTTCTGCTCAGGTAGATATAAAAGTTACAAGTTTTTTTAGTACATTTTATAATATTCCAGTGATTACATTAATTATGAATTGCACTTGTTGTGAGTTGCACTTGATGTATTTCATAATAAAGGACATACCGAGCCTTGCATAAAGTCTAGAGTTTGAGAATTTTAATGAATAAATTACAGTCTTGGTTTGTTAGTTAGATGGTCTTTGGGTAAATTAATATTCTGCTGAACTGTGTGGGAGTCTGTATACATTTAAATATAAATAATTAATTTCTTTCATGAGAGAAAAAACTTAGACTTTCAGTCCTTTCTAAGTCTCATGGTAGAATAAAAATGTGAGATAAGAATAGATACAGCAAATCAGTAATACAGTGCACCCACAGACCTAGATCCCAGGTGATTTCAAGCTGTCAGGTTCTGCCATGATCTTAGGGGGCACTGAAGCTTTGCCTGGACCTTGAGCTGCTCTGTGTACTTCCCCCATCCAACTGGTTACAGTTCATTCATGTTTAAAAACACAAAAGTTTAAAAACTATGTGCCATTTGGTTTGCCATACCTTGGGCTCAAAGACCATGAGATGCTTAAGGATATTATTTTGTTTTGGAACTTAATAAATGCTCCCTAAGATATTTATCAAGACTTTCCTTATGGAAAGAAGATTTAGTTCCTTTGGGGAACAATGGATGGACAAACTAAGTACTGATGTCATAAAAAACCCAGCAGGCTCAATGAAAGTTTTTGTTTTATTACAGATATTAACTGATCTTATAATACTGTCATAAAATGGTGATTAAGGCTAGGTCTTGTATTGAGGTTTCTTCAGAATGAGTGTTTACCCTTCTAATGCTTCTACGTCAATTTAAGCAGTTCTAGAAGCATTTGAGTGTGAGTCTTTTGTGTGTGGTATGTGAAGGAGGCATAAAGAATGTAAAGGAATTGTGCATGTCCTTTTTACGTGCGTGCCAGCAGAAGAAAACTTAAAAGGCAAACATAATAAACAACTGTTATTGTTTTCTAGATGTCAGGCTTGGAAGTTGGGAAAAAAATCTTTGCCATTAACGGTGACCTGGTTTTTCTGCGACCCTTCAGTGAAGTGGATTGCTTCCTAAAAGCATGTTTAAACAGCAGAAAGCCCCTCCGGGTACTTGTGAGCACCAAACCACGGGAGTAAGTTGTCATTCCTTTGAGGGAATTTTTACAAACTACCACTGAAGTGAATTTTAAAAGACCAGTGGAACTTCAGACAACATTTCTGTAAAGTTACTGTAGATGCTGTATCTAATCTGACTTTGTGTAAAGTCAAGCAATTTGATCTGCTTTGATTTTGTTTTATTACATTTGTCAATCAGCAAAAGCAAAACACAAGTGCTTTAGCTCATCAGCTCTGCTACTTTAAATATATGCAGGAACTCCAAGTGTAAATGAAGTTGCCTTGATTATAAATACAGTTTTGATCACTTACTTCTCACTGTGTTTAATAAACAATGTCCTCTGTCTGGGGATTAGTTGCTGGTTTGGCAGAAGTTGGACTCTGTAATTTAATGGGCCCCTCCAGCATGTGTGCTGGTTGTCTAAACAGCAGGAGCAAGTAAAGAGCTCCCCATCTTTCTGTAACAAATGCATTGCTGTACACAGTTTTGACCATTCCCACTTGGATGAAGTTCCTGTTGTGTAAAAGAAATACAAAGTGAGGCTTAATGCTGGGTTAAGTATATATGTAAGTGAGCATAGGTCTATTGTTGAAGTTAATGCACTGTTAGCAGTTATCAAAGAAAGAGAAGATTAAGAAGCTCATTGGTCAGGAGTCATTTTGATCAGATTTTGCAGGATAAGGAGGAACCATCCTTCATTACTGGACAGCACATGCAGAGTGCCTTGGAAATGGCCCCTGTTCTGCAATGGAATGGGGATGTATTTCTCCTGTCAATAAACAAAGGTGTCTTGAAAAGTACAGTGGCACCCAGAAAAGGGAAAAGAGCAAAGAAAGAAATATGACATTAAGATGATCATCTGGATTGATATGCCAAAAAAACCCAACCCCAGACAAACAAACAAAAAGTAAAAAAATCCCCTAAACCAGTAGATTATAGCGCTGTAGTAAGCATAAAAGGTGTATCTTGGCCTTTCTTTTAATGAAGATCTTGGTTTAATTTGTGACACAACTTGCCAGTGAAAGTCTGCATGAATTTCAAGGTGGATAGAGGTGATTTAGCAAAGAGGAGATGAAATTATTTCTCAGTGCTACCTGCTTTTTGTCAGAAGTTGTTGCTGGCACAGCAGTGCTGGCAGAAGAGAGTTTTCTCCTAAATTCTCAGCCTACACTACCAGTAATGGTCTTTCATAGTTCTTTAGCATCTTTATAAACTATTTGCAGAATTACATCGTGTAGAATATATCAACCTCAGATAAAATCTAAGTAGAGTAAATTATGCTATACTTATGATAATGTTTCAAATGAAAACTTATCTCAAGAATGTTCTACTAGTTTAAAGAAATTATATACTTCCAGTGAGTCTTGTATCTCACATCTTCTGCTATTGTCTCCAAATGCTAAGCATTAGATATATGAGAAAAAATGAGAGTACAAGAAATGATGCAATTGTGTTTGTAAAAACTACCTGTAAATCAACTTTATTACAGTCCAGATGTATTTAAAAATCACTTTTTTGGCATCAACTTGAATTTGTCTGCATTTGTACCGGCAAACTGAGCTCAGGGCAAAGATCCTTTGAATAATAACAGAGCTGGCTGTGGAAGTAAAGGCTGTTAAGTTAAATCAGTGCACTGTTATGCATGACCTAACTAGGTCTGATAAGGGCTAATGCAGCTGTGTTGCTTTTTCTGGAAGCTGAGCTGGTATCATGTGGATATGCTCGCTTACTTGGGGCAAGCTCAGGGCTTCATTTTAAGGAGTAGATGTGAATTTTGAGTCTAACAACTGTGTTTTTGTAGGTTATGTGTATCAGTAGGTTTATTGCTGTTGCCCTTTAGACCCAACAAGAGCATGTAGCACAATGTATTTATAAGTTTGTGAACAGTAGTAGGAAATTCTTGCTTTACAAAACTCAGTACTTTGAATAGCTGCTCAGAAAAACTGCAACAAAGTATTTTTTCAATAAAAGTCACCAAGGAGACTCTTGAATATTAAAAATTGCAATATGTATTAGCCTTCACAGTTTTCTGCAGGTCACTGGACAAGGCTGTGTTCCCCAGGCTCTGCCCTTTTGGCTGAGAGGCTGTCTGCCTTAAACAGGGCTTTCAGTGTTATTGTACTGTAGCAATTTACACAAATCACAGTCTCTTTAGAAGGAATTTTAAAACTATGGTGATGCTTTGGCTGTAATCAGCATATTGAATTTCCCAGCAAGATAGCATTGCCTTCCTCTAGTTGCAGTATCTTAGCTTGCTCTTATTTCTGATGTCAGTTGTGCAAAGTATCTGGAATACAAATTGTGCTGTCTGCAACTGGAAATGTAATGAATATTGTGCTGTCCTACATCCTTGTAGCCTACTTGCCTTGAATAACAAAATGCTACCTTTTTCTACACTCCTCTTGAATCTTTGCTTGTATCAGGACAGTGAAGATTCCTGACTCTGCAGATGGACTTGGCTTCCAAATCCGGGGCTTTGGCCCATCAGTTGTCCATGCTGTTGGGAGAGGTAAGCCATAAGAGCTGTTGGCAGTAGTGGTAGATATACATGGGATATCTAAATGGCATAGCTGAAATAAATCAAAACTTGGTCCAATTATTCAGCTTAGTGTCCCAGGCTTCCATTCCCACCCCTCGCCAAACTAATAAACACTGTTAAGTAAAACCAAATAAGATTACTTTGTGTTCTTACAACATGTAAGCATTGGATAGATGTTGTGTCTTTTTTGTGTGTGTGTGTGTGTGTGTGTGCATTTATACAAAGGTAGGAAAGTTAAGGCTGTGCATTGTTTACAGACTAATGAACAGTGATGGATGCAAAATCACTTTCTCCAGTAAATTGGTGTTGGGAGCCACTCACTTCCTCAGTATTAATTTGTTAGGGACCACGGGGTTCTCAATGTACTGAAAACATCTTACAGAAAATGCACTTACCACAAATCTTTGCAAGAATGCTGGTGACCTAGTCTGTGTTTGTACTTGCAGATGTTTCCTCTAAGTATTCTTTTGTCCATTTTGTGATGCTGGCAAATGCATGCCATTCCTCACTCAGTATGTTCATGACTGGTGCACTGGCTATAAAAGAAATGGAAGCATTCTTCATTGCTGTTAATGGCAGAGGCAACTAACATTATATTTTCAGCTATTATGTTACAGTTGTGTCCTCTTCTCCTCATTGCTTTGCAGCTGAGGAATTCCAATTGAACTGATTGGCAAAACATCCAGATTTGAACAGAGCTCAGTGCCTTTTTTTTTTAGGCTGTGGTGCCAGAAGTTGGATTTTCACAGGAAAGTGTAATAAACTACAGACTGTTGAACTGATGGAATAATTATTTCTGCACCTGGATCTCAACTGAACTGCCTATCCTTGTTCATTAAGCACATACTTTATTCCAATTAGCTTCAACAGCATTTAAGTGCTTGCTTATGTGGTTTGCTAAACCTAAAAGATTTTAAACAAGCATGTGCTTAAATACTTTGCTGAATTGGGACCTTGGGCTTTTTGATGAGTTGTTTGTTGTTTTTTTTTTTGAGAGATATACTTAATAAGACCTATTTAAATGTTTATTTGAAAGTCTCTTTTGAGGGGGATTGCAATAGCTGGTAATGGTGTATTTCACTATTCCTAAGTTTTCCAAAGGGTTGCTTTGATACTAGATTTAAAATGTAGCTCTCATCTAACCTGATGGTACCTAAAACGAGGGAAATACAGGTATATTCTTTAGGTTGTTTCTTTGTCAGATATGTTCACCTGACAAATCATGACATAGCTTTTCTTTTTGTCATCCCTGCAAATTGAGTTTAAGCCTTTTCTTTCATAGCAACTTGCTTCTGCACCTCAGCCTTGCAGTCTCCAGGTAATAGCTTTTAACTTCCCCGATACCTTTGGGGCACTATCAAGAGGGACATAAGGAGGCTAACATTCAGGTAGCTGGAACTAAGATCACATTCCAGCAGGTTGTCTTTCAGGAGTGGGCTTGAGTCACACTGAAAAGACCTGGAGACAGCTGCTATTTTTCTAGTACCTGTTTGGTGGATAGAAAATTTTCCCAAGGTGGTTATTCCATTGTGAAATTAAATCACTGAACCATGTATTTTGTGTTGCTCAAAAACAAAGGTTTGGGTTGCTTTGTTTTTCTCCCTGCCAAAAAAATAAACTTGAGATTTCATACTTTATTATCTTTAGGCACTCTGTTATAATTGATTTGGCAAAAAGATTAAAATAAGAACAAGATTCTTGGAAATGTTTTCGGATTTGGATATTTCACTTAAAGTTTCTTGCTAAACTCTAGCATGCTCATTCTCTATGAATTGTCAGAAAGTTTCTGTTTTATATTTAAAACAGACACCTGAAGCAGTCAAGAAGCTCAGACTTGGGGCATGTAAAATAATTCAGAATAGAATCATAGTTTAGTTTTGGTTGGAAAACACCTTTAAGATCATCAGGTCCAATTGTGAAAGTGGCTTAAGTGGTCTAGAGCCTTTTTACCCTTTTAAAATCTATTTCTTGAAGACAAATTGGCTGGTGGGTTCTTGGGGTGCCCTACACAGGGACAGGAGTTGGACTTGATGATCCTGATGGGTCCCTTTCCACTCAGCAGATTCTATGATTCTATGAAACTTTCTGCATTTTTTCATGCTACTAGTAAAAAAACAGCCCTTAGAAAGCAGTCTTTTCTGTTTTTATGGAATCATCTGCTAAGGAACTCCCATTTTCCTGTAGTCCAACTGACTGCAGAAGCACCCAGTGATCAGGGAAAGTAATATACTGATTTTAAAAATGAACCTTTTGGACTGTAAGATTGAAAGAAGATGTTCAGGAAAAGAAATCTGTTAATCATATGTTTTGTTTTTTTTTTAATAGGAACAGTAGCAGCTGCTGCAGGTCTCCACCCTGGCCAATGCATAATCAAAGTGAATGGAATTAATGTCAGCAAAGAGACTCATGCAAGTGTTATTGCTCATGTCACGGCATGCAGGAAGTACAGGCGGCCAATGCAGGTACCTCTCATTTGGTACTCTTGAAGATTTTCTCCTGGATGTTATATTTTGATCAAAGTAAACAGTGTGGTTTGTATCTCTGTCCACACATCTGTTGTGTTTGGGTGGGATGAGGGGAAAAGTGAGGTGATCAAAAGTGAGGGGAAGCCAGCTGAATTGTGAAAGCTGAAGATTGCTCAATATGTTGCTGATGTTCCATTTAATTTCTACACTTAAATAAAACTAGGCTTATTGCTAATTTTTTTTTCATATAGTATTTTAAAAGATTATGTCAAGGTTTTTTTTGCATTTCTATGCAGAAAGCATTATGAGGTATATTCTCACCATAGAGAAGGATTTACACAGCTCACTGCCTGCTGAACAGTGGGAGAGTGTAATGCAAAAAGCTGATCTCCTTCCAGAATTCTGTACCCTTCAGCACACAGAGAGCAGAGTGCACATATTCCATCTATAAAAGTCTCTGCATTCCCATTGCATTCCAATCTTGGGAAAAAACATACATTCAAGGACTCAATATTTTCCTTTTTTTTAATATAAGCATGCAATTTTCATAATCTTTTTCACATTCATCTAGGAGAATATTTCAGACTTCCAAGACACAAATCTAAGGAAGCAGGCAAAAACCAGCTGGATTTTGTAATCTAATTTTGCACATTTTTCATAAACTGTGAACCAATATTAATTAACTTCACAAACTCTTCCACTGCACGTTATTTGAGAAATAGAATCCAATTAAAATCAGAAGTGAAATCCTTCTCTCACAGCTACTGCATAGATATGAGATGAGAATTGTAAGTAAGAGTTAGAACTGTGTCATGCAAATAAAGTCTCTGTGAAAATGTTTGTCTGGATATTTTTGTTTAAACTCTTAAGACAGAATTGAAGTTGTTAGATAGCATATCAAGGACAAGCTCACCTATTCTTTAAAGGCAGATGCAGCCTAGTAAAGAGAAGGTGCTTTGTGTACTAGTAGCAAAACTGGCTAGAGTAAAAAGACAGATTGAATTCTCTGTCGCAGGTGTGTCCTCTCTGTGTATAACTGTAGAGTTCCTGTAGGGATTAGTGACATCTAAAGAGATGTTGTGTTGGCTGACATGCAAAATTAATCTTTTTTTTAAAAAAATCCTCTTGTGTAATACAGAGTAAATAACTGTTCCTATACTGAGTATTTTTTTAAATCTTGAAAAGTAGTTGATCATAATTCAGCAAAACACAAATAATTAAAATCCTCCAGACTGACAAGAAAAAATGTCATTTAGGATGCAGTGCTATCAAATGATATGGGAGAACTGTCTAGACTGAAATAAATGACAGTATTCCCACTGCTGTCAAGACAGCTAAAATTTCATTTCCTATTCAGAAATTTGAGTATTTAATTACTTGGTAGACGAGTATGGAATTTCTACTATTTTGTACAGTACACTAGCCTATCATTTAATTAATAGAAATATTGCAGTCTCTCCTGTGGTTGGCAATTGCATAGTGGAAAGGGGATCTTTTTTCTTTTTCCTGTCTATTCCATTTCTCAGGGCGAGGGAGTCTTCCTGCTTGACTGACACATGAAATTTCATTTTAGATTCTTCCACTGTGTAACTTCTGTTGAACGATGTTTGTAGTTGCTCTGTCTTGTCTGGATAAGGAAAATCTGAAGCAGATTTTACTTCTTGGAATTACAATTTCTTTGCAGTAATACTAATTACCATATGACAGATCCATGCTTGATTTTTGCCTCTGTAATGCTTTTGGAGAATATTGCTGCAAATCATATTACATTATAGCTTGTGTTAACTTTTGAAAGGACATCCAGTTTACATCGTTAGTCCTTCCTTTGACATAATGTACAGCCCCTATTAAAGATTGGCATGGCAGTCTTTGTGCTGCCAAGCAAACCTCTAAGACTCCGTAACCGAGCAGCAGGCCTTTAGGAGTACCTGCAAAGAAACGTGGATTTCAGAAATGTTTCAATCAATCAGCTTGTGCACAGGTGTCTTCCAACAATCAGCAGAGAGCTCTGAAAGTTTAGCTTATTTATTTAAAAAATTTCAGTACTATTGAGTGAAAAGGCAAGGATTAATCCAAGAAATGTACTTCATCAATCATAAAAAAAATTAGTTACCTATGACTGATGAGATAAAGATAGCAACTGAATATTGTTTATTAGCGAAGCATAATTGGATGTAAATTGCATTTTGTGTGAAATTTGCAACATTCAGCTTAAACTTTAGCTATCCTTGCTTAACTTTGAATTTTTCCACAAACTCCTTTTTAAAGTTTATGAATTCAGATTAGTCATAATCATGTCACTTATTCTAGTGTAGCTGTTGGAAAAGGAGTGATTAGCTGACTGTCAAGCTTCTTTTGAAATGTAAGGGGAAAAGAAGAGTAGTTTGGAGATGCCATACTTGATAGGCCCTTCCACCAAGATGTGGTGAGTGTTGTGACTGACTAAGTGAGGGGCAGGAGCAAGATGTAAGGCATACAAATGGCTTCTTGATAGGTTATGTCACCAAGCCACCATTCCTGTGCTCATGTGTCAGTCACGTCTGGTGCTGGACCTTCGGGGGTGATGCTGTCCTTTTTGGGCGTAGTGCTAGTCTGGGAAAAAAGTTAAGATCAGCTACAAAAGGCAAATATAAGTAATGAAAGCTGTAGTGTGTATTATTCCTGACACAGGGGCAATACATGGGTTGGATATATCTTTAATTATATATCTTTGGTTAGTATTCCATAATATTTACCAGCAGATTTGTTGATACACAGTGGATTTAACAAGGCAAAAATAGGTTCTCTTTGTTTTTTTCATGATTTCTTGTCCCAACTGTTTTCTGATCTGCAGTTTGAAATTTGAAATGTCTTAAATTATTTTTGGCAAAGACATGGCAAACTGATGGATGCCTTACTGTCACAGATTTCATAATGTCTCATGGCAATATATTCTGAAATAAAAAACAAGTTGACAAATGCTTTAGTTTTAGATAGTTTTAAAGAAAGACAAAATTCTCTATAATTTTCAAAATACCGTATTTAACTTGGAGCTCAGAAGGCAATAAAGCTGAATAATATTCAGGGTGCTAAAGCAACTATTTCATGTTTGAGAGCAGTCAAATAAGTTGCTATCAATTGCATTTGCAAAGGTTTCCTTAGCTGTCTTTTTCATTGGTGTTGTGGGTTTTGGTTTTTTGTTTTGTTTTGTTTTTAGCAAGATTCTATACAGTGGGTTTACAACAGCATTGAAAGTGCACAAGAAGATCTTCAAAAAACAAACACCAAACCCCCTGGAGATGATGGAGGAGATGCCTTTGACTGCAAAGTGGAAGGTATGAGTTGCTTGTCTTGATTTTGTTGTTGCTGAGAACATTCATGTAGTATAGCAAGGAAAATATAGGTCGTGGTTTTCTTTTCAGAGACAAAATTGCAGACTATAAAGTGCACTTAATGTGTGGATTTGATTCTTTTAATATATTCGATATGTGTTCTCTGAAAATTATTATATTTCTCTTTTTCAGAAAAAGCTTCTGTGAACATATTAGAGAAATTCTGTTCAATTTTCATTAATTTCATACATAATCTTAGGAATTACCTGATTTATTTTCACCACTAATGATTATATAAGCCTAAATCAGATACATTAGTCACTACTGCGTGAGAAATAACAAATCAGCTATCCCTTATATTATTTTCAGGCAATTAACATTTAGATAAAACTGCATTCATAAGCATCATGCTAATTAAGGACAGTTAATGTGAACTGTATTTACATTCTCAGTGTAAACACTGATATTCTGGTTCCATTTCTAAATGTTGACACTTTTGACACTAATTTTCTTCTAGTTCACTCTGTAAGTTCTCAGGTCTCCCTTTTTTATTGCTTTTCTTATGACTGTGGATTATAGATGAAATTGAATTATTCTCTTCAATAGCTGTCTGTTAAGAGAGGCTGCTGTGACTTGTCTGTTCATGCCTCTTTTATTAGTTTAGCATCCATAAACCTACTGATATTCTGTTTTTTAAATCATTCTGCTGGTAGCTGGGTTTTTTGATGAGCATTTCTAAATAGAATGATCAGAGCATACCTGCTCCTAGAATGCTTGCCTGTGTGCCTTTTAGTTTGTTTACTCACCAGTGCTCCTCAACTGGTTTGTGTTGTTTTCTTTATTCTAGAGGTAATTGACAAATTTAACACTATGGCAATAATTGATGGGAAGAAAGACCATGTGAGTCTCACTGTAGACAACGTTCATTTGGAATATGGAGTGGTTTATGAGTATGACAGCACAGCTGGAATAAAATGCCATGTGTTAGAAAAAATGATTGAGCCAAAGGGGTTTTTCAGCTTGACTGCAAAGGTATGAAGCAATTTTTGTATGTAATAATTCTTACTATGCTTAAAACAATGGAGCAACATCTGGCTCTTGCTTATTCTTCGTTATATGTATTTCATTTAATATCTTATAATTGATCACCGTAATCTCTCTGATATTTTGGAGGATGATTGTGTATTCAGGACACAAACTAAGTGATGGTGTGGTTATAAATTGAGCGACTAAAGTGAAAACTTTAGAAAAGTTTTCTTTTCCTCCTGCTGCCTCCCTTTTCTCTTTAATTATGAAATAGAACTTTAAAAAAGGTCAATGACTGACTGATGTCAAAATTTGGTGAAGGTAGGCTGTAGTTTCCCAAAGTTTTCTAAACTCCTCAGAAGTGCATGTGCAACTTCTAAAATTTGTTTCAGTAAAAGGAGTACCACATCTGTCTTTTCTGTGTCTGCAAGTAAAATAAAGCTGTGCATATAGAGGCACACACATTGTCAAATTTACAGAGGAAGAAAAAACAGTAAGTGCAACTTTAGAGTTTAATTTGGAGGGTTTACTTTGTGAATGTTTCCAAATGATAAAACCTGTGATTGCTGTGAATGGGATGTGAAATTTTTCATGTATTTCTGGTATTGTCTGCATCAAATATACAATGCAGTAATACAGCTCTTTTACTAAGTGTATTTTTATCTTCTCACACACATACATATGTTAGTAAAGTACACCTACGAAACCCAGACTTTTGGGGAGTGTACTGATATTTGAAAATTTCTTGTGTTGATCTTTCCATCAAAAGTGTAAACTAAAATACTGATCTTGTACTGAAAAGATGGAGGCATGGCCACATTTCTTTTCTCTCACTTCTCTTTAGGGCAGGTTAGGTTGGCAGACAGAGGATTAACTTCTTTCACCAATATGATGAGATTTGCTAAAGCTGGTCTAGTCAATATTTCAAGTAATTGGCCTGAGAAGTGTTAATTCTTGCTGTAATTGCAGTTTCATGTTAAATGTTTAAGGCGTTATTTCCTAACTGCGTAAGAAATATTTTTTCCGTTGTATGTTTACTTCCACCGTGCTGATTCTGGCCTTAAATGTAACATAAACATTCAGTAAGGTCTTATGCTTCTTTCCATGTGCTTTTCGTTCTGCTTGCTGTGTATTCATTGCTGCCTTATGTTTTCAAACATCTCTGTCTGCGTTACATGTAGCAGTGAAGTGAAGTAACTGTGGGCTCCTTTTCTACATTGTGCAAATCTTTGTTTTGATTATTAGAATGAGAAAGTATCCACAATTATGCTGCAAAAATCAATGCATTCAAAACTGGTGTTATTTTAATGTACAGCTACAAAAAGAAAAACAAGACCACTTGAATTATTTATATTTGGATTATTAATTTAACCTGACATTAAGGAAGCTTGAAAGTGTGACCAAAGTGAGAGGGGTGTTTTGGTGCAGTATTTGGACACTGCAGCAGAAGGGTGAAATGCTTTCCTTATTTCATCCTGCTGGGTACCTGAGAAAAAATTTTTCTCAGGATCTAGTAATTTATAATCTGTAAGTTCTTAAAAACTTCAAATTTTGCATTCCAAAATTTCTTTGCATTTTCAATTTTTCTATACTCCTTAATCAAGCTTATAAATTATATATTACATCAGTGAAAGTGATATTATGATAATGGACTGTAGCAGAAGTGAACTACAGATGTAAGTCCCATTATGAATTAGTACTATATGTCTTGATTGTCCTTCAAATATCTCTAAAATGTGAGCCTTTTCTTGTTTAGGTGCCATCATCTAGTTTTTGGGTGCCTGTGTTATAAAGTTATTTTGGCTCTGTTTTTCAAACACATCTTCAGGGGTGAACCCAACAAGGAATGGGCATTTTCCATGTTCCATAAGACAGTGAATTTTGGTTCCTGAAATGTAACTCTAACTTTAAAAGTAGGACTATATTCTGCTCTCATCTCTTTAACATTTCAGTTTTCTGTCACCATGACTTGCTGGCGCTGTTTACATGACAGCAAGACTTCGTTGTTTGCTGGGCAGTATAGCTTATTTTGTTCCCTATTTCCTGTTTATATATGCAGAATATACAAGAGAAAACCTCTCAGTTTTCTTGTATGCTTTCTCAGTGTGTTACTATCACTTATATAGCCAGACCAAAGTTTTGCTACAAGTAATGAATTAATTCATCAGTTTTGAATATTATGTACTGTTCAAGTAAATACAGCAGATAATGTATTTCAGAGCAGCCATAGTGGTTATATTAGTAGGGAATTAGTAGTAAATCCATTATGAGTGTCATGAGAAGCCAAATAAAAGGGGCTTATAGTGGGTGTAACTAATGGAGGGGGTAGATTTAAAGAAACCTTTTTGCTTCCCAGGTTTTATTAGTTGTGTTATGCAGTGTTGTCTGTGATATTGAAAGGCAATTGATTATCAGGCTTTTCAGCCTTAAATATAAAGAATCATAAATAAGGGGTTAACTAAGAGGTTATCTTATTCATCCTATTTCATAACATACTGCCCTTGTTTTTATCATCTTAGATTCTTGAAGCACTGGCAAAAAGTGATGAACATTTTGTGCAGAACTGCAACAGCCTCAATTCCTTAAATGAAGTGATCCCCACAGAGCTTCAAAGTAAATTCAGTGTCATTTGCAGTGAGAAAATTGAGCATATCTACCGAAGAATCTCTAGTTATAAAAAGGTAGGATTGTTGTGTCCTAAGGTTGAAAAAGTTGGTCTTTTAAGGGAAAACCAGGGGAATGTGGCACAGTTGGAATAACTCTTCAAAAATGACTACTGAAATGGCAAAAATATGGCTGGAAGTTTAGCTATTTTGAGGGGTGAATGCCTAAACTGAGGAACTGCCTAAATTGTTTTCCAACTGTGCCCTTTATTATTCCTTTTTTAGGCACTGGCTAGATCATATCCTTTCTTGTTTGCTCTGTTCAGTTGTAGATACAATTAACTGCATATTTCCTACAAAACACCCAGGATTCTTGTAAATGCCTTGAACCAATACTCTAGTGAATTTGCAGATGTTAACCAAAAATGAAGCAATAACATCAGAATTGTTTTTTCCTTCTAATGCATCTTAATTTTAAATACCAAATGGTTACTCTTTTATGCATCCTTTATGCCCGGAATGTTTGTATGACTTTTTCTAGCATGTCTGGTAATAGCAATAGAACTGTAAATTGCTAGATTAACTTGGGTTAAAAAAACATTATAGCATGGAAAAAAGGGGAAGGTACTGGCTTTCATACACTTGAGATCTACATTAATGAGATGTGAACAAATACATAACCCAGAGTGTGAACTCGAGTCACTGTCATTGTATTTATTTATAGTTGTTGAGCTAATCAGGGCATAAATGAATCAACTATTTGAGAAATTGTTAATGCAAACTTATTTTCTCATCCTGGTTTCTGTTTCCTCTCCCATGCAACCTAATTCTTGGGAGTTTGTAACTACTTTGAAGTAGGCCCAAAATTGCTACTTAGAACTGATTCTGCCCTGTCTCATCTGTGGTGGGATCTGAGTTGTGACATTTACAAACTGCTCTGGTCTGAGAGTTAATATGCAAAAAATTGAAATGAAAAAATGGAAAGGATGAAGTTCTATGTAGAAGCTTCATACAGCTCTGAAAGGTACATTGAAGGGAACAGATGTTTTCTTGTTTTTCAAAGAAAATGGAGCTTCAGTAGGATGAAGGCTAAAATGTGACTTTCCTAAGGTTTTTCAGGGTGCTTTCTGACAAGAGTCCTTAACTGAGGAGCTGAGTGAAAGAAGGAGACATCAAAAGGATTCTGATACTGCATTAACAAATTTCTCAGTTGTTTGCCTGAATCATAAACCTCTATGTTTTCAAATAGATTAAAAATCAAAATATCTTTCTAAAAAACAAACTAACTGGTTTTAACATTATTAATAGTGTATTTAGAGTTCAAGTAACATTGAGGTGATTTATACCTGTCCTGTAGCTAGAAAATTTGAGCATGATGTACAGTCCTTGTACAGGAGGTCAAGAGAATAAATGAAATTTTCTTGTGTTATGCTGGGTATGAAATGAACAGCCTCTGGGAAGTGCTTATACTTTTCACAGCACTTACACTGTCTAGAAGGAGATATTGCTGATACACACTGAACTTTCAAGCTCGTATGCTCAAAAATCAGTAGTTTCACAGTTATAGCTTTTAATGACAATTAGTAATGCAATGAATTTCAGGAAAAGATATGCTGTTTTCCTGGCAAGGTAAAGGTAACCATAGTTACAGGAGATTTTCAGAGTGCCTGAGCACGGCTTGGCTCCTGGTTTCACTGTTAAAGTTTGGATTCTATAAATAGAAACCCTCTAGATTTTTGCAGTTCTTACTATTATTAATATTATCAGAACATTTTGCTCATAACAGACCTCAAGTCCACTGCCATGAGTCCCAGATGTTTCTCAACACATATACAAAAAGAATTTTAGGCCTGACTTATGACCTGATTAAATTGTAGCCAGGCATTTGGTCTCTCTGGAGTAGGATGTGTGGGAGATTGAGATGTGAAATATGTACAGCTTGTAGGAACATTTTCATCGTTGAATGTCCTTAGTGCCCTTCTTAACTATGTGTACATTCTCCAGCCTTCAAACAATTCCATAATTGGATCTCTTCTAAGTTTCCAGATCTTGTTCTGATGCAAAGATTTAAATGTAATTCATCAGTCAGATGTTCCTCAGACTGATATAGCATGACACCAAAATAAACAGAAATTTAAATTCCAGCACAAAAACCTGGTATTACTCAAAAAGGGATATACCTTTTGTTCAACTGAAGTATTTGTCAAAACTTGACAGATTGAATTTTTACTGTCATTTGCTAGGGAAGGAACTTTGGAAGTTCACATGGAAAATATTCGTATGCATGGGCATAGCAACCATAGCTGAGGTAGGCCTGTGCAATATTTTGAATGGAGAAATACTATGATTAAAATACCAGGGACCTGGAACTGATTATATCTTTTCCAGAAAAAACTCTTCTCTAACAACAAACTGCACTGGACACATTTTGACAAAAATCCTATTTATGACTGACATGTGTCTTTCCCAGTGGAGAACTTGATCTCATGACTTTTATGATTTTTAAGCAGATGTATTTTCTAGGTGTCCAAATTTAGTACAGTTAAGTCTTAGCCATTTTGGGTTGACATGATCTCATCTTAAAAACCAAGTAACTCCCAGCCTGTTCCAGACTGTGCACAAAATTTCTAGTGTTACAGTGAATGAGATGTGGCTAAGCACTGTATGATACTTAGGCCATAAAACAGGGGGGAAAAAAGGTTTATCATTGCTGAGCTGATAGGTGGGGGAAAAAATAGCTGGTACACTAGTCTGTAAAATATGGTGCTTGCAAATCTTTGTGCTCTAATGTTTACCAGTTTCACAAAGTCACCCAAAATCACAGAGTGACTGAGGTTGGAAGGGACTTCTGGAGGTCTTGCCCAATCCCCTTGCTCAAGCAGAGCCACCTGGAGGTAGTTCTGCTCAGCACCATGTCCAGGTGGCTTTTGAACGTCTCCAGGGAGGGAGATAGAACAGCCTCTATGGGCATGCTATGCAAGTGCACTTGCTCACAGTGACTGAAAGTTCAGAAGGAACCTCCTGTGTTTCAGTTTGTGCCCATTGGCTTTAGTGCTGTCACTGGGTGCCACTGAAAGGAGCCTGGCTCTGTCCTCTTTGCACCGTCCCTTCAGGTATTTGAATACATTTGATGAAATCCCCTGGAGCCTGCTTTTCTCCAGGTTGAACATTCCCAGCTCTCTCATCCTTTCCTTGTAGGACGGATGCTCCTGTCCCTGAAGCTAGACTCTGCAGAATCCCCACGGTTGTTTGTCTTGTACTCTGGAGCCCAGGTCTGGTCACAGCACTCCAGCTGTGGCCTCACCAGCGCTGAGTAGAGGGGCAGGATCACCTCCCTCCATCTGCTGGCAACATCTCTCTTAATGCAGCCCAGGAAATGATTAGGAAGCAGTTAATCTTTCCTGAATATGAAATTCATAATTCATAGCTTCCATTTATGTCTTTATTCCAGCTTTTTTTGCAAGACATTGACTTGAAAACATGTATCTCAGCACATGTTTATAAATGTCACCACATGCCGTACAGCACTGGATCATAGAGCATTTCCAGACCTTCACCCCAGGAACACTTGATGTTTTATTATGTTGCCAGGAAAATAAGTTCTCTTTGCTACACAGCTACTTGTATTTGTAAATATTATTTATTTCAAAAACCAACCATTCAAGAAATAAAATGAAAAATATTTTTTTCTTTGCCTTGTAGAAAAAGATGGAAGTTATGGGCATCTGAAGTCAAAGATGTGTGAAATTGTTTAAACTTTTGTTTTCTAGTCATATACACAAGTTTAGTCAGCCAAATGCTGAAGCATCAAAAGATGTTAATCAATTTCTTTTTTTCTTTCTCGTTTCTAGTTTTCAAGAGTACTAAAAAACAGAGCTTGGCCTACCTTCAAACAAGCTAAGTCAAAGATTTCACCACTTCATAGCAGTGATTTCTGTCCAACCAACTGCCATATAAATGTGATGGAAGTGTCTTACCCTAAAACCTCAACTTCTCTTGGTAGTGCCTTTGGTGTACAGTTAGACAGCAGAAAACATGCTTCCCATGAAAAGGAAAATAAAAATACTGATCAAGGTAAGTCCATTGAGCTTGAAAGAACTACTTCCAGTTCTTCTGTTATAGAGTCTTAAAAGGTAACTGGTTTAGGCTTATGTCCCAAATATTAAAATTAAGGACAAGCTGCTATGAAATCCCCCTAGTTTTGATTCTTAGATGTATTTTAAAGCATAATAAATGCTAGTCATGATTTCCCAATAGCTTTTTCTGTACAATGAAATGCAAAATGAAATAATTAGATGAGGTTTTAAGCATGAATATATTTCAGTGTCTGTTAGCTATTTTACTAACTTCAAAATATACGGTGAAAAAAAGATAATGATCTAACCTCTTTGGATTATTCCCAGGTAAACTGAATCCCATGATTTATGTCCAACATACCATTACTACCATGGCTGCCCCATCAGGACAGTCTCTTGGCCAGCAGGAGGGCCATGGTCTGAGGTACCTCTTAAAAGAAGAGGATTTAGAAACACAAGACGTGTATCAAAAATTGCTGTTCAAATTACAAGCTGCACTGAAAGAAGTGGAAACATGTGTCTGTCAAATAGATGAGTAAGTAAATGTTACCATCTGGGCTTGTCTTTAATTTTTCTATTGAAGATACTGATCAATCTGGGTATCCTTATTGTATAATGTAGGATCAACATTGACTTCAGATAGAAATGAAGTGTGGCAAAAAACTTAATTGTAGGTAATACTACATTTTGCACTTTTTCTCAGTGACCCTGATATTTTTCCAACTCTAGTTTGAACTTTTTCTCTGGTATGTAGAATGCTAATTATTTTGAGGTGAGCAAAATATGAAACCCATGTGTCATCTAAAATTTCACTAGGAATAGAAACAAAGGGCAGAGGTATAAAAATAGCTTTTATTGAACTCTTCAGGTATTGCTGGTATTGCTGGATAGTCCTGAAGGTAAATTTGTAGGTAAAGCATTTTTCACCCGTAGTAAGATTATTAATTTATTAGACCTGTTTCAGAAACAAATGGGTTGTAACGAAGAACTGTGGGTCTAAAAAGAGTCACTCTTGAGTCATTAGGACATGGCTTGTATGTAGGAGATTCAGAGTCTCATTGAAGTTTGTCCTAATTCAGGACAAGAATTTAAACATGCTCTTCCACTTGTGAGTGAAATGGATTGACTGGTAGACTGCTGTCTTGGGATGAGGATGATAAAGGATGATAGGCCTTTCAGTTTTGAAAGATCATATGTGTATGCAGATGTCAAAATTGTAATTTTGAAATTACAAATAACATAATTTTTTGAGATAAAAAGCCAATCTTTCATGATCTCCAGTTTGGGCAAGGGTTTTATCATTGTTTCTCCTGTTATATTGAAGACTATACAATGATTTGTCCTTTCATAGTTATTTCAGAGTGGGAATTTTTTGGTGCTGTTCTAATATTAATATAATGCAATAGTTACACAGTAATAAGTAACTATAATATATGACATACTTCAATAGGAAGTGAAGAAAGTGGTTTCAGAAAAAACCACTGTGGTTTGAAGAAAACACTGTTTTCTGTACTTTATGTAGTTCTGTTAATTACCATGCTGAAGATGATGTAAGTTCATTAAAATGCACTTTAAAATGACTGCTTGAGCCTGTATTGTCACTCTTCAAGGAGGTCAAAATTTTATATGCATGTTCAGGCAATATTTCAGGAAATTTAAGTTACCAGCCTGCCACAAATTTCCTTTCCACTCCTTTGAGCCCTGATACAAAAGCACAGGAACTTCTGAGCCTTTCTTTCATACTCTTGTATATATAGATAACATACACAGATATCTATATGTATGTGTATATCTATGTATACATATATATAGTGTGTGTGTACAGGTACATACTTAATATTTCTATTAATTTTCTGACACTAAGCACAGGGGTTCACTGTTTTTTTCTTTCATAAATTTCCTGTATACTGACCTAGTAGCAGACCTTGTATAAGATACACAGGTTTATTTAGCAAATTTCAGCTTTTGCTATTTGTAGGGCTGAGACTTTTCAGGCTTTATTTCTTATGGACGTTAAGTGAATTGCTGATGTGTATTTACTATGGAGAAAAGCAGTTCTGTATATGAAAAAGTGTAGCCAAGGGACCTGCTAAGAAGTGCTGAGCAGGGAAGAGGGGAGCCAGGACTATCTGTGTGTGAGCAATTCAGCAGTATGTGTTGTATTATAATAGAACATAGTTACAGCTACAAACAGACTTTTGAGAAAAAAGTTAGGACTACTGAAAACCAAAAGATAGAGTAGTAAGATAGGATAGTCAAACAACTGTGCTTTAATTGGAAAATTCAGACTTTAGCAGCTAGGATGGAATGCTTGAACCTGCCAGTCCTTGAAGTTTATAAAGACTCCAGAATTTCTGGTTTTTGTTATGACATAGCATCAATAGAATGGATGTTTCTGTTTAATGGGTTGCTTATCATTATAAGCAGTCCTCATTATTACAATTTTACCAGGATAGAAAGTATGAGCACAGTGGTACAATTCTAAATTTATATGATATTGAATGATAGAAAAATTGGGCTACTAGATAACTCCTTGGTACCCTTTATAGCAGAGCTGTTGAAAAGCTGTTGCTTTCATGTTACTAGATCCTCTGCTCTGTGTTGAGGTCAGTAATGGTTTCTCTCTCAGCTCCCAAAATGTTGTGGCAGTGTTATCTTCCCAGCTGTCAGCAATCAAAGTGAACTAAAAAACAAGTGTTTCACATGAAAAGCAGAGCAGTGAGAGCTTGTGGATTATAGGAAAGGAATATCTAAGACAAGGCTGTGTACTCCTAGCATCGTCTTCATAATAATTTTTGCCATGGCTTGTTGGTGAGATTTGGTTGCATAAGAAATACAGTACTGATGGAAAAAGATACTCACAAAAAATACACGTTCCCTTTCCACAGTCTCTAAGTTACACTCACTCCCCATTCAAATAGTTCAGTAGTATCCCAGGATGTCTTTAGCACCACTGGCAGATACACACCATTGGAGCTGAATTGTTATGCTGAATTAAGTGCTTCTTCAAGGTGTTTTCTGTATGGTGAATCTGCTGTGTTGCTAGTTCACATACACTCAGTGTGCTCCAGTGATCCCATCTGTTTTTTGGAAAGTTGTCTGTTGGGAGTATTCAAGAGGTGTGAACATTCTCTGAGTGTGGAAAAGGTAAAGCAGCTCACAGATTACATAGGTATGCATAGGTATTTTGTTACTGTCTGTAGCTCTCCATTTTTAATGCTTTGGCTGACCATTGCAGATTTTATTTGTTTCTGACATACTTTTAGAATTGTGTTGATTTGAATTGCATATAGGATTAATTAAAATTTTTTTTGGTCACATTTAAATAGCTCTGTTTCATGGAAATTTTCTTCATAGCTACAGAGACTTTGTAGTTGTTACTTAATACTCATTCACATATTTCTCATATGAGAGAGAGAGACATCTAAGATAATTTTTTTGGGGTAGTGCCATCTCCAAAGAAAATACAGTGTCCGTGTGCTGTGTTTAAGAAGAAAAAAAACGAGAACCAAAATGC
The DNA here is from genome assembly GCA_038090715.1 of Florisuga fusca. NCBI lineage: Eukaryota > Metazoa > Chordata > Aves > Apodiformes > Trochilidae > Florisuga > Florisuga fusca. Next base: position 8,770,388 of record JAAWXA010000005.1, on the reverse strand, counting down.
TAGGGAAAAAAAAAAAGTCCTGCTCTTTATTGGATATTTTTTTTTAAATCCACATTTGGGCTTGTGTGTTTTAGACTCCTCGAACTGAGTTTCTAAGAGCACTTCAGTGACCTCAGGAACTACCAGCTCCAGAACTGTTATCCAGAGTTCCAGTTTTGTTCATGGTAGTTCAGCAAAAAAATTTTCTTAGAAAAAGAGCCAGCCTGCTGAGAGAAGGTGAAAAGCTCCCTTAGGAAAAGTTCCAGCTACCTTCATCAGTCTTTTACTGAGATCTTGGCAGTGGTGCCTAAAAAGTCACATAAAGGAAAAGGATACAATGGTCTGTTTGTGTCTTTACAAATACTCAGGGGAAGATATTGCAGTTCATTGAGCTTGTTTCTTACTCTTGATTATTTTCTTGGAGTAACAAAATCTACAAGAAATTATCAGAATGAATCTGCCTAAACCCTGCTTTTGTTTTCCATGAAGTAGATGATAATGGGAACACAAGAAAAAGCAAAATTGTAGATTAATCCTTGTCCTTATCTTCCAGCAAACGTTACAAGGTCTTCTTGCAATGGGCTTTTTGTTTTAAAACTGAATACTGGTCTAAAATATGGGCCCCATCTTTCTTCCCATTCCCATTGAATCATCCTGCTGACCAGTGACCTAAGTGAAAGGGAAGAACTGAGTTGTGATTTCACACTAATAAGAAGTGCTAAAGCATAATCATGTAGCTCAAAAGATGTCTGTGTAGTGTATGTCTGGTTTTAAAGTCCAATAAATTACATGTTTTGAATAGTTTTTGTATATTCCAGCTACAGTTCAGATCAGTACCTTTTTCTATAGGTAGGACGAGGATCTGTCTGTCTATTCCTCTTAGGTCTTAGCCAGAGAAACTTATGCATAAATGTTAAAAGGATTTGCTGAAAAGCTTTACTTATCATCCATGTTTTCTTAAAGTTAATGTCAAATCCTATCTTTACATCTGTCAGGTCATGTTTTCAATGAGACCAAGCTTGATATGCCATTTGAGGTATTCATTGCTATACGGTAAACAGACAGCATTGGAAGGATAATCTACCCTATCACATTTCCAAAGCATGTGGTTTCTTAATTTATTTCTTAAAAATCTGTTCATTCTTGAGTTGGGAAATTATCTGTGTATACTCAAGAGACATTATAGTTTATCATAGTGTTGAACACACAGTCTTTGTATGCAGGAAGTCCCTGTTTTGGAGGCCAGAGACTTCAGCTTTCAGTACAGCTGAAGGTTGATGAGGTTGTTTTCTGGTAGAAAATCTTTTTCAAAGAAGTAGAGACACTGTTAGCTTAATACTAATGTCACTGTAGCTCAACAAATCGAACTTTGTTAGGATTAAGAATTAATTAATTCAACTTGCCAAGCTCCATAGAACTGAGATGGAGCTCTAAACCACTTAAAATCATAATTCCCTCCGTGTGTAATGTTAATGCTGATACGTGTGGCAAGAAATAAGAGGAAGGAATTCTAAATGCTGCCATTTAATAGCAATTAGAGCAGTATTTTTGTCCACAAATGGTATTCATCTCCCATAGTTTGCCTCCAGTTGTAAGAATTACATCTCACATATATTTTGAATCCTGCTCTATTTGATAGAAAGTTGGACAGTTGACCATTCCAACAGCTCCTGCAATAAAACCTTGCTACTGTGTTAGTGCTTCACAGTAGCCTAATTCAGTATCTTTTCATTTCAGATAGTCAGAAGATAGCTTTTGCAAGAAAAACACTGCCTTTCAAATCCAAGTATCAGTTTGAAATGTCATTCTAATGGTGTGTTTGTGTAGTAAGAATTATAGGACAATTGCCCATTATTGCTCTTCTGATCTTGAAAGGAAATTAGGCCTTCTCATTATGTGTTAATCACCCAAGAATATGAATATTTTGCTTCTTCTAAATGTAGCAGTCTGCACAATTCTCTCTTCTTGACTAGATGTCACTTTTGTGCTTGTCAAAGTACCTTCTAGATTAATCATCAGTTTTCTTAGTGATAGTGGCTTAGACACTTTGAATGTCAGGAAATACACAGATATGTTAATAAAGATTCTTAAATTTCCTCAGTAAAACAGTGTGTGATGCAGGTTGGCAGGATGTATGGTGCAGCACTAATTGAGAAAGTATACGCTTTTTATAGACATACAGTTCCTGTGGTGTGTTTTCTTCATTTGTGCTGAGAAGTACATGGTTCATGTTTAAAAATAGTTACATTAATATATTTGACCCCAAGTGTTCAAGAATGTGCTGCATTTCTTCCCTGGACAGAATCTTTGCCTTCATACAAGATTGAATATTTAATAATGCTAATAGGTTTCACTGTTACACTTTTTAACAGCAGAATGTGATGCTTTATTCTCTTGTTTCAAATAGATGTGGACTGAATTAAGATGTTTATTATTACAGTATAATAATTGGAAGATGCTGATGGGAAATGTTACCCTGTTGTTAACTCACTTCTGAAAAATGTGAATTTATCTTGTTTTTGTCTCATAGCCTTCTTTCTTCAATAACATATTCTCCCAAGTCAGAACGTAAAACACCTGAGCCTTTAATACCTGCAGACAGTGATAATGAAAAGGGGGAAAGGAATGGAAAGAAAGTCTGTTTCAGTGTGACAGGTGATGAGCAAGAAGATTCTGGTCATGATACCATCAGCAACAGGGATTCTTACAGGTAACTTTACTAATAATATTTTTATTTCTCAGCTGACTGAAACTTATGGCTTTGTAGAGAGTCAAGTGGCTACGAAGACTATCAGAATATAATAACTGACATTTCTAACATGGTACTTACTAGCAAGATATGTTACCAGATGTGTAAAATATTTTTTTTATGAGTACAGATTAGTTATTGGATTTTGGTATCCCTAATCTTTATAGGATATCATAGCCAGATCTGTGAAGCTTTACTTTAGATTACCTATTTTATATATATATAAAAAAATTCTGTCATTCAGAAAGAAATCTGGATGAATTCAGAAATTATATCTGTCACAGAAAACAAGATTCCAGAGCCACCACTCCTGATGATTTCAGCATACATACTTCACCTTCTTCCACCCTAAATATTGTAGCATCACATAATCTCTAGAATTCATAACGCATCGCATTTGCTGTGAGAGAAAATACAAAGAATTTTTAAAAAGAAGGAATACTTACAGGAAGCATGAGCTTACAAAGATTAACTTCTGTTGCTTAGAGAGAATTAGTTAACTACACAATATAAAACCTAAATTAGAATTTTAGCTGCAAGTAAAATAAGGGTTCATTATTTGTTCATTATCATAGCTCATTATTATGCTCAGAAAGTAGAATCTCAGTAGGGTCATCATTTTTCTGCAGAACCCTGTGTTGCTGAGATCTCTTTCATAAGCTAATATTTGATTACTGCAGCACAGTAGATAGGAACTCTTTGTCAGAGGAGAAACAGAAGTATAAGCAGAAATTCAAACAGAAATAAATGTAAAGATAATTTCCACAGATTAAGTCTGTCTTGTTCTAACCATGTTAAACACACAATCAAAGTGCTGTTCCAGCTGAAGTGTTTAGGGGTTTCTGCCTGTCCATGATGTGTCAAACTGACTGCAGGAGTTGCTTCAGTGGCTGCACTTGATCCAGTTGGGAAGTTCCCCAGTTGGGACAAAATTTGTGTGTTGAGAAAGGAGGTGTGACTTAGGACATGAGTGTCTCTTAATGATAAAAAATATTTTCTTTATTCTGATTCAATTAGTTTCTAGTCCATTCTGGCAGTTTAGTAATGATAAAATCTAGGGTTCCATATGAAGAATAAACATAAAATCCATGAGTTTGGGACAATTGTTGGAGTGAGACTGGAAATTTTGGTTTCTGCTTAAATAATTACATTAGGTAATACATAAAATCTCCAGATCCCATTATTCCACTGTGGTTATTATTAGAACTAGTAGGCTAATTTCAGTGGTCAGAATGCTCTCATTTTGTATTGTAAGATTTAAGTCAAAAGCTTGCAATACATTCTGCAATAAAAATGCAGAATGATATATCTATTGCATCTAATCTGTTTCTCATTTTCCTATGTTTTATTTTCTCATGCTTTGCACACTCCAGTTTTAAATAACCTTCATCTTCCCTTTGGAGACTTCAATAAATGAATAGAGTTAGTTAGAAAACATTTCTTAACATCGAGCCAGAAATTCTTAATACTCTGTGGGACCGTTCAACCTCTGTTAGGAACATGTTGTTACTGATGTCTTTTCACCTACATAATGGATCTGATTATGTTTATATCACTTCATTTAAGAGTTTTCTCAATTCACTTACCTGGCTGGCTTCGGGTCCAAAGCATTTACCTTTAAAAAAACCCAGCAATTAAGTAGGGAGCATATGGGTACATGAATAACTGTATCATTATGTATAAAATATATGTATTTCTTGAAGAATGGGTACACCCAGTACATGAAACCAAAACCAGATCATTATACATAAATATCCTTTAGGTACACTTTTACATTGTCTTAATATTCACTTCAGTTTTTAAGACTCCTCTGTTGGATAATTACTTAAGCATTTCTTGCACTGAAATTAAATGATCTTCATGTGGCTAAATGAAGAGTTGGAATTAAAATTTATTGCCATGGGATTTTTGACAGAAAGGATACGTTTTACTCTCTTTATGGCACAAAAGTAGCTATGTTCTCCATCTGCTTTCTGTACAGAACCTTTTTTTTTTTGGACAAAAGAGAAAACGTGTACATTTTAGTCTGCAAATCTTAGTAGATTAATGGGGGTGACATTGGTCCTCATGGAAGTTACAGATGTTAATGTACATCTCTAACAAAATGGACAGCTGGAAGAGATGGCATCATAAACTGTATTTTTGCTCTTAGAGAAAAAGTAGCTTGTAATTTAAGTTTTTTCTGCTATAAATCTCTTTTAGCCCATTGTAGACTCTATTTTTCAAGCCGTAAACCAGAGTATTTCTCTATCTGTATTAGCCTAGGAACTAGGAGTACAGAATTTAAATGTGGAATTACTAAAACATTTCAGTCCACGGTTTCAAGAACTGTCATTCATCCAAGAAAAGTTGGTTGATTTGCTTTGGAAGTGTGTATTATCATTCTGAAAGTACTTGTTCACATACAAGGTGAAGGAATATAATTGAATCATCTATTTTGGCAGTCTGGTCCTATAGCAAATTATGTGATGGCCTAAGTACAGGGATCTTTATTGTTGATAAAGAATTATCTTTAATTTAAAAGAAGGAAAGGGAAATAATTTTCAGAGCTTTGATACAGAGCCTGTGTTAAAGGAGGTGACTTTGTTTCTTTTTTTGTTTTGTTTGTTTTCAAGTGATTGCAACAGCAACAGGAACTCCATTGCTTCATTCACCAGCATTTGTAGCAGTCAGTGCAGTTCTTATTTTCACAGTGATGAAATGGATTCAGGTAAGTTTAGAAAAGTGATCTGTGAATCTGTCATCCCTTCCTTTTGCTCAGTTTTATTCTTTTCATTTGCCTGGCAGTTTTGTTGTTGTTTTGATTATATGGCATCCTCCTTGGTAATAGAAGTGAATCTTTTTGCTTATGCCTAGCTAGTGCTGCACTTAAGAGACCTTCCATGAAACTGAGCCAACATTCCAGAATCTCTGTGAATAGACTGGATTAGTTAGAGCTCTTAGAGTCACTGCTTCTAACCACTGTCACTCCTTGACCTTGGCAGTGTGCTGTGTTGCACAAAACGAGGAGCATTTTAGGTGAGTGGGGAATGCTCTCCCAGCCTGTGTCAGCACCCAGACAGCAGGATACAACTGTGTATTTTTGTAGGAAAGAATGTGGGACCACATAGAAGCACGTTGTTGTTTATGCCACGACAAATTGAATTTAAATAAATGCAGCTGCTAATGGGGAAGAGATGGGATGTAACAGCATAGAGTACAAGGTCAGGTATTTAGGGACTAATCATAAAAAAATATTTGCTCTAAGATGGAAGTTTATCATTTGGGAATGATTTAGGAAAAGAAAGATCTGGGCATGTTAGTTAAATATGAGACACCAGTGAGACTTGGCCACAGGAAAGGCAAATTCTCTATGGAGCATACCACGGAGATGTATTTTCAGCTGAGACAGGAAGAAATGGTATTACGTAAGGTATCTGAGGTACCATGGGAATAAGGCAAATCTAGGCAGCTGCTTTCCAGAAGTGATACATACTTCCAGAGCTTTGCAAATGCAGAAGAAAGGATGAGGGACATTAAGAATGATTAATAAAGGAGGAGATCCAAAATCTGTATCTTAAGATAGAAATGATATGATATGTAATTGTGCAGCATCAAGCTGAAGGACTGAGGTGCCTAAAAGACCATGTCAGTGCTAGCCGAGCACAGAAGTGATGTTCAAGCTGATAAATACTCAGTGAAGCACTCACGCTCCTGATGGCTTAATTATTTCTTGGTTCCAAAGCTAACCTGGTTAACTCCAAATCAGGGCTCTCTGACACGGTGCTCCATCTAGTGCAATTAGAATCCTGTGAAGGTTTGTAACTACTGGCTGTAAGGGCATCTAAAGGACCTTAAAAAATCAAGGAGAGAAAAGTGCTATTTGAGTGTTTCAATGACTTACGAAAAATTAGTCTAGATTGATAATGAATAAATTTAGATTATAAATTATCAAGTGGCTATTTCTTACCTGTCACTGCAACAGCAGTTTTAACCTCAATTTTTCACAGTTTTTGGAGTTCAGATTGCATCAACCATTGTCTGAGATGGAGAGAGTGACTGAGGGCAGGGACTTTCAAGAGTCCTGCTTTTTAGTCTCTTAGTAAATGCTGTATGTAGTATGTAATACTAAAAGCTTCATATCAAATACAGGATTTGGATGCTGTATTTTTATTGAATTACTAAAATCTCAGAACCATTTAATGAGTAAGAACATTGAGATTATGAATTGTCTGTATTTTCCTATAAAAATTTTATGGTAAATAGATTTCAGTGACTTTGTGATCTACTGTGTTAGATTCACAGTACTTAGCTGTTTAGACTGGTGTTTAGGAAGTTCTTCTGCATAGAATTGTGTATTCTGGACCTCTTGAGATCATTCAGTCAAGTCCCCTGCTCCAGCAGAGTCATCTAGAACAGGTTGTCCAGGACCATGTCCAGTTGGGTTTTGAATATAGTCCTTTATGAGATATTTCTGTATTATTAGGTGACTACTAAAGGCAAAATATGTAGAGAAAACAGTTGCTATAGTCCTGAAAGACATCAGTCTACATGTAAAACAGGTTATGTAAGTGACAAAGATTTGGGAAAATGCGCTGGAACTTCTAAACAGATTTTCATTTTAAAATATTTTTCAGGTGATGAGCTTCCCATAAGTGTTCGAATCTCACATGATAAACAAGACAAGCTCCATAGCTGTTTGGAGCATCTTTTTGGTCAAGTATGAATTTATTTTTCTTGGCTTTGATAGTAATGTCCATGTTTGAGCTAAGATATCTTTAGCAAATATTCTTTTTCTTTTTACTTTTGCTTTCCACTGTTTACTGGGATGGTATGTATTTACTAATTCTTCTTCAGTTTTCTGTAAATAGTTCAAAACTGCAAATTAAACAGGTCCTTAAATTTAGTCTAACATTCCCTAGCTTGTTGCTTTAACTAAAACCATTAGGTAAGAATCCAAAGAATGCTAGGCTGCTTTTCTGTGGTCCATGTTCCTTAAAAAAAAGAATTTATAATTGTTGCTGTAAAAAAACTCTTTTTCACAGAACCTTGATCCCAACAGGTCGATTCAATTGTCAACCTTCTGAAAGGACCAGCTGTGATGAGAGCCTTTGAACAGACAAAATACTTCACACCAGGTCGTGGCCTCCAAGGTAACAATTAGTTCTATCAGTGAGAATCAAAAGGCAACTTGAAGGGTACATGGATATGGTTATCTACTCCTTGAGCTGGGTGTTAAAGAACTGATAATGCTTAATCTTGGCCTATTCTGCAGTAAGTGATTGTTGAAATTCTTGTTAAGTAAATTGTACTCTTCGTTGAAAACTGGCTTCTTACACTTTTATTGCACAACTGAAAGAAGATAATGTTTGTTGGAAAGTCAGCTTTAAATTGTAGACTCTGACTATAGAATTGCTGATGTTTTTAAAGCAAGAAACTGGTTTTATATATTGCAAATATTTTCATTGCATTTTGTCTCAACTACTCAAGCCATTTCTGATCTGTTTTATTATTACTGACAGATTGTCAGTATTTTTGGTAGATACTTTATTTGTGAAGTTGATCTGTAAATAATTTGCAAACGTATACTTATTGTCACATTAATATTTATGCCAAATATATGGTTATATAAGTATTAGTATTTGTTTATAAAGAAGTCCTCTATGTAATTTCAGGTACCCTCCTAACACTCACAGATTTGCTAAGAGTAGAAATTGATATCTGTGAAGGAAACTACAAAGGACTTCTTTAAGTGAATTGAGGGTTTTTTGTGTGGTTTGGGTTTTTTTTAGTTCTTTTTTGTTGTTGTTTTGTTTTGTTTCTTTTTTTGTTTTAATATTTCATAGGGAGACTGGTAATTATATTAACATTTTTTTTTCCCTGTTTTGGGACCAAGTAATGAGGATGAACCTAGAGCATTTTTGTTCTCAGTATTTAAGACTGAGTACCAGCTGGGCTCCAACACCATGTTAGTCTTTCAGTGATATAATAAATTTTGAGTTAGATGCAAGATATGGACAAATCAGATATTTTATTCATTGCCTGTGCCATCTTCATGAGCCATTCAAAGGGTATTTCAATGGTCTGAAAAGTAGACTAGGTTAAACAATAAGTAATTTTATTTTCAGTTGAATTTTCTCATGGAATCATTTTTACCTCTAGAAGTTCAAGGATTCCACTTGCTCCTTTGAGACAGGGAATTTCTATCGTCTGTACCTGGTTCAGAAAGAATCATGTCTGGGAATGCTGACTGCTGTTTCCTTTGACTAAGCAGGGAGCTTAGATGACTGTTAAACCTGCCACCCTAATTTGATTAGAGTTAAATAAGTTAACAATTTCTTGAGCTCTGAAAACATTTAGGGAGATATAATGTCTCACTGAGGCTTTCTTGGGAGGTTTTAACGGAAAAATACTATTTGTGTCCTTGCCTAGAGTTTCAGCAGGAAATGGAACCGAAGCTTAACTGTCCAAAGAGGTTACGACTCCAAATCAAGCAAGACCCTTGGAACCTCCCCAGCAGTGTCCGGAGTCTTGCCCAGAACATCAGAAAATTTGTTGAAGGTTAGTAAGAACAAGATGATCATAAATAAACAGTTCATTAACCATACACAGCCTGGGGAAGGGAAGGCAAAACAATAAAACTGCTACGGGTTGCTGCTAGGCAAAGTTTGCTGAAGACATTGTAGTCTTTGGGAAATGCCTGAATGTTCTTAGTAACAAGGCTTTCCTTGAAATTAAAATCCCTTTTTTCTGCCACCTTACATGGAAAGATGAAGATTGTGCAGCATAAAAACCTAGCTTTTATCTGTCATGGATCTGGAATAACCCTGTGTAATAATGCTCCCTCTTCTGCCATGAAGCTTAACCTCTTCGACTGTTTTTCACTTAACCATTCCATCCCAACTGATATGTTCTCTCCTTCTCCTACACCACTTCCCACCACCTAGGCCTTTGCTTCTGTTCACCATCAAGTGACAATATGAGCTGGGGTTTTCTTCTCTCTCCTGTGGCTTCATAAGAAAAGTATCTGGGATTTCTTCTCCAGAAAACCCTGGCTGTAGCTTCTGCTTTATTTGCTGTGCTGTTGAACTGAAAAAGAGAAATAATGAGCAAGATGATTTTTATAGAACTGCTTCCACCAAGAGTCTATGGGTGAACAAAACCGCGTGTCAGGTCTAGCTTTAAATGATCTGTATATGTGCTAAGCCTCTTTTGTTTTGTTTGCTCATTTCCATCGTGTCCCATAAAGATACTGGTAAATTTCAGATCATTGGAAAAGAACTTTGTGATAAGTTTTACTAAGATAAACCTCCAAAAAACGTCAGGCCAAACCAAACAATCTCCTCATCGTCTGACTTTTGGTATTTCTCATTTCACATACAATCATATTTTCAGACCCTGAGTTAGAAAATTATGAAAACAACACAAAAATATCTCCTCTTTTTGGAGTTAGTCCCGGTGTATTGACTCTCAAATACTGAGAATATTTTTTTTTAGTTTAAAGGTGTCTGTCACTGAGTGGAAAGCGAAGAAATATTTTAAAATTCTTTTTTTCTACAAGTCTGTCTGCAGCCTAAGCCTGATTATATTCAAGTATTAATCATGGTTTCTTTCACATTCCAGGAGGAATGGAAATGGGTCTAGCAGTCCTTCATTGCCACCCTTCTGAAGCAAATTTTCACATAACTCGTGTGCCCATAAATAGAATGAACAGACTTAACCTGTTGCAACACTGGTCATATACCTTCAAAACTGAGATGAAGTTATTCAGATAAATATGGTTTTAAATCTACTACAAAGTTTTGTAGGAGAGTTCAGTAAGGTCCTCATGACTTACTACCTCTCTATAATACAAAACTTTTTACAATGCTAGTATGAAGTAATGCTGGTATTTATCAGAAGGAGTCTTGATGTTTACAAAACAATAAAAATGTTTGCATTTTCTAATGTTTTAGAAATTAGATTAAATAAAGTTTTCTCTGCTAATAAATTATAGTAACTAACTATAAATAGCAAAAGGCTTTTTTCTTGTGCTGTTCAAGGAAAGCACTCTGTTAGCCTTACCTTTTCTCATCATTGTGTTCTGGAAGGTGCCTGCCAGTTTTAAATACTCTTGACTCTCCTTTTCCACCCAATTCACATGAGCTTTTGTCAGAGAGATTTCCAACAACTGGCTTCTCTGCCTTCTTCTTAACCAAATACATGGGTTTGCATGCAAAATTATCATCCCAGCTTGTTTATTCATGATCCGTCTTTACATCTTTCTGTTCTCTTGTAATTTTGTTGTTGGGTTTTGGAGTTTTTTTTGTTTGGTTGGGGTTTTTTTGTTTTTGTTTTGTTTTGTTTTGTTTTTTTGTTTGTTTTAATTTGATTCTTGTTACGCTTACTCCACTACTACTACCCCCAAACTGGTATCACCAATACTTGTTCTGAGAGGAAATCTGGAGAATCAAGATCCACATCTTCATATAATTGTGATTTGCCTGTGGGACCATGGAGCTGGTGTGATGTAATGGATACCTTTTAAGCCTGGGTTCTTGAGGCTTGCCTAGCACAAATTGCATGAAGGAGAAATAGCAAAAATGGAAGTGAAAAATTGCTTCTGAAGCCTTAGTTTCCAAGGCATGTCTGGACAGGTATATGGAATTCAGTGTTGAAAAGAATCAGGGCAGAAATGTCCCCTCCAGGCAGTTTTGGAAGTCTGTTGTGATTTAGGCATGCTTAGGCCTGTAGAAATTAAACTTGAGACTCAATCAGCAGCTGGTTCTAACTGAAATCAGATGAGCATGAAGCAGGGTTAAAAATGTTTTAGCATCTAAATTTTCCCCTCATGTCTTCATTTCTTGTTTTCTCCTTTTCAATTTTGCCATTATGCATTGTGTCACAAATAGTCAGGATACATGCAAGAACCACTGCCCTGAGCTATGTCTGGCTGGAATCCTAACATATGGTATAGAAATTTACCTCCCTGTTTTCCCTCTTACTCACCTGATTCAGAAAAAATGGAAGTTGTCCTCTAATTTGATTGCTTGGCTGGGCTAATGAGAAGAAGCTGAACCGAGTCTTGGGATTTTAGAAGAATCTTTTAACTTTGTTGAGAAGTAAAAGGCAGTATTTTAATAACTGAGGAGAGCAGAAATATTTGTCCCTTCAGCAGACTCTAGAGGAAGTAGTCCAAGGAGATCACGGATACAACTTTGTTCACCATGGGGAATAAAATTATTGTAACTAAAATGGGACAGGAATTCAACAGCCACTGAACAGGGAAAGAGTAATGTAGGTACAGGATTCTGGATATATGTGAGAGATGTAGCATGAGAATTGGGAAGCTGAGGTATGACTGAAGTAGGAACCAAGAAAATTGGCAAGATGGATGAAAAGAATGGGACCCTTCGGGAGTAAGTAAAACAAAAACTGGCCAGCGTAACAGCAGGTGGGTGTAAAAAGTAGAGAAAGAAGGAGAAATTTCGGTAGTTGCTTTTTCCCAAAGAAAAAAAGGTAAGAATTTTTTTCAGAAGAGATGTTATAAAGCTAGCTTGATTTCTAGTCAGCTTGTCACATAAATGCATGAGGAAGTGCAGTTGTTTTGCTATCACTTTAAGTTTAAACAGGAAATACGGTGCAACTGAGAAGGTTCAAATCTATTTTGATTTAAGTTAGGAGTGAGGACTGAAGAAGCCTTTCAGTCATTAAGGATACAAAAAAATGTATTTCAACTTAAACCATAAAATATGCAGTGCAAATCTCTATATTATTTAAAAATATTTTCAGATCTGAGAAGCAAAATAAAACTAAAAACTAGCTTTTAGTGGCAAAGGTCAGAATAGCATGATTTTAAAAATGTATGAAAGAATGTTTAAGAATAAAAGATGTTGAAGGCATCTTGCATTAAAAACATGTAATCTAAAGAGAAATTGCTACAGTTATTTCTTTCTATATGTGATGTCGTAAAAAGGGGTGAAAACTTCTATAGCATTTGGAATTTATTGAAAAGAGAATTATTGACATCCAAGGTTCACTTCTAACCACAGGTAGGTCTCTTACACAAATCACCTAAAAATACTCTCTTGCCTGTGGGTATATTTTGAAATGCAGAAGACTGTAAGACATACTTACAGCAATGGTAAAGGAGAGTTGCAAAGTCATGTAATTTTCCCATAAGTAGGAAATATATATAGATACCTTAAATGCTTTGGAATTCAGATATCCACCAAATCTGCTATAGAACTAGCTGCAAGTAATAGCCTCAAATAGCTAAGTTATTCAGCTAAAATCTAGATTTCCCTGCACTGTATTTTCAGTTCCTTATCTATTCTCAGACTCCCAAGTTGCCAAGTTAATAATGTCTGTCAGTTGGGTTTTTTTATTTGCTTGGTTTTTTCTTAAATGACAAAATGCTAAGGCAAAGACCTATCACCAGACAGTTTTCAAGGATAACCAGTAATTTTGAGTGTTTCAAATGCTTGTATTTGAGATACCATGGGCATGCATTTCAGAAGCATAGGTACTGCCAGTTCTTTTCACAGTGTGTGTACAGCAAGGATGAAGATCAGGCTGGGAAGGTTTTCTTCTGTTTTAAGCTTAGGCACTTTTGGGAAGTATTCTGTCCTTTTGTGGATATGTTCAAGTACACACAGAATGCAGACAGTGCTATTGAGAAAGTCAACTCCAATGGCAGTTCCATCATCTGAGTTGTACTGACATTTCAAACAATTTCATATCAAACATACTCAAATTTCAAACCTACTTTGTTAGTTTTGGCAGAGGGCAACATATTCCCCTATTGTCCATAAACGCTCCAGCAGCTCTGTGGCACTGCCCAACAAGTGTAGGGGTGTATACATACGTACTCTGAGTCAGCACCTGCCTCTTTATGTGTCTTCCCTACATCTGGGTACTTCTGATTATTATCAATGTTACCAAATCAGATGTAAAACTAAGTGAAGTTGGGACTCATTACTGTCTTGAAGGTGTAAACCAGGATTGCCTGTGCAAGAAGTTGTAGTTGCACTCGTATAAAATGAGAAATTGCAAATTAATTATTATGTTGATGAAAACACTTTTAACTATGTCCTCAATGTATTTTTTTTTTCTTTAAGAGGTGAAGGCACGAATACTCTTGGCACTTCTTGAGTATACAGGTAATTTTTCTTCTTTTGAGAGTGGGGGAAGGGAATGTGGATGGAATGAGATGGTTTTTGACATTGCATAGAATATTGCATTTAGATAAAGGGGAAACATCTCAGATACAATGACCTGATTATAAACAATTTACCCTTGTGTTTACAATGAGGATGGCAAAGACATTTTTAAAAAATAGTACTCTTTTTTTTTTTTTTTTAATTTCAATGCAAAATATCTTTTCTGGCCATTTGCTTTTGTTCTTGGTAGATGAAGTAGATAATGCTTGATTGAGCTTGTGCACAGTACTTCTCTTGTCTTTCTCTTTTGGGACTTCTTCCTCTTTACTGTCTTCTGTGTTGTCTCTTCATTCCTGTTTATTTCCTGGCTTACCTTACATTCTAACCTACACCTTTCCTTTTATTTTTGTAGAGATTATATTTTTTTAATTCCTTCCTTTCTTGGGATGGGTCTCGTTACTTTGTGCATAGTTTTACCATCATACCATACAGTTTCAAATATATAATGGAATTGTGTAATATCAGTATTGTATAATTGTGTAATGTCAGTAAATCAGTATATAGAAAATAATACTTAGGGCAGCAGATTCTCTGCCATTTGTAGGTGCAGAAGTCAGCAGTCACATTTGACTGAAAAAGCTGATTATTTTAACCAATCTGCAGCACTATATGAATGCATTTTTATTTCATGATTTTGTGATGACACAACAGCAGTTTTATAATCCTGTCCTGTCAGATTTCTTCCAGATATGATAGATGTTAGTAGTTCCTTGAGTGTCTTAAAATAAGAAGTGACATGAGGAAATACCCCAACTTGATTTTTTAAAAAATCAGTTCTCCCTATTTACATGATTTCGTAAGTTTGTGAATTGTAGAATTTATTTTGTTTTAAAATATTTTTTTGTAAAAAGAGCCCAAAAGTCTCTTGTGTGCTGTATCTGATACTCAAATAGTAATAAATGGGATTTGGAGGTGAGGTGTTGGAGACACAGACGGGCTGCTTCAGAAGAAGGCAGTACAGAGGAAGGCCCTGAAAGTCAGCTACTGTTAGACAGACAGAGATAAATTTGAACAGAGGAGAGAGAATCTGTGTTGGAGACAGAGATGGAGATGGATAGAACTTTAAAAGATGAAAATTATGTCTGTACTAGATTTTGAACAACATGAGAAATTGGACAGAAGGAGAGGTTAAATTTAATAATCCAAACAAGAAGCAGTGAGTCACAGTGCAGAAGCAGCAGTGATTAGACCATTTATGGAAAACATTCCTGAGGTACTGAGAGGCTGACAAATAGAATCAAAATGACAGTAAAAGAGTGGTCACTATTATCAATAGTCAAGGAAGAGATTGAAAAAGATCTCATAAGGAAAATAGAATTGTGTTAATCTGAGATATACTTGGACTCCAAGAAAAGCAAATATTTCAAGTCAGTATTAATTTTCTGAGTACAGAATTATTTCTGACTTATCCAGTCGTCTAAAGTTTTGTCAGCTCCATAGAGAAGGTGGAAAAGAAGCTAAGCCTCTTAGAGGCAGAGGAATCTAAAAATGAGGACAAAGATTTTTGGCTTCGGAAAGACCTCAGTATCACCTAGTCTTTTGCTCTGAGAAAGATTAAGTCTGCCACTACCATTTGTGATTGATGTTTGCCTAGCAGCTCATAATGATAAAAATACTCGAAGACCTTCAGCAAAGAGGAAGAAGGAAACGTTATTTATCACCACAGTTCTATGCTTTATTGAGAGCATGTTTCCCTTTCTAACTCTTTTGACCTTTAGCTAATCTAATGCATGTGCCCTTTGGAATAATTGATAGGTTAGCTAGTCTCTTAATTTAAATCAGCCTCTGATGGTGCCATGGACTTCTACCTAGAGGCCTGTCCTTGGCTTTTCTGACCCATAATCTCTCGCAGCATATGTGATGCTGCTCTGTGCTTGTTTTATAGATTTCATACATATGTATATTTATAGATAGTGTTTGGATAGACTGTGTTCTGGTAGCAACATTCCTATGTGTCCTGTCTGCACTTTACAGCAGGCTGTCCATCTGCCCTGCCCAGCTGGTAGCTGTGGTATTGACCAGATGATGCAGTCATTAAGAGGTTCTGACTATCTTTGCTTCTCTATGGAAAGTTTTTGTGCCCAGCTGGTTTTGACATTGGATCTCAGAGCAGAGATCTGGCTCATATCTGTCACTATGTAAAATCAAAAGTACATAGAATAATCTTTTCATGTGAACAATGACAGTTTTGTGTTTTATCTACTGGGACTCGTATTAGGCTGTAAACTTATAACTTACTTTAAAATTACTTGGGATTTGGCAAAGAAAAAAAGCCCATCCCCCATTCCTTTGCTATTAATTAATCTCCTGCTCCATTTTTGCTTTTCCTCTTCTGGATTTACCCATCACAGATAGCGAGATACAACTGAGGCGAGACATGGTCTTCTGTCAGAGCCTAGTGGCCACAGTCTGTGCCTTTTCAGAGCAACTAATGGTGGCCTTAAATCACATGTTTGACAACAACAAAGAATATGAAATGGAGACACTGGAGGCCAGCAGAAGATGGTTGGAACAGATAGCCAGCGCAGGTCTTCTCCTTCATTTCCAGTCCTTGCTCTCACCTAACCTGGTAAGACTCCTCATGTGGCATGCTTGGTTACAGCCTCTGTTTTTTCCCTGAACCAGATGCACAGTTAAACATTCTCAGTCATAAATGTAATTTTCTGTGTCCATTGTGCTTATTCTGTTACTTAATTAGCTGCTATTTGAACAATTGTGATTAAGGTAATTACAGATCTGGGAGATGTTTGTGATATGGGAAATATGTTTTCCACAAAGATATTATGTTTGTTTTGAGTTTACAGATAGTGAGTTTACCCCTTCACTCCTGCTGTTTCCTGGAAGTGAATGGAGTATTAAGCACAATGCAGGATAAATAAAATACCTGGTTTGCATAATTCCCCCCCCTTCCCCAAAAAACAGGTCTGTAATAGTTAAAGGACTAAACATGCTAGTCTCTTTTTCTCCCATCCTAGGACAAATCCTTGTAGCCTGTCAGGTTAATTGGAAATCTGCTGTTTCTTCGCCAGGCTTGGCAAAGAGCCATGTCTTAAGAAACAGTAAAAAAAGGGACATGGCTCTGCACTGCTCTAATCCACAGTTATCCAGAGTGCTTCTTCAGCCATTTAAGCTGCTTCTCACGATAGATCAGTTCCTGCTAACCTGAGGAAGTGTGAAGCAGTCTAAATGGTCTGCTCAGTGGCAAGCTTCTCAACCTCTGGAGTTGCATCGTACTGTATGAAATCCATGCAAATAACACACAAAGTTTGTAGTATCAAAGGTCTTCTTTCCTTGCCCTCTCTATCTCTTTAGCAAATAGCTGAAGAGTGGACCTGATAAACTTTAGAAGCAGAAGGTGTTAATAAAAATAAAGGTATTTCTAAATCATAATTTTAAAGTAATAGTTCATGGTCTTATTGGAGACCACTGACTTCAGCTAGTATGGACAACTACCTCACAGGTAGTTGAGGTTCCTGCGTGGGCTTATGTGGTTCAGGGTATGTCAGGACAAGGTATGAAGCTTAAAACCAAATAAAGTCAAATCCTGAGAGAGAAAGGAGGACTCTTTATCCACATTGGGGAGTCTGTGAAGAAAGCACAGGGAAGCTTGGGTTCATATTTTAGGTCCTGAATACTTTTTAGCACCATGCAGCACCAGCATGTCCCAGTGTTAAATTCTGTAGTTGTGATGTTATCACAAAATAACTGACAGCAGCTCTGAATACTGCTGGTTTTTCTTTCAAGATTAGAAAGAAAATCCTTTATAGTGAAAATGGAGGCCACTTGGCTATTTTCACATAATGAGATCCCAGCAGTATGCATTGTCAAATTGAAGAAAAATGAAATTTAGTTTTTCTTGCCCAACAGTCTTAACCAAAGCAGAAGTATTTTAAGGCAACTTTTTCAATACCTTCTCATCACTATTGTGCTTACAAATGATCTGTATTTTTTTAAACAAGGGTATTTGAAGGAAATTACACTCATTATGGCCAGAGTTCAGTAAAGAATGAGCAGTTGTACAGATTCCCGTGTCGCCGAATGGTTTTCAGACCATTCTGCTGATAAACTTCCTTTGTCCATAGAGATTTCATAGAGTGAACCAGGAGGGAAATTATTTCTCACAACTTTGATTTTTCATACATACAAGGAGGAATACTATTTCACTATATAGAACAGGGAAAATAATTTTTTTTTCCTTTTTAGAATTCAGTGAAACAAAGTTTACTCTCGCTTTATAGTCAGCTAGTTAGTTATTCTTTGCCTTCCTACTGTTACAGTTCTGAGAGGAGTAAAAATGTATGCCTCAGATTACAATTCAGCCTTTGTTAACTTAAAGTGCTTGGGGCAGATTGCATAAAGATTTGAATTACTTTAAGTGATTATTGATTTCTGCTGTAATTGCTCTACATATTCAACTCAAGGTAATCTTATGGGGAGATGACTATTTTCCTTTTTAAAGGTTCAGTAAATTGTCCCAAGTACTTTAGTAATTGATTTACTGAACCTTTTTTAGTAAATCAGTCTGAATGCTTTTACTTATTTCTTTAGCTCAGGAGTACACCATGGGTGTACTCAGGAGTGAACCATAAGTGCAGATCACAATATTGCCATATCTAGCTACTTAATTTGCATCTAGAGTTTTGCAAGTGAAGGTGCAAATCGCCCTGAGCTGTACTTGTTCTGAACTACTGGTTCAGTTATTGGTATTTAGAGTGTATATGGTGAACTCAGCTGTTGCTGATGAATGAAATGCTAAAATTATGGCATTTTTAAAAGAAAAAAAATGCTAAAAAGACTTCTTTTTTTCCACCTTTCTTTTAATTTACAAGATAGGCCTGATGTCTGGACAATCTGTTGAAGTCTGGTATCTTACATGAAGAATAATTACAGTATTGTTTGTTTAAAAACCCTGAGAAATAATGATAGCTATAAATGACTGATTTAGGTTTTTTAACAATAATGTTCATTTTAATAATCTTGAACTAGTACTAAAAGGGAAAGTGCCCATAGAAACAAAAATACTTACTTTGTCTAGGAGTTACTTAGGTTATGCACTTCATCAGTTAAGTGTTGTGCAACTCTCTGTAGTTACTTTTATGTTCTGCTCTCACAGTATTTCCGGTAGGGAAAACATCTGGATGAAACGACTATTTCACATTTTCTTTTGCCTTTTTTAGGCTGATGAGCAAGCCATGCTAGAAGATACACTGGTTGCACTGTTTGACTTGGAAAAAGTTACTTTTTACTTCAGACAATCAGAGCCAGAACCGCTAGTTGCGAGTGAGTAATTAATATCTGGGCTTTAATAGTCAGAAACACTTTGTGTATTTGTAACATTTTTCTTTCCTAGAACATTATCTCCCGTAGGGAATATTGTCTATTTTGGGATAATGTGGAATTAGTAGATCTGTAGCTCTCCTAATATTCCAAGATGTACTGAAATACAGCGAACATCAGTGACAATGTAGAGTCATTATCTGGCAACGTCAGTAACTTTGGGGGCAAAACTGCTGAATCAAATTTTCCATTGGGAGTATGTGACTGCATCAGGGAAGTCCCTGGAAGATCTTGTTGTTATTGAAGAGCCAAGTGTAAAATAAGCTTGAAGGTCTTAATAGAGAAACGCAACTGCAATGGAGAAGCATAACAAATATTGCATTTTATTTCCTGAAAGACAAAGTAAAGCTTGGAAGAGTTCCTAGGAAGGGGGCAGCAAACACTATTAAGATGGCTTTAAGTTTTGCAAGAAGTTTCCTGTGACAGATGCTGGCTCAGACGATGAGAGACCTGAACCCTTCCTCCCAATACTTGCCCAGCTAGCAACAAGAGATTGTCTTTGTAGTGGGCTGTTTATACTCTGCTGTTTATTCCCTCCTTTTCAGACACTCCCTTATGAATATATATATTCAGCCAGTAGAGGTTCTCTTGCAGTGAACTTTGTTTAGTGAGCAAAAAGCACTCATTTTTTCTTAAGTCTCATAACTCCCCCGGGAAGGGAGGAAAGCATGTCTGCTTCACATCAAGCTTTTCTAAAGCTGGATTAAGACCACACGTGAGAGAACTTCTGCAATAACCAAAACCAGAAGACCCAAAGCTCCTCCACAAAGCTGCTCATGCCCTGAAAAGTTCAGTAGCACAGGGTCTGTAGACAGGTAGGAAATAGCCCATATAAGGCCATATTTCTTTAAAGTAAGGAAACTCTTCAAGGTGTTCGTCTTAAAAAGAAAATCTGCCAAGACATTACAGCATGGAGTGGCATGGCATATGCCTGTGTCATGAATTCTTCATGCTGTTGCATCTCCCATCGGAAGTGTTGATGCTAAAAATATAAAAAAAATAAATGGGAAGTCTCTGTGTTCTAGGATTGTAATAAATTCTGCATTTCCTCTTAGTTTAAGGTCTAACACCACAGTCATCCTGGCTGTGGTTCCAGAAGAAAAGGAACTGGCAAATTTGATTTTTCTATTTATGATTCTGCATAATCAATACAAGAAAAAAAACCCCACCAACTTCTTTTAGTATTACAAAAAATAGTGGAAAATGTTCCTTTGGAGTCTTTTCCATTTAGGCATAAAAAAATACATTCACAAAGTGTAAAACTACATATTTTTAATGCAAATCACTAAATCTTGGTTTTACTGCTTTTAACTTGGAGATTTATGTATGGAAAAGATACATAAACAGGAAATATATACAAAGCTCGAATTGAATTAAACTGACTTCCTCTGAGTATTCAGCTAAATGGAAAATGTTTGTCAGCTTTTGTTAATGACCATTACTTGTTCATCTGGCGTAATGCACACAATGTGTGTTGGGGAATCACTGTAACTTTAAAATAGTAGTGGTAGTTGCCCTGAACTCTGCACGAATGTGTTCTTACATTTTATTTATTCTACCACAATACATTTGTTTTATTAGCTGAGTACTGATTTTTAATAATAATTTAATGAATATGCTGGTAGCTACTGTATATTTACTTGTGTTCTATCCCTCACACCCTCCATGGGCACCCCCTTGTTGTGCGGGTGGAGCTTGCATGCCCTTGGGAGGTTGTGAGCTATGCTGGTGGTGGCATATGCCTCCCATGCCAGATAGATCACAATTGGGATGCCCCCCTAGGGTTCCTCAAAATGATTATCCTGCTACATGAGAATCAGCAAGGCCAAGTCAGATATGGTGATGCACTCTCTGAATCCTTCCCAATAATCGATGGTGTGAAACAAGGCTGCATTCTCACACCCACTCTATTCACAATCTTCTTCAGCACGATGCTCCAAAGGGCCATGGCAGACCCCGATGAAGAAAATGGCATTTTCTGATATGGTACCAATGGGAACCTATTCAACCTAAGGTGATTGAAGGCCCACACCAAGACCCTAAATCAGAGTTGCTTTTTGCTGACGATGCCACCCTCATTGCTCACTCAGAAGGAGCTCTGCAACGAATAACATCCTGCTTTGCAGAGGCTGCAGATTTTTTTGGGCTGGAAGTCATCTTGAAGAAGACAAGTTCTCTACCAGCCTGCACTACAGGAAGACTTCCATCATTCTCACATCACCATAGGCAAGTCAGAGCTTAAGTCAGTCCAGCAGTCCAGCTCTCTGGGATGCATTATTTCCTCGGAGGCCAAGATTGACAAAGAGATTAGCAAAGGCATGCAGAGCATTTGGAAGACTTCATAAAAGAGTCTGGAGCAATAAACACGTGAAGAAAAGTACAAAGATTAGTGTCCACAGAGCCATTGTACTCTTTTCTATGGGTCTGAATCATGGGTCATCTACTGCCACCACCTGCGACTCCTTGAATGCTTCCATCAGTGCTGCCTCCGTACACTCCTAAACATCCACGGGACTGACTGTGTGACCAATGTTCCTGTCCTTGAACAGGCAGGGGTCACCAGTATGGAGGCCATGATACTGAGGACACAGCTGTGCTGGGCAGGGCACATCTCCAGGATGGAGGATCACCACCTCCCTAAGATTGTGCTCTGTGGTGAACTTGCCACCGGCTGCCACAACAGAGGAGCCCCAGAGAAGAGATACAAGGACTCCCTGAAACAATCCCTCAGCCTTGGCCATATTGACTGCCATCAGTGGGACACTCTGGCCTTCATCTGGGAGACATGGAGACACACCATCCATAACACTGCTGCCTCCTTTGGGAACACACGTAGAATCAGTCCCAAGGAGAAAAGACAGCACAGAAAGAGCCGTGCCTTGGCTGTCCCCTCACAGGAGACTTTCTGCTGCGCCTTTTGCAACCCCACTGCCTGTCCCACATTGGCCTCATCAGCCATCAGCACTCTTGCAGCAAGCCTGGGGAGAGCCCCTCTGAAATCTTCGTTTGTGAAGTCAAGCCATGATCCCTCATAAATCTGAGGAGAATCTGAATCTATGTATCACACTGGCCTTACACATCTTTCACCTGAAGAAAGCATGTGAAATATGGCTAAAGGTATCCTTCCAGTGATTTCAGACTATGTGCTGTATGTAGATTTTTCTGCAGGTTTACAAACATTTTTTCTGCAGGTTTACAGGGAACACAAGTAGGATGTTGCCAACTGCTTGTTTTGCTTAGTATTTTGCTTAGTTGCTGCTTTTCTGTTTATCTAATTCTTCATAATGGATAGGGCCAAAGTGACCACAACATCACTGAACATAATGTAAAATACTGCATGTATTAGTTTTTTCTCTGCAGTGATTTTTTATCTAATTGTGGGAATTGTGGGTGCAAAATTTTCAGGAATGTGATGTGTCATTGCTTTTAATGAAACAGTACCACTGACTCTGTTCTTAGATGTACCAATCACATACCAAGCAGAAGGAAGCCGGCAGACCCTGAAGGTTTTCTTCTACCTTGATAGTTACCATTTTGAACAGCTTCCTCAAAGACTGAAGAATGGAGGGGGATTTAAAATCCATCCAGTGCTTTTTTCACAAGGTAACTTGAGGTTTGTTTTTTTTTCCACCCAGTGCTTTCACATAATACTTAACTATCTTTAAAGTCCTACTTATTCACCCTGATTTAAGTCCTCTCTAATTATGAGGGTATACTTAAAGGTGTTGTTTAATGTCAGCATTAATTGAGAACTTTGAATTAAAATGTGAGTTTAAGAAATGCTGAGATTTGTGATTTAAAAAATAGAGGTATGGGTATACATTTCTAAGTTTATAACTGCTAGATGATTCCAACAGCACAGAATTGTCTTTCATCAATATTGTTTTGTTCTTTGTAGACATTAGTGGACAATAGCCAGACAATGAAACTTGCTTTTAAAAAGTGTTTTGCATACCAAATGCTATGATAATCTTTTCTGTCACTTCAAGTCTAAGGACAGAATTGATGTTCCCTGAGAATTCTGTCTCTTTAAAATGTTATGAAGGCTTAAATAACATTTTCAGGCTTTTATAGTTTTGACACTGCAAACGTTGCTGAAGTGACAAATGGTTGCACTGATGCTCAGACTGTTCAAAAATTGCAGGCAGCCTGCATTAGCTGCAGTGCCATTACACTCATCAGGAGCTTGGAGTTTGTTTCCCTGAGATGGTGAATGTGAGGTGCTGATTGCCCTGAGCTCTTTTCCATTTCAGAGGAAGCTAAAAGTACTCCCATACCTTGCTAAAGGCTTCCAGGGTCTGTGTGGAATAGGCAGAAGTCAGGTATGTGAAAGAAGGCTTTGAGGAAGGCTCTGGGAGATAACAAAGATGTAAGAGGAAATGGCAAACAAAATGCATGAACATATAGGCAAATTTACTGTAAACTTAAACCACACAATTTTTTAAAAATAAGCACCCTGAAGTCTGATTTTTAAACAAACTAATAAAGACCGTCTTGAATGGGTTGCTTTTGAACAGACAGATTTCAGTCATAGGGGAAAATGAGAGCACTGAGTAGGAGACACATTTCAGTAGAGCAGACAAAACGGTGCCTGAAAGAGAACAGAAAGTGTCTTGCTTGAGATTAAATCCCAGAAATACATTTTTTTTTTAGAGTTGGGAGGATATTCAGCATGCTGCCAAATTTATTTACAGAATTTACACTCTTTCTGTTTCCAGAAACCCAAAACATTTGATTCTTAGGATAAGGATCTTTGTAGTCAGCTAAAGGAGAAGGACAAGGATTCATTTAAGCATTACATCTGCTTAATATTTTTCAGTAATATAGAACATTTCTTTTTTCTTTATTATAGGAAATTTCTTTACTTTTCAAAGATCCCCCTCCAAAAAAGCCCATTAGACTCTAAGAATAAGAAATCCTGGATAAGAAGTTAAATCCTAGTGTTTAAATCATTATTTTGGATTTTGTTTTCCTCATTAATGAGTGAATGGGATCCTGTTTTTGACTTCTTTCCTATGAGGTTTGTCTGAGCTGCCATCCGCATCTTTAACTGAAATTTATTAGCTACAAATGTAGAAATATGTAAGTTCTTATGTGGATTCTTGCTTCCCAAGCTTAACAGAGCTAAGCTGTTTCCTGACTGAAACGCAATGGTTTATGATGCTTTCAAATGGAACATTTAGAAAATCATGGTTTTGGAATATCATCAAAGGCCCAAGTTAGTGCACATCAGACTCTTTATCTCTGTGTTGCTCTATTCTGTATTGTGTAACTCCATGCCTAACATGACAAGTCTGTGTATTTGCAGGAATTGGACTATAGACATTTTAAAATTTTAAAATGCTTACTTATAAAATGCTACATTATGCATCCCTCCACTTGTAAAACCAGGTTTGTGTGGTCATATACTAAAGTGTATACATTCAAAAGAATCCTGATCTGCAGGAATGAGGTCTGAAAATGTTGAGCTATAGCTCTTGGCATTCAGTTTTCTCTGTTTCCTAAGTTAGAATTGAGTTCTCAGCAATGAATAAACATAATTAAATGACATTCTATTTGAAATTGCTACATAGTCTCTTAGTTTCATAGGCTTTTTTAATTTTAGATTTTCATTGAATCCTAGAATAATTCAGATTGGAAGGGATGTCAAGAGGTCTCAAGTCCAACTCCTGCTCATAGCAGCGTCAGCTGTGAGATCAGACCAGGTTCCTTTGGTGCTTATCAAGTAGAAAAACACCCAAGGACAGAAACTGCACAACCTCTTGAGTAAACTGTTCCTCTACTTGACTGCCCAAATGGTGAAAAAGTGTTTTCTTTCAACTGAGTTGAAGCACCCCTTTTTCCAATTTATGTCCACTGGCTCTTGCCAGTATGCACCATTTTCAAGAGCCTGGCTCTGTCTTCTGATTGACCTCCTGGTAGCTAATGCCACCTGGCTAGGTGGGTGCCACCTGGATAGGTCCTGGATAGGTCCTCCCCAGAGCTATCACTTGTACAACCTGAACAAGCTCAGGTCCCTCAATTTCTCACAGAGCGTGTGTGATCTTGGTTACCCTCTAGTCAAGTCTCCATTTGCTTTCATGTACTGTGGAGCCCAAAACTAGACACTTTTTTCAGGGTGCTATCTAATGAGTGTATTTAGTGAGGAAAAGCACTTCTTTCAGTCTACTGGCCGTGTTTATGTTAATCATGATTATGTTATGTGCTCATATCCCCTGCTTCTCCTCATTTGGTACTGGTTGCAACCTTGACTTACCTCCTCCAGGTCAGTTTTAAAGATGTTGAACAATACAGAACCCTGTGATACTCTGCTTGTATTGGGCCCCTAACAGGACGTGGTCTACCTAGGCACTACCCTTTGAGCCTGCCCAACCTTCCATATTTTTTTTCTAATTCAGTTGTCTGTACATTCAGACCATAATATCCTACCTTGGATTTAAGAATACAATAGGAGATATGTTTGTAAGGAAAGCTTCCTTACAAAAGAGATTTCTGATATATTAGATAGAAAAATGCTAAGCCCTTCAAAAAGAGGAGCACCAGAGCACAGGCTGGGGGATTCCCTGCCAGCACCCATGAGCATGGCCCCAGTGGTACCTGTGGAGGCAGCACTGTGTGCTCCAGCCAGGCCCCACAGATGACTGAGTTTCCTAGTTGGGAAGGCTAATTGGTTAAAACCAACTTCATGCCAGTAAAATAAGCAATGTGAATTATCAACTCTGTTTTCATTAATGTGCTGTTATAAATGGAGTTTTTGTGGGGGCTTTCTGGAGTGATTTAGCACCAAGGAAGTTAAGGAGCAAGTCTGACTGTTGAAATTTAGTATTTTTTGTACAGAAGTAGAATTGAAAACTCTTTAGTGCAGAAAGGGAGTGTAATTTGCATGTTCTTTCACAATGAATGAATTCTTTATTAACTGGTCATATTAAGCAGTACAAGCAGAATTAATATTCTGTGTGCAGCTGAAACTCTTAGGACGCCATCATGTTTCTTTCAGAACTCTACTTCTTGCTCTCATTTTCTGATAGGATGATGAATTCTTAGAATGTGTATGGATTATTAAAGTGGCAATATTCCTAGTTGTAAAATCTTTAATGCTTCTCCCCCAGAATCTGTTTCACCTTATGTTTTATGGTATAATAAGGTTAACCTCCTAATGTGAAGAACTTGATTTTTTCAGTGCAAATTTTTTGAGAACTTTTCAAACATTTAATTTGACTTGGCTGAAGAAAAGGTTAAACTTCTTTGAGTGTCTAAGTTAAAGGGGCTGGGGGAATGATCTTTTTGTTCTCTTTTTTGAAAACTATTGCTAGGAGGAGCATCTCAGAATGGAATAGTAGTGTGTTAAGTTTTTCTTCCTTTTAATTTCAGTGCAGTGATGATATGAGAAGGATAAAGATCCTTCCATCTATGGAAGTTTTTGTTTACTTCCTTAGTTCTTGTATAATCAAGTATTTGACTTTAGAAACATTCCTTGTCCCTGAAGAGGAGCTTTGAGGGCATTTTCTGAGCTCCATAAAGGCTTGCTTTATTTGATCCAGAAGGCACTAACATTTTGAGAGAGAATAACTATTAGGTTCAGGTTCTCCCCAGCTCCCAAAATCAGGCTTTGTAAGAAGCTCTTAGGTCTCCCTTGTGAAAGTAGATGGTACCTTAATCCTTTCTTTCCTCTACCCCAGCTCATGCTACTGTTGTCTTCCAGGATTTATCAGAAGTAAAATTCACATTTACATTCATAGGGCAGGAGTACCTTAATTAGAGTAGTGGAACTCTATCTAGCACTCTTCTTTGTATTTTCCACACAGCAAGAAATATAATTTTTCTTGGAAATTACATCTTAAAGAGAAATCTATATGAATTTGATGACATATGGAAACAGCTCAGCAATCCACAATGGAGTAGCAGCCTCAAGGTTAAAAAGTAATTCACTAGTATGTGAACAAAGCTACAAAGAAGGCAAGAACTAAATATTTAATAACGATTTTTCTCTTCTCCATTGTCCTTTCTCTTTTTTTACAGCATTGGAGAGCATGGAAGGATACTATTACAGAGACAGTGTCTCAGTAGAAGAATTTCAAGCTCAGATCAATGCAGCCTCACTAGAAAAAGTCAAGCAATATAACCAGAAGCTACGGTGGGTGATAAACCAACATTCCTGAGATTTGTTTTCCAAGTTCTGCTTTTCAACTCATTTTCTATGACACATCTTTAAACTGAATTGCATTGTATGGTGGTTGTTTTTGGTGCGTGATTGAGTAAGATCCAAGATCCATAGTTATGACTGTTTTAATTTATGAACTTTTAAGGTATGTTTTAAAAAATAGTTTTCCCATTAAAGCCATAGCTGCAATTAATTGTTGTACCAGTGTCTGTGGAAAATTAAATGTTTGTGTGATCACAAATGGATTATGAGAATTGTTAGGCATTATGATCTGATTTTGCAGACCATATTGACAAAATTTACAGAATAGGATTTTAAAAATAGTGTTGTTCTACTGAAAGCTGAGCATCTTCCTCCCCACCCCCTTCCATACTAATGGGAATATAAACAAATTTGGATATTTGCATTAGCTTTGGGCATGGATTACAGAGTGAATACTTGCCAATATATGTAAAGGTTATGCAGCTGAGTATTTCAATTTTATTGAGAAATTGCACATAAAGACACAATTTCTGGTATACAAAATAATGTATTAGTTATAAAGTAAAACAATAACAAAACCAGTAAAAACTGCTCTTGCATCTCACTATATCTGTGAGTGTGCTTTTTGATAACACTTATTTGCAGGAGTTGAAGAAAAATAGTGCAAAGGACTGAAGTAAAATCACATCTTGAGTAAAATGGAAATGCTGTCATTTCACTAGAATTATTAGGCAGGTTTTAAAAGCAGCAGAGAACAGGAGATTAAAAAAGAGGTTAAGGACAGAGACGAAGTGGAAAGAGGATAAATGAAGGTCCATTTTTCCAGTTCCTTCATCTGTTGGCCCACTCCTGTCTTTGGTAGGTTTTCTTCATGGATCTTGTAAAAGTTTTTCTCCAATGTGTTACCAAAGCTGTAGACTGTACATTCTGTCCTAATCTAGACAGCTTTAAAATCAAGAGTGATTTTAAAGCCAGATGTATTCAGTGAGTACTGTTTGGGTTTTTTTGTTTGGTTGGGTTTTGGTTTTTGTTTTTTTGGGTTTTTGTGGTTTATTTTTACATTTGTGCCAATACAATTCTATGTTCTTGGAAAATATAGTATTGATTTAGTCTGGTTTCCACCTTCTTTTGTTTGGACTTCCTATTTGGAAAGAAAAGTTCTTCCTGAATATTTAATTGACAAGGCTTATTTTATAAATCAGTTTTGCAGAAAGGTTTGGGAATGCTTCTATTTGTCCTAGATGAAGTCAGCTAGTGCTGGGAAGCTATTTCTATCACTTGGACAAGGCAAGACTTTTTGTGCTGTTTTTTTCCTATGAATAGGCCCAATTTAGCCACCATGAAATTCCTTAAAAGAAATTCTTCCTGTCTGTGTGCTCGAGTGTTCCCTGCCCTTGCTTACCTTGCATGTTGGGACCTCCATTCATGCTGTGGCTCTAAAGGGGTACATTCCTCTTGTGGTGTTGGGACTGATGGCTCTGATGGGCTTCTGACCTCCAAGGCCTGGTTTTGCAAGAAGTTACTATGAAAAAGCTGTTGTTCAACAAAAATTACCACAAGTAGATTTGTGGATTTTTTTTTTCCCAGCCATCTAAGGGCTGATGAGAATATTCAGTAATTCACGTTTTTTACTTGTTTTCTGGTAAACTCTGCCCATTTCTTAAATGAGACATAAACAGCTTCAGGAATTCACTGCCATAATGTGAAGAGGAAAACCAGAAAAACAGATGCTTTGTTCTTGTTCTTCCATTTGCTAGTCTGTGTAGGTGTTTGGCCAGGAGAACCTAATGAAGTAACTACAGCAGCAAAAGATATGAACATTTGGATAACTGATCTACAGAATTTAAAAAAAAAAATAAAGTGAAATTGCGTATTCCCTGGAAACATACTTAAGTGCAATAATGTGATCTTAAACTTTTCATGTGGAAGAAATAAATCCTTTGTGCAGAACCACCTAATCAGTAATAAGTCATTCAAGACACAATCCATAAACCATTCTTTCTCCTTAGAAAAGGAATGCATTGCTTGTTTGGAAAATGACCATCCGATGTGACCACCTTACAGTCTCTTGATTGCTACAGCAGCAGGGACCAAAAGGGAGGAACAGTAAAGGAAAATGTGGTGGGAGAAGAGGATGGGGACTAGTGGGAATGAAGGCACTGGTTAGCAGTGACAGAGCAGCCAAGCCATCTGTCGATGAGACTTCTTGATACAAGTTCAGCTTCTCTTATTCTTGACACATTTAGGTAATAATGCTTTAATTATGTGAAGCAGATGAGACCACTGCCCTGTGTATGGTCTCACAAACAGAGATGTTTGCCTAACTTGGGTTATAACCAAACAGGATGTTAAAAATAAAAATGAGTAGTGCCTTTGCTCAGATAACTCTTGAATTACTGGTAGTAAAGTATTTTTCAAGCTTGAGTACATACAACATTTTTGAGGAATGGGGTTTCTTTTGGGTGTCAGATCTGATACTGATATATGCCTTAAAAGAATGGACTTTAAAACCATTCATTTGAATGAATCAAAAGATATACTAGTAAATTTTTAGTGGATTTCAGGAAAGATAACCTTTATCCATCATATAAAGTCAAGAAACTCAATCCTTGCTTTTATTGCAAGATTCTTGCATAACTATGGAACTGTGACCTGCTTTTCCACAGTAAAAGAGGTAATACAATAAATTCAGGTGCAAAATTATTCTTCTTGACATGTCTTCTTTATATGAGCATCATAAATGCTTCTATTTTTCACGGTACTTTCTTTGGGGCTTTTGCAAATACTACCTCAACTATGAATTTGTTATGATTATCACTTTTATGAGAATGCATGAAAGACTTGAAAATTGGTTATAGAATTTCATGCTTATGTGGAATGAAGGGAGAGAATGTCCCTCCATCTTCTGTAAAAGATTCAATCCTAGCTATTTGAATCTAGTTATGTAAGGGAACTTTTCTTCTAAGGCCAGATAAAGTTTATTTTTCCTGCAATTTCTGAGGCAACATTCCCGCTACCCCAGCAATATGGTAAGTCCTTTATCAGAATAAAGAAGTTATTTAAAAAACAAAACAAAACAAAACAACAGCAAACCAAACAAGCAAAAACCAGCCAATACTTAACTTATGAAATTTCTGAACCTGCTGGGAAATCTTCTACATCTGGCCCACGATTGTTCTTAATCATGCTGGTTTTATTTCTCACAGTCAGTCAAGCTGCACTTATTTTTGTAGTTTACCAATTCTCTTTCTCTGACACGGATAAAGAAAAGAAAGTAGTGCTCAAATTCTGTTTGCGAGTTGAACTGGTGCTAATGTTTGCCAGCAATGTAAATTAAACGGCATCGGATTGTTTGCTAATAAGAAACACGCAGTACAACCCCGTGGAAGTAATGAGGTCAGCAAAGATATTAAAGATCTTTGTTATTGTGTGTTTGATAGCTCAGCAGTTGTCTTCTAATTTAGAAGAGAACCAGAAAGAACCTGTGTATCTGATCTGTACAAAGGCTGATGCTAGGTGAGCTGATTCTGTATTCTCCTGCCTCCCTTCCACTTTTCCCCATCTTTCTCCTTTGGTATTGCTTGCTGTTAGAATAGGCTTTTCCCATCCTGAATCTCTCCTTTTGGCTTTTACAGATATGAGTGACCACTGTGCTTCAACAGTGTGGGACACAATGGTGTTTGAATCCATAGCTACTACAAATATTGATAGGAATAACAAAACCTCACAAATAAACTATATTTACTTGAACTGCTTGATTGGTATATGTGTTCTCTTGCAAATCTTGACTCATGTAATTGTAAAATCACAAGAATAAACTTTAAGTTTGGAGGCATTATTGCTTTAAGAATTATTTAGTTAAAATACATTCTTCCCTTTGAATGTGATTTTTATGTTTGTAAAGGTCTCTTTCCTGCAGAGTGAGATTCAGTATGGTAGTTATTACTATATTGCATTGCATAGAAATAAATCTTACGGTCATTCCATAAGAAGCACTTTAAAATGCCTCTTCAGTACCTATGCTTGCATTTAGACACTTAAATACCTTTAAAATTTGTTTCCTAATGTTATAGATGAGTGGGTTAGGAGCAGTCAAAGGAAAATCAGCAAAATAACAGATAAGGTGATGTTAGGAGAGCTCTGCTTTCTCCTAACTTCTTTTATCCTCAGCATGGCACTTTCTTGTGACATCCCTGACTATATGATGACCCAGTTCTTCAGCCCAAAGACTGGATCATGCTGTGGGAAAGACAGCTGAGGGTTGCTATCCATCCCTGCCACTGGTGTGGGTGCTAATTACCACTGTGTAGTAATTAACTTGCCTGTACATCAATAGACAAAGAAGGTCTGGAAAAAAATGTTCCTTCCTTCCTGCCTACCATTCTGTAGGATTTGGAACTATTCTTTGAAGTCAGCTGTGTCTAGGGTTATTGGCAGCTACTTTTATAGCCTGTTGTGGAGCTGTAATAGAAAAAAAATTAAAGCAAGCAGTAAAGGGAAAAGGCCATTCTTTGTGGGTTTTTTTTTCTCCATGTTGCTGCCTTCTTAGATTTCATTTTATGAGGTACATGCAAATCTGTTACACTAAGGAAGCAATTATAATCAGTGAATCTAATGACAAATGATTTAGCTAACTACCCTCGTTAAATTGATCATCTGATTATGCTGAATGTAGTCTTTGTCATTTTAAAGTGTTTCATTTATAATGTAACTTCAAACAGTTTCTCTGTCTGAATGCTCCTGTATTTATTTTATGGCATAAGTAGCCCTCCACAGAATGATGGAAAATTTAATTCAATTCTTTGTTCAAGGATGTTATAATCCATGAGGTTTTCATGTTGTTGTGTTTTCTTACTTCTTTTAATTTTTAAAAAGAGAAGAAAGGAAAATTATGTCTGCTCCTAGAATTTATGCAAGCTTGGAACAAAATTTGTCTGAGGAATGTAACATCTTTTTTATTTATACACGCACATATACATGCATAGCAGCCTCTCAAGCTGCAGGCTTCTTGGCAGGCTGATGTTTTCTGTATCCTGTATAATTTAGTCAAGGCAGAAAATAGATGTGATGGCACTCATGGCTTCAGGCTGAACTAAAATCCTCTAATAGTTGCTTTGGTATAAATGCAATACAATGACATAAAGGGCATATCCACTTAGAGATAGTTAATTATGAAAGAAAGAGCTTGTCTCTCTCTGGAACAAACTGATGGGTCCTCAAGACAATGCACATGTTATCACAAAGACCAGATTGTGTATCAATTCCTGTAATAAATGCCTTTAAATCCACCTTAAAACTGTATGATTCCTTCCCCTGCTGTTTTCAGTGGAAAGCTTTTCCAAACCAAATTGCTCATGTGGTTAAGCAGCTTATGCTGTTTGTCGTTGTGCTCCTGTTCTGCAATTATATTCTTCCTTTCCTTTCACTCATGTCTATGTGCTACACTGAGTGACATGTTAATAAGCAACATTAACAGTTTTTGTTGCTGCCATCAGATTCAGAAATGAGTGACATGAGAAGAGTTACCGGTTTCAGAGAGTCATTCTAGGGAAATATTTTCTTTTTGATGCAGCGGTATATTTATAAAGCAGGTGGAAAACTGTTTTCCTGTTTTCAATACTAGGTATTTGATACATTGCTTTGTGTTTTAAAAAGCAACAGTAAACTGGACTGCAGTAATTTATCATCTAGGTCATATGACTATAAAAATTGGATATCCAATGCCTTTTAGTTTTTTAAGATGTGGTTCCAGAGGAACTAGATGCTCGTGGCTGAGCTCTCTCTAAATGCAAAATTTTATGAAGGAGGAATGGAAAATTAAACACTCATTCTGAAGGACATAACAAGGAAGTAATAGCTAAATTTGTCTCTGATGAACTTAATGAGAAGCAATTTAGGTAGAGCAGAAATTAAGATTCATTGCATCTAAGTGAAGAAAGACTATAAAGAGAACAGAGGGATCCTGGACAAAGTAAATTAAGTTTGTCTAGCTGGTCTAAAAGATACTGTTAGCTGGCTTGAATTTAGAGGTGGTTTTGGTTTTCTTTTTTTTTTTAGTTGGTTGTGTTTCTTTCCCCTCTTCCATTGCTATGCTCTTTCTGCGAGTGTTTCTTATGACTTTTGACAATGTATGATCAGTATTTAGTATAGATAGAGTTGTGAAACTGAAAATCAGCTGTCTTGATAGATTATATATACATATATATATATATATATACCGAGCCTTTGCTCACTAAGGTGGATATCTGGTATATTCTGCCTTCTTTATCCTGTGAAAATGCAGAGAACGTGTATCCGCAGCGATCACATGTGGAGCCTTTTCTTTCACTCCTGGTCACTAATAGGAATCCAGCCCAAGCCTGTAGCTTGTACAGCTTGTAGCTGCACTAGAAACCCTGACCACCCAATGACTATTTGGCACGTTGTCTTTTTGAACAGTGTATTCCATGTCTGGAATATCAGGAGCCAAAAAGAAGACATCAACTGTCTGAAAGGCAAATGTGGAAACAATTAGTTAACACTAATGGGTTCAGTGTGGAATTGGCTGTTTGGATAATGATGGGAGAAGAAGGAAGGCAGCTGTAACTGATCTGAGGCCCAAGAGCCCAAGGCCCTTTCTCATAACAAATATGATGAGTTTTGGTGATCTTAGAAGTAGGGAGAGATGCTAGAGTCTGGATTCCAGGAAAAAGGGGTTAAAACTTAGCATGTGAAAAGTAGGCAGCGTTGCATAGAGCAAATGGTACTTCTGTTCCATTTTTATGTTATTCATGACTTTCTGTCTTCACATTTCTATGCACACAGTTCTATGATCCTTTGCTTGTGTATTTATAAAGATTTGAGAGTAGGGCTGTGATGTGCCTGCTGGGATAGTAGGACTATTCCTTTGCAAGTATTCTCCTCGGTTTGCACCTCAGATACTGGTATAATGATAAATATCTAGGATAATGCAATGGGTTTCCTGGAACAACAGGCTGGGAGTAAGAGTAAAAACTTGGCTTTGCTTGAATTATTTGACACTGTTCCATAGGAGTTACTTTACAAAAGCCGATCACAGCAATAATTGCTTGTAGTTTTAATGCCTACTGGATTTTCTACCTTTTTTTAAAAGGACGGATTTTCTGCTGCAGCTTGTAAGGCAAAACCAGCATCACATTTGCAGACAAAGAACTATGATTTCATTCTTGTTCATTTCAAATGGATTAGAAAATATTGTGCAAATTGGGCACCATGCCAAGATTGCCATTAACTTTTCCCATAAAGTATGATTAAGGACCTTAACAAGCATTTAGTAATTAAGTGAAGTGCTTTGGAAATTTATGTGCTGTCCACAGTTTGTCATGTCCTGCAAATACTGAGGACAGTCTTTATGAAAAGCAATAAAAATAAAGCACTTGAAAAACATCTGTGAGCGTTATCAGATTGAGGGGGGGATAGTTTCATTTGTAATAGGGTATTTCTATATTTCAAATTAATGTTGTCTATAGCTGATTTTTGTTTGTTCTTTAGATTAATGAATAATTTACTGAACTAATAGAGTAATTCCTGTAATTCTGTATCGTATTCTAGTGTCCGTGTTGCTTTGTTTTGTACCCTGAGTTGATTATT
Source organism: Florisuga fusca (assembly GCA_038090715.1). NCBI lineage: Eukaryota > Metazoa > Chordata > Aves > Apodiformes > Trochilidae > Florisuga > Florisuga fusca. The sequence goes on along the minus strand of JAAWXA010000005.1, from coordinate 8,735,392 downwards.
TTCCATGTACTTCACTAATGTGTGTACTGTTCTATATTTGGTTTCTGGTTTCATTTAATGAAGCTGAATTTGCTGAAATAACAGTCCAAAGAGAATGCGAGCTCTGAACAAAGCATTTTCCTGTGGCATGGCAGGAAAAAAGCAGTATAGGCTTTCAGTCTGATAATGTTCAATGGATTTGAGGGTGATGCTTTGCTTTTTAGCATTGCTAACAAAGAAAAAGGTTGGTCTGCTGATGCTGAGGTAGCTTTTGTCTGCTGTGGCCACTCATAGTGATTTATGAGCAATTTTCTCTGCAAACCTCTTTTTGTTCTGGTAGTCCTCCAGCTTACTTTGACACAGAATACATTCAGGATCACAAAACAGGCTTAATAGAATAACAGAACTAGATTAGCTTTGCTGTGCTTCTGAGGGGATTAAATCAAACCTTAAATTTGAGAGATGATGCTTTTCAAAATTGCAAAGCTATGGGCACAAAGTCTTCTAAAATTAAAGGTGGCTGGGGTTTTTTTTATGAGCTCAGTTACTGCAGGTTATGGAAGAATAAAACATTATTCCAGTCTTCAGTCTTCACCTCTGCTCTGCAAGTATGTAACAATGTCAGAAACTTCACTCCTAGATAAAACCATAAAAAAAACCGGGGGGGGGAGACCAATTTTTTTCATTTCATGTTGCATGTTTTCATGATTGGAAGATCCAGGTGATCCTGTCATTTGTGAGTTAGGGTGGAAGGATGTGTTCATTTCACTGTTGATTTTCACACTGTGTTGTGACTGAAATTACAACTCAGAAATTACACACTTGCCATAGGCAGGAAAAAACTTTTTTTTAAGTGATGCTGCAGAGGCAGAGAAACTGTGATCTTAAGGACAGGTTGGATGGGGCTTAGAGCAACATGAACAGCCCATTGAAGGGAGATGGAAGGAGATGATCTTTAAGGTCTCTTCCCAACCATTCTGTGATTAACATGAAGTATGTATGGTATTTCCTCTGCCTGTGAGATGTTTAGTGGTAGCTCATCTGTAGAAAACTGTAGATTGATTTACTTATAATGTAGAAAGAAAAAAAAATTGCTCTAGAGTACCTGAGCTGCAGGAGACAGGAGGAGAGTTCTGTGCTTTCTGTGTGCTCTTTGCTAAAGTTCTTCCTCTCTGGTGTTGAATAAGAGAGTCTTCCTGTTTTAAGAGAGACTGATAGCATGGAAGCCTTCTGTACAAAATGCCAGCCTGATTTGTAACACATAGAAATAAGCCAAACTCTTTTTTTTAAAGCAGTGCATGTTGCATTTGTCTATTTTATAGAAACATCTGGTATTTGTCGTTGGTAAGTGAAAGGCTATAGAAGGAAGTGGGAGAATTTGGGTTGATGAGCTTTAGTACCCAGTAGATAAACCTGATGCAATAACTGTGCTTTTTCTGTCACATTTTTGTGCTGCAGGTAAATGACAGTTGTCTTTGGCTTTTATTGTTATGCACTAATTCATTGCAAATAAGTGTGCAGAAACTGTGAAGAAAGGTGGTTTGTTTTTTATTTGCGCATGCAGGCACGACTGGATACATAGCAAATGATATTTTCCTATGTCCTCCATCAGTACTGTGGTTCATGTCTGGGATTCTGGTTTTCTATTATTGCAGTTATATACAGCTAATATAAAAAAGCTTGTAGTTCATGAGGCTCAGGCACTGTTTATATGTCAATTTTCCCAAAGTCACCATTAAATTGAGAGAATTGCCACAAACCTTTGAATGGGTAGCTTTGGTGAAGATCACTTACTCATCCAGTGTTTCTTCTGAATAGACATTAAAATATGGCACTGTCAAAAGACAGAGGGACATTTTGTCTCCAGAAGAGAAAATGTTCCGTTCCTTAATACTTTAATAATTAAAAAAAAGAATGATTGTGCCTGTTTACCCATGTATAATTCCTGGATCCTCTCTTGCATTAAATTTAAAAAATTCCAACCTTAGTTTGGTGTCTAATAATAGTAATTTACATACATGTTTGGGAATCTAAACAATTTTCTGTTTGTTCTTTCAGGGCATTCTACCTGGACAAGTCAAACTTGCCTCCAAATTCAACATCTAAAGCGGCTTATATAGATAAGGTAAAGAAAAATGTTAAGTGCCTAATTAAACTTTGCATGTTACCATTGGTGTTATTGTAATCCTTTCCTAAAGCTTTCCTAATCCCTCAAAGAATTGAATTATTTAAAGCTGGGGTGGAGAGGAGAGTGTGGAAAGGAAGGAACTGCAGAAGCTCTCTTGCAGCTTTTGTCTTACCTTCGTTTTAGGGTTCTGTATAAAAAGCTGTGGCTGGAGGCCATCAGTGTATTTGAGAAAGGGAACTGTAACTTTCCTTTTTGTCTGTGCTTTCAGAGCAATGCAATTGCTCTGGGAGTATTTGGGAAGCAGAAAGGTAGGGTGAGGGGAGAGCAGGTGCAGGCAGAAATTCCTTGTTCTGGAACCTGGAAGTGATGTTCCAAATTAAATACTCCTTCAGCATCTTATCAGAAGGCTTTCTTCTGAACCCCTTCATTTAGGCTTTCTTCAGATGCCTTAATTTGTTTTTAAACCTCTGTGACTGAGAGATTCCAGGGGCTATGAAAATTCATTTAATGCTCTCTCCTGTTGCTGGAGAGTTAACACCCATATTGCAGCCCAGCAGGGGCAAAAAAGAAGTTCCTGTGGTCAGCGTACACTGAGTTCAAAAGTGATTGAGCTACTATGGCTTGAAAAATAGAGTGCTCATCATCTGAAACCTATGACAACCCTGAGTTTTGTGTTGGTGTTATTCTGCATGGGTATTAACAGACTGATAGTTCCTGTTTGTTAGAGCCATGCTGGGCTGCACAGGAGGGAAGGAGGACATGTGCCCATGCCTCTTCTTCCTAGGTGCAGCCTGAGACATTTAGCTGTATGTGCTTGTTTTCCCTAAATGTGTTCTCTATATATTTCAGTGAAAGTTCAAGGGCAGGATAAAAACATCTCCTAGTCTAGATCTGATCGAGGGATGCTTGCTTAAACTAATGCATTTAATTTGAAATTGGAGCAAGCTAAGAGTGCAAGATCTGTTTGTGTCTGTGCTTTTTTCTCTGTTCTCCATAGCTCTGCGTTAGTAAATGGCACCAGATAAAATCATTTTAAATGGATGCAAGTAAAACCAATAAGACCTAAACCAAGTTAAATCTATTTGTGCCTAGGTTTGAATATGCTGGGTGTTAGAATTGATTTACCTGACCTCTGTGCTTTCCAATGAAATAACGTTCATATATGAGCAAGTGAAGCTGCCATTTCCCTAACTTGTTAAAACTGTTTTTAAGGGATGAACATGTGTTTCAAAAGATGCATTCATACACTCTTCGACTAGCAGGGGGGAGGTTCTTGCAATAAGTGTTTCTGGAATAAAGACACTAGGCAAATTTGGAATTACAAGATCTGCAAAACTGCCTTGTGAATGTCTCCTTTACTCAAAGCATCATGAGAATGTTTTTCATTGCTATATCACTCTCAAAGGTTCCTCTTCTGAGTGTAACCTTCAGGTTGAAGCTTCCTTCTCTATTAGGTGGATCATCTGTTATCTGTATGGTGATGCTGGGGTTATTTTAAGTCCCACTACAAAGTTGACAGTTTCTTCTCTGTAGTATGTTTTTTGTCACTTCTATTAATTTTTAGTTTTCCATGTTGTTAGTCAGGATTAGGAAGTAGATGTCTGCATAAAGGACAGTGTTGTCTTAATTATAAGCTGATCTTCTCAGTGAGTCAATTAATCAGTTTCAGCGTCCCTTATGTATGTGTGTATGGTTGTAGGATTCCTCTTTTTTGCCAGTACCATGAGTAGAAAAGGCACTGGTGGGTCTGTTCAGTCTGTTGAAGTGAAAAATACATTTTTAGGCAGGACCGGGAATGAAACAGTCCCTGCCAATGAGAAGTTAAAAGCCTGAAGAAGTTGTCACAGGTCATGTAGCAGAAGATTATGTGCTCTGTGTTTGTGTTCTGGAGCTTAGCTACGGCTTTCTCAGACAGCCCTGCTGTTCCGTCTTCATCTGTGATGACCTGCTCTGAAAGATCATTTCCTGTGCTCTCAGCACCAAATGTTTAGATTTCTCTGTCTCTTCCTCTTTTGCAGCTGATGAGGCCTCTCAACTGCTTGGATGAACTTTACCGACTGATAGGATCCTTCATCCGATCCAAGCGCACCGCTGCGTGTGCGTACACAGCCTGCAGTGCTTCTGGAGTTGGATTGCTTTCAGTGTCTTCTGAACTCTGTAGCAGGCTTGGAGCTTGTCACATCATTATGTGCAACAGTGGAGTTCACCGGTATGAAAATTCCTTTCCCTCCTTGTTTTTCAGTCGGTCGTACAGGCATTGCAGGCTGAAGACTGCTGCTTTGTACTTATAGAGAGGTTTTACTAATTCTCTCACATCGTAGACTAAATATCTTAACACACTTGTAAGATTTGTGGTGAAATTCTTGAATTGAATTTGCAGTGATTGACCAAAATGAGCAATATCATTTTGTTTTGTGCAGTTGGAATGGATGTGTTCTCATTCAAGTCAGAAAAAGGCAGAAAACTTAACTGCGAAAGCAGAAAAAGGATGGTTTCCTAGGTGAATAACACATGGTGTATTAACCTGTTAACAGGGCAAGAAATGCTGAAATTTGTTTCTGCTTTGTAAGGTAGGAGGAATTGTAGTAGAGGTTGTTTCAAGGAAAAAAATTTAAACAGAAGAGCTATGCATTTTTGCAGGTGTGCCTCATAATACCTAGATATTTTTGCCTATAGAACAGTTGGTGTCATTAATTCCACACCAAAAAATGAACTGAGCTATAATCAACTGATCTTTGTCATCATGGCTAGGAGATTTTAATAGTCATATGTATGACAGTAGTGTCACTATAGAGCTCTCTAGTAATAATGATATTTATCAAAACCAGCAATATGCTTGTTTCAGCTGTGCACAATACAGGTTTTTTTTGTCCATTATACCAAAAAAAGCAAGGACTACAATTGGAAAAAGGGAAAATAATCCAAGAAGAAAAAAACCAAATGTAAGCAAAAATCCATTACTAAATATCTGCTCTTTTTATACAATTCCAAACTGTAGATTATGGGTAGCAATATGTTAAAAATAGGTTCCTTTGTTCTGATCTGTAAAACCCCTTTTTTTAGCAGACTGGGTTATCAGTACATTGTGTTAGAAAGAGCATTACTTTCTCCTTATTTTATGTAATGTCCTTTGTGTAAAAGAGCTTTGAGGAGGAAAAAAAATTCAACATAGCTGCAGTGCAGGTTATCAAGCATGAAAACCAGGAGATGCTCCATGTATACCCACAGTTAAATTCTATAAAAATTATTCTTGGCATATCTTTCAACAGTTTTTAACAGACTAGTGCTAGTACTCTCTGTCACTGATATAAGTGTATGTAGCATGCTGTATACTGTACTTGATTTGAGGCATTAAAGAAAAGGGCTGTAGTATTGAACACAGTCACTGTATCAGGTGAAGATGGAAATACTAAATAGCATGGCCTGACATGAAGTTGTCATTTCAGAAGACCATGAGGCTATACATCCTTTTCATGTCTTTTCATGTCTTATGTCATCAGAAAAAACTTTGGACTTAATTCTGCTTTTTTTTTTTTTTCAGAGGCTGAAAAAGATTGCCTCTGGGTTTCATTATGGTTCTATGGATTAAGTTCTGAATTTGCCAGTGTATTTGTGCCAAAAATTCCTACAGTTTAAGAATAAAGTGAGAGCAATTTGAGTCACCCAAATAAACTACTTCTCTACAATGTGAGGGTTTCAAATTATTCAGAATAGTTTGGTTGCCGAAAAAGAGATGGTATGCTTGATTCTAAACGTGAGCTGTTCTTAGGTAAAATAAATTACTCTTAAATTTTCTGCTCAAAATAGGGCTAACTCAATGCTATAAACTATTAAATGTCTATTAGAGTATATTTAAAAAACACAAAAGATGGTAAAAAACACATTGAATTTCAAGACTGTATTATGAGCAATGAGAACTGGGTTTAAATGTGTTATGTGTGGGTTTCCATCTAGATGCTAAGGTTTCAAGGCCACCTTTTTACATATAGTAAAAATGCAAACCACTTTTTTGCAAAGCATGACAAGTTCTGCTTTACAGTGAGTCCACTTGTGCTTTTATACAAGATACTGTTACTTCACTTGTGCGTTAATACTGCCTTTGCAGCTGCCATCTGTTCAGAGAAAGAATCATCAACTCTTGGCATTATCAAAGACATTTTCAGATAGGCCCTGCAGGAAAAAGAAATGCATTACTTGAGACTTTATGGTTACTCAAAGACATTTTGACTTGAATTTCCAAAAGTTCAGGAAAAAACCTCGTGTATTCAGAGGCTAGAAGGGATTCTTGTGCTATTGTATTTTCAAGTGGTAAAAGCTGAGAAAGGCTTTTTTAACAAAAGTTTCCTGAAGATATTGTTATGCATACAAAGTGGATGGATGAATAAGTTTTTCCTTAGAATCTGAAGTCATGTAAGGTCACTTCTTGTGCTCTTTTTTTCTTTCTGGCCTTCGTAGTCCAGCACTGAGTAGGCTCTGCATTTTGTCATTCTGAAATTGCCTTTGCCCAGATAGAAAGCTTATTTTGTCTCCTTCTAGTACGCTTGCTGGGTGACTTTTGTTCCTGACATATCTACTGATAAATTCTGCAGTGTTTTTGTGAACTTACTCCCCTTGCTGCTCTGCAGAATGAAACTGCCTTTCAGCACTATGAAATCCTATGAGGAGGACATAAGTGGGAAGAGTGAGGTGCTGGATGTGATTGAGTCCCATAGTCTTCATTGATTTTGTTTGTTGCCTGGAGTCTTGAAGGCTTAATTCTTCTGGCTTTTTTTTGAATGTTATTTAATCAGGGAAGCTAATCTTATTTTAAAAAAAAAAAAAAAAGCCAAAAAAAAAAGCTTTAAGTTCTAAGTTACTTCTTTAGAGTTTGAGCTACTGATTTTTCAGTAAGAGAGGGTGTTTATCTCTGGTTGTTTTCAATGTGTCAAGTGCTCTGTATTCTTGGAAATAAGATGCTGTGAAGTGCTTGATTGCAATCAGTTGCAGAAATCCACGTTTTGTAGGCCCCGACAAAGGACTCACAACTGCTTTTTTAGCACTGTGCTACAAATATTAAGTGAGTTGAAAACTGGTATTATCTACAGATGCTACTAGTCAAGCAGATGGAAGAAAGATTTGAATTGTCCTTTCAGATGACACTTTAAAAGTATATTCTTCACTTATCTGTCTTACCAGTTTAAAAATGACGAATAATCCACTCAGAGCAAGGTTCCTGTATGATTTCTTTTAAAATCCCCTAGTTTAAGCCTAATTTCTCTGATTAGTCTGTAATGGGACACAATGACTGAGAGTCTCTGGAAGGGTACAGGGTGCTCTGCTGGTCAGCATCTTTCTTTTGTTTGTGGGGAATGGGAACCAAATACACCATTAATTTGTCAGAATTCCTATACATTTAATAGACATTCAACAAGTATATATGGACTTTCCCGCACTCAGTCTTTCTCTTAGTGAACTACTGGGGAACCCTTTTTGGATTTTCTTAACTGAGGTGTCATAGATTGACAGGGGATGGTGGGGGAGAGCTCTGTCACCTTTCCCTCTAATCAGAAGCAAATCTCAAATAGCTTGGGACGGAGACACTGCATGGTAGTCAAATGCAGAAGAGGCCAAGAACTATGAAACAGCAGTTTTATCTACTTTGACAGTGATTGCTGGTCTCTGGACCAGCAGTATCTTGGTTTCTGACTTCTCTGTGATCCATATTAAATTGCTTTTTACACCGCAGTATGCCAAAGCAGCTTGACAGAGTTCATATTTTCATCCCTTTATCCAAGATAATACTTGGGGATTTTGAATTGCGGGTGATTGCTTTGCTTTGATTTTTATTATGAAAATATGTTTACCAATTTACATTAGAGCCTGAAATCCTGTATCTATTTCAGACAGCAGTTCTTTTCAAATATATTTCAATCAACAGAAAAACAAGGATGGGGGAAAGTTAAGTCCCTTTAACCTTCACTGTCCTAAGTTATACGTGAGTGCTCCAAACTCCTCTTGGAATATCAGAAACAAACATGCCTTATCATCCATAATTATACTTCTGCCTGCTAGTCAGCTGTTACCCCATAAATGATGCTCTGCTTTCCTTATTGATATTCGTTGTTTGAAGCTGTAGTCACTCTGTACAAATGTAGGTGATGAAAAGCACTTTTAAATTTGATTGACTTATGATGTTAGCTCCTGTTTGAGGGAGAAGAGTGAGACTGCACTTCACAGACATGTCCTGTTCTCTTTCCATGCCAAAATGAAATTAGGTGCTGCAGATGCAGAAGTCTATTCAGTGGCTTACAGGCCCTGCAGTCTTGAAGTAATCATTTAAAGCATCCAAATGAAACAAGTCCCAAGTTTATTTAAAGTTTTGCATTTCCTGGAGGATTGAAAGAAAAAATTCTTTTCTGGGGTTCATCAAGATTAGAAAAACCACTGTCATATTTTCTTTTCTGAATTTTAATTTCCCTTCCAGAAAGCCTCTTCTTAGTGTTACCATCCTTCAAACAGTAGGGTTCTGGCTGGCAAACTCTCAGCTGAAGGATGAGACAGGTTTTGCCAAGGGTTGATTATGCTGTCTCCTGTAGCTGGCACAGCTCCTGCAACCCAGCTGAACCTGCTCCATCTTCCACATAGCAAAGCAGAGTAATGCCATAAGCTGCCCATCACGGCCAGCTGCTTTTCTGTCACTCAGATGAAACAAGGTGAAAAACAGGTACTCTGTATTTCAGACATTCTGTTTTAAGAAGTCTTCCTTTTAGATTGCTTTGGAATTTTTTCTGTAGGAATTTCTGAACTCAATGCTTGATGTTTTGCCATCTGCATTTAGTCTGGCTACTACCTCCACAGTAAGGAGGCTTTCTGGAATTGATGAGACTGCTTTCAGGAGACAGCACATGCTGAAAAAATTAATCATTGCTCCTCCCCAGCCTTCTGGTATAAACTGTGCTTTTACACTTATTACCTTTCTACTTAGTGGAGAGTCTCATCTATTTTTTAAATGACAGTCTTGTTATGTCTGCCTACTGTTAGTGTATTGTCGTGATACCTTACTTAGGTGTAAACAAAATTCTAATAAAATAATTCAGGATAGTAGAGTATTTCATTCTGTGCAGCTTACTATTTGAAAACAGATATATAATTGTTAAATATGAGAGAATTTGTTTTCATACAAGATAAGGCATTTAGTACAAATAGGTTGTTTCTACAGTGATGATATATTTATTTATATCTGTGTTTGCCTTTCATCATCAATCTATTATATTTTTGCTTTCTTGTCTCTAATATGTATGTGAAGGACTATATAGTTCTTGCATTCTTCAGAGTTTTAAACTGAGACACTATTTAGTTTAAAATGCGATCTGAAAATGCAGAGAAGTGCATAAAAAGCACTGAGGCAGATAAGATGGATATAAGTCTTTATTACTATGGATTTGAAGGTTGGGGGTTTTTTTCCTATTTGGATTCCTTTTAACATTATGGCCATTTAGTAGCAGGGTTGACACACAACTCGGTCACTGTGCTCTGTAGAATCATCCTCTCACACTTCAGTTCCTGCAGTGTTGCCTTATCTGCAGTCCATGTTTTTGGGAGACTGATTCTTCCGTGCAAAAACTGCTATATTACAACAAAAATAGAATAGATACTCTTGAACAATCTAAAATTAAAAACTTTCAAAAACTTACTTAATTTTTGGCATGAAAAAGAGTTCTGTGAATAACCTGCATTATTACAAGGCAGGAAAGAAAATGCAATTTTCTATATTTAATTGCCTGCTTACATGAGAAGATGCCCTTACTGTGAAACACTTTCTGCAAAGAGAACAGCTGAAGCTGTTCACTTTAGATTTTTTGTTTGTTTTGCAAGTATGACCGAGAATGAGCAAACAAAAGGCATAAGGTAACTTCCTTGCAACATTTCCAGCTGATTGAAGGTGGCAACATGTTACAGGAAGAACGTTTATGAAAAGGTGCCCTGTGCAGTTTTTTTAGCGTTTATTTGGTTTTTTTCATTCTTAGAAAATCTCTCTGTTTTAAAAGAAGGTAGAATGTTCACATTTTATTTCCGGAAAAAGATTGAATTATAGTAATCTTCCAAATAAACCACAGGAGAATCATCTTTCTCTACTGAATGTTTTATGATTACACATTACTAATGTTGAATCTAAAAAATCTGATTAAAAACTGTATTTGTAAACTGCAAAAGAAGTCATTAACTAAGATAAGATCTGAAATATGGCAAATATACAGCTACCTCCCAAGACTGATTCTTCGTCTTGACAAGTTCGTGCCATCTACTTCAGGAATCAGAAAGCTGTTGGTAGTTTGTGCTTGAAAATACATGGTAGTTGTATGTAGAGGTAGTTGGTTTGATTACCCTGTCACAGAATAGTAAATTCATACCTGATAAGGGAGTTGGTTTGTATTTATTTTGAGGTTTGCAGAAATGCATAATGTGCATTCTTCTTGTGAAGAAAACCTTAGCATGCTGATACTTACTGGATAAAAGGCAGAAATCCCCTTTACCATGGACTATCCATTTCTGTGTGGTGATGGTGGTAACTATCTTCCACAGATAGTTACTTTTTGAAGCATTGTTTGTGATTACAGAATCATCATAATGGAATAAATGTATTTCACATGCAGAGTCATGGCTTTCTGTATGTTGGCAAAAATGACAACCTATGTTTTGGAATCACCTTTAGTAGATGAATTCAGTCCAAGGCTGATTTTAAAACAGTGGTCTTTCCACATTGGGGATATATCAGTTTCACAAAGGCTCACAGGGGGACTGAAACCAAGTCCTGAACTCCAGCAGAATATTGTTGTAATTGTAAAATACCATATTTTAGATTAATGTGGAAACTTCTCTTATATACCTATTGGCTGGCCCAACTTCCCTCTCCCTGGGAGCTGAAGTTCAGCCAGGTTTCAGTGTATGGGCACAGAGAATGCAAACTTCAATCTTACTTGCATGGAGACATATTCCCACAATGGAAACAGCTTAGAAATTGTGGGAGAGTCTTGTGTTAAGCTTGTCTATGCTTCCTATGTTTATGTCTTATAATCCTGAACAACATTTTCCCTCCTTTTTTTGGGTTTATTCTGGCTTATGTTCTTTGTTGTCTTATTCCTCAGAATCAATACGTATTACTCAGCCATCTCTAGTAATTACAGAGAAATACCCCAGAAATGTTGACCCCAAATTAACTTATTTTAGTACTAACTTTTTAGCTACTGCATCCGCTGACATAAATAATAGCTGCTCTGTAACCATTACTTTTAATGACAGCTGAAACAAACAAATACTTAATAGTGTAATTGGTTTGGAAGATGGTCAAATGTAGGTATGATTAGCTAAAGACATGTGGAAAGAAAAGTAATTAAAATAACAATGACATTAAATTACATGTTGAGTAGAAGTTTTAGACCTCAATTAGACTAAGCATACATACAACCTTTTCATATTTTTTTCCTGTTCACGTAGCCAGAGCATAGAATCATAGAATTGGCTGGGTTGGAAGGGACCTCAGAGATCATCAAGTCCAACCCTTGACCCACCGCTGCGGTTACCAGACCATGGCACTGAGTGCCACATCCAGTCTCTTTTTAAATGTCTTCAGGGACAGAGAATCCACCACCTCACCGGGCAGCCCATTCCAATGCCTGATCACCCTCTCCGTAAAGAAATTCTTTCTAATATCCAACCTAAACCTCCCCTGGCACAACTTAAGACCGTGTCCTCTTGTCTTGCTGATAGTTGCCTGGGAAAAGAGACCAACCCCCCCCTGGCTACACCCTCCTTTCAGGGAGTTGTAGAGAGTGATGAGGTCTCCCCTGAGCCGCCTCTTCTCCAGGCTGAACAGCCCCAGCTCCCTCAGCCTCTCCTCACAGGATCTGTGCTTGAGTCCCTTCCCCAGCCTGGTTGCCCTCCTTTGGACCTGCTCCAGGACCTCAATCTCCTTCCTGAACTGAGGGGCCCAGAACTGGACACAGTACTCGAGGTGTGGCCTCACCAGCGCTGAGTACAGGGGCAGAATCACTTCCCTGGACCTGCTGGTCACGCTGTTCCTGATACAGGCCAGGATGCCATTGGCCTTCTTGGCCACCTGGGCACACTGCTGGCTCATGTTCAGCTTCTTGTCAATCCAAGAAGCTTAATTCATTTTGACATCTCTGACTGTGGTAGCTACTAAAGATGTGTATAAGNATAGCTTGGGACGGAGACACTGCATGGTAGTCAAATGCAGAAGAGGCCAAGAACTATGAAACAGCAGTTTTATCTACTTTGACAGTGATTGCTGGTCTCTGGACCAGCAGTATCTTGGTTTCTGACTTCTCTGTGATCCATATTAAATTGCTTTTTACACCGCAGTATGCCAAAGCAGCTTGACAGAGTTCATATTTTCATCCCTTTATCCAAGATAATACTGGGGATTTTGAATTGCGGGTGATTGCTTTGCTTTGATTTTTATTATGAAAATATGTTTACCAATTTACATTAGAGCCTGAAATCCTGTATCTATTTCAGACAGCAGTTCTTTTCAAATATACTTCAATCAACAGAAAAACAAGGATGGGGTAAAGTTAAGTCCCTTTAACCTTCACTGTCCTAAGTTACACGTGGGTGCTACAAACTCCTCTTGGAATATCAGAAACAAACATGCCTTATCATCCATAATTATACTTCTGCCTGCTAGTCAGCTGTTACCCCATAAATGATGCTCTGCTTTCCTTATTGATATTCGTTGTTTGAAGCTGTAGTCACTCTGTACAAATGTAGGTGATGAAAAGCACTTTTAAATTTGATTGACTTATGATGTTAGCTCCTGTTTGAGGGAGAAGAGTGAGACTGCACTTCACAGACATGTCCTGTTCTCTTTCCATGCCAAAATGAAATTAGGTGCTGCAGATGCAGAAGTCTATTCAGTGGCTTACAGGCCCTGCAGTCTTGAAGTAATCATTTAAAGCATCCAAATGAAACAAGTCCCAAGTTTATTTAAAGTTTTGCACTTCCTGGAGGATTGAAAGAAAAAATTCTTTTCTAATCTTGATGAACCCCAGAAAAACCACTGTCATATTTTCTTTTCTGAATTTTAATTTCCCTTCCAGAAAGCCTCTTCTTAGTGTTACCATCCTTCAAACAGTAGGGTTCTGGCTGGCAAACTCTCAGCTGAAGGATGAGACAGGTTTTGCCAAGGGTTGATTATGCTGTCTCCTGTAGCTGGCACAGCTCCTGCAACCCAGCTGAACCTGCTCCATCTTCCACATAGCAAAGCAGAGTAATGCCATAAGCTGCCCATCACGGCCAGCTGCTTTTCTGTCACTCAGATGAAACAAGGTGGAAAACAGGTACTCTGTATTTCAGACATTCTGTTTTAAGAAGTCTTCCTTTTAGATTGCTTTGGAATTTTTTCTGTAGGAATTTCTGAACTCAATGCTTGATGTTTTGCCATCTGCATTTAGTCTGGCTACTACCTCCACAGTAAGGAGGCTTTCTGGAATTGATGAGACTGCTTTCAGGAGACAGCACATGCTGAAAAAATTAATCATTGCTCCTCCCCAGCCTTCTGGTATAAACTGTGCTTTTACACTTATTACCTTTCTACTTAGTGGAGAGTCTCATCTATTTTTTAAATGACAGTCTTGTTATGTCTGCCTACTGTTAGTGTANCCAGCTCCCTCAGCCTCTCCTCATAGGATCTGTGCTCGAGTCCCTTCACCAGCCTGGTTGCCCTCCTTTGGACCTGCTCCAGGACCTCAATCTCCTTCCTGAACTGAGGGGCCCAGAACTGGACACAGTACTCGAGGTGTGGCCTCACCAGCGCTGAGTACAGGGGCAGAATCACTTCCCTGGACCTGCTGGTCACGCTGTTCCTGATACAGGCCAGGATGCCATTGGCCTTCTTGGCCACCTGGGCACACTGCTGGCTCATGTTCAGCTTCTTGTCAATCCAAGAAGCTTAATTCATTTTGACATCTCTGACTGTGGTAGCTACTAAACCAATTTATTTCACCTCATCTTTTCTATTCAGAGCATTTTTCTAATGGATGTTTTGATGCATCTTTGGATGTGGGATGGATGGAACCTAATTGAAACGTGAGAATGAATTGAATGATTTAAGTTCTTTTTACTGTGGTAACACAGATATACAGTTTGCTGAGTGGCATCTCTGTACAGGGTGCACATGAACTCAAATTATTTTTCCTTTCAGGTGATGTTAAACAAACTGTCATAAAATTATCCATTTATTAGAAAACGTCAGTCTGGTTGTACAACTTTTACAACTCAATTTTTCAGTGTAGGTATATGTCTGTCTAGCTGATTTTGCAGCCCCTCAGTAAAAATTACAGCCAGTCAGAAACAAATGGACTGTTGGTGATCAAAAATGGTTTAACCTCTTTTGTTCCGGATGGTCTGAGCCAGAAGATGTTTGAAAGTTTGTATTTAATCTTCACATCAGTGCTGTCATGACTGGGAGACTGGAGACAGCACACAGGGGCTGGGAGCAGCTGCAGCCCCTTCTGTTTCTTGGAAACCAAATGGGTGAAGTGAGGAATTCTCAGCCCAGTTGTGCTGGGAAAGCCAAATGTCTGTGCTGCTTTGCTGCTGTAATCTGTCAAGGCAAGGAATTTGTGATTCTAACTGACATAAATTCTGAGATGATGATGAATTTGATTCTTTTGTTTCTCTGGTGTAAAAGAAAGGAAGAGAAGAAAAGCGAGGGAGAGGGAGAAGAGATTTTGATTTGTTTACACTTTAAAATATATAGATTTGGGAATTAGAATGTTGTGAGAGCAGTGAAGGAGTTTTTCCCCTAATCTTGTCTTTGTTTGGTTTGCCTGGGCTGATTACATCCAACTGACCAGATACTTTCAGTGGTCAGAACTGCTTCCAAATTGCTTTGTAAACTTTAATACCATCTGCTTATCAGCTCTCAAAAGGGGCCAGAATGCTCAATTATTACATCTTGCACATATCAGCTGGTATACCATGATACTTTCAGTGCACTAGCATAGTGCTTGCCATGTGAGGAATTCCCAGCTTTCATGTTTTTTCATAAAATTGTACAAGTTGTATTGGTTTAAATTTGCATTTGCTTGCTCACTCTGTGCTTGGCAGCCTTACCGTGAGGTATCTCAGTTAGGACTTTTCTGTGTTAACATCTGATGTTTTGCGTGTGCATTGGTTTCTTTCACAGCTGGCTTCCAGGGGAGTTTGATTTGTAATAATGGATATATAGGAATTAAAAGGCTATGTTTGAATTGCTGGGAGAAAGCACCAATAAGTAAATACATGCTTACTAGTGAGTCAGATCAATATAGCACCATAGTAAGTTTATATGATCAATTTTACTGGATGCCAGCTCATTGGTTTGGGTTCAGCCAAAATGAAGCTGTGTTGTTGTCTTACAAAGTAGTAACCTTGTTTCCTAATGATATGACAAAATCCACAACCAGTAATTTATATTTAATTCTGCCATTCATTAGGCCTTTCATATGCCTTAAGGTAAAATAAGATGTGATATTAAATTGCATCTCTAATGAAATAGTATATTAAAATGTAATCATGCCACTGATGCTATTTTAATATTTTTTTACCATGCACTAGTGAGAATGTTTTTTAAAAGAAACAGCAGATGTATCTATCCAGCATTACTATAGCACTTCACCTAATTTTCATGTAAAATGTTTTGTTAAAGAAGTGTGATAAGAGCTCATGAGAGTCCCCACAACTAATTTCCTGGGATACGTTAAAAAAGTATTATCCTTAGAATTATTATTCTTTTTTGCATTGCTCTGAGATCATTAATTTTAGCCTTTATTTCAGGATTGTGCTGGAGTTGTCTATCTCCATAGCAGCCTATTGAAGAAACCTTCATTATGTTACTTCACTTTTTGTCCCTGCTTTTCCCACTCTGGTTATGTCTTTACCTACACACTTGGCAACATTATTTCTGAATCATGGGTGGCATAGTCAAAGTTTAGACAGCTCATAACATCATCAGGTTTTGGGTATGGAGCAATTTGGCAGTCTTTTTCCAATCACAGGATGAGTATTTGCACCTAACCTTCATTTAGGAGATTCCTTTGTTAGTTTTGATTCACGTATGCAGAACATGTTTTTTGTGTTCTTTCAGCCTTCTAGGTTCCAAGATGGGATGTACTTGGTAACTGGTAACTGCCTGTAAATTGAAAGCTCTACTTGGAGCTCATTAACCTGTGTCATACCTAGAGAGAGACTTTTTACCCTTTTTCTTTGAACGTGTTGAACTAGTTTTAGATATTCTTGCTTTTTGCTATTGAAAGTGGGATAAAGCTTCCCTTGCAGTCTGGTCTTGAATTTTAGACGTTTAGATTTGGTGCTGGGAAATGTTACGAGCATGTGCTTTATTTGTGCTATAGTTCACCTTTCAAAGACAAGATGAAAAGCTGCTGTTGAGAATGACTAGTCTAATATTTAACAGTTATATGCCTTAATCAAACATAGAACACAAATAGATTTTTGCTTCAAGTCAACTCTGAGGTCAGCGTATACAAGAAGCTGGGGAATAAAAATTATTTTGTTACCAAAGAAAATTACTTTGCTTATAAAATTTTAATGAAAGGCCATTAGTCAAGCTACGGATCAAATTTAATATCTTCTACACTCACTAGTGTGAAACTTTTTACAGTCCATAAATTTGCTTAAGCAGTATTTAAAATGTGTCAGGGTTTGGTTTATTTTTCAGTAAGAAAATAAGTGCAGACACATTTTTCCTCCTACAGATCTTCTGCTCAGCAGGATGAGTGTTTGATTGAAACACATTGTCTGTTCTGTGTGCATAATAGACACTACACAGAATCCTTTGGTCAGGATTTTGCCAAGTGGCTACTCAAAGGTCTATTTTAACCATGTGTCTTAGTTTTATTATTTGAACTTGAAATATGCAATTTTTGTGTGGCTCTACTGATGTAAGATCACTTTCTGTGTGCCTCATCTTTCTGCTTGAAGGGATTTGATTATTGCAGTACTTTGGCTGTGAACAGAAAAGTCATCAAGCAGCCTGCTGGTGCAGACTGGAGCCCCTCTCACCTCTTAGGTGACAGCAGCCCTCAAACATGCTGTGCTTCCCAAAAAGCCTTTGTTTTGTTTAGTTGCCTTTTGTCTGTGTCTTCTATAGGTTTGGTCCCGATTGTAGGAGAAACCATCTCTGTCCTTGTCCTCACCATGACAACAGAAACTGGATGGCACATCCAAAATTACTTTCACTACTCCTTGTCTGGTGTAATGACAGTTTATCCCATAGCATGATCCTTACCTATGAAACTTTCCTGATTGCTCTGACAAAGCAGTTACAGCCTTTTAATTAGGATGTGGTAGCATGATCAGTTCTTGTCCTCAAGAGTTTACTTGAAAAAGATAGGCAAAGTGCAAAAGGACAGCTGATACGAAGGACTGAAAAAAGATTTATTATTTTTTTTTTAAGGGTGTAAATGTCTCTTAATTTTGGACTGAAGTGCACTAATGTGCCAGGAGTATAACCATGCTAAATTAATAACAAGAGGTCAGGATCCTGTTACCAAAGCTGGGGGCTGCTTTAACAGTGGAGAGTGTGAGAGAACCTTTGCAGAAACCACCTGGAAAGGAATTTTTACAATTACAAAAAAGTCTTCTTGGGTTTTATCTCTCTGATACACTTGCCAGGACATAGTTGGTTGGTGGCTTTTATTGTTGTGTGTTTAAAAAAAAAAAATAAAAATTAAGGCAAATGCCTTGTAAGTCAGCAGGAACACTTGCTACACTCAAAAGCTTTTTACTGAAGAAACATTCAGTGTTCAGGCTAATGCCTCCAGTGGGTTGAGGACGGATAGGGGGCAAGTCTACTATATAATCTTTTTTTTTTGTAATTTTTTTTTTTAAAAAAAGATAATTTACCTAAAAGCAACTATTTTAAGGTAATCACTGCTAGCAGATAGCTGATGTCTTGTCTTCCATTGCAGCTGCACCCTGAGTGTCACCCTGGAGCAGGCGATCATTCTGGCTCGCAGCCACGGGCTGCCTCCTCGCTACATCATGCAAGCTACGGATGTCATGCGCAAACAGGTCAGATGCTCCTATGGCTAAGGTCCTGATGCTTCTTAACAAGTCATGTTTTCATCAAACAAGAATGTCTTGATGAAGCATTTTTTAACCTCCATCTTAATAGCATGTAGAGTTGGTCAGTTATCTTAGTTTGGGTACTTTTTGTTTTTAAATTCTTTTTTCTTTTCCTATTGTTGACTGCAAGGTGTTTTGTGAAATAATCATAGAATCATAGAACTAGCTGGGTTGGAAGGGACCTCAGAGATCATCAAGTCCAACCCTTGACCCACCTGTGCGGTTGCTAGACCATGGCACTGAGTGCCACATCCAGCTGTTTTGTCATCAGATGCTTACTTTGTCTGTGTGTGTAAATAGATCATAATTTTTACAGAGTTATGATTTCACTCAGCGATTTTTGTGTGGTAACTACTGTTGCATCACCTTACATCAGAATAATCTCTTGAGTAAGGCAAGCTTTATTTTAATATATATTATCCCTAAAAATAACTTCAAGTATTGTTAATATAAAGTGACTCATGGTAAATGAACAGGAAGTGTTAGGAGGGAAGGAAAGAAAGAAATATCGTGGTTCTTAACTTTCCAGGTCACATTCCTGAAGACAATATGTTTATTTCAGAGTAGTGTTTTTTGCTCTTTGGTCATGGTAGAATATTAAGATTTAGGGGTTCTTGTGGATGGATAACCACCTCAGTGTGAACTCCTAATGCTAAAGTATGACAAAACCCTCTGGATTAGAAGGCAGTATCAACTGAAAGCGGAGGATATGCTCTACTGTATTGGCACAACTTTTCCTAAAATATTTTGTTATCAGACAAATACTTTGAAAAGGATGTTTGAAATCTTGGAATGAGTTCAAAGGAGGACCACGAATGATCCAGAGCTTGTTAGACAAGGCTTATGAAGTGAACATTAAAGAGTTCAACCTATTCAGTGGATCAAAGAGAGGTTGAGTGGGGGATTAATCACTCTGTGTACATATGGAACATAAATCCCAGCTTGTGGTAGCTTTCAACCTTATTATAAAAGCATAAACAAGATACAGGAGGCACTCAGTCCTAAAATAAGAAAAGAAGATTGTTAAATATTGGAACAGTTAATCACAGATAAGACAAGTTTTATAATTTCTGGTTTTTAGTTTGCATCTTATTTTATTATTTTCATTAATTCTATTATGTATTTAGTGCAGCAATCACAGTTTAGTTATAAAAATGATCAAACAGCTGTACTTAACTTCTACCTTACTTTAGTAAAAAATGCATATATGCTAGATCAAACCTTTAAGCAATTGTCTAGAAATTCTCAAGCCATACGTTCCAAACAATTATATGTAAGAGCTGCTGCATCAAATGGATACATGAGAGTAATCACTCATTTTTTTCATAGCAGACTTTCACTTAATTCAGTGCATAAATTAAGTTCCTGTGGTGAATAAATACCCTAAAGGTTCCTGAATCAGGTGACAAAGATCTGCTCAGCATTTCACAAGTTAACTTGATTTGAAAAGAAAGCTGCTGCTGTATAATGTACTGCTGTAAAACCAGTATAGGTTCATATATCAGCTCTTCAGGTTCTAGAGGAAAGGCAGATCTGGGTGCTGTGCAATCAAAAAATGTGGATATAGTTCTGTGTATGTCTGCTTGCAGGGTGTATTCTATCTAAGGATACATTTTCAATGTACAGTTCAAGAGCATTTTCAAAAATATTGATTCATTTATGGATCTCCTGCACTTCATTAAATGAAAGTGAAAGACCAAATGAAAATAACTTGCATGGTTTTGAGCAGCTGTGGCTGTATTGGCTCAAATAGAGATGTAGAAAGAGGCATCCAGAGACTACATTCTCTGAAGTAAAACAGCAGGTGATGAATAGCTGTTAAAGATAGCAGTATCTCAATACCGCCCACAGACACTGCAAAAAAGTCTGCTAGTATATTAAGCCAGACTTTTTTCACACGTTCTTCCTCTTGCAGGAAGCCACTATGGCATGTAATAGAGTAATAATCTTTTGTTATAATTTTAAATTAGTCTCGGAGTTCTGTAGTAGAAATATAACCCTCCATTAAATTCTAAATATTTTGGAGTAATTTCAACAACACACCATGGTATTTTCTAGAAACGTCTTCCAGATTTAATGTTTAAATTATCTGTAGGATTTTACCATCAGGAATGTAATGCAGGCTGTAGAACTTGGAGGGGGAAGAAAAAAGAAAGCTGCTTAGAGTTTTTGATACAGAACATTTTGTTAAGGGCAATAATTGTGCCTTTTATCTGGCTAAATATAAAAAAAGTTAACATAAAACCTTTGTTAGCCCATTTTTACCCTGAATCTTTTGTGGAATAAAGAAATGAGCCACAGGGAGGTGCAAATGAAAGGGGGTACCTTCCATCTGTTCTTCTGGACAAGCCAGCAGTGTTAGCTTCTAGCAGTATCAGCTTTCCACAAGGGGAAATTGTCTCTCCTTGAAGCTGATACCTCTTCCATCTTGGGACACCGGTGATAACTGGAGACATCTGGTTGAATGGATAACCACTGGAAGTGTTTGGGGTTTTATTTTCTTTTAAATTGAATGAATCCTGTTTAACAAGACTCATAATAGCCCTGACTGTATTGTTGGAACAATTGTCAAAGTAATTGCCCTGTCAGTTATAATTAGGTATTTGCAAGCACCTGTTCTGTAAGAACTGTAGAAAAGAACTGAAAAAACTTGTGGGAGTTGGTATGAACTTGGATCTGTGGGATGGTTTTAGCTATGTGCTTTCTGTTTTTCATCTGTTAATCCAGTCTAGATTGATTTTTAAAAAGGAATTGTGACAAAATGTCCTACCTATCTCTTAGTAACTTTATTTACTCGTTTAAGTTTATTCATGTAAACAACCATACCTACAAAACAGTAAAGCATCCTGACAGGAATCTGTCTTCAGGATGCAGCAAAGTGTGGAGAGGACAGAGTCCTAGGGAAGGAGCTGCAGGAGGGCACAGGGCTGTGAGGAAGAAAGGTAACTGAAAAGCTGAAAAACAGAAGAGGCTAGGAGACAACTTGTGTTGTCTTAAGTACACAATCATTTTCCCATGCCTTTTCATGAGTATAATAACAAGCACTACATTTTGAATAGTTCTCGTAAGAATTGTACTGATTTAGAGCTCTTTGAGCAGAACATAAAGAGAATTTGTTGTCTTCATGTAACTGGTTCTAGTGTATAGCCTGAAGATAAACCTATAATTTCTTTCTCATGGCAGTGAGAATACTGGCTCGTATATGAGCGTCTAGATTGATGGTGGTGTCTTCTCAGAACTGCTGGCATATTTTGCCAGTGCTTTGGCAGGACTGCTATGCAGAGGGAAACATTCTGGAGCTGCTTAGCACAACTATTCTCTATGCCTATGTGAGATGAACCAATGTAAATGTTTACATTACTGTACCTTTATGAATAATATTGATAGGTAAATTAGCAATATATTGGAACAGAACTTGTATAATGGTGTTCAGTGAAGACAAAGAGGTGTCACGTAGCAAGCTTCTAGTAATTCTTGGGGGCTTTTCCTCAACAGGAACAAGAATCTAGTGGTTGTAAGTAAAGTCTAATTTGTTCTCCTGAACAATAAATTACTTGATTGTATAAAGCTAGACTCCTTTTTAAGTCAAAGCATTTGATTTATTATGAGAGCAAGATACTGAAATCAATTTGTCTAGTGATTGATGCAAGTAAAACCAGGCTGGTTTTGTTCTTAGAGCACTGATGTTCAGGATCTACATGTGATTAATTTAGATAGTTTTCCCATGTATATGCATATTCTGGCTCTCGGTTATGTTAATCATATGCCACTCTCAGCAGTCTGTCATGGTGGGGTTTCTTTATTATGATACAATTTTAGAAAACTGCACTGGGGAAAGGACAGAGATGATGAAGGTCTGGACTTAACGTCTCTAATTTTGTATGCAGCAGCTGTCCTTACATAATTCATGACACTTGTTTATCTGTCCTTAAACCTCCAGTAGTTTTCTTAATATTTTCATTGGGATGCTTTACTTTGTTACTCATTTGAGTAATTTTTTTTTTCTCCCCCTCCTCTTCCCCCTCCCCCTCCCCCTCCCTCATTCAGTTTAAGTCTCTTGTTTCTGTCCAGTATACTGTAGACTTAGAGACCAAATTTTAGTCACTTTTTAGCAGTAGAATTTTAGTATGTTGAGTATTTCCAGAGGGGGGGCATCTACAGTCTCTCTGGGCAAGCTGTTCCAGTGTTTCACCACCCTTAAACTAAAATAATTCTTCCTTTTTTAAAATCTAAATCTACTTTCTTTCAGTTTAAAACCTCTACCCCTTGTCATATTGCTACCAGCCCTACTAAAATGTCCATCCCAAATTTATCATTTCCCTGTTAAGCCATCACTTGTATAGAGAGAAGAACATGAGTTCATCTGATCTTTCTTTTTTGAGTTGTCTTTTCTTACATAGTCATTTTCCCTATTCTTCTCTCAACTCTTTTTAAGTTTTACTAAAGGTGAGACCTATGAAGAATTACAAAAGGATCTTAGAGGTATTCATCACTGAGCAACAAAATGTCAGATGAAAATCAGTGTAAATAACTCTTAAGTGATGCACACAGATGAAGAAGCTAGTTTGTTTGCAGAAGATTCTGCATTTTTCACTATCATGGTATACTAACATTGTGCATGTTTTACCAGCTTCCTCCTTACTGGGTGAGTCAGTGAGACAGAAGGAATTTCATTGTTGTTTTTCAAAGGATCAATAGAGGTAGAGAGATTCCATCTTTTCTAGTTTACTCATCTTTAAGAAAGGTGTTGGACTAAACAGTCTCAGAAGGTCCTTCTGAACCTGATGATATTTTGCAGTTCTGTGATTATGAGGAGTGACCAGGACTGGGATTTTTCTAATCCTAATATAGTGTCTCTATTGAGGCCATTTTTTTAAACTAGAAAGCTATTCATAGAAAATAATCAGTAATAAGTTTTTGCTTGTAGGAACTAAGTGACATTTCAGAAAGGAACTTTGTTATCCATGTCTTCTACAAAAAACAATTACAAAAATCAAACAAATTGAAACAGGATGTGTTTGGATTGTTTTAAACCTTAAATGTTAATTCTTTTGAAGTCTTTTATGTTAGTATGATATATATATGTATACATTTATTTAATGAGTGGTAAGACTTTCTTTTCTGCATATTTTTCCAAGCCGAGAATAAATATACTGCTTTAGCTTGTTCCCCTCCTTAGAAGAGGAGTGTTGTTTTGGGATATGGAGTACATGTACTAATCAATTGTAAGAAATAGTTATGTTCATTTAGAAAGCTCAGAAAACTTCAGAACTTGTGTTGGAATAAATGAAGCAAAATTGTTTTTTCTCTTTCCCAGGGCGCAAGAGTCCAAAACACAGCCAAGAATTTAGGAGTGAGGGATCGAACGCCACAGTCTGTCCCAAGGTAACTGATTGTGTGCTAGACCATCATTTTGTCTGGTTTGTGGCAAACTCTGTCCTAGCTGCTCAATAGCCAACATTAAACATTGACTTTGTTGTGCACTAACTGATAAGATATATGGCTTTTAATGTACATAGAATCAATTACATTTTTCAGCCATTCAGTTTTACTTCAGGTAATTAGTTGCAGAAGTTCAGTCTATGTAGCACTTTGAAATGTGCCCACTTTTGGAAAAGGAAACCTAGTTCATGTTAATTATGAAAATGCTGGGGTAAGTCCTTTATCACTTGTGATGTTTAGTGGTTTTGGGGAAATTATCCTAACAAAATCCATAACTCCCTTTTAATGAAATACTGTACTGCAGTATCTATGCAAAATCATGTTCTAGTTGCTTTTAGAGGTGGTGTAGTCTTTCTTTGTCTCTTTCTGAAACAGCTATTAGAAAGAAAAATGGGACTGTTCTATATTTATCCAGCTTTTTAATGCTGTGATGGATTGCTGGTACCTGAAATATTTCTTAACAGGCGCAATACTATACACAATAAATGAAAAAATACTATACACAATAAATGAAACTAACAAAACAACAGTGTTCTTAATTTTATCTTGAAGTGATTTTATTAATTCAGCTCTGTTTAAACTTTTGTAACCTATATCATAATGGGTTTTTTTTCTGACTAATGGTGACACACTGAATGAGCTAAACAGATATGCAGAACAGTAACAGACCCACTGCGTTCAGTAAGAAGGCAGTTAATTAATAATACCTGATAGAGGTAACCCTGTGAATGAAGAAATACACTATCCACAGCCTCACAGAAAGAACTGTGTACTGAGTTCTGACCACTTATATTCAGAAATTTTTTCTTAAGCCATTTACTCCCCTTTTCTCAGGTGTCCCAGTTTCTCCCTTTTTTTTTTTTTTTTTTTTTTTTTTTTTTTTTTTTTTTTGTACAAGATATGAGTAAATCTGCAAAGCAGCCACTCTTCAGTTGAGGAGTAGCAGTATTTTTTGGAGCATATATGTATCTTGCATGGCTCATAAAGGAGATTAAATAAAATCTGACAGAAGTACTGATTCTAGAGTAAGCCCATCAGCAATGAAGTCATTGCCTTATCAACAGATGAGGGCATCTCTTTGTACAGTGATGATTACTTTATGAGGCAGACCAGGACCAAAACTGCCTGACCAGATGTGTTGCCATGTGGGAACCTAAGGCAGTAAAATAACGTATTATTACAGTAAAACCTGTGAGAATCCTTTCTGTGTTTTGTGTGCCATGGTTTTATCCATAAATGGACTCTTTCTCCATGGCGTAATTCTGGAGACAGTCAAAGAATGGTTGCAATCCAAACTTTTTTTCCATTTCTAAACGACAGAGCATGTATCTGTATCTAGAATCAGAGCTTCTTTGATAAAGAAAAAATCTTAGTTCTTAAGAAGAAAAACTTACTCGTGACATGTTTTGGCTTTTCATTAGTTGAAAAAAGCTCACCTTTTACCTTTGGCACTCCCATAACATAGCAATGAAAAGCTGAAGAAAATTTATGAGAGGGCTCCCAGAACATGGAATAGGCAGATGTATCCATCACACTTGCCAATTGGCAGTAACAGCAATGTCACAGGAATATTTCATTGACCTCAGTGTTGGGGCATTTGGTGTACATTAGAGGGATAAGTCACATAAGTCAGAAGTGTCACCAGCAGGAGTGATACGTTATATAAATTACTCTTTTATTACACCAGCAGAATCAAATAACTCCAGTAACCACTGTTTATTTTTCTCCACATACTTGTTTGTATAATGATCAGGCCATCTTATTCTTTCATTGTTGTACAAATATGAGATACATCTGTATTGGCTGATATATGACTCCTAACAAATACATTGGTGCCTGCAAAAATGTGACCTTAAAGGTCATCCAGATGCCAGCGTGGAAGAGCCCGATGTTCTTCAGAATCATGATCACCACATTAAGGTGGAGATCTGAAAGCAGGTTTGCAATTGCTTTGAGCTGACAGAACTGATGCTCCCCATTCCAACCATGCAGAAACAGTACTGCTTGATAATTACTTCCAGTCAGATTCAGAGAAAAAAAGTAATTAGCCCATGGACAGTGTCCCATGGTTTTTAACTCCTATGAGACATGAAATCAGAGAAGAGCAGCTATCCTGCCTTGCTCTTGCATGGCCACAGGATGCTTTGTCTGACAAGATGTGCCTAGAAGTTAAGAGTCTTTCAAGGCCCGTGGGGCAGCCGTACATATCACACCTCACATAATTTCTGTAGCAGAATATCATGCCAAGAAGGCATCCTTTGATCTTGAATAACTGTTTCTGGAGCCCCGCCACATGTACAGATTTTTGTTTTCTGTGTTGATTTGCAATGTGATTTTGAAATTTATTATTAGCTAAAATGAAGCTATATAAATTAATCTGATGTTTAATGGGCAAATCCGCAATATACTAGGAAAACTCAGATACACTGAGTGTTTTAAATATCCCTACCCCCCAGGCCACTGGGCCCTTCACCACCCTGCCTGTAGCCTGATCTATCAAACCTGCTGTTTCTATTGCTTTGGTATCTCACTACTGGAGATTCTTCTTGCTAAGTATTAATGCAC
The DNA here is from genome assembly GCA_038090715.1 of Florisuga fusca. NCBI lineage: Eukaryota > Metazoa > Chordata > Aves > Apodiformes > Trochilidae > Florisuga > Florisuga fusca. The sequence goes on along the minus strand of JAAWXA010000005.1, from coordinate 8,709,150 downwards.
ATGCTGTATCACTGTCTCCTCATTTTTGGCTTCTGATTCCTTTTCTCCTTCCCATGCCATACTTGGTCTCCTCTCTTTGCTATTCCTTCAGTGATCCCCTTTCCCTGAGGAAAATACATAATCTCCAAATGAGATCATGTCCACTGCTGGTTATAATTGCTGTGGTTGCAGGGGACATACTGTATGCTGGACATAATTGTAGAACAGAGAGCCTGAGGTCAGAAAAATTGCTGTTTATTTTCAATATTCCTAACAAGATAAAGTATCAAACACTTGCTAATAGTCAAGTCCATGCCAATGGGCTTAATAGAAGTTCTAAAGCCTTTTTAAATGGAGGAGTGGTTATTACATTCAATACTGAAGTAGTAAATTGAATCAAAGCTTACTGTAGTGACTTCAAACATGTGAAAAACAGAGAGGAAAGAGATTTTAAAATATTCATGCATATCTGACATCTGTCTTGGGTTCTTCAAAAAGCATCAGTTTTCTAGGGGCCTGTGTTCGTGTGAGGTCTAACAGTGCCAAAACCAGAACAAAAATGGAGGAAATTACATTTACCAAGCAGATTTTCTAATTTAGAAACTCAGAGCAGCAACTGACAACTGGATTAGTGGAGATTTAGCTTTCTCAATAATGTGTCTTCAGAGCAGAAATATGAAAACTTGACTAAACTGGAATGTCAACATAAGATTGCTTGTAGATGTGTGTTTAATGATACCACTTTCAATGTAAATATTTATGCTCATGAATAAAATTTGACTGGCTTTTAATCAATGAATTCAGTACCTCTTGCTTTGCAGCGCAGGAAGACAGGTTTAGTTTGTGTTTCTTGAATTTACCCATTTGAATAATGATCAAGCTCTCAAATTAACAGTTGCATTGTTTTCTGTCATTGTCAGGTTGTACAAGCTATGCCAACCACCACCACCTGCTGGGGAAGAATGAGGAGAACTGCTCCAGAAAACAATCCAATAAAGGCCTTTGGGATACTGGGACTATATGACAGAATGTTACTGCACTATTGCAGTATGTGCTTTGATCAATAAAAAGTCCTTTGCTCTCAGGATAAAAGAAAAAAATACCCTAAATACCCTCTTTTGGCATTGACAACTGACTTCCAAAATGCATTTCTGGAATCTGTGCACTCCAACCTTACACTAGTAGAGCAGGAGTCTTCCTTGAGAATTTTACACTGGAATGAGATAAATTTGATGTGTCTTGTTCAGCTACATGGTAGTTACAGCCAGCAGCTTGAAAACAAAAGTCATTCAGAGGGAGTGCCTTCACTTTTACACCATACAGAATGTGTTCTTGTGGAGGGAATAAAAGCGTAGACAAACTCGGCTTCGTAATGAGCATGCACTTCATATGGGCCCCTTTGCACTGGTAATCCCTTTTTTCCTGTCACCATCAGAATGATGACATTACTGTTTCAAGGACATCATGTAAGTGGGGTTTAAAGATGGAGAACTGATCTCAGAATTGTGTTTAATGGCTGCAGGCAGACAGTGACAATGAATGTGTGCTTGTTATCACTGAACTCACCCATGTCTGATGTTAGCAGTTTGTTGTCACACTCCTTCACACTCCCATATGAAGGAGTACATATGGGGCATTAAGATTTGATGTTCTGCCCTTTTTCAGTTGCCATTATAATGAAGGAGAAGAAGGGTAAGTCTGATCTTCATCCACAGTTAGCCTGAATTTCAGACTCCGTCTCATGGATGTTTTACGTTATCGCACCTCTGCGTTTCTGAGTGTTCAGGAGTTGTGTATATCTTGTATAGTGCTACTCTAGTGAGTCTGCATGAGGTGAGGATGAGGCAGTGTTTAACTGGAAATGTCTGGGGTTAAAGTTGAATTACAGTTTGGAGGTATGATATTTTTATACTATTTCCTCTTTTTCTCTGTTTGTTTTGGGTTTTGGGATTTTATTTTTTTTTTGTCAGAATTGTTTTGTATAGCATTTTAGTTCTTTTGAGTGGTAATTGTTACTGATTTATTTCAAAATTGTACTGAGCATTAGAGGGCCCAGGGAATATGTATTTGAGTTTGGCTGTTCTTTTAGCCAAAGAATTTTCAGAGAAAATTCCCCCAGATGAGGTTTCATGTGTGAACACGTTAAAAAACCCCAACCCTATATTCTGATTCAGTTCTACTTGTAGCAGTAGCTCCACATTCTATTAGAGCAGGACCTATGCTGTCTGAATATTTTTTTTTTACAACAGCAGCCTATAGTTACGCTGTAACAATCAAACCTCACAACATAATTGTTGCATAATTATTTATGAAATCTTCAACAGATATATTAATCCACAATGAAATAAGTGAGAATTCAAAATGAGCTGTACTCTTGCAGAGTGTTTTTTTTGTAGGATATTTAGGGGACTTGCTACTTTTCTCCAAAGGAGGAATTAGAGCTCCTACCTTTTTCAGTATTCTTAATGTTTTACAGACTTTAACTTTGCTAAGAAAATAAATATTTTTATACATCCACAGTTATATATTTCTGCACATATATGTGAGTTTCAACATGTATATATTCATGTAGTCATATCAGTTACTGGTCCAACCTTAAATGTAGAGTGTTTGCCTTAAACTGTGACCAAGACATGCAATAATGAACACTCCAGTAACAATTTCACCTTTGTGCTTTGAAGTTTATGCTCTTTCATAGTTACTGGAAGCTGTGGGGTTATATTTTTTTTTATTAAAACAACCCCCAAACCAGCAAAACCAGAAAACAAAGTTATACTCTTTAGAAACTTCTTTTTGTCTAGGATGACCTAATGCTTGCTCGTAATAAAGAGTCATGATTGCTATAGTTCTATTCTAGTCAGGAACACATGCTTTTGGATGCATTTTATTCAGAAAGACAGTATTGGCTAGGCTGCAGGCAAAAGCACAAAAAATGTTTCAGTTTCTGCTTGCTCAGACATCAGGAGTATAGAGAAGCCCTAACCTCCTTCATGGCAAGGATGGTGCTGGTGTCAGCCCCAGCTGTGAGCCCACATCTTCCTGTGAGATTTACCCACATGAGTTTTGGTTTTTTACTACAAGGCGAGTTTAATGTCAGCTGCATAGAGCTTCTACTCCTGTACAACAGAACATTAGAGGAAAAAATCTGTTGCATGCACTCACATTATTGTAACTAGTAATCACTTTTTTTTATTATTGCATTGAAAATATGCCAGAACAGTCTCCCTGTGTAATATGGTAATTGCCTAATTCGTTTTGTTATTGAAAATATAGGGTAATAGACATCTGTGAATACTGAGGGACAAACAATTAAAAGCCAGTCACTGGATCAAATTCTTTAGGTATTGTATCATGAGTGTGCATCACAGATCTTGACCTCTTGTTTTTTTATCTGATTGTTAGCTCTTTATTCTTTACCCATCCTCATTGGTGGCAAAATCAATTATCTATTTAGCTTGGTATCAGAGTAGATAAGAAACTTAAACCCTGTTTTTCTGGGATTACAGGTGGGACAAAAAGACAGGATTTGCATTGGGCATAAGTGTTTCACAGATGGTCTATGGAAAGTGAGTGCCTAATTTCTCAAAATATCCCTCAAAAGCCAGTGGTCACTGAAAACATTGTGAAGTTTTTCAAAGTGCTTTTCTTGTCCCTCAGTTTTCAGAGCACACTGCACATTCGAACACGTCTGGCTTCTCATAACATTGGATAGACCTTTAAGAAATGAGTTCTTAAATTGTAAATTTACAAATGTTCATTATTGAAGCTATTTATCTTGCTTGGGCTATGTAGAGGATGTATTTGTTCCTTATGCAAGGTGCGCTTGCAGAGTAAAAAAAGAAAAAAAATCTGTTCTTATCACACTGTGTTTATCCTCTCTAAATTTTTAGACTTACAGATGACAAAAGAGATGACCACCAACAACAGATTATGCAGCCTGTTTTTATGACAGTGTGGTGTACTGGTTTAGGGAAAGCATTCTGTATGTAATTTTTGCTTTTTCATCCAAGTATAATTCTTCTGGGAACAAATAAAAGGATCTAAAGGCACATATTACTGAATGCTGACTACCATGATTCAGTGGTAGTCTGGGGAGGATATATAAGAGATTTCAAAGCTGGGAAGGGGGAGTTAAGGACCAAGGAACCATACGGCTCATACTTGTAGAAAACTTGGATTTTGATTTTTAAGGTAAACCTGATGATGTTTGCTCTATCTTTGTAACTATCATCTGTGACTAACAGGATGGTAAACAGTTTATGTCATAAGCATTGATTTAGAGTAGCTCCTCAAATTATTTCATAACACTCTTTTTCCTTGTCAATTGTAAAAGAATTTAAAAATGCATACATTCCAGTTTCTCAATGTTAAACATTTTTGTGTTTAGGGATTAACCTTAAAGTAAATATTCCTGATATCAGCTGAACTAACCAACCAATTGTATGTCCACTGAGAGAGTTGCAGTCTCTAGTGGCTTTTCAGATAGTTTTCACAGAATGTTAGCAAATGCATTGGGTTTCTGGGTTGTTTTTTATTCCTTTGTTTTAATGCAGCCTATTGTGGTCTGAACTGCTCTTCTACTGTTTTAGAGTCAAAACAATTAAACTCAAGTTGACAAGGATTTATAGTAATCATATTTAATCTCATTTGTTAAGAGTCCTCTAATGGAAGAAAAATGAACCAGTTTATAATCTGTTTTCACCCAGAGAAACTCACAAACAAGCAGTAGCATTTTGTTTGGTTTGTTAATTCATTTTCAGATGCAGTACATGTGCACATATACATGTATACAAATATATATATAAATAAAAGACAATTGCCTGAATGTGAGTATACAAATCATGGTTAAGTATGATGCTCAAAAAAGAAAAGTATCTTTCATTTAATTTTCATTCCAATTGTGAAATCAGTAACTGTAGTATATTGTAGTATTTCCATAAAGCTGTCAAGAGTAGGGAACAATACTCCTTCATGGCTATGTCTGCCAGCATTTTATGCATATTTTGCACCTTTTTTGTTTAACGTTGTGAAAAGAGGAGACTTTGTCAAGTTAATGGATTGCCTTATGTATTTTATCTCTGTACTTGCTGATAGATGCAGGTAGCGCTTCTCTAATTGTACTCCAGCAGTACATGAGCACTGCTAAATTAGATGCAGCATACATACCTGTCTCAGGATACCTGGATTTTTCAACATTAGGTTTTGAAGTAGAAAAAGATACTGAACTCATATTTTTGTATGCTGACAGTTGTGTAGGTTCTTTTTGTATACTGTATATATCAATCAAGAAATTGTATCATTAGGAACGTTTCCTTTTTCCTGCTAGAAGATGTGGGTTTATGTTTTTGTGTTACATGTGTATAAATGAATATACAGCATGCACAGTCATGCAGATATTAACACCAGTGAGAAATTTCAGACTGTCCAAATGTCAATCAAATAGTTGTGTCTTATATTCTTCTCCAGAAATAACATCTTCATGCTAGAAATCCTGTATGGCTACACTGGAACTACTCTAGCAATAACTTTTGCTTCAGGTTTGAAGTCCAGTAGAGTATTCAGAGAAGCTGGGACATTTTTGCAAGTACTTAGATTTGGACTTCCATGGGAAAAACCACAACATCTTTTGTGGGAGTGTGTATTCTGTCTGTACCATGCACCAGATTTTAAAAGGCTTAGTGGCCTTAACTTTTTAACACCATGTATATAGTGTATGTATTTGGTTATTCTTGTGTTACACTTTAAAAAACTTAAGTTCTTTATTGAGTATTGCACACATTTTTCAAATGAAGAATATATTGTTTGTAACGTCTCATTAAGCACAGGAGAGCATTACTGCTTTGAAATATAATGTATAAGTACAGCCATACACAGAATCTCTCAGTGAGCTTTTATTTGAAAACAGTCAAAGTAGCAGCTCTGTAGGTAGCTGACTTTGTTAGATGTAGCCTTTGGAATTTAATGTTAAATGTCCTTAAAAGGCGGATTTAAGTTGCTTTTTCCCTTTCTGTAAAGTGCTTGTGTAGCATACTTTGAATCAGTTGCTATATTGATTATGGGTTGAACTAATGCTGTGTTTAGATCTATGGTTTATTTTTTTAGTCTACATATTAAAGACTGGAATGGTAACAATGTATTACAAAATGTCAGACAGCAATAAAACCATTCATAATACGGCCAATGCAAATATCTTTATTTTTAAGCAAGAAATAAGTTGGTGGGGGAAGGGGTCGGCATCTCGAGGTATGGCTGTCCTAGGAATTCTGCTTCAGATCAGAAATCAAGCTTGTACAAGCAAATATTTACAATAAGAAACCCTTCTGAGGACTAAGGCCCAATCTAGTAGGTTCATTGCTGACAATGTCAGCATATTTATATAAATAATAAATTTATGATCAGTGGAAAGCTGGAACCTGCATGAGCAGTCGTCCTTGGCTTTGGAGAACTGTATTTTGTGATGGCTGAAAGAGTCACCGGCATGAAAATCCCTTTCTGGCCCCATGGTGGCCCCATGGAGGTCCATAACATCCCCTAGTCCTGTCATTCCCTCGTCTGAAGACTGAAGTGTGGTGTGGTCATCATCCGTTTCCTGCTGTACACATGGATAGCCTGACAAGCACAACACGGAATGTGGCGCTCCCTGTACTAGAAAAATGCCTATAAATGACTGATCCCTTAGGGGGATTAGGGACAAGCTCCTAGCTGCTGTTGAGATGCCAGTGGTTCAAAAGGTTGCACCGAATGTTTCTTTCATGAGACTGAAAGCTGATGAAATATTAGACTTGAGCTGTTGTTTCTGTGTTGTGATCAATAGGGACAGGAGAGGGAGGACCAAAAGCAGCTACAGTGGCTTTGTAGAATCCCTTTTGCTTTCCATTTTCTGCTAGCAAGGAGGAGGGTAGAGGAAAGTATTTCTGGATAACTAGGCTTCAAAGAATACATTAGTTTCATTTTTTTTCTTCTGTCCTAAGTATTTATCTCTCTGTAATTGTGTGAAGGACTGCAGCATGGAATTTCGGAGAAGTATTGAGAAGTGCAAGTGACCAGATGATTCCAAAGCAACCTGTTTTTCTACCATCATATGTGAGGTTTCCTTTTTCAGGGCTCCTAATTTCTATGGTCCTGACTTGCCACCATGAATACATCAGAAATAAATTTTCTCAGTCTGTTTGCACAATGAGAATAATAGTGCTTTGAAACAACTTCTGAAAAAGATATCAGTGACACCAGGGTAGCCCTCAGCTGTCCTGTAATTTCTTTGCCTCACATCAAAGGATGTGTCAGTTAATCTTCAGAAGTTGACACTTCCTTTTAAATCATAAGCTCATAAGCTTTACTTTTACAATGTGTGTAATAGTTTGTTGGGTATTTTGTTTCTTTGGGGTTTTTTTGTTTTTTGGTTTTTTTGTTTGGGGTTTTTTTGGGGAGGGGTTGTTTGTTTTGGTTTTTTCTTGTAGCTCAGTATATCATGCAGAAACAGGATAACAGGATAAATGATGCTCATACTTTGCTTATACTAATGAAGTGGAATTGCTAACAGTTACTTTATTCTTTCTTGTTGAATTCCCTGAAACTGCTTTTAGATATAGTACTTGATTTTTTTCTTCTCCCACTCATTTCTGTACATTTTCCTCTGGGGAGCTACCAGGGTTCTGAAGTCATTAAAATGCTCTGATTGCCCCAGGCAACCTCACCCCTGCACCTGCTAGCCATGGATCTGAGGTAGCATTTCCATTCAGGTCTGGGAAATTCCTGTCTCCAGCCTCATAGAATCATAGAATCATAGAATTAGCCGGGTTGGAAAGGACCTCAGAGATCATCAAGTCCAACCCTTAAAAAAATCATCTCCTGGGTGAGCCTTGAAGTCTGTGTTGTGTGTAGCTTTGCCTCAAGTCCCACCTTCTTCTGTTTCTGAAGGGACTTTCTGGATGGCCCTTGGAACCTGGTTCAATATTCCACTTTTTTCTGATCATCCCTGGAGTGTCTGCAGAGCTTGTTCTTGTACTGCTCTGGCCAAGGGGAGGCCACTGGTCTGTGTTGACACACAGGTCCCAGCTTGTCCTCCTCTGGGGAGTGGACTTGTTGTTGCTGCTCCCTGAGAGAAGCATCCAGTGCTGGTATAATTCTGGAACTAAGGGTATCATCTAGAAACACTCTATGGCCCTAATTTGGTTAAAAGATTTGAAAATGCATCTCCAGATCATGACAGAACAAGGAGGAAGGAAGTTATTGGTTACCGAGGAGTGCAAGACAAGTCAAGTGCTGAGCAGTGTCAACACAGCAATGACACCTCTTAAAGATTTTATTTCAGTTTTTCCAAGTGTTAATCTGCTATTGAACAACTGTATCCTTTACTGAAAACTCGGTGTAAATTCTTACTATTTTGACCTACATCCAGAACTTTTCTTAAAAGCTCTAGGATTTAGCTGGTCGTGTTTTGTTCTTGTTTAGAATTCTTTATCAGGGCAGGGGGGATTTTAACATCTGGAATAAATAATTGGTGTCTTCCTTGTGAAGCATAACAGTCTCCGAAAGCAGGAGGAAATTGTGCTTAGATATATTCTGGGAGGGTAATCAAGTAAAAGGAACACCAATAGGTTTTGATTCTGCTTTCATTTAAATGAATAACCAAATTTTCATCGACTACAGAGAATGAATCCATAATACTGGGACTATTATGCTAGAACCAGAGCAGCCTGAATGCTTGTCAGTGTGTTTAGTTCACCTAATTAATGAAACTATTCATGTCTCAAGACAGAAAGCTGGACTGGAAACGAGAAGCAGACCACATGTAATCAATGGGGTTTTGTCATCACCCAGCCATACAGTAGGTCTAATCAGACCAATATAGGGCGTGATTGCAAATAAATGAACATCAGTTCTGCATTAACTGCACTCAGTGCATCAATGCAAAAGTTAATGCCAAAGCATCACCCAGGTAAAGACAGAAATAGTGTCTGATCCTGATCTGTGCCACTTGCCCATACTGTAATACATTGAGTGTATTATGGATGTTGAGTGATGGGTGAATTCAAATTCAAGACAAAGCGAAGCTTGATTGAATATTTAGCAATATATGCTGTTCTGAAAAAAAGGAAAATACATATAGCTTTTACATATTAAGTCAGGTAGGTGTTTGAATTTTTTACAGCACACACCCTGGAAATCTGATAGCTTGGGAAACAGGGAAATAATTAAATCATGTGCCAATTTTAAAGGACAATTGTGGGCCTGATATAGACAGAACAGACAGTAGGCTTTAATTTCTGGACTAATTCCCATGACTTTGAGAGAAAGAATATTTGAAAATGTAGTGTGGGAATTAACAACATTATCTGGATACTCATCACAGAACAGTTATTAGGAGAAAGAGAATCTCTATCTCTTTTAGTCTTAATCCTTTTCTTTAAAGAAACAAAAATTCCTTACAGAATCACATCTCCTATTTTTATTTCTAATGTGAGAAATAATCAGTGTCTTTTTAGTGGCCTTTTTTATTTCATTTTTTTGTTTGTTTTGGTTTTTGGGTTTTTTCTGTTTCTTTTTTTTTTGTTTTGTTGTGGTTTTGGTTGTTTGTTTGTATTTCCTTTTCCATTTAAGAAACTGTTTTAATAAACTGTTTTATTCATGCCAGATGAGATATCTTTCAGAGGAACAGTAGAAATAAGGATTCCAGTCATACTGATGCTATGTATGGGCCTGCTGTGCCTTCAGGTCCTCTCTTAAAGGCCACAATCTGTTCGGAGCTTCCTGCAGGAGCACTTGTCCTGGTGGTGAGCACTCAGGAGAAAAAAGTACTCCATGGTCTAACTGAGCTTATAACAAAAAATACAATTTGGTGTAGTGAAAATAGAATATGAGCCTCAGTAATGGTCTTTCCTATGTCTGATAGTAGAAAAGGAGGAAACATTCTATACCAGTTAGAAGTGGGAGAAGTCCCTACTTCGTCCCTAGTTGTAATCAAATTTGCTCTAAGCCATATTAGTTCAAAAGAATGAGGATTAACTCCTTACTATAATCAGGATTTCAAAAAAATTCAAAGCAGTTTTTAATTTTCTCCAAGGTAGAAATTTTGATACAAACTGAAGAACTCTGTTACAGGACTCTTCTAAGTCCTGTTTCCAAACACTAATAATCCTTGAAGCTTCCTTAGAGCACATTCAGGAAGCCAAAGAGGAAACCAGCATGGAAAATGGACTCTGCTCATGTTCAAAGGAAAGAAAATCAGAGGTGCTGAAGGCTTTTCAAATGTGCTGAGCCACAACCATTTTCTGTTTTTATTCAGCCTTGGTCTGATGTATGTCACTGAGCAGGGCTGTTGGTGCAATGCAGAAGCACCAGCTCTGCCAGATTATTTTCAAGGTTCTGATATGTGGAAGTAGGTCTGCTTTGAATAAGGTGGAGTGAAATGGATGAAATCTGATTCCCCTTCTTGTGACATTTGCTGTTTGGATCACAGACAGAACTGTTCAAATAAGCTGCTATGGGGAAAAAAACCCCACCCCAAACCGAAACAAACCAATGCAAACATTTTTTCAGTCTTGATGTTAATGGTCAATTGAAAAATAATCTGCTATCTGCATCCTGAAATGACAGCTGTGTAGTGTTTGAGCTGTGAGATAGTAGCATGAATATGCAGAGGACAGACCAGAGATGATGTTGCAGTTCCTCTGGCTTGCATGCTTCTTAGTCCAGTGCATTTGTAAAGAGGTAGTAGCTTTAAGAGGCTCATCTGGAGGCATATAAAATGTCAGATGAAGGAGGTAATATTCATGGTATCATAAACTTCCTGTAGAACAGAAGTGAAATACCAATTCTTATGAAAAATCTCGAACTTTCATGTACAATTTTCCAGTAATAAGAGTAGCACACATTTTTTCATACTCATGTGAAGCTGCAGTATTTAATATTGTCAAAGTAACAGCTTTTCACTTACAGTTCAATCCACTGTGAATTTGTCTAGTTTGGCTTGAGTCCCTGCTATAGAGACCTTGCCCTGTAACTGCCAATCCTAGCGTATTACAAGTTATATTTAAATTCTTCCTGGCAAAATGGTCTGTTATTCAGAGATTCTGGCTTCTGTTCAGAGGTCTGTTCAGAGTTTCCTTTTCTCTAACCTGCTTTCTAAATGTCCTTCAATATAAGTGTCTCATCTAAGCACCTAATGACAAGCTCTCTGACTGGCTCCCACCCACTGGGCCCCTTACTACTTCTGTTATATTTGTACCACCACAGCTTCCCAGATATCTCAGTTATCCCAAGATTTTTAAACTTTGTGCAAAATCCAGAAGATCAGAACTTGAGTAGATCAGTGTTTCTGTTGAAACAGCAGGGACAGAACTAATCCCTAAGTATTCTCTGAGGATAATGAAAGACATCATAATAACTAAAAGGACTGTTACACAGTCATCATGCTCATGCTGTTGTTTAGTCCTCTAGATACCACATCATTCTTAGATCCATGTGAAAATGTTATGTATAGTCTCCTTGTTCCATTGCAGGATTATTACTAAGTTATTAAAGGAGGATAGTTCACGACCATGGCAAAGGTTTAAAGAGTCTAGGATCAGTTTCCAGTCACTAATATGCTCTTAAATATTTACTAATGGTAAATAATGCATGGAATCTTTTCTGTCTCAGCATCTGCAAAATGTGAATAATATTATTCCTTTAACCTTTAAGGTCTGTCTGTTCTCTTTTTCTCTGTATAAATGCATATAAATGCTTCTTACAAGCATCTGTATCTCAGTTTTTGATGCTCTTCACACCAACATGCCTTTCAAGTTCTGATATCTGCATTATTAAAATTCCATAGTCAACTGATTTGGGGCATCCCCAAAACTATACAAATCTCTATTGTGATCTAGTAAATGACTGAACCTCTTTGGAAACACAAAGTAGATACTCTCCTGCACATTTAGCTCTCAGGAATTTTCTCAGAACACAAATGACAGATCAGAGTTCACACACAACCTTGACAGTGAGTTAGGGAGACAGGGAGTCCAGCCCACCTGTTTATTGATTCCACTGGCAGCAAAGCACTATATTCACTTACATGGAAGTGGGGGCAAGGGGTGGGGGAGGAAGATTTATGTCTTCAGGACATTCTGAAGAATTGATAACTTTTCAGAAGGAACAACTCAGAGAGAGAGAGAGGGTGCAGTGCTGAATCATTCCATTTTTCTGGCAGGGGCTTCCAGGAACAACTGAACCCTAATTTTTTCACCATGGAACTATAGATTATTCCTATAATAAGGGCTTATGTGGACCAGACATGCCAAGTCAGGCCCTTGTCAATATTCTTCAGGCAACCAATAGGATGGTATTTATTTTGAAGCTATAAAAAGAGAAGCTATGCAATTTGCTGAGTCTATAATACTGCTGGTGATAATGAGTTCTGCTTTGCCCTAGATGTTCTAACGAACAAGTTGTTTGCAACAAAATACTCTCAGCAGTATTTCTGTATTCTGTCTACATTGTGTGCAAGACTGGTAAAGTTTTTCATCAGTGTATTCATTATTTAGCATGTTCTTATTCTCTGAGTATACAGAATCTTTTTCTCAAGTGCCTTAAATTACCTAACTTGGTGAGGAAGAAAAGAGCTGCTGAGCAGGAGGGGGAGATCAATAAACTGGTAAGATGAGTAAGCTCTTTAGATGTAGGCCATGCTTAAAACCCAGTAAAATTAAAGGCAAAACTTCTCTTGGCCTCAGGTATCTTAGGAGCCTCCATTTGAATAATAGGATAACAGAAAGCTCTCTCATTCCTACAGCTGAAACTAGAAGTATGATCAGAATAGCAGCATAAAACTTTTCCAGATTGACTTCTCACATTACATGGAGACTGGAAGCTGGGCAAATACACAGCTTTGTATATTCTGGAAAAAGACAGACTGTAATCTATGCTGTAGGTTACTGTTCCATGAAGGAAAAATAACACTGGAAGAAGAGCAATAGGTTAATCTTCCATGCATCTGTATATTTGAATAGATTTTGGATTGCATTCAGGGTGATTTCTTTTTTTCTTCAGAAAATTTTCTTAGATAATGACACAGTTCTGTAGGCTTTCTATGACATGGGCTGAGTAACTTGTACAAATTGTAATTTTTTTTTTCATTCTGCAAAGGATATGGAGGCTTAACTTTGATACTATTTGAGGCTTAACTATTGATACTGCTCAGATGTTAAATTGAACATACCTAGTTGCTTGCCATAATATGAATGCTGAAGGGGTTTCTGGGAGCAAGATCACACCTATGATCATAAGAAAACAAGAAAACCTGTTTCAGAACTTCTGCCATTTTTTACCGTGGCAATTACTTTGAAGAGCCCTTGAAGATGCTTAAAGTGCAGAAGCTCAGGTGGCCAAGCTGCCAGTGGTTTAAATTTAGATTTCACCGAGCCTTAAAGTCTGTGACAGCTTTAATTTGTTTGGAAAGAAATGTCTCTCAGATGTGTACCTGGAACAAAACATTTTTTCTACTTTTTAGTTATTTAGGGGTCCTTAGTTGCACTCACTATATGTGTGTATAAAAGTTATGAAACAGGAAAAAAGTTTCATACTGTGTGCCAGAGAAAGATTAATCAGGATAGGAATCAGTAAAAGGACTATCTTGCCAATATACATTTACTTTTATGTCATTGCAGAGTACTCACTGGGAAAGTACAGCATTAATGAACTAGTTGCCTCAATTTCTAAAACAAATTAAAAAAAAATCAAAGAGACTGTAAATGTGATGTTCTTAGGACTGTTTAACTTCTTTCTTCCTGAAATTTCCTTGATGTGGCTGTTTAGTATCCAAAGGACATAAAATTTGGCAATTAATTTTCAACAGTTCTTCAGAACTTGCAGTGAGAAAAGTGAGGTGGAAGGACGTGTGCCTGAGGAAACAATTTATTTGTAAAACAATCACAAAAACACTCCAAGCCCTCCCCCCTCAACACTCAGGTGGAAACCTCTGAATGGCTGGATTGCAGTAAGGAAACTTGGCTCTGATAAAGATAATATTAAGAAACTATTTAGGAGAGAATATTAGAAACTATTAGACTACCAAAGAACTTGAATTACTAAGTACCTGAGACTGAAATCACTATGATGGTAGGTAAGACTGGTATTAGTAATTTGGATTGAATTCCTGTATTTTTAGTGAAGCATTTAAAATACCAAGGGGTCATCCCTCCTAGAAAAAAAAAAAAAAAGAAAATAATAAAAAGATAAAAAGTAACATTCTCATTGTTGCACAGTATTTTCAAAATTCTCAGTCATGTCTGCTCCTGCAGATTCTGCTCTCTGAAGAGTGCTTCAGGGCTCAAAGCTTAAGCTTAAATTAAAACAAACCTAGGGATGAAAATTTACTTCTTAACATTTTTCATTTCAGTGGTTGCAAAATGAAGTCATTCCAATGGAAGCAGCTCGGCTGTCATGTCTCCTTATCCCTCAAGGAGTCTGGAAACAACTGTGTTCAGGTGAGTGGCAATAGTTTCAGTTTCTTGCTACCTATCTCAGAAACAATCAGGGCTAGCATTTTATAAGCTGTGAAAAGGTTGAAAAATCATTCTTGTCTAGTCAGCTGAGAAGACATGCTGAGAAGAAGAAGCAATTACATAGAGTTATAAGATGGAAACTGCACCAATTGTTCCAGTTTTTCATTTGGGACTGTCTTCTAGAGCTGAACATTGGTTAATGAAACCGAGAGCTTTGTTCTTTGCAGTAGAGACAGCTGTGTCCATTTGAATCAGATTGCTTTTATTGCCTTTGGAAAAGAAAAAGAAGAGAGTGCATTTGGAGCCACACTAGACTAGAAATATGCTGGTCCGGTGGTTGCAGGGGCGTAAACACCATCCCTACATAGGTCTGCCTTTTGTGCTGTATTCAGCAGAAGTGCTAACAAAGATATTTCTACTTGGCTGGATTGAAATGGTGGAGAAAGGGCTACTTAGTTTAAGACTACATGTGTTTGGCTCTGACTGGCGCACTAATGTCTCAAGTAACACCAGTTTTATTCCACTTTTTGGGAATACCAAAAAGTATGCTACTTATCCAGAAAGTCAAGACGTTTCTTTTGGATGGAAGCTACAACACAGAACTGAATTTGGATTTCAGTGTGGCCTGTGGACTCCTACTGGACACAGAAGTACTATGCATGGCTTCAGATGGCTAAATTGAGCACTGGATCAAAGCTACTTAAGTCCTGAGTGAAGAATAGTAAGATCTATGCCACTGCATGCTTAAGTTATTTTTTGAAAACAGGCCATATCAGCTGAGCTGGTGAGTATCTGCAAGGATGTGTTTTAAGGAGTACAGAGTATATTATATATGCTTTCATGTAGGCCTGTAGCAAAAAGCATCTGAGGAAAGGTTTTATGTAGCATGATGGCTACAAATATAATATTAAACTGATACTATTTCTACAAGATTTTTCAAGTGAAAAAGATATCACATTTTGCATCTGTGTTCTGTGATGTATATCACAAAATATCTCTTCAATGCTCTTACTGTGAAAGCTTTTTGCCAGACCAGAGGTACAGTTTTCTTTGATAGTCTAATAGTTTGTTAGATTTCTGACACCAAGAAGACAGTGAAGTTTGGTATTTTGTACATAAGCAAGACCTGCTGTCATTTGGAACTTTCATTTTTAAAAAAATATACACAGTAGTAAAAAAAAACAACACACAGTTTTTTATGGGTGATTGCCTTGTGTTCACTGAAGCAGACAGTTGCATCATGGTAAAACACTGAACATGGAAAAAATAAGGCTTATCTACTCATTGAGAGAATTCAAAATTCCATTTGTACAGGAAGAAATCTTTAAAAAGTAATGCAATTAAACCATTTTTAAAAATAAAGTTCAATAGAGGAATAAATCCAAATAAAGAAGCCTGCTGTCAAGCAATCACAGAAACTCATCCTCTCCTTCTTTCTAGAACAAGCCTCAAGAAGCTGTTACTGCATTGATTTCTATAAAGGACAACTCTACAGAGAGCAGCGTATCATGTAAAAAATCAGCCCTAACTAAAAAAAAAAAATAAATATTGACAAGTTTCTACAGACCTTTCATGAAGCAAACCACCACCTTATATGCTGAGGTCAATAATGGGACAATGAAACTAGGATGGAAGTTGGCTCTGTCAAACTTAAAACCAATGAAATCTCTTTTGTAAAGGGTTTTGATTGGCTTAGATTTTTTGTTGTTGATGTTTTTACACACATTGGCATTTTTAAACTTTTCCTGACTTCATTTGATAATTAAGTGATGGCAGTCTTCAGAGAAGCCTTTGAAAACCTATACTTTATTTCCATCCCTTGAGGCTTTGATGCAACTGCATCTTCCAGGGAATGAGTCCACCCCAGCCATGCTCATAAATGCTGTAAAACTAGAACATTGGTTTCTAAGCAGCTGGTACATGCAGCTGTATAGGATATTGTGCATTGCCAGAAATAAGAAAGAACATGCCTTCTTCATAGCTTTAATTTTCCAGGAACAAGTAGAGAAAAGGAGACTTCAGCTCCAGACACACCATCATCAGGCCGAGGATTGTGAAATTTAGGTTGTGCAAGCCGTATGTGTTGGAGATCATTCTGGAGCAAATCCACAGTTAGAATACTGAAGGTATTGGCCTGCTAGTACCACAGAGACTTGCCATGGAGGCAGTGACTACCAGAGAAACTGCTATCAGAAGGCAAGAGCTCAGGGACATTAAAACAAGTCATAACAATACTTTTGGAAGCTTATTAGGTTCCCGTTCATACCTGAACATCATGCTATACTTAGGGTTGACATCGGGGCCAATGCTGTCTGACAGTCATTGATGAGCTGACCAACGTGCACCTTAACAGCAAAGCTCTGGATGGCAACAAAATGTGGAGAGTAGTAGATGTACTGGAGGACAGGGTGCTGTTGTGAGAGGAATGGCAACTTCACAGAGTTCAATGATGGCAAATACAAAGTCCTTTATGTGGAGCAGCAGTGCAGGCTGGGATAAGTAATTTTCTAGGTGACAGCTCTGGAGCCAAGGGCCTGGGGACTGTAGTGCTAAAGCTGGTCATGAGTCCCCAATGCAATGAAAGCTAACAACATACTGAGCTCTCTTAGAGCATAAACAGCAGATCAAATGAGCCATCCCACATCCTCGGCACTCAAGAGACAACATCTGGAGTGCTCTGTCCAGTTTCATATCCTACCACCACCCCAGTACAAAAGATGTCTACAAAACGTAGAGAGTGCTGCAGAGGGAAGACAGGGCTGGAGCACAAGGTGAGGCTGAAGAATCTGAGCTTGCTTGGCCAGGGGAAATGGGGATTGCAGAAAAAAAAAAAGCCAGATTCTTCTGAGAAGTATAGAGCTGAAGCACAAAATGTCATGGTCACAAGGTAAGATATGGGAAATGCAGCATGACCAGACTTGATGATCTCTGAGGTCCCTTCTAACCCATCAGATTCTATGATTCTATGATTAAGGGAAAGAACATTTTTCATCTTAAGCACCGGCACAGTTTGCCCCAGACAGGCGGTGAAATCCATCCTCATCCTTGGAGATTTTCATTTGGAAAATGCCTTAAGCAATCTGATCTAACTTTGAAATTGGCATGGTTTTCAAGTCTCTTCTGACCTAAATTATTCTGGTTACTGAGTAAGTTGCCATAGGTGAAGGCCTCAGTCACCAGCATGTTCCTTCCAGACACACTGACCCCAGACTGGTTGCCAGCTGGTCAGTATAGGCTAAGGCCTGTAGGCTCCACAGGCTTCCTGAAGGTGCTAGATGTGGTCAACCACACTCTTAGATAAGGCTATCTGCCTCTGAAAATGCTGGACAGGCTTCTTGGTCACACCAGGAGTGCTGAACCATGTGTCTTCAAAAAGTGGCATTGATATTCATGACTGGGATTCCCGCTTTGTGATGGGGAGCCTGGCTAGAACGTTGTCAGAGAGTCCAGCAGTCAGAGACCTCAGCTGCAGATGGAAATGTCTCCAGTTTTCAAACACCAGTTGTTGCAAATAGTTGCCTAGCTACATAGCAATGGCTCATGTTATGCAGTGCCAGAGGATAGAGAAAGCCAAATGCACTTCAGATGGCATGGACTCATAAGCAGGAGAAGCAAGAGGGGCAACAGCAGGCAGCAGCTACTGCTGAACTGAAGCTGGTAGCTGTGGATACCTCTGGATGTGTCTACCACATGGTGTTCCACCAGGTGTCACACGAGAAGCCTCTGTGTAGGTGTGAAGATAAGCAAGGTAAGGGGGATGCCAGTCTGCACTGAAGGTACTTGGCAGTGGGGATGAATTCAGTGTGCCTTGAACTTCACCTTACCATAAGTAGTTGGCATCTTCACCCTTTTATAGATCTCAGAGATAATGGACACACGTATCTACTGTTCTTCAAATGCCAAGAACATGATTGCACACCATTTACCCAGTTATGACTTAACTGACTCCAAATGTGGGGTGGATGTGTAAGCAGTTTCATTAGACTGTCAAATGAGAGGCAAAAAGTGATAAAGATTGAATGCTACCCCACTTCTGGATGAAACTATTTGACCACAAAATACAGGAGAAAGATGAATGGTATTTTGAAACTAATAACATATTTTCAGTCTTTCCCAAATAGTTCTGGATACCTGCATGAGAGATGAGAGATTTAATTTTCTGTAGTAAAGGGACTCAGAAGGAGAATAAAGAGCAAAAGTAGGAGGAAGAGAAAGTCCCAAACTATTAAGTACAGTCACCTATCATCAAACAGTTGCCTTACCGTAGTTACTCGGACCCCAAATATAGCATTTCTTTTTGACTAGGATGTCAGAACTTTATTATATAATAAAAAGTTTCAATCCAAGAACATTTGAAGAAAAGAGTTGTAACTCATCTAAGTTTTTAGGGCCTGGATGTGAGATGGAGAACAGAATAGTAAAACAGACCTCTAGAAGAAGATAAGGTATGCATATAAATATAAAAAGCAGAAATATTTGAATTCTTAGCTTTCATTGTTGCCAATAAAATTAGTGAATGGCATTTCTCAGGGGAATGCAGAGGTGGAAATCTGGCTAAAATATAACCTTCCCATGAGAAGTGGAAGACTCTTCCTCCCTTTTTGGAATGGTCTTCATTACCTATTGAAAAATTATTAACAGAATACAGAGATAGTGATGATAAGGCATACATGCTTTCAGCCCTGCACTGCAGCAGCTGGTAACAGCACAATGATTCAATGAGATTTAGAGAGCCAAGAATCATTAGAGAGACAAAAGCAAAGATCAAATGTACTTTCCTAGAATGAAACAGCATTGTTTTCTTAGCTGCCTGATTATTAAAAAAAAAAAAAAAAGAAGTTGATTTACCTGAAGTTAATTTTTTTTTTCTGTTAATCCTTTTTAAACAGCTTTCTTTTTTGTTGACAAAACCCCAAACATTTAAACATTTAAGTTTGTTTTTTTTTTTTTTTTTTTTTTAAACTAGTACTGGAATCCTTGTGTCTTGAATGCTGCTACAGAGAGGATAGATTGTGTTTTTCTTCCATGTGTTTTGTGTGGGAGATCTAAAATACCAGAGGGAAAACAAGTGAAAATTAGGAGATGCTTTTTATCATAATGTGAAGAGCTGGAATAGGGAAGGTGTGCAGTTTCTCACTCTACATTTCTTAACATATTTGACCAAGCATACATCACAAGTGCTACAGATATAACTGATTTTTGTCCTTGGACCTAAGAATGGTACAAAGGACTTCTTGAAAACCTTTCTAGTCCTAATTTTTTATGTTTTAATGACATTCTAGTATGAAGCTGAGCATGTCCTGACCCACAGACTGATAATGAAACACAGTCAATATTCATTTTGCATCCTTTGTGGTTTTGCACATCTGCTGGGTCAACAGAAAAAGCTCTGTCTTTACTTTGAATGTTCAAAGCCACATTTTGGAACTGATACTATCTGGTCATTTAGAGAAAACATAAAACCACTTCAAAAGTAACCATTGCTATACAATTTCTATTAGACTTGGAAAAGGTGTTTATTTTGTGGTAATGTAAGGTTATGCAAAATAGAAGTTAAGCATGAAGACACTTTCAGCTGCTATAAATAAGAATGACATTATTTAAATAAATGAAACCATTTCTGCCTGCTCCAAAAGTTATCTGATCATAAGCATTTTGCCACACAACTGTGTGGGCATTACAGAAGTAAAAATTATTGCCTGCCATTGCTTTAGGGAAGATTCTTGCTATCTTACCTACAGGGATTTTGAATAAATTGGGTAGCAAGTAACATCTAAATCTGGCAAAATGTAGGTTGGAACAAAAGTTTGGGAGATCTATTTGTGCAAAAACTGGAACTGGAAAGGGTATTCTGCACCCTGTAGCAACATTAAAAATACTTGGTCTAGTCTGTGGAATAATGGAGCCTTTTCAGACTAATGATGCTTTGGTGTTATTATTTCAAGGAGCTTATAACCAGACACGTAATCTTGTACTTCTTTATTTCTTGTTCATCCCTTGGGCACAATATATACATACAGTATATATGTACATATATACAAACATAGATATGTATATATACACATGTGAAAGTGTGTGTATGCACACATTTAAATCTTTTCTGTTCTTTTGCATTTGCTCTGGCTGTTTTTCTTTTCCACTTGCCCTGTCTGGCTCTGTGGGTTGGCCTCATGTTTCCCAAGATGCAGACAACTCAGCTCCTGTTGACTCTGTGCTCATGAAGCTATTAAGATGTTTGAAGTTAAGCATATGTATAAATACCTTCAGGAGCAAGGTCTCAGCCACCTCTAGATGCCTAAATTTAAACATCTGGATATTGCTTCCATCTGATCTTTTATTTTTTGACCTTTATTACAACAAGGCTAAACTATTTGCCTGTGTGCTCCTACTGGCCCTGGCTCCCTTATTAGATATTGGGAACACTTACACAGAACATTTTCCAGTCTTTGTGGATGATTAAATGAATTGTGGTAAGCAATTTGTATCTGTGCACCTCACTGTTTTGACTTGACCTTCTTTGTCTAGGAGTTACTAACCAGGTTAAATTCTGCACTGAATGTTTTTCTAACTATAAAATTTGTTCCATCACAAGTTTTAGTTACTGAGTTTTCCCTGTGATTTCCATTTATGTTTAGGCTTTTACTATATTGTATGACACAGGGTTGTTACTTGTTCTCCAGATGCAGCATTTGTTTGACGTTGCTATATAAAAATCTCAGTTGCTCTTAAAAGCATTGAAAATCTCTTGAAATATGTCATATGTATATTTATATTTCTATTAAAAATATGTTTTCTTTGCATAGAGAGAACTTAGGTTAAAAGATTTTAAAGGTTTTAAATTAACCTATGTACACACTAGGAAAAATGCATAAATACCCACTGAAGTAAAGAATAGAAGTAGCTACATTTTTTGTCCCTATTACCATTTGAAACAATTACACAAATGAGACACTGAAAATATTTAGGTATTGTGCAAGTAGTTTTGATCCCACTTGATTGAAAAATCTTTTTTTAAAAAATTTCTTTTGTATTTTACCCTCCCAGCTCTCATAATTTATGAACAGTCTTCCACCAAATTTCATATGCCAGTCCTTGTTTTGCTGATAAGTTTATGCTGTATTCTGTGCTGTACTCCTCAAATTCCTACCAAAACAGCAATCACATTTTCTAATGATTCCTCAACACTGTTAACTCTATGTGTAAGGCTATGTTTCTTACAGATGGATTGCAATTCCATTATAAATGTACTGGTTATGTTCACTCAATATATGAATTACAATTTTGAAGTACCCCGGCAGTCAGGTAGCAGCTTTTACATTTGTGGACCAGCTCCCTGAAAAAATGATAAATTCTTTAGAAAACAAACAAAATGCCAACTCAACCACAAAATAAGTCCCCTTCCTTAGAATAGTTTCTAAAATGTTACAATGTGACAACAAAGACAGGGAGACAGCAAATGTAGAAGGTCCAGAGATTGATTTAGAGAACTTTTTGAAGTGGACTGGAGAATTTTTGTAATTATAGGTACAGATAGGGGGAATGAAGATTTTGGGAAAATGTGGGTCTCCTAATTCTTCCTCCTCCCCCCGCCCCCCT
>JAAWXA010000005.1:8673760-8687073 GCA_038090715.1 Florisuga fusca | reverse complement strand
TTTTTTTTTTTTTTTTTTTTTTTTTTTTACATTTCTGAAACTGATTTTCACATGCAGAGAGCACAGAATCACAGAATGACAAGGGGTTGGAAGGGATCTCTGAAGATCATTGAGTCCAAGCCCCCTGCCAGATCAGGTCACTGAGAAAGCAGGGGTGGAAGGCTTTGCTCAGTTCTTGAATCTGCAATAGAGGGCAACTTAAAGCTCTTCAAATAGCCCGTAATAGCATCTAAATAGTTTAAGGCTAGAAAATAAAAGTACTCATTTGGAGCAGAAAACGATGGCAAATTGTTGGTATAGCTGTTTATTTTGAGGCTGAAAGATCATGCTGATTGCCAGCTGGAGAAGAGAGAAGAGGGAGAGGTAGGGCAGAGGGTATTTTTTATCTAGTGATAAAGCCAAACACTTTTCTACCTACTGGCCAGTTTCTGCCACACTCTGTGGATTGAATGTATATATATGGCCTCGTGCATGGACAAAAAGGGTCAGTGTTAAAGGTACTGCCTGCCAACCTGCAGTTTTTTAAGCTTTCTCTAATTGAAATTCCAAGGGTTTTTCTTGCATACTTTTATTACAAATCATAATGTACATCTCCATCACGGAACTGGATAAGGCAACACTAAACCAAGCAAACTGAACATCTTTACCTTTGCCAAGCTGACATTTGAATCCAGGTTCATTCTATATTAGTTTGTAAGAAGAGCTAAAACTTTAGAGTGTGTGGAAGAATGACAGACCTCTCTGTAATGTATTAAGCTGTACCACTCTACATTTTTTTAAATAAGAAATGTGTATACCAGAGATCTTTACTACTGCCTCCCCCAGCATATTGGAAGATTATTGGAAGATTTCTAGTAAGGACACTTGGTAGAAATTCTGAACTGAGAATACCTTTTTTCAACTGCTGGTAGAAAGCAGCACATTTATATGGAAAAGCTCTTCATACTCTGGATAAAGACTTTACACCTGGAAGTCTTGTGACCTAGTCTCATGCAGAGCAGGAAAATTGTTCCTTCTAGAATCTTGACCTAAGAAATTCTAAATTTCTTACAACTGAAAAACTCCCCTACATTATCCAGGAATAGAGCAAAGTTCAAGCAAACATAAGAAAAGTGCTGATAGAAACACAGCACTACAGAAATGTCTTTGTAACAAGTGGTAATTGTGGGTTTTTTCACCTGGATTGAACTTCTGAATGGTTTTGCAAATGTTTTAAATGTGACTCTGCTGTGGCTGTCAGCTTGCCAAAATGTTGTTTAGCATTTTAAGAATCTTTTGGGTGGTATATTAATATCAGACTGCAAATTATAATCACAGTCCAGTTGCTTTAGGAAAATGTAATTGAAGAGGATGTATATGAAATCCATTTGATGACTAGTCTGCCACTAGACTATTTTGTATCTATATGGCCCAATTTCTCATTTTTATTTTATCCAAGGTGACATTACTTTTGTCATTAGGGTAGATGAAGCACTTCAATTTACATCTTCCCAAACTCCAGTTCCAGTCCACTTCTTAAAAGCATGCTGCCTCTCCCTGCAGCATGCATATTGCACACATCTTATATCTGATTTTATTGTAATCACTCATTTCCTAATGTTCCTTCATCTCATATCTTTTTTGCTCTGCTTGGCATACTCCTTGGACTACAGCCAAAATGGTCTCTGATCATCCTGCTCAGTAGGCCATATCAGAAAACACATCCCACAGCACATCACCACCATTGTATTCCACATAAATTTCCTTGGTCATGCTAGAATTTCAATTTCACTTACTCTAAAAATCTGTAAATGGAAACTGTAAGACTTATGAAGTAATCCTTTTACAGGTCACTTTAATATCCAAGAAAATAAACAGGCATTGCTATTCTAGCTCTTGAGGATCACTATTAGTTTTTTGCTAATACATGATGACAACTCTTATCTAGTTGACCCTTTCTTTTGCATCTCCAAGCTCCAGATCAGTTGGGAGATGATCACTGGCCCATGGGTAATTTTATCCTCCAGTCTAGGATGCACACTGAAGGCTGTGTGTTCCCTCATAGCCTTTAATAGCATTTCTGTGTGGGCTTAGGCATGGGATCTGAAGCCTGTAAAAAAGAAAGGGTGTGTTCTGGGTCCCCAGAAGAACTTTGTCCCAAGTTCTTGTCTTGTTTGATTTTTAAACACTTCTCTGATTCTTTCCTTGTGACCTCTCTGAGCTTTGCTGGCAGCATGGCTTTCTCTAGTGCTCTGTGGGGCTCTTAACTCCATTAACATACTCTGCCACATTGCCTTGGAGTCTGAGGGCAGCATTTCATATAAAGAACATAACATCTTAATCCAGTAATTTTGATGTATATCAGCTTCTCTTTCAACAGCCCTGAAATTATATTATATTCCCATAAAATAAACTACAATTAGAGTAAATTTCCTGATTTAGCTGCTACCCAGACCAATTGCATTATATTTGCCTTTAAATATATTTTATACATTAGCATTTCTGATATGCTGTTTTTCAAGCTTCTGGAATACAAACTGAAAATGAATTACACTCTGCTCTGTACCCGTAAAGAAAATGTCTTCTTGTAGTAGTTCCGTTTCCTTCCTTTGTCCATACCATGCTTTCTGTGAACATTTAAAGCTACTTTAAGATAGATGTTTACAGTGTTTTAAAAATAATTCTTATGTGGCAGTTTCTCTCCTTATTTCCTTAGATAATGTCCTCATGGGAGGTAGGAGTGATTTCAACCTCTTTCAGAAACCAGAACGAGATAATTTTGTAGTATTATCTATTTATTTTAATTTATTGAATAAAAATTTGAAGAGGATGCCCATACTCTAGCCAGCTTTTGACTGGAATGGCTTAAGGTGCTGCTTAGAGTGGAATGGGAATTCATATTTGAAATATCAGTTTATTTGGATTATGAGAAACAATAACAAACTAAATGTTTAATATTTCTTATTGCTAACCTAGTATTAAACGAAGAAGAAAATGTTGTTTCTGTGAGCGCTGATTTTGTCAGGATATTTTTTTTTAACTTGCACTGGTGTATATCCTACTTGAATTTCTGTTAAAATGCATTGCAGGAGAAAGCAGCCCACCAATATGGACCAGCCAGTCATACCTCTGTAAAAGAAATATATCTGCATATAGCTTCATTGCCGGCACACAAGATGACTCAAAAAGGTAGGCATTTTTTACTAAGAAGAACTAAAAATTTTTTTGTGATGTTAGTAAATAAATAATTTGAAGAAATATTCAAAATATTAGTATTCCAATAAATGCCACAGTATTTGAAAGCTTCATGATTGCAGACTATGGATCAGTTAAGAATGGACACCAACAGTGCACAAGGGGAGTGACTTGAGATGGAAAAGTTCTTGTCAAGAATGGTGTCAGGGTGAGTGAAGAACTTTGAAAATCAGTGCAATATCAATTTCAGTACAGAGGTGAATATAACTTGATAAAGGAGAGGAACATCTGCAATAAAATAATTCTTCCTACAGAGCTGGTGTTAGACATCTACAAGTATTTTTCTATCCTAAGGAGCTTGAGTAGAAGACTAAAATGGTGATTTCTGGAAGCAAAACTTTACCACTGATGGAGACAAAAGACTAAATCCTGAGGTACCATTTCCCAATGTCATTGAAACACAATTGTACTGAAGCTGGTTTCCTTCTTTGTAATTGAACAGAAACATCAATTAACCAACCTTAAACAGAAGTATCTTTATTATAAATGTTTCATCATAGCCAGAGAAGAAGGGCAAACAAAGACTAAAGATAAAAAAGCCTGAGATTCCCATCCTTGGAACACGTTAGCATCTGAGATGAGAGAAGTCAGGGTAGATCCTGGGATAAGGAATTTTTTCAGTGGCAGGAATGCTACATTTATGCAAAAAAAGGGGCAGAATGGAAAGTGGGGTATAGAAGTGGCCTTTACAAAATAGAAAATTAAAACTCAGTGCAAAATAGGAAAAGAGAAAAATGCTGATTTTATGGTAGGAAAATGAATTGCCAGTGAACACCTGGATTGTTCTGTATGATGTGCTTCGGTATGAGAGACCAAACCACAGTCATATTTGGTTTTTTTCCCTGCATTCATATTGAATTTGCAGAACATCTTTACTAATAAACAATGAAGAAGTAGATAATCTTCTTGTCTTTGATAAATAATGTAGTCATCAACTTTTAATATCTCTTCATATAAATAATAAATGATAAATAGGAAGTGACAAAGGCCAAAAAAACCCAAGCAAAACCACCAAAAAAACAACAAAAAAACCCCAAGCAAAACCAAACCAACCAACCAAACAAAACCCCAAAAAACAAACAAAGGGAAAATCACTGGAGTAATAGGGTACTGTATTTCTGAATGGACGTGGATTAATCGATTAGGAGAATGCTCACTATCAGCTTCATCTCTGATAACTATCCAGACTGATTCTCCAAGGCTTTTAAAATGTTCCAAATACCAGTGCACTTTATCTGAAGGTAAATAGCAACCTATGTACATGCACCCTATCTGCTTGTGATACTGACAATGCTGGTATCTTTCTTAATTTTTTCTCTGTTTTGAACAGACTGCTCATTCATGCATTTTTTTTTTCTCAAGTGCAGCATGTTGCTACTTCAGAAAAAGGCTGCACCAACAAACCTGGCAGATCAATCTATTTCTGTCTTCTGAAATACAACTTTTCACCTGCTCTGTCTTGCAGGTGTGGTTCCCAATTTCTTGAAACTTTTTCCTCTTTCCTCTTTCCTTAGGTACAAGTAATCAAATGTGTTATAGTATAATGTAGTGTGTAGTATATAGTATAGTAAGCTTGACACCATTTTCTAAGGAACCATTATACCTTGTCTACAATCCTCTCCAGTCTCTGGAAAATATATATTGTACACTTCATAATTCTAGTATTTTGCTCATTCCCACTATTTATGTTAGTTATGTAGATACTCGCAGTTTCCTCCCTTAATGGTTTTCCAGTCACTCAGTCCTTGTGCTTTTCTCAGTGTTTTTTCAGCTTCTGTGCCATCATTCAAACATCATCAAAAAGTCCTTATGTAAATTCACTACTTTGAGTATCCCCTTTTCTTTGTAAAAATCCTTTCCATGCAGCATTTGCCAAAAGCTGCATGGCATCAAATGTAAAAATTTTTTATGCTTATCTTAAATAATGAACTGAAGTCCATAAATGACAGTCTTCTAGCATGTATTAATGCTTACTTAACAATTTGAAAACAGTTTTTGTTGTAAAAAAAGACACCGTGCTGAATTTCTATACTGTATTATGAAAAATACAGTGTAATTCTACACGGGTCAGTTGGCATGAAGATTTCTGGCAGAACAAAATAGTCAGGACTCAGTCTGCAAATCCAACCAGAATAGAACAACTGCACTCCAAATCATGTAAACACACTAGTGACAAGATTTAAAGCAGGTCAGCCAATAAGTACCAGAACATTAAAATTTTGACTCTTGGAACACTTAAAAATACAATTAATAATTAATTGCAATGTTGTTTATAAGCACTGAATAAATATCTCTATAAGATATGTGGCCTATATTTGCATGCTTCATTCTTTTGAAGGGAGGTTGGTACCAACCCACATATTCTTTTCTTACATAGAGTTTGGAATTTGAATTTCCTGATATGAACATGACTGAACTTAAAATATTTCTGTAAAATAGACAAATACATTCCTCTATTTGCATGAAAAAAGTTACCAAGAAAATAACTGTCTATATCTTTCATTAAAAATAATCAGGCATACAGGTAACCTAAGTTTCCAAATGAGTCTTTCAACTTTGCTACAGAAGATAATCCTTTATTTCAAAATTGGTTAGGACAATGAAGCTTATGAAATGTAAATTGCTTTTGTGAGTGCTCAAAAATTAATCCTAGATTAAAAATACATTGAAAATGCTATTAGAGATGTCATGTTACTAATAACAAACCAAGCTTTTTCCTCTATTTTGGGACAGGAGACAAATTCAATTACTTTTTTACTAACTGTCTGATGTATGTTCTTATTGTAATGCATATTCTTTCAAATGCTCCAAGTTCATAATTGCTAGTTGGACACAGCTGTATGGCTAAGATTTGGTGTAAGATTTGATTTTTTGTGAATATGCAACAAATTATCAAGGCAACAGCCTATGAAGACCTGCACACCTTTTGCTTTAGGAAAACCAGTTAAAACTTTATGAAAGCAAGTAAGATGCAAAAAATGTTAACATCCAGTTATTTTCACAGCAGAAATATCAATCTCTATTTACAATTAGGCAAATCAGTCATGATGAAGTAATCTTCTGTCCAGCATTTTCCATGAGAAATGAACCCCAAGGGGATGGATCCCAAGCCAAGAATTTTTCCCCTTTAGAAGACTCAGATGTCTGTGTGATAGCTGCAGTGCTGCCAAGGGCAAGCATTCAAGGCCACATTCAGTCCAAGGTCCTTGTTCTCCTCTTCAAGGACTGTCATGGCCATTGGCATTAATATTTCAAGGACTTCCTCTAATTTCCCATTCCTCCAAGTATAAGCATTAATCACCGAAGGAGGTATTATTACTGAATAGTTGTTAAGCTTCTTACTACAGGAAATTAAATGGAATCATTGCTAGCCTCCCTCTCACTAAAAAGCTACACATAACTCCTTGCCTGGATTTTTGTGTGAAGATGGAAATCTTTAGGTTAGTAAATTTTCAATTCTTAAGCTCTTGTCCCTGGGTATTGTCTTCAAATAGAGCTCCATTAAGCTTGGAAAATAAGATACAGCACCGTTGCCAACACATATATTCTTTACCATTATTCCTTCTATGTTTAGGGGTTTGTTTTTTTTCTGCCTCCAGTTCTTGCAATCTAATGGCTACAACAGAATCCTTACTTTCACTAAAAAAAAATAAGAGTTACTAGAGATCAGTTTTGTGTCAGGAGAAAGGGGAGGGGAGAAGAGGGACTCAGAGGCATAAAAAATGTGAAATTTAAAGGTTTAAAATCTATTTTAAGGTCTCGATGATTTCAGCTTAGACAGAATTCTTGATTTTTTTTTCTTTTTTAAATATTGGAAGTTGGCATTACTTTTATGCTCAATGAGCACAATCCTGTTCGGTTTTATGTATCTTCTGGTAATAAAAAGCAAACTCATCTCCTGATGAGTAAGGAGAGTCCTTGACTGTTCTTGTGTTGTTAAGAGCAGTGGAGCCCAAGCTGTATACACAAAAAGTAACTCAAGCATCTGAAAACCAGTTGTCCTAAATCTCCTCTGCCTGGGTTGGCTTCTACACTGCTTCACTCTTCAGCAGCTTTAGTAACATTACCTGCTTTCAATAGCTTCCCAGAGACCTGTCTTGTAGGATGCTGAGGCTCAACAACCCTCATAGGCTAGAGCTAGCTGAGGCTGATCTCCTTTGCTGTTCCCCCTTCCTCTTCCTCCCCCACCCCCCCCNCCCCTTCCTCTTCCTCCCCCCCCCCCCCCTTGAAATGGTCATCATCTAGCAATGCACTTTAAATACATTTAGCTTTAAGCACCCGAGGACCAAAGTTATGTGTATGTTTCTAGCTAACAGACATGCTTGGATCAGAGCCTCCGTGACTTCATGACTGCAAGCAATTAGGATACAGCTAGCAGTATAAACGTTTGTAATTATTATGCAGTGAGTATACAAACATATTCCGGGTTTATAGTAAGTAAACCTGGCTGGCTGAGTGCAATATACACGCACAAATACAATAGAACCACAGTTGCCAGCTGAGTCAGGTACAGAGCTGGTTCATGGCCATGTCCGAGGTCTTCCCCCAAAGCAGTTCAGAATGCAGTAACCCATGCTAGCAGAGTGTGACTCTTTATTCCCCTCTAGTGGCTGGTCTGCATGATAGAAGAGTTAGAAGAACCAGACTTGACATGTCAAAAGGACTTGGTTCTGTCCCTGCTGCCACCCATGCTACCAGAATGCCAACAGTGCATAGACAACTGCTCCTGCAGCCTGTCAGTCCTAGAGAAGGAGGGGAAAAGTGCTGGTTTTAAGGTCTCTTAGTCACTACCAAATAATTAAATTGATATTTCTCTCCCTTGGAAAGGAAGCAGAATGGAACTGTTGGTGTGGTTAAGGCTTTTATTTAATTGAGTCCCTGAGTGTTAGTGTAGCTGCATATGAATCTGGCTTAACCATCTTTAGGAGAGTACTTAGAAGGTGCAGTGTAATCTTAGCTGGCTTCCCAAAAATGCCTGTCTGTGGCTTTCTGTACTGCACTTAAAACTCAAATCTCAGAGCACATTTGTCCTTGAAACATATTTAATATATACAGTCAAGTCCTGCTCTATCATCAGAATGCTCATATGTACTGCTCCTTTTCCTTATATATGATGTTTATGTGCAGCCAAACTGAAAGAAAACAACTATAAAATGGATAAAATGGCAATAAAATCTTGAAAGACTGGTGATTTCTATTAATGGTTGGATTGGTAATATGATATTAACTAAATTGTTCAGGTTTAGATGGATTTTTTACTGAATAAGATGAGAGAAGAGCATTTGTGAACAAACTGTTGGAAGCAGGAAAGTGAACATGATGAATGAAAACAAATTACACAGAACATATGAGAATAAGAGGTAGTCACTCATCCTCCTTAAGCACAGTGTGGTTCACAAATCTTGGATTTTCTAGTGATTTGTTCTTGTCCCTATTGAGAGTCTGAGGATAATGCAAGCTTTTAAGTTCCCAAGGGCTCCTGCCCTGCAGGGAATAGGAAATGTTTTACCACAGAGGCTGAGTGTTTGTGGCCAAGATCACAATCTATAAAGGACAAAATATCCAAAACTTAGGCTGAACTCTCTAGGAGAATAATGATGCAAAGAAAGCCTTGCTTTTTGCAACAGATCTGAGTGCAGCTCACATTTTGAAGCTCTATGACTCTTGGTGTGAAAAGAAAACCACAGAAAGGATATTCAAGGTTGTCTAAACTAAAACTGGTGTTTGTGGGGATATTCTCTTGTATTAAATGGGTTTAAAAAAATCACCAAATGAAATTAAGTTTACCAAATCATTGGCGTGAGCCCTTCAGTGACACAACTCCCAGTTCTGTCTAACTTAATATGGGACAAAAGGTAAGCCGGGTATTTCAGTACAATGTACTAAGAATGCTTCAATGTCTTTTGACAACATGCTATCCAAGCAGATCCATTTTTAGGGGAATACTAAATAAAAAGCTAGATGGCAGCTTTCTAGGTCAGGAACTGCTAGACCTCCATTATTTTAAACAGCTTGGAGCACTGCAATATTCAGCCCGTGTGTGTGCGCACACGCGGGTGGTTTTAGAAAATTGTACAATAGGGATTTGGGAAGTTACAAGGCTATGCCTGAGCAATAAAAAAGTAATGCCTCATGTATAAAGTGCAGGAACTCAGGGATTTTATTTTCCTCAAGGTAACTGCAGTTGCATTTTTTTAGAGTACAAGCATACGGTAAGAACGACATTTAGTCAGCTATTGACTAATGGCTTTCTTACTTCTTCATGAAGCAGATAATGACTCTGCATAATATCAAACTCAATAGAAACAGACCACAGTAATGGAAGAAGAATTCTCTGTTATAAAGTTATTACATTAAAGGAAACATTGACAAAATTGAAAGCTTTACTAAGAAAATATCACTAGTTATGAGAAACACCACCTCTCCTAATGTGCCTGCTTGCTCTTTTTTATTTTTTTTTCCCCTAATTGCTCTTTGAAAGGTTCTTCAAGGAATTTCTAGTGATGATTTTTGACAGCTGAAACATGAAGCACTTAATGGGAGCTACAAAGCCATGTGAAGGTCTGTAATAAATTCATATATTGTCACTATAGATTTCTCTTAAAGCTTAATGTCTCTTTTGCACTCCAGATGCCATCTCAAAAAATAAACTTCTGACAGAGCATATGGATCAAATTTCAGCTAGCAGGGAGAAAACTGTTGACTTGGCACTGGGTATTTGTGACCCACAGAGCACCTCTATAGACAGCCAAGTCATCAGTTTCCTTTTCTGCTAGGCAGTGGCAGCTCTGACTCCTGAAGAACACCTTCTTTGCATGTAAAACCTGAGTGTTTTAACTCCAGCAATGATGAATGCGTACTGCAATAGCCCATAACTTCGAAAATTCAGTGCTCAGAGTTGGAACTGCAGCAATCTTATTCCTGAAAAATGGATGGCAAGACTAAAATTATGTAGAACACTAGAATTACTGAATGGGCCCGTGCTGTAGTGAAGTTCTTGAAATAAATAACCCAAACCAGAAACAGCCTTCCAAAACATGCACACTTTTCTCTTGGTGAGAAGAGCAAAAGAATGAGAAAACCACCAATATATGATGTAACAAGCACAGAGCTCAGATATCACAGGTGCAGACAGATTAGAGTGTTGTACAAATATTTTAAAATTAGCTGTATTCTTTTGTCCTTCTCCCTGTTTTTGTTTTTTTTAATCTTATGGGTTTCATTTTTAAGTTTTGTGTGGTGCACATAATTTGAAATAAGGAAAACTTTAATTTTTTGATGCCTATGTGCAAATTCTCGTGTTCATTTCTGTTCTTGACATTCATTCCTGAGTGTTACATAGTTGTGCATGCTGTATACTGTTCCCTAAGGAAAAGTATCTACAAAATGAAACAAGGATCATAGCAAAGCACAATACAGAGATTATATTTTATTACTTGAGTTGTAAAGGTAATTTAGTGTTCCATTGCTCATGTAAAAAGACTGCTGAGATTAATATAAATTTATGCATGTTTTTTTTTTAAATCTGTGACACTTCAGTATTAAAATGAAAGTTAATTTTTAAAAATCTGTATTGATACCAATTTAAAAAACTAATTTAAATATTATCTTAATTAAACTTATAAAAAATACTAAAAGGAAAGAAGAGACATACCCAGCTCTCCATGCTTATTTGCAAATCACAGCTATTTATTGACAGCTATCTTAGTGTGGTTTGTCTTAAGCCTACCAAAAGTTTTTCTGTTTTCTTGGAGAGAGAGGAAAAATGCTAACAGTAAAGTTCCTTTTTCCTACCTTATTGTGTCACTGAGCTTATCATCACCTGCACTCCCATGCTTCTGCACTCAGCTTTCTGTTGCAGAGCTCCTGCGGACCTTCAGCTTGAAAGCAGTTAACAGGAAGAACTTGGTAAAGGACTGTCTGTGTTCCTGGCTCCCTAAAGTATCTAATCTGTACCAAAGGATAACCTGTCACTGAAGTTTTATGGGAGCTGTGGGATTACGAGGTGTATCTGTTTAGAAAGCTAATTCTGCATGTGGCCTTGGAAGCTTTCCCAGCCACAGGAGGATTGCTAGTGTGTCTCCCAAGCCAACTGAAAAGTCTAGGTTATTTGTTTGGGTGAGAGATAGGATGGAAAAAAAAGGTCTAGGGAAATAGGAAGCAAAAATGACAGCAGATAGATCTACCAGATAGATAGCAGAAAGATCCACCATCCTTGGAGGTACTCAAAGGCCACCTGGAAACTGCTGGGCAACCAGGTCTAGGTGATGCTGCTGTAGGAGGGAGGGCTGAACCAACCTCAGCCCTTCCAATCTCAACCATTCTGTGATTTGGTGGGAGAAAATAATCAAAACCACAACCAGTTCTGAGGTTTTAAAAATAACACCTAGATAGCTGCTCAATATGCAACCACAGACATTTATGCTATCCTTAAAGACTCCCTCAATCAGTTCTCTTTTCTATCTGTATTGCTGGTAGTCTTGTTTATTTTCTTCAGTCCTCTGGTTGGTCTACATAGAGCAGTGATGGTTGGAAGGTCCTGGTGCAGCCAGGTCCCAGCAGGTCTGGAAGTACTGCTGCTTTGAAAAGTCAGGCTGCGTAGGGCTACGGAAACATACAGTTTCGTTTTTGGATCATGGGAGGGAAGCATCATTTTGCTCTTTTGGAGCAGTCTGGGTCCTGGTGAGATGTGTGAAATTTTGTAAACATCCTCATCTGATGGGAATCGTTAAAGCCACTATAGAAAACACTGGCAATTACCCTTATGCTCGTCATTAGGCTGATTAAACTAGCTTAGCACCATTTTATTTAAGTGGCACCAGGCAAAGCAGCTGTACTTTGCTGGAGACGATATGCTAGAGCTCTGAGCTGATATGATTTTAGAAGATTAACAACTCACTAAAAATCCAAATTAAAAAAGAACATTTTTTTTAGTGTCTACCATGGAAAATAAACACTGCCTCACTGAGACTGGGATCAGCACTGAAACTGAGCCTGTAGCCTGTACCAGCAAAACCACGAAAGAATTCTACAAGCTATTGCTTATGTCTCCGGGTGCACGGCAAACTCTCTGTATAATACACTTAGATCTGACCTCCTTCTAGGTAAAGGCACAAGTTTTAGGTCAGAAAGGAAGACTTTGAAGTCAAGCAACTGCCAATAGCTGTGAGAGCAGAAAACACAATCTTTTGACCCCTGACAAAATTAATCTTTTTCTTTAACAGTTTCTGAATCAGGAGAAGCTTGTACTCTTGCATTTGCAGAAGACTGCTTGATTGGGAGCAGGCAGCCTGATTCAGAAGATGTGCTGAGGGTTCCAAATATGCTTCAAAGCTGGTTTATGCTTCTAAAAAACTGTTGTGAAAAAAATGTCTTTTTTACATTTTTTTGTTGTTGTTGTGTTTTGTTTTTTTTTAACAGGTGAATGCTGCTACAGCACAACCAGTTATTGCAGGAAAACAGCAGCATCAAATCCCAAGAAGCATACTTTTGTTTGTTCTTCTCCAAAGAGAAAGAAAAGAAGCTGGTTATGATCCTGCTTCCATTAAGGGTAGGGAACTAATTACTTGAAGTGGACAAAGAATAAATACTGCTGCTTTGGTGTAGCCGCTAACTCACTCACTACTCCCTGAAGCCAGCTGGAAATGTCTCATTTACTCCGGTGGGTTTTGGGCGAGAGCCCTTGGTTTGTTGGAGGGAGCTCCATACAACCTGCGACCAGGGTGCACCTGGAGATAGGTACTTGAATTACTAAGATGCTTGTCGTTGCTAGTTGGGATTTCACCGGTATCACAGGAAAGACAGCATTTTAAGATTTTAAAATAATCGAAACAAGAATTAAGGAAAAGCGGTGGCTGTAGCCTTTGCACACCTATTCTCTGCTCCCTGACTGACTCGTTTCACTCCTCCACGACCCTCCACAGCTGAAGTTTTCGAGTGCCGGTCAGGCCCCTCACGGCGGGCGGCCCACCGGGGGGGCTCCCGGCCAGGCGGGGAGCCTGGCAAAGTGCCGGCGCGCTGGCAGTATGCCTGTAGAGAGGGGAACTCGGCGCAGCTCCCCCAGCGGCGCCGAGTTCCCC
>JAAWXA010000005.1:8644590-8673338 GCA_038090715.1 Florisuga fusca | reverse complement strand
TGCCCCGCCGTGACCGGCCAGCGAGGATGGATGGGTGGAGGGAGGGAGGGAAGGAAGAAAGAAAGAAAGGAGAGGTGGGTGCTTCCCCAGCGGGACATCCACCCGCTGGACCGAGCACTCGGAGTGGAATCTGTCCTGCGAAAAGTCCGTGTCGGTGGTGTTTTCTGAAATTTTTATCTGCGGTCATGTGGCTTCGTATTTTTGCTACGGATTTTTCTTGGTTTTACCAGGATTCTTTCATTTGTAAATGCACAGATGTGCGTATGTCACTATTTCTGTGCGTAAGCTATGGATGCTTAAAATTTTAAAGGGTACTAGAGCAGTCGTGACTATTACCATTTTATCTTTCTGTCTCTCATACGGTTTTTACATCTAAATGCACATACATTATACTTTGGCGGTATTACCCAAGAAGCAAGTCTCCCTTTTTCAGTGTTGAACTTGTTCTCAATCTGGCTTATTACGTATGAAATATGTTTTTTTCTGGTGTACTGTATGTTTTGGGTAACATTCGCCAGCACTCACAAGGAAGGTTCAAAATTTTGTTTGAAAACAGTTCTCAAAGGGTCAGTCTTCATATTTTGCATGGTCTGAGGCTGTTGTGTCAAATTATGCTGTCTCAGTGTCAAAGGTTATGTTCATTCTCCAATAAATAAATCCCCACTTGATGGAACTTTCAGTGGGTTCTAGGGAACAGCAGGTGATATTTCTAGTTCTGGATTTCATAGAAACATTTGTGTGGTTAGATTTCTGAATAGAAGACTGTTCAGTCAACACAGTTGCTAGGACTGCATACGTAACTGACTCCTGTGTATTTAAATGGGAATTAAGGGTTGTTAAGGAGTTAGGTCCTTGACAGCTGTCATTTTCTTCTGCGTTTTCTTAACCCATTGATTCACGCATTTAAATTCAAACAAACTACTTGTCATCACTGTTCTGAGTCACCTTGTTTTAACCTAGTTTCTCAGTAATGTAAGATGCTCATGTCTATTGTTTAAATAGCAAGGGGCTTTAGTTATCAATAATGGAGGAAAAAATGAAGAAGT
Source organism: Florisuga fusca (assembly GCA_038090715.1). Taxonomy (NCBI): domain Eukaryota; kingdom Metazoa; phylum Chordata; class Aves; order Apodiformes; family Trochilidae; genus Florisuga; species Florisuga fusca. The sequence goes on along the minus strand of JAAWXA010000005.1, from coordinate 8,672,292 downwards.
TGTACTCTTTATGTTCTGTTTATACATCACTAAATATCTTACTAATCACTAAAATGCAGGAATTTCATAGTAGTAGGAAGTCTGTGGAAGGCTCTTTGTGTAGCCTTGCAGGCTGTCTACAGGTTGTTAATGCATTCCTGTATTCCAGGAAGAGTTTTTTTGTGTGAAATCCATTTAGACCTGAATAGTAGAGAGTAGATCTAAGATATAGGGTTGTGGCATTCCCATAGCTGTTTAAAGTTATTTTAATGCGTAACACTGGAAGGAAGAGGATCTTAATTATTAACTCCTCCATATTCTGATGGCCATTAAAAATCTACTTATATATTTCATTTTGGTGTTGTATTTTTTGTTCTCAACCATTTTTTCAAGAACTACATCCTGCTTCATCTTGTAGGCTTTTGTAAGGGGAAGCTACGTATCTGAAGTTGACATGAACTGATCACATATTATGCATCGGGTAAAGCTTATGCTCTATACGAATATTCCTATTATACATACATGCATTGTGTTGTGGCAAGAGTACAATGTGTTCACAGTCAGATATATTCACTAATTCATCAGTTTTTCATTGTCTCTGAAAGTTCTGACACATTGAGAACAGAGATCTGAGCTTTGCCTTTCATTCAGGAACAGCTAGCATTTTCTTACACCACTTCTGTTTCTGATGCTAATTAATCATCACTTGTCATGGGTGACAGCCATCTTTTTTGCAGCGAGTACTAATTTTCTAATACCAAGTCAGAAGGAATACACTTGGATTCAGTTCTCTGCAGTGTTATTTGCTGAGCACGTCAGGACTGTAATTGTACAATATATGCTTCAAGCCAACATTTTAGAGAGTGCATAAAATAATATTGGGTAATGTTAAATTTCCAGGGGAGAGAGGACATGAAGGCAGGGGTGGTGCTGCATAAACAAATCATATTGCATACTTTCATAGTGTATGATCAGAGGACTTTATACCATAGATCTTAGGCAGTTGTGGAGGCACAGTTAGCTGATGATTGGGGCACTTGGCAGTTTCCTGATAAAGTGCAATTTCCCTGCATTACAGTCAAGAGTAGTAGATGCTGTTAGTTTTTAGCTGGTCGTTCTGTTCCAGTTGCTTGCAGCTATCCTGGTAGTGGCTCTTTTCTCTGTTCTCTCTGTTATTTGTGGCTTTCTGTTACTGTGGTTAGGGCTTTTTGTATTTCATTAACCAGCAGTACTCACCTAAGAACATCTGTTCTTTTGGACTTAATTTTTTTTTCCACCTGCAGTGCATGCTGTGTATGCAGATGAGTTCAGTTTCATTTCTTTGCTGAAGTTTTGTATAGTGTGACCCTTGAATTATTTTTCTAACGGGTGTAAAAAAAAAAACACCAAAGTGTTCGAAAGAATTCTAACATGTGAGATGCAGGAAGACTATAGACCTGATTAAAAAAAGTTGTTTCCATGCCTATAAAGAAAGGTAGCAGTAACCTGGAGAAATAATGAGCTTAGGCTGATTCAGCAGGCATGTCTTCTACTGACTACCAGTATGTGTTAATGGATATGAATGTGCATATCCCAGATTCACCTGATTCCAAACATTTCTATAAGTTAAATTCTTATTTGTGGCTTAAAGGAGGGAAGGAAGGTGGGTGGGAATTAATGTGTACATCTGAGGCTGTGTCAATTTTGAGAATAAAGGCAGATTGCAAAACAACATCGATGCTTTAGCTTCATTTCTCCCTGTAGAATGTGTGTTCAAAAATTGGGGCTTTTCAAAATTGTTTCTTTGCTGCCATTTCATCTTGCAGTTGCCTAAGGTTTAGGCAGGTAAAACTTCTGTGAGCCTCTAGGTCAACTTCTAAATTTTTCAGGCCTTGCAGGTGTTGGTAGTGGTAATTTCAAGGTCTGAGGTTAACCCCTTAAATTCTGTCACGTTTCATGAGCTGGCTTATCCTGTTGTGTGTTGTGGTTTTGGGGGCTTATTTCCTTCCACTTTTGAAAGTTTAGACATCTTCCTGTAAGAGATTATTGTCATCTAAGAATTCTGTGGTAAGACATCTAGTTTAGTTTTGAGGAATGCCCTTTAGAAACTCCTGTCTTCTGGGATTTTTGTGGTAACAGCATAACACTACCTGTTTTTCTTTTTTTTTTTTCCTCTTTTTTAAACATTTAACTTGGAATGTCAGAAGAATTCTAAATATGAATTATTTCTGTGATGGAGCCTCACTGTTGTGGGTTTGGTTTTTTTTTTTTTTTTTCTATCTTTCTAAAATGTGAACAGGAGGTGTGTGGCTAAAATTGGCTGGGACAGAGTATTCAGAATCAGCACCCACTCATTTCTGTCTGAGTGAAGTATTGACCCACTTTGCATTTCAAGTATTCCATCCAGCAAATTCTTTTTGTGTGCTAATTATCTCAATGAATAATGCTGCTGCCTGCGAGTATACATACATCCAGGCTTCTGTATGACTGTATCTCTTCAGTCTCCAGTGGTGTTCTCATTTGGGCAACCTGACAGTTTGTGTAAATGTGAAAGCTGGATCAACACTCTTAAGAACAGATTGCAATAAATCTTCAAGAGCTCTGAGATATATTTAGTGTTTTGGAATTTTCTTATTTATAGAACTGCAGCTAAAAAGCAACCAGCAGGTACACTGTTGTTATGCAAACCAGAAGACTGTGGTTTCTTTGAGTTACAAAAAAGCCAAAACAACTCTTCTCTAAGTAAGCATACCATACACTTGGTTACCTAAGAATTTTTCTTGAAGTAATGTGAATGACTTAGCAGCTGAGTTCGTATTATAATGCTTAGTTTGTTTTATTTTAGCGGACAAAATTCCTGAAGCAATTATAATAGGAAGCTGCTTTTTTTGTTTGTTTTGTTTTGGGTTGTTTTGGTTTGTTTGTTTTGTTTTTGCTTGTTTTTTGTTTTCACCATGTTTTTCACTTATGGTGTGTTTTTTCCCTAAATGAAATAGCATTATTGATATATGTTATGCACTGGCTTGGATTATTTAATTTAAATTAATTAAATGTTAACACATCCTAATGCATCTGTCTGGTGACTAACAATGTTTATAGTATAGTACACCTTGTGACTAAGTTAGTGGAAGTTTGGAAGGAGTTTGGACCATCTTCTGAAGCAACACTCTCAGATCTTAAATACAGAGAGACATTGTAGGCACAATGAGTGTGTCATTTAAGATTCCTCACAGTACTGAATTGTGTTTAAGTTGCAATGTTTTCAATGTGAATCATAGTGATGCTCTCATAGAACTGTTTTCTTTTGAGCTTGCCCAAATAATCTTTTTTTATTTATTTTGGGATTGTGCTTAATTGGTTAGATTCTATTGCTAGCATGAAAAGGGTTGTCTGGATGATCTTGAAGGTCTTTTCCAACCAAAGACATTCTAGGATTCTAGGTTGTATTCTGGATGATGTGAATTTAAATAGAGAAGCATTTAGTTTCAGGCAGATAGGTGGAGTGTCTGGAAGACAAAGTTTTTCATTGCTTGGACATCATGAGCATCATTTCAGATACTGATTATCTGCCCAATGACATTGTTTCAGCCTAGAAGTCCCTCTTCCAGAGGAGTCAGCTGATTTTCAAAGAATGTGTGGAAACCAGCAGTGATCTAGAAATGCCACAATGTTACACAGTGCAGGGTAGGGAATCATATGTAAATTCTGTTTCTGTTTTTTTTTTTTTTTTTTTTTTTGTTTTTTTTTGTTTTGTTTGTTTTTGTTTTTTTGTTGCCTGCTACAGTAGGACTTTGGGGTAGCTTTGTGCACTGAAGTAGAGGACATACTTAGGGGAAATGGAAATCAAATGGAAAAAAATGGTGCAGCAATGTTGTTTGCTTTTCAGAGAATTAACCTTAATTAAGACTATAGATAGATCCTTTCCAGCTAACAAACAGTTCCATGAGCAATGACTTTATGCTTTTTGCTTGGTTTTTGTGGTGACCAAATAGATGAAAAAGTTGTCAGAATTTTCCCTGCAGATAAGGTATTCGTAAATCTTCTCCCCTGTTGATTCTGGTTTTAAGAAAAGACGATGTTCCTAACTGAGGAAAATCATGTTTTCTTCTTAATACCTGACTAGGTAATCTTTTGCCATTTGAAAGAACTTGCATTTTTGTCACGTCTGCTCCTCTGGGAATTTCTCTGAAATTAGTCAAAGGTTTAAAAAAAATAGTTGAGAGTTAAAGAAATACTGAAAAGAGACAGTGAAAGAGATTGCAGATATAGTATGCATTTGTGTGTTTACAAATATAGATGATTATCACATAAACCTTGTTTCCACAGTGGCAAAAATGTTACTTGTTAATTTCCTGAAAGGGAAATGTGGGCTTTCTTAGTTACTTAAAAAAATAAAATAAAATAAAATAAATCCTTCTGGACACTAGACACACAAAGAAATAAAAATCAGAGTTATATTCTTTATCTGAAAGTATTAATTAAGTTTCAAGAACAGCATCAAAACCACAGAATGATAAAATGAAAGAATCATGATAACGTCCTTTTGTTACATTAACTTTTAATGTTTTTAAGTTCTCAAAATGTCAATTACTTAATTTCCTGAGAGGAGGAGCCAGAGGCATAACTAGCTTGCCATGAAAAATAGTTGTGAAAATCTGAAGTAGTTCTCAACTTTGTCTCACCATAACGTACCAGCAGAGCCTGGCTGCTCTCTGCTGAGGTCTAGAGCTAGCAGGTGTTCCCGTATAAAATAAAATGTCATGAATCTAATGTCTTTGTTCTAGGAGATCGAGGACAGTGATGATTTTGAATTTGTGTCTGGCAGCCCCTTTAGTAATGAATCAGTCTGCTGATCCATTACTCTGCTCTTTTTTTCTTTTTCTTTTATCACATTATGAAGTCTCTTCCAAGTTTTGCATGATATTTAATGCATGGTGTTAATTAAGCCTGAACTAAGCCCTTCAGCTGTCTTGTTTCTTTTGCTTAATCCAATCTTTGGTATAAAGGATGGATATAAATGTCAAATATTTTTTTTAAAAAGACTTTGGCTTTAACTTTGTATTTATTTTTTTCTAGTGTGTTCTTTGTTCTTACTGATGTATACTTTTCCAGGTGGGCTAGATGCTATCCATACCTCAGCACAGTCTCAGCCTTCTAGTGATTTTGGAGCTTCTGAGAGGGAAGGGGCAGTTAGTACCTTATTCTGCATTTCTTCCATCTGTGATATGCTTCTTTATGCTTCTGGAGCTATCTGGCTTCTTATTTATCTCCTTTATCTGGCATTTACTACAAGGGCACACCTAGAAAGACACCTATTATTAGCGCTTACTAATTTTAAAACTGTTACTTTGTAAACAAAGTGTTAAAAATTGACTTAGAAACATAATATTTTAGAACATTTTAACGTCGTGTTCTTTTACAGTTTGGCTCTAATCTTGAAATCTAGTCAATAGTCATTCTCTTTTTTTGCAGTGTCTTTTTTCCCCTCACTTGTTACTTTACTGTCTTTTTTATGTAAATGAAAAGGTGGGGAAGCAACACTTTGTTGTTTTCATTGTGTGGTCTTTTTTTTTTTCATAGTGATATTTTTGCCTTTTTTTTTTTTTTTAACTATATGTGCTTTTCTGTGAGTTGAAGGGTGAGATACTTTGTTACCTCTGAATTTGGGAGATGTCATGAGGCATTTTGATATTCATCAGCGTTTGGAACAAAGACTACCCAAACCCTTTATTGTTTTTAATATCTAGATGAAAATGAGGTGTCACTGACTGTACTCTGTATTATCCCCCTTTCAGAGATGCATATTTTCTTATTCTCCTGGCTGTGAAGTATGAGAGGGGTTTATCTTCTGGGTTAAGATGCTTCTCTACCTGAAACCAGTTAAAACTCAGCTGAGGGAAATCAGTTTCAAATAGATTTGTTAGGAAACTGTTGGCTTCTTGACTTAAGGCAGTGTGATGTTCCAGACATTACTGAAGGTGATGAAAAGCAGCTCTCATTTGAGAGGTGGAATTAAAGTTCATGAATTTAATACTAGGATGTAGATAAAGAGCATGATCACTTGAAATGTAAACCTATGCTTTGCCAAGACAACCCAATGTCCATATCTGTTTCTAGTATGGAGGGTAATATCCTTTTAAAAAGCTTGAAACAGATACATTTTTGATGGCCTTGACTTTCATGTCAGGTACCGTATGCTATATTTTGTTAATTTCTCCTTTTGCTAATAATTCTCACTGACTACACCTTTTTAGTTCCATCCAAAAGTGGTCAGGCAGTGTCAATAGGCTGTAGTAATGACGCCCATCTGGTTTTGTTCTTCTGTTGCTTTGGGCAGTTTTCTTTCCCTCTTCACATAGCATTCAAGGATTATCTTTGTACTAGCCAGAGTTTCCAGTGAAACACCTCAATTTTGAACATAAATGTCAATAGGAGTGTGAGGAAATGTGCTACAATTATGCAAAATGCCCATGTGAAATGAAGAATGCAGGTGGACTTGCTTACCCGTGCTTGAGATGTAGGAGGCTATTTTACATTAGCCTCCACCTACAGCATTTCTGTCAATATGGAGACTGAAAGCTGTTACCTTCTTGTGTATTTAAATGAAGCATCCGTTCCCTCTCTCCGTGTTGCCAGCTCCCTGCAATATTCAGTGAGTAAAATCACTATTCATGTATGAGATTTCTCTATAGTAGCTGAAAAAATATGCTTATCAAACTGTTTTGTTGGCTTTTGGAGGAACTGTTTTCTGGGGCAAGAATCATGACGGTTTGGGTCTTTTGGCTGTGTTGGAGCTTTTTAAAATCATTCCTCCTCTTGTAGCTTCTTATCTTCCAGACATTGGTGGATTAGTCCTCAGAACTGCAGGTTGTGAGGCTGATCTAATAGTCAGTTGCTTCAGGTCCTGTTCATCTTCCTTGCTGGCTGCCTATTACTGGTCTTCTTGTTCCAGAAGTGGCAATAGTCTCACACTGCATTTATCCAGTTGGAGAAGATGAAAGAGAAGGAAAGGAAATCTGCAATGAAGTGAAAAGTGTTCAGTTGGTTTAGCTTTGTGAGTCACCATGTGGTCTGATGGGGAACCATGGCATTGACTCAGGAGGGAAAATGTAGGTGGGGAAGGAGAGAAGCCCAGCTACCTTTCTCTCTGGTACCAAGCTGCTAGGTGGATGTGAATGATCTTCAGATTACTTCAGGATTTCTAAGTAACTGCTCAGCCCAGTATATCAGGAGACTGTGTACTTAAGTTAGCTTCAAATGGATCTTGCCTTTTGAAGGTGCAGTTCCCCATGGGTCAGGAGAATATCATGGAGCCTATCCCCTCCCCTTCTATGAAGTAGGAGAAAAGGGATTTGAATAATTAGGGAGGATGGCATAACAAATTTAGAGGAAGTATACATACAGGAACACAGTCAGAACACACTGAGCCTGAAAATGAGAATGTTTAGGAAGTGAAAAGGGGATGGGATTTTTTTTTTTTTTTTTTTTTGTAGTTTCAGTCCATACAGTCAAATTCCATACCTGGGATCTGTACTATCTTTTAAAAAGAAAGGTTCTAATGCTTGTGGTTGCTGAGAGTATAACTGAAGGGTGAGAAACATAGGGGAAATACAAGAAAATGTAACTTATGGCCTAAAGAAACGTGTGTGTTTTGCAGCATCTATAACTCATACTTCTAGTACTTGATCTTGACAATACTGCTTGGGTATAGCTTTGCCAGGGAGTTAAAGGTGTCCTTAGCACTTCTGTTAACACTGGCTGCTGTGCCACAGACTTCTTCAGCAAAATTGCATTATACTCCAGTTTGATAATCATTGTGTCTCTGTTGTCATTCGCATGCATGAAGAGGTAAACTGATGATGCTGAAGGATTCCTCTGGTTCAGGTATCTATTTCAAAGAAAGGAATTCTGAATAACAAATTCTGAGTTTTGGTGCGCTAATGCAGAAAAACTGCTCTGTATTGTTGATAGCAGAATTTGTCCTAGAAGCCTAAGCAGGGGGAAGCTGTCTCTTCTAGGGACTTGGGAGATGGTTCACAGAACTGAAAAAGAAGGGTAGTTTCATCTGTAGATGACCTTAGGAGAGAACATGTGGAAGCAATTATGGATATGGGGCACTTAGGAAGAAAAAAAAATTGCATGAATTCTGTAATAGTTTTGTAGAGATGGAAATGGGGGCATGGGTGTGAATAACACCATAGTTTCATTTAAAGGAGAAGAAACAGACAGGGTAAGATTACTGGATTTCTATGTTTACTGAGGTTTCTCAGACTGAAATGAGTGTGTGTGTGTGTGTAAATGCACATTATATGCAATGCATATAGAAGCTCTGAAGCATTGGGACACACCTAAGAATCCCATGGGCACTGGGCAAAGATATCTGCAGAAGTTTGGGATGTTCTGTATGATCTTGTTCAGGTGCATTATGTTAACTGCACGTGTCCTGGCCTGTTGGGCATGAGGAGCTCAGTGCACTGAATGGGGCCTGGGTATTCACCTTCCTAAGCATTCTGAAGAAGCTTATTCTTCCTGCCTAAATAGGACAAAGCAGAGATGTCCAGGGAAACACAAACCGAGGACAAAACCAAGGTTTGCAGATGTGGAAGTTCTTCTGGGTGTGCCGTCATGCAACAACACTCATAATTATAGGCAAGATGACTTCAGCACAGGATTAAGATGATAGGCTGCAACTTGCCAAATGTCTTTTTAAGACACATCTTTTGCAAAAAAAAAAAAAAAAAAAAAAAAAAAAAAAAAAAAAAAAAAAAAAAAAAAAAAAGAGAGAGAGAGAAAAGTTGTTTTTGAGCTTTTCCTAAGTGCACCCTGGATAATGCCAATAGATAAAAACACCTGTAATAGTAACACAAAATGTAATATAATGAAGCTATTTGGAGACAAAGGCTGAGTAAAGACTGACCAATACAGAGCAAAGAAGGGTTACAAAAAGGGAAGACTATAGTGCTAGAATAACAGATTTAACCTCAATTTCTTATCCTGTGAAGGAGGAATTTCTGAAAGAAAAAGATACCATGAGAGAAAAAAGGAACAAAGGTTCAAATTCAAATCAGAATCTCAAGAGAATTTGTTATTATTTTTTCCCCGATGATAAACAATAATAATAATAATAAAAAAAGATTAGAAGAATAAAGTTGGCCAAAACGAAGATCCATTTACTTAAATGCTGAAGTTCAGTCAGGAAAGGAAATAACTACAGGAAATACACTGTAGTTAGGGTATTGAAACTGTAGCCAGTTGTCTGGCTGCTGTTCCTACTTCTGCGACTGCTGTCCTGCTGCATTAGCATGTATTATTCTGTTCTTGTGTTTCCCTTTCCTTTGTCTGTCCTGTTTATCTGCACAGAGACAGCAAACCCCTCTGGCTCTTACAGCCTTCACGTGGTTTAGGAGTTTTCACGGCAAGGCCCCGAGCTCATTATGGCCTTTCTGCTTCCTTTTCACGGTGCTGCCTCTGCCTGGTAGTGCTATTAATCCCATTAATTGGTGCCACACATTTAAAAAAAAAAAAAATTGATTTCTCCTCCCTTCTCCCCTGCTTAGTGTGGGGGTTCAGAGCGTTGACAAGTCTCAAGGCTGCAGTGCAGTCCAGGTGAGCCCGTTGTGCTCCCACAGGGATCCCTGATGCTGTCCCATTTGACAGGAGGGAGCCCTTTCCTCCTAACCAGGCATTTTTAGTCTAACATTAAATTAAGAGCTATCAAATCATCAGGAAGTTTTAATTGGGCAATCGCTGTCAGGGCTGGGAAGTTACTTTGCTGTGTCAGAAACCAAAACATAACACCAGTGATTTGCAGGCATTTTTTTAGAAATAAAAACCATTAGAATAGAAGATTAATAATGCTTTGGTTGATATTAAACCTAACTCTACAACCCCCAAACCTATCACAGGTAAAACTAGCCAGATCTCAGCTTCTAGAAAAGAAGATATTCATTGCAGTGTTGATGGTAGATGGGTCTGTTGAGAAATGATGGACCTAACTGCAGTTCTAGGTGCTATTCAATTATCTGTCCTTCAAAATTACCATTACTACCCATTTTAAGTTTTCAGTCATTTGTACAGTAGTACTTATTTAAATAGTCACTTCAGACCTTAGTTTTCTTCTAAAATATATGGCTTTAGTCCTTTGTGTGAAAACCTAAGCCAGAGGACAGCTTGAGGATTTTTTAGGTCATGTCCTGGGTAGGTTAGTGAGGCCAAGCTGACTAGATCCATGGTGACAGTTTACATGGAGGAGATAGTCAAAGTGCAAATGACAGTTTTTAGAAACATTCCATATTTGTTCATGGGTCAAAATGATCTTGTTGGAGCTAAAAAGTGATTTTATTAAGTTGATCCATATGATTTAATTATTAGAACCCCCCTTTTTTTGGATGGCTTCTTTTAAACTCACTTTTCCTACAATTTTTTTTTTTTTGCTTGGAAAAAAAATATTTATTCATTAGCTTCTATTTTTGTTACACAGAGACCAATACAGATAATTTTTTTCTTATTTCATACTTAATGCTTTGCATAAAGTAGAAATTGCTTCAATATTGCAGTCATATATCTAACTTAGCTAATCTATAACTTACAGAGTGGAAAGTGTATCCTGCTTATGTAAGCTGATATTTATTTAGCTGCCCCCATTATCTCAGACCAACTTTATTTGTGGGTATGATATGATAAGTGTCAGCCTTAAGCCTGTGCAACCAATGCATTTGTCCTCCCAGAGGCCAAACAGAAGTGTCCCACATCCTCTCATTTCAGATACTTCTTTTCAGCTTGATATTGACATAATTCTCAGTTTTCAGCTGTTCTTTAGAGCTAGTGTGAGGGAGGTTTTTCACGTTACTTCCTTAGGTGAGGATTCCCCAAGGACTTGGGCATGCAAGTAACTTTTATTGAAACGAGTAGCCAGTAATCCATGGACAAATCATGAAGTTAAACTGTACACATGCTTCAGCTTTTTCCATTAGCATTCCACATGAATCTGCATTTGAATGAATCTTGCTTACAGCCACAAGTGCTGCAATTATACTGAAAGACAAAAGAAAGAGATCCAAAAATATGATTAACAGTAGTTGGACGCTTATACTTCAGCTTAAGTCTCCATATATCATATTTTGTGGTTGTCTGCAGGGTGCTAGATATACTACCTTAAATTCCCTCACAATAACACATCAATGAGCAGATGTGAGATGTTGCATTTGAGAAAATTAAATTTATAGTCATTTTTTTTTTTTTGAAGATAGGGATTGACAGCAATGTACAACTTAAGAATTGGTAGAAATATCTTATTCTTGTTGAAAAATACAGCTCCTTTAAACTTTTAGGTTGGATAAATTGAAATGTTTTGTTGAAGCAACCTGTAGTGTTTTTGTGGTTAGTTGATTTTCAGCTGACTTCCTTGTTTGGCTGAATTGCTTAATGGAAATTATACTTTGGATATCTCAAGTTCCTAAAAGCTTTCTCTGTGACTTGAGTATGCTGAAACAAGCCAATAAATTTTGTGTGGAAAACATAAGCCTTAAATACCAATGACATTAATTCTGTCCTCCCTCTTCATGGTTTTGTTTCACATTGACCAGTAGTGATGATGAATCTAGCACATCCATATAAAATTAAACTCCTGTGATGATGGATTTAAAAAAAAAAAAAAAAGTGAGGAGTAGTATTTGGGTAAAACTAGATTATCGCTTTAGATTTGAAAAAGAAGCCCATGAGAACAGTTTTCTGTCTGGAGATAGACTATTAAGTTGAATAGCTATTCTCAGAACCTTCAGAAGAGTGTTTAGCCAAATTTTGGGGCTGGGAATAGGTGGATGTTTATCCACTAGAAAATCTGTATCTTATTTATGCCACATTACCATTTATATTCAGCTGTAATTAAACGCTAGATATTATGAGGCTTTTTCCAGTTGTAAAAAATTTGAGATAATTGGGAGCATTTGAGTTTAAGATGTTGCAAATAATAGCTGTTACACTGCAAAAGTGCTTGATTTTTTTTTCTATGCCTACTTCTACAGTGTTTTTGTCTAATATTTGAACATATAAAGATTTAAACAAAATGGAATTTTGCCAGTCTTGTAGTCCTTCTAATAGCAGGTAACATTATAATAATCGAGAAGCCTTTCTCATAGTATCTTTTTGCCCTGCATTCAGTGGATCACCAAGTTTATTTCTCCTGCTTTTCGATGCTCTCAAAAGATTTTGTGAATCTGATGTATGTCAATAATATATAGTTGTGGGAGAAGGGAATGCCTTCCATCTGCTGGAGGATTTTTGCATTTGATCTAATTAAACATTACTTCTGAATTTTATACAAAAAATGGTCAAATAATGACATTCAAGATGACAGTCAAGCTGAATGAGTATACAGTGGTTTTTTTAAAGGTCTGTGTGATTACTGCAATATATGCAAAAATGAACTACAGTAAGTTTGAGCAATTTTAAACCTAACTTTCAGATGTTTGTGGTGGTTTGCTTTTTATTGATTTTCATTTATTTATTTTTTACATTGAAACATATTTTTGTTTTAACATACGAAATGAGATTTGAAAAATGAACAGGAAATTTATCCAAATCAAAAATTAAGAAGATAAAACCCAGTTGTGTCCAGGGACAGTTACAAGCTCCACGTGAGGCAGAGTCTGCAGCATTGGTGCAGCTGTATAGTGCTGAGTATTTCGAAATATGTGTTTGGCATTGATCCATCTTCTCTGTTAAACACGTGCCTGGCTGTAATCCATTGTATCTAATATCTGTTGTATATTGTCAACAAGGTTTGACATTTTCCTTTGTAGAGCATGAGAGATGCACTGTTCTTTCAGGTGTCTTTTGCTGAAGTGTCATTTTTTGGGCCACACTTTTGGCCATGATTTATAGGACATCCAAGCAAGGACACCCCAAGCAAGGGCCTGCTTTTCAGCGTAGTCCCAGGCTTCTGCCTGAGGGTTGTTCCACAAGTCTGTGCCATTTTTAGACAGAGGCAGTGACTGTACCTTGTCAGGGCTCGGGCATAGCAGTGAACCTGTTAGAGCCAGTGGGAAGCAGTCTGGGAATGCCAGAAGGTGGCTGGAGGGAGACTTGTGGCCTGTGAGCTGCTCAGCTGCTTGTAGTCTTTCTACTGTGCCATACTTGATCCTTCAGGGTTCGTGTTGCACTCTAAAACGTAATACCTCAAACCTGCATGATTTGGGTAAAAAATGAACACCTGTGTGCCCTTTCACTTGTGTCTACCTGATCTTCAATTTATTATTTTATTTACATTTTTTTTTACTCTGATGGAATAGTCATTCTCAGAAGTTTCTCCACTATGAGTGGCAGTATTATCTATTTTTACTTCACTTGAGATAAGCATATTATCCATGAAGGCAGAATATGTTAGAAATGTTAGAACTTTGAAAATAATATGAAGGGAAATAAGATATCATTAGAGCAGTTTCTCTGTCATCTTGCTGATGGGAAAAATCATACAAGTAATTTTGGCTTAGGTGATGGATTATAAAAATGGAAGCAATCATAGGTGGATTTTACTTCCAACTGAACTGGAATTATTGATGATTCTGTCCACTTAGGGCTGAAGATAACCTGAGAACCTACAGGAATAAGACAGTTGCCAGCATCATGTGGTGGCCTGTAATAGATGGCAATATGCAAAATGCTGGAAGATCCCCTAGAGTACAGACAAAAAAAAAAAAAAGGTCAATCTTGCAGTCTTGGGTTTTTATTAGTTGACACATTTATTTACTTATTGTATTGTTATTAAGTCATGCATTGATTACAAAATTTTATTGTTATACCCATGGGCTGATGGCTTTTGCTTAGCAAAAGATTCCTGTATGTAGAGACAAATTATTTTCATAGTGGGCTTTGCTTTTTTAAGTGGCAAAGTTCATGTGTCTATATAATAAAGAAAACTTCATCTACCTCTAAATGAACACAGAATAAAGTAACTACTAATATAAAAGTGTTACTTGTAATAGTAAATGAGGAGATGTTATAAATTTTCCCTTGCAGTTAGAAAAGCAGTGAGTATGAGCTGTGTCAAAACAGACTTGAACATTCCTGTGAGCTCTCAAAGATACTGGAGAGCTATCAGGTGTCTGCTTGCAGAGTCTGCAGTGGCTCTGGTGCTTATTCTGACAAGATATTGGGCATCTTGTGTTACCTGTGAAAGGCAAATCAATGTGACCTTTCCTTTGGGGGAAAAAAAGATACAAGTAGCTTTAAGTCAATCTATCAACTGTATATATATGAAATGACCTTTTGTCCTCTTGAAATACTATATAAAAACTACTTCTTAGGGATTTCCAGACACATTTGCAGGATATAAATTCTGCAGATACGGAAAAAACCTTTGTGTTTTGCTGTGGCGAAAATTACTTCCTAGGTTTTTCTATGGCAACAGATTCTAACCTTTGCAGTTCAAAATCTCTAATGTATTGATGCATATTAAACATTTAGTTCTGTTTAAAAAGATGAAAACACCATTGGTCTAAAGGCTTATGAGACCAAGTGAATCTCTCACAGGTAAATGCAAGGCAATTAAGACACATATCTGAATAGATAGATATTCATCTCTTCAAAGTGTATGAATAAAACTTGTAATTAGACTATTGCCAACAATTGCTTAGCTGCTGTACTAAAGGTACATCTCTAAGTGACATGATTTAAGTAAATTCTTACAAGCAGGAAGCATCTGTTGACTTCATTGGAATTTGTTTAGTAATCACTACTAGAGCAAATTTATGGCCAATTTATAAAGGCAGTTAAAGTCAGGATAATTAAATCTTTGTTAAAAATTCCCTACCCTGGATCCTGGTAAGTAACATCCTCCATTTCATATCACTGTAATTGCTGGCTATTATTTGAACTTCCAAGTGAATGGATAAAAAATTCTTAGTCAAGATTTTAAAAAATATCAAAGCAATTTTTGTAATTTTATTTTAATGCCTTAAAAATATACATAAAATTTGATAAATGGCTACACAGACTGGGCAGCAGAACTTTAAAACTTTTTTAATATTTGTCTTTCTGTATAATTTGAGTGAATGTAATTTTGTAATAATGCAATGTTAGTGGTATTAATTTTCCAAAGAAGAAGTAGTATTATTGGCCTTTTACAGAAAATGCAAGAGCTACAATGAATTGTTCCAAAAGTTGTCAGAGCAGAGTGTTTGCTAGTGGGCACCTGATAGATCTGAGTTTTAATTTTTCTGCTAACATGGTCTTGACTGTGCCTCTGGTGGCTGATAGTGAACTTGCTATGCTGAAACCAAAGTGCAGGCAAACCTGTATGAACAATTTTAGTGAAGGATCTAGGATCCAGAAATACATGGCCACAGCTCACCCAAAACTACTGAGTGTGCTTTTCTTTCCTTCTCTCCTGCTGTGTGGGTGACTGCCAAACAGTTCCCAGTGGGAAATTCCTCTGGTGCTACATGCTGTTAAAACAACTCGTAGTGACTTCTTCTTGATGTTGTTGTTTTTGGAAGATCATTGCTCCTTGCTTGAGTTCTACCTTGGATGCCATGGTCTGGCACACAGTGGGCATACATAAATAGAAGTGTGAGGGGAAAAAAAAAAAAAGGCATTTGGAATAAATTCTTTTAAACAAAAGTTTTAATGTTCACTGCATGCATGTGTAGTGAGAGGACAAGGGGCAATGATTTAAAACTTGAAGAGGGGAGATACAGATTAGATATTAGGAGGAATTTCTTTACTATGAGGTGGTAAAACACTGGACCTAGTTGCCCAGGGAAGTTGTGCATGTCCCCTCCCTGAAAGTGTTCAAGGGCAGGTTGGATGGGGCAACCTGGTCTAGTGAGAGGTGTCCCTGCCCATGCCTGGGGGCTTGGAAGTAGGTGATCTTTAGGGTCCCTTCCAACACAAACCATTTCATGATTCTATGGTTCTCCACTCCAGTACTGCTATCCACAGGGGGAAAGTGTTGGAGTACAGTATCAGGCCTTCTAGTGTAACTGCTCACCATCACTTTCTGTTATGCAGCTAGAAAAGTTTTGACAGGCTTTTAGAAGGATGAAAAATGAAGTAGAGATAATTTGGTTTTCATCTTGTATGTCAGTATTTCAGGTGTGTGAAAAGCCAGTTGTTACATATAAGCAATAGATGGCACAGTTAGTGAACTATACATTTCTAAGGTACATCACAGCCAGTAGTATCAGATATGTGATAATGTAATTTTAAAGCAAAAATCATAGAATCATAGAACTTTCAGGGCTGGAAGGGACCTTTAGGATCATCTAGTTCCAACCCTTCTGCCATGGGCAGGGACACCTCCACTGGATCAGGTTGCTCAGAGCCCCCTTCAGCCTGACCTTGAAAACTTCCAAGGATGGTGCTTCTACCACCTCTCTGGCCAACCTGTTCCAGTGTCTCACCACTGGAGAAGAAGACATAATATTTTTTTGAGTAAGCTTCTGTGAGGAAGAAAATGGTTGCAATTCTGCAATCACAGAGCAGTGATCTAATATATCAATGGATTTTAAGCACGTGCCTGGCTTTATAAATATTTACTTCTCATGCATTAAAAATACCTAAGCTTAAGTGCTTAGCTGAGTCAATGCATTAGTATACCAATTTTTATTTTGTACAGCTGTCTTCTTCTGATAACCACTTGTAAATCCTTCATAACTGTTACTGTGGTGGTACTGTTCTGGGTCTGGCTGGAAGGGACTTGATTTTCTTTATAGCAGCCCATAGAGTTCTGTGTTTCAGATTTGTGATTAAAACAGTATTGATACACCAGTCTTTCCGCTATTGCTGAGCAGCACTTGCACAGGGTTAAGGCCTTCCCTGTTCCTCACTATGTCCACCACACACCATGAAACAGGGTGAGGGTGGGCAAGAGTCTGTGAGTTGGCACATCTGGGACAGATGAAGAGATAATTCATACCATGTGATATCATTCTCAGCTGAGGAGTAAATTTTCTGTGTCTTGGGGACTGGCTGCACAGTGGGAGATGGTAAGTGATTCACTTGGCACCAGTTGTTTATTGGATTGCTTTTTTCAGTTTGCTTTTTGTTTGGGTTTTTTTTTTGTTTGTTTGTTTTCCTTCTCTTTCCTTTGGTTTTTAAACTGTCTTTATCTTGACCCATGAGTTTTTATTGGTTTTGCTCTTCTCATTCTCTCCCTTATTCCACTGTGGGTAGGAGTGAATGAGCAGCTGGTGGGTGCTGAGGTGCTGGCTGTGGTCAAGCCACCAGAGGTATCCACAAAAGTACCTACTGCTTTATTTTCTAGTACTACTGAATCACACCCCCTCAGAAAAAACATACTGTGCCAGACAGGAAGAAGCAAAACCAGTGAAGTTAAAAATGGAAATACATGTTTTTTTTAACAGTTGCAGTAATGAATCATTGAACTCAGAGGAACAAGTGGCTTCACCTTAGACCTTGAAATTGGAATAAGATTACTTCTGCTAATCGAGAAAGATCAGATCTAGCCTGCTTTTAAGAAAGGCAATGATGTGCAGTTGGTGTTGGTTTAGGGCTGTAATTTAAGGAAATCAGTCCAGGTTGTAATAATAGTCTTTCCTAGCATTTTTCTTTGAGTATTCTTTTCAGGTTCCATCCTCAGACCTCTCAGAAAACCAGTTTTCATTTTCTCTTGGTTGAATTGTGAAATGCCTTGCCTTCAGGGTGGAATTTCCACTGGTTGATAGAGTGGGTGGAAACCAAGGAATACTTCTGAATTATGCTTTAGGGAAACCTCAAAGTGTTTCTACCGTGACATGAACTACCTTAGTTCGATAAATTCTTGCTGAGTTCAGATAATGATATAGTAGGTATAAATCCACAAGTATGAGATCGTTATGCAGAGATGCAGGATTGCTGGAAGAAGAGTAAGGTATCATAGAAAATCCTTTGAAATTTGAAAACTACGGGAGAAAACATGGTAACTGTTGATATGCCTGGCATTTCTGAGTACATGATTTTAGCCTTCTGTTCTTTTACTGAGAAAGCAGTTAACGTTTTAGAGTAAGGTCCAGTAACCTCCCTTTTGACACCACTCTTGTCTGAAATGATTGGGAGAAAGGAAATCTTTCAATAATAAAGCCAGAGGAAAAGTGTTTGAAGCTATTATGTGAACTCAGAAGTGGTATAATACATTTGGGACAATGGTATTTGAAATATCAGAAGATGAGAGAGAAAAACCTCAAGGGATATGTAAGTGAACAAATACAGCAAGAGGTTAAGGTAGATATTGTTATGATGTGCATGGTGGAGTTTGATAAACTGTCATGAGCTCACTCAGTGAAACCTTCTAATTGCCCACCAGACCTCATCAATGCAAAAGGTTTTTGTTTCTGGATTGCTAAATAAGTTCAGTGATGCATATTTTATCAACTATTACATACATGAGTTGGATTTATATCAGATAGAGCTACTTCATCCAACTCAGGGAACTGATGATATTATTTGTAAAGCGTTTGTAATGGCAAGAATGTGTTGCTTCCATTCTGCTCTCCAGAGTCTCACTAAACATGAGGTTAGTAACATAGCCTCCAAAATAGGTCTTCTGTTATAGAATTGGTACAGATATTTAGTACATGAACATATAAGGAAAACTTAGTTATGAGGTTTGGTTTTAGACTCCCTCTTACTATTCTCAGTGTATGGAACAAAAGATTATTGGTGTAGAGTTATTGTATTGGAGTTATTGCCCTGATGAGGGCTATTAAAATAAACAGTTTGAGGCTTTGAGTAGTAATAGTCTGAAAATATTACGTGCACCACTAGTCCTTATGGATTTTTTGTATGCACCGTAATATTAGGGCCATCATCTGGGCTTTGTAAATTCTGTTTAGTTGTATGTCCAAGGTAATTTCTTTCTGAGGTGTGTTCCATGCTGTATACTGCAATTTTGTGATAATAAATTTAGCTGCACTGTTAGCTGAAATAACTACTGTTGAGGCTTTGAAAAAAAAAAAAAAAAAGAATTGTTTGAAAGTTCCTTAGTCAGTTCCATATAAAAGTCTAAATATTTTCACAAAGAAGCTGAATAATATAGAGGTTTGCTCTCGGCTGTTTTTCTACCTTGGTTAGTTTGAAACAACTATGGTGTAGGCATGCAAGTTGTGTTTGTTTGGGGATTTGCTTTGTGTTGAGTAATTACTTTAATAGGGAGACATTATAATAATTTAATGAACAATTAAAATATGTTAACGTCAATTTTTATTATAGTCTATAATGTAATTTTATTCTTTTAATTCTGAATGTTCAAAAGGATTTAAAGCCTTTTGTGGCAGAAGCATTGATGTTTACCTTTCTGCTCTCATTTAAGAATTGCAGACTTTTATTTTAGTCAGCAAGAATAATGTTGAAATGTACTTAAAAAAAAATTCCTTGATTTTTTACTACAGAAATAAGGAAGGAATTCTAAAAAAACGTGTCAATCAGTAAAAAGTGTATTAAACTAACTTCCTTTCCACGTGTTCTCACTCAATTTTATGTCTTTGTTCACTTGTGAAGTCATTAGCCAACTTAAATTTAGATGTCTGACTGTCTTCTAAGAGCCCAAGCTCCACTGTAGTTAATGGATATATGGCCAGTACAGTCAGTAGAGCCTGGAGAGCAATTCTTATCCAAAGTGAACACACACTGGGAGGTCTCTAGGCTCACTTGGCTTCTTCATTGGCAAGATCACTACCAACAGTGATGTGAAGACTGCTGTATTTAATTGTATTAATTTAGAACTACATCCTATCAAAACCTAGTAGTTTAAGCTAACCCACCTAGTTTCTTTTGTCCAGGAGAGACAGAAATTTGCTGAAGGCAGTTCACTCTACCTACTTTGAACTTCTAATTTAAACCATGACATGAGATCACAGTACAGCAAAAATCTCCACACTGACACAGTCTGCAGAAGTCTATATGGTTAAAAACAAAAGCTGTGATTATTGTGTAACTACTGCTATCAATTACAGGGCAGAATAGAATGTCTCTTAATTAACTTAATAACCTGATAGGTAGGTTTAGACATAGCTAATTAGAGCTTTCTTGTAATTGGGCCTATGATTAATAGACTGTGAAGACTGTTTCATTTGTATTAAATGCATGGACAGTCACAAGGAAATTAAAATTTGAGCCTCTGTTGAATAACTAATAGAGGACCTCAGGAAAGTACAATAGCGAAAGGTTATTCTCTTTATAAAGAATTAATATATTAAAGTTGCTAGTTTGTTTTTTTTCAAGATGCTTTGCTGCCTTATTGATAAGGGCATGAATTTCTCTTGGAAACATCCACAGGTCAATGTTTGCGTGTTTCTTTTAAAACGATCTAGTTTATATAGTTTAAGAAGAACAGTGAATGTAAGAGCACTTGAAAATACCAGTATAGAAGAAAGTAGAAATTATCATTTCAATTTTTGCTTTGCCCAGTCCAAGGTAAAATCTTTGGAGGAGTTACCTGCCATTTTTTTTAAAAGTTTATATCACCTTTCTGCCTTTCCTTTCTCATTCTGGACAGGGTGGAAACTGATTGGGAGCAAGACAGTGGGGAAGCAGCAGAAATGAATGTACTCACCTTAGTGCTCTAGTAACAGTGGAAGTTCCTTTTCACCCCTCTTCTGTGGTGCAGTTTCTCTTGTGGGTGCACAGGGAATGAATAGCTACTGACATCTGAACAGGCTTCTTCACTTGTTACACAGCAGGGAGAGACTGAGGGGAATCCCACTGATAGAAAAGACTAAAAGGACATAAAGTGAAAGGGACACATAGCAGTGGAATAAAAGATAAGAGGAGATCATGGGTACAGAACAGTTTATCTGGAAGCATGGAAGCTAAGCCTGCCACAACTTTTTTTATTTGTCATTTTAAGGAGTACTGTGTGCAAAAGAACATGCCATAAAGGTAGGCAAAACTTTCTTTTTTTTTTCTTTTTTTATTAGGTGAAATTGAGAAGTAGAAAACTAGGAAACTTGGATATTTGAGCTAAAATGGGAAACAGTATAGATAATGTTTTTAAGAGACATATTCAATGTCTTTCATTTCTGTTTTCATGCATAGTTGAAATTACCTGTTGCATTTTTTTATCAAGAAGTGTAGCTCAGTTTCAATGATCTTGTGCCATTTTTATTCAGCTGTTAATGCAGATGTAGGTTCATTGAGGCCAGTTGTTTGGGGTTTTTTTTTCCCTTTTCTTTCTTTTCTTTTTCTTGTGAAACCTTGCCTACTTAGCACATTGTAGTCAGCTCAGCCTACTGCTAGCCAAAAAGGAATTTCATTTTTTTACCTTGTTGTACACCTTAGTTTTTCTTTAATGCCTTCACTTTTGTCTTTTATTAAACATTTCAAACCTGTAAGAATGTATTTAGGATACCATGTAGTATGTTATTCCTGATATCTGTTAAGATGTCATCTCAGCACAGATGAGAGCATCAATTAAACTTTGGATTGTCATCATCAGAAGTTTAAGAGAGTTTTACTAGGGAATGGTGCTAAACCAAGAATATCACTAATAGGCATTTTCAAATGTTTTTACTTGAAAATTTATCTGAGTGCTCACTTTTTAGATTCAGGAGAGTTTGGGAACCCAGCTGTGGTACCTTGGAGACCACTTTCACACCTTGCTTGGAGCATTCTGAGAAGCACATCCCTAAGAGCACTTGGTGAAGGAATCCTCATAATAATGACCTGTGCCTTTCTTAAATGGCAGGCTTTGTAATTTGAGTAGCTTTGTGTTAAGTTGAAGTTTTCTTTACTTTTAATTACATTTCTGAAAGTGCCTTGGGCAAATCAGTTTGAGGCTGATTACACGAATAAGTATTTTTTGAACTGCATACTATTTTAGGTTCCTGAGGATTCCAGCAATGTTATTTCTTTTTTGCATTAAGTGTAAGGATTGGTATAACTAATTTGTTACTCCAGATAAATAAAAGTAGCCTAAATCTATAGTTTTTTAAAACTTTTCTAATAGCTGTCATGTAATAGAACTGATAATGCTCTGAGACAGTACAAATTATATCATTCAGGCCTTATTATCAACATGATAACAGTAGATTAAAAAAAAAACATCGGTCCTTTTGAATGGGAGCAAATTTCACATCACCTTGGAATAGGACTTTTTTTCATACTTTGTGCAATTATGTTATTTGGTCTTATTGCTATGTCTCAGAGTAAAGAATCCTATTATCAGTTTTTTCTGTTAAATAAAGACCCCTTCTTCCTGTGTCAAGCAAGACAGTGATAGCAACAATAGAGTAGTATTTGTCTTAGACTGACATGTAAGCATTCTAAAATTTTTCATCTCTGTATAATCTGTTTTAATGCTATATTAATTTAGTAATGTATTAGTAATAGATTGTCACCCATGTATGTCTTAAAAAAATAATAGTATCAATGCCTGTATCTCAGTTCTTATGCATTCTTTTTTGTCAATTTAAGATAGAAAAGTTATTTTCAAACCACAGTTCAGACAAATTATTTAAATTACAAGTCAGTTATTACAGATTGACACTTTTCATCTGGTAACAGAATCCTCTGCAATGGAATTCCTGCTGCTATTGGGATCCATTAGAAGGACAGAATTGCATCTTTCCACTTCATAGAATCACGACGTTGTTCTGGTTAATTTAAGATCATTAAGTCCAACCATTAACCTAGATTTACTGAGCCCAGTGTTAAACATAAGCACCACATTTACATGTCTTTAAAATACCTCTAGGGATGGTGATTCAGCCACCTCCCTGGGAAAGCTGTTCCAGTGTTTGATAACCCTTTCAGTGAAGAAGGTTCCTCCAATAAGCAATCTAAATTGCCCCAACACATATTGAGACATTTCCTCTTGTCCTCTTGAGTGTTATGAGAAGGAACTGACCCCCACCTCATTACAGCCTCCCTTTAGGTAGTTGTGGCATTTATAACTACATTTAGTAGTCACTTTCCTAGTCCTCTTGGCCACAGCATTTCTGATGCGAGCAAGGATGCTATTGGTGTTGTTGGCCAAGCTGCTGGCTCATATTCAGCTGTTTCTTGACAAGCTCCCTCAGGTGCTTTTCTGAGTTTTCCAGCCGCTCCATCTGTAGCGTTGCCTGGGCCTGTTGGGACCCAGATGCAGGACACTGCATCTAGGCCAACAATGCACTTGGCCTTGTTGAATCTCGTACAATTGGACTCATACAATTGGCCCATCAATCCAGCAGGTCCCGGTCCCAGTGTAGATCTTTCCTACCATCAGGCAGATCAACACATCCTCCCAGCTCAGTGTCATCTGCCAACTTACTGGGGATGCACTCTGTTCTCTCATCCAGATCATTCATAAAGATATTAAGCAGAACTGACGCCAACAGTGTGCTCTGGGGAATGCCACTGGTGACCGCTGCCAGCTGGATTTAACTCCATTCACCACAACTCTTTGGGGCTGACCCTGCAGACAGGTTTTTACCAGTGAAGAATATACACCGGTCTAAGCCATATGTAGCCAGTTTGTCCAGGAGAATGCTGTGAGAAACAGTGCTGAAAGCTTTACTGATTTACTTGTCACTAGTTATGCATTTTGCCAGGGAAAAAAAGAATGGTTTGCTGTTAGAGTGTTGCCAAGCAACCAAATTATGAATTACTTCAATTTCTGGATTTTTCTTGTATGATATGTATCAAAGGGTTTCTCCTACCTTGGTGAGTGACAGTATAGGTGAAGTTACACTATATAGCTTTACCATTTCTAAGATTTGGAAGTAGTCTAAGTTCTCTTTCTGGAATGGATATCTTGTTTCTGTCTCATTTTCAATCATACCCAATTGTTTATACTGCTACTTGAATAAAAAGAATGAAAAGTCTTGGAGTGAACAAAGACAACTTGCTATTTCCTAATAATCTAGCATGTTTACTGTTTATTTGGTATACTCCCTCATAAGTATCTTTTTCCAGAACAGGCTATACCTAGTAACTACCAATATTTGCTAGTTACCAAATTAACTTATTAAATGAAATTATTAAATGAAGGTGTGTGGAAAAGATGAAGCAGAGATAGTCTAAAATGTGTGAGACTTATGGTGGATTTGTGCTTTGGGATATATGAAGAGAGAATAAATACTCCTAGCAAATGTAGACAGTTTTTTTTTGGTCCTGATTTTGTTGTTCATTCTGTTAATTTTTTTACTTCTGTGGAGCCCCGCAAGGCCAGGGTGTGTAACAGCAATTAGATGGTATCAGTGAATAGCATAGGAGATGGTTCCTGTTGACAGTGGCTTTGTATCCATGTCTATAACAGTGTAATAAAATATTTGTTTGTGTTTATACAATAATATTTGGAGGACTTGCTTTAAAAAGTGTCTGCCTGTTTGAATACAGGCAATATGAATACATATCCTAAACAAATCATTTGTTCTGTGACTGGATGGGATAAAAAATACACCAGCCTTCCCTGATACACAGATTACCAGTGAGAAGAAACTGGCGTGCATGAATCAGAGAAGAGCTACTCACTGCTCAGGAAAGCTTCTTGTTCTGAGTGGTTAAAAACAGTGTTCAGATTGTTTTGGGTAGGTTTGAGCAGGTAGTGGGGATTGGGTTGGTTTTACTATGTGGACTGAGATCAGTTCAGACTTGAACCCATGACAGGGTAAAGCTTGCAGTAGTTTGAAGGTGATAGGTCTTTCCAACTGTTCTGTCAAAGTTGAAAAGAGGCTTTCCCATTATAAATACTCCTTTGCTTTTGGTTAAGACAAGATTAGTTTAGGTGCAGTATCTCAATAATTTTGTTTTGTTTTGTTTTAATTTTCTGAAGGAGTTGATGACCAAGCTGATAACGGAGACACCTGACCAGCCAATCCCCTTTCTGATTGATCATCTTCAGTCCAAGCAGGGGAGCCGCAGTCAGCTGCAAAGGACGCTGTCTGGCTCTGCAGCCCTTTGGGCAGAAAGTGAAGTATCAGGTATGTTCTTTATGATGGAAAAGGCTAATCTCCTATCTAATCATCCCAGACTTTTGTCTATGATTTCCTGGATGTATGTATTGAACAGGTACCATGCTGTGGTTTTGAGCATGCACAACAAAACCAGTCTGTCCAATAGCTCCCAAATTTAGTATATAATGTTGGGTATGAGATCAGCCTATCATGTGAGCATGGGAACAGTCCCAGTCTCAGTGAGAAAGAAGGTGCATATAAAGGTCACTTGATTCCCCTGCTGTTTTCTTTGCTTTCCTTTACTCTTTCTCTTTTTCTTTTTTCTCCAATGGTATACTTGTGCCTGAAACTAGCCTCTAGTGAGGTATTTTCTTTAATAATACACATTTTTAACAATCCATCATTCCAGCACTTGAGAAGATGCTGTTACTACTTTATGAACTCTAGTGTGAATAATTTGTGATTGTAAATCTTCAGAAGCATAGAATTTTTCTGAAATAATATCTGCTCTAATCTGAAATTTTAGCTTTGATAAATACAAGATTTGATTTTTATACAAGATCCTATTAGAATATTGGTTTTGGCATTTAAAATCAACTGATGATCTGTTTCAGACTGTAATAGATCTGAAATAGTTGCTGATAGTGAAAATGTTAGTTGCCTGTCAAATCTTTTTTTTATATAAAATGTAAAGTTTTAACCCTAGGCAGTCAAACATGTAAGAGGATAAATGGATCATAAGGACTTGTTCATTAAAAACAAAAATAATTTAAAAATTTTATATTTTTAATGAAAAGCATATTAATGGATTTCTCAATTTTGATGTTTAGGAAATGGAAGAAATACATGAAATTTAGCATAAATCAGAAATAGGAGTACAAAAAGAGCTGTCTTATGTTTAGACTGATAGATCTTGGGTTTTTGGGGTTATTTATTTATTAAGTCTCTGGAAAACAGCCCTACAAATGTCATAATTGACTGATTCAACTCTTTTAACAGAAAATAAAGGAACAAGGAGAGATTTTAGAAGTTACGACAAACCTTGGCAGGTAAATGCAAAAAAGCCTAAAAAGTCAAAGAGTGACCTTGCCGTGTCCAACATTTCTCCACCATCACCAGAGTCCAAGTCATGTAAGGAAGCTTTACTATGTTATTAAATTGTACATTCTTCCAAAGCCATGGCATGATTTTCTGTTGAATTAGGATTAAAATGGAAAGCAAACTCTGAGCAGTTGAAATGGCTCATGCAGATACATGTTAGAATAGTTTGATTCTTGTTTTACTTGAACTATGAATGTTTATTAATACCCTATGTAGTCATGTGAAGATATAATAAAATTATAGATAAAAACTGGAAGAATATCTGTATGTCCTGCACAATTTTATGTTTATGTCTTAATTTGCATAGAAGTAGTGAAAATACAGGCAGCAAGCCTTAATGAAATATAGTGCTTTCTGTGTACTGGTTGTTGAAGTAATTTATTTTTTAAGCTTCATTTTTAATGTGTTTTTTTTCCCCACAAATAAATACATCTGCAACATACATACATATATCTGTATAGGTACACACACAAAATTGTGTATATGAGATTTGTTATTCAAAATAAATTGCAAAAATGTGTTTCATCTGTTGACTATTGTAGCATTTTGGAATTTTGATAGTATCCCAATACTTTTGTAACTCCAAACGTGATTAGGTGGACCAGATGAGAACAGATACCTAGTATGCTGCAAGGTTAGGGCTTGCTGTATTTCATCTAAAAGTAAGATGGGGAAGTTCAGAAAAAAACCCTCTCCTCCCGGCCTCCAGTAGATCAAAATGTAGCACAGCGGTGGGTAAAGTAAATAGATAACTGTGGCAAGTAAAAAAATAGCAGTACAGGTAGCTGTGTCCTGTAGCACAACTTTTCTCAGGACTAAATTGTCCTACCAAGATTTACAGATTATTTTTTCTGGAAAAGGAGCATGTATCTCTTTCTTCTTGATAAAACACCTTCCCTGCTTCAAAAAGACTCAGATTTGATCATCAGTTTCAGTGTACCTCTCTATGGGTACACGAATTTTTAAGTCCAAAAGAAGTGTGTGGATGTGGGTTCACTTTCAAGAGTGAAATTCAGGGAAGTGGTCATTGTCTCATAATCTGAGGCTAATTTAACAGGTTTTGCTGGTTATCAGCTGTTTATGGAAATACACTGTTAGAAACAGTAGCCAAAGGTGTTGCAACATGTTCCTGTCATCATACTGTGTTCTTCTCCTCCTTTCCTGTGCTTGCACTTCTGACTCTGGTAAGCATCAAGTACCTTTCATGCTGCCTCCTAAATATCTCAAATTCTCAGTCTTCAGCCATTCTCTCATCACTGAAAGTTTGTGATGGGGGAGGTTCCTGATGACTAGAAAATGGCAAATGTTGAGGGAGGGCAAAAACAAGACTTTGACATGCTGATCACCCTAACCTCACCCTCTGGAAAAAATTATTGAGCAGATTTGCCCGGAAGGTATTTCCAGCCTCAAGAAGGAGGAAAATTTGATTTACAACAGCAAGCATGGATTTAGGAGATCATACACGCCTGATCAGATCAACCTGATTGCCTCATTAGATGAAATAGGTGGCCATATAATCAGAGAGAGCACCTTGACTTTAGAAAAACTTTGTCATTCTCCTATAGTATCCTTATAACTTAGTGAGATATGGACTGTATAGGTGGAAAAGATATGTATGACTTTGGCTCAAGTGTTGGATTCAAGGGATTGTAACTGGCAATGCAAAGTCCAGTTGGAAAGCANATGGGGGGAATTGATTTATTTAATTAGGAAATGTTTTTTTTTCCTACAGGAGGGGTGATGTTGATTGCAGCATGCATGTTATTACTGCACA
>JAAWXA010000005.1:8597394-8644571 GCA_038090715.1 Florisuga fusca | reverse complement strand
GTATCAGTGAATAGCATAGGAGATGGTTCCTGTTGACAGTGGCTTTGTATCCATGTCTATAACAGTGTAATAAAATATTTGTTTGTGTTTATACAATAATATTTGGAGGACTTGCTTTAAAAAGTGTCTGCCTGTTTGAATACAGGCAATATGAATACATATCCTAAACAAATCATTTGTTCTGTGACTGGATGGGATAAAAAATACACCAGCCTTCCCTGATACACAGATTACCAGTGAGAAGAAACTGGCGTGCATGAATCAGAGAAGAGCTACTCACTGCTCAGGAAAGCTTCTTGTTCTGAGTGGTTAAAAACAGTGTTCAGATTGTTTTGGGTAGGTTTGAGCAGGTAGTGGGGATTGGGTTGGTTTTACTATGTGGACTGAGATCAGTTCAGACTTGAACCCATGACAGGGTAAAGCTTGCAGTAGTTTGAAGGTGATAGGTCTTTCCAACTGTTCTGTCAAAGTTGAAAAGAGGCTTTCCCATTATAAATACTCCTTTGCTTTTGGTTAAGACAAGATTAGTTTAGGTGCAGTATCTCAATAATTTTGTTTTGTTTTGTTTTAATTTTCTGAAGGAGTTGATGACCAAGCTGATAACGGAGACACCTGACCAGCCAATCCCCTTTCTGATTGATCATCTTCAGTCCAAGCAGGGGAGCCGCAGTCAGCTGCAAAGGACGCTGTCTGGCTCTGCAGCCCTTTGGGCAGAAAGTGAAGTATCAGGTATGTTCTTTATGATGGAAAAGGCTAATCTCCTATCTAATCATCCCAGACTTTTGTCTATGATTTCCTGGATGTATGTATTGAACAGGTACCATGCTGTGGTTTTGAGCATGCACAACAAAACCAGTCTGTCCAATAGCTCCCAAATTTAGTATATAATGTTGGGTATGAGATCAGCCTATCATGTGAGCATGGGAACAGTCCCAGTCTNCATAGTTCACCCTTCTATTGCCCCCCGAGTGCCAGCTCCCTTCTTCTGAGAGCTAGAAAGTACCACAGCTGAGATGAAAGTCAAACAAACCCCACTTCTGCAATAGCATTATGTTTTCGTACAACTGGGTGCACATTAGACTTGCCTGATGTACATTGTGCTTTTAAAAAATGTATTAAATCTCGACTATGATTTTATTCTGTGTTATCTCTTCCTATAATTATTTAGTGACCTCAAAAGCAAAAATGCTAGATGTCTCTTGTCACGGTTTAACACTGGCCCGGCAATTAAACCGAAAAACAGATTTTTCTATTAATCCCCCTCTCCTCCCTGATAAGGAAAGGAGAGAGAATAAGGGAAAGAGACTTACGGGTTGGAAACTAAACTACACAACTTTAATGAAACAGGAATGATAAATAGGAAAAATTACTAAATATATACAAATATACAAATATACAGGAAAAGATTGATCCCATGTTCCTCCCCCCTTTCCCCCAATAACTCTCACGTCACCACGGAGGCTGCAGGGCAGCCCTGGGAAAGTCCAGGCTGGACCCTGGGGTCAGGAGCAGTCGGGAGCTGGAGGCAGGAACACACAGATTCAGGCTGTCATGGATCAGGACCACAGGCAGACGGATGGACGGACAGAATCCTCCCAGGATGCCAAAGCAAACAGGGAACCGGTGAAGAAAGAACAGGCAGAAGGGGCAGGAAGAAGAAGGGGGCAGAAAGGTGTTTGACCCTTGTGATCCCTCAGATTTATACTGAGTATGACGTGTATGGGATGGAATACTCTGTTTGGTCAGTTCTGGCATCTATCTTGTCTCGGGCCTCGCCCGAGGAGGGGTTCAGGTGGGACCTCTTTACTCCTTCTGCAGGGTAAAATGTTTTCCTCAGAGCTGAGCAGTGTCCTTGAGTCTGCACACCACTCTCTGGCAGTAACTATAAACATCCAGTGTTATCAGTCCTAGAAGCAGACACTGTCTGAGAAACTTGCTGTTAATTTCAGCAAGTGCAGCTACTTAAAAGAAACTTAGCTGAAAGCAAAAGTACAAACCAGAAAATCACCTTTATCCTGGCCCAAACCAGGACATCTCTGAAGTTTCATAACTTTTATTCTTATCAGAACACCTTTTCTGTAATTTCAGACGTATGTAACGTATGAAGATATTGCAAATTTTTAACCTGCTATAAAGCTCTTCAGTAATAATGCAGCAGGCAGGGATTTTATGACTTGCCTTTTCAAAAAGTCATAAACTCATTTTTTGCCTACTGGTTTGAAAATGAAGTTTATGCTGTTGAATTGAGAGCACTGAAGTCTGAAACTCACTCTCTGAAGAGGACCAATACCATTGAGTGGAGAGGCATTAGCAACTAGATTAATTCTGTTTGTTGCAAGAGAGCAGCAACAAATAAAGCTCCTCTGCTAAGAGCTGTATATGAAAGAGCCAGCATTTTAGGACTCATTGAATTGTTATTAAAAATGCTCTTTTTTCTTTTGAAAGAAATTTCATTTCCTCATAAGCTAGAAATTAAGCACAATATCTGTGGCAGAAGGTCTTATCTTTACTGGGGATTATAGTAATTCTGAATTTAGAAGGGATTTTATTTTGTTAAAACATGGCACAGATACATTTTTGAGCGATGGATTTTTTATCAAAGAAGATGCTATAATGCTGTAGTGATCATCATCTTTATTTCTCCATTCTTACCATTGTGTTACTGCAGATTGCCATAGGGTTAGCAGAATTGGAAGAGAAATCTAACATAACAGTGTAAAAAATGGCTTTAATGGATTTAATAATCCATGGTAATTAAAAGAAAAAAAAAAGGCATGACAAACAACTGGTGTAATAATTTAGTTATAGAAAGCCATAAAGTACATGTCTAATGCAGTGAGATATGCTGCTGGGCAATCTGCTTTATGTAGGCATGATAATATAAAGTAGAATATAATAAGTATTAATAAGTCTCATTGCTACTACATTGTCTTGTAATCATGGGTCATTTAATTCTAGCATGCTAGATCTTACTTGCAATCAGAGAGAATCTTTTTCTTCCAGTTCTCTTCAAAACCCAAACTATTGACAGGATAAATCCAGTTGGGAGAGGCTGTGCTAGCATGAACAGACTGATCAGACATGGCAGTGGTGGTGGCTGTGGAGTGTTTGTGAAGGACTGGAAAAGCATGTTCAGACCAATTACTTTATTTTTCCAGCACCCTTACAGCACAGAGGGTCATTATATTCATTTGTAGAAATAAGTGCCCTGAATCTGTCTAATTCACCAGACAGCTGAGTGGGCTTGGTACTTGTGATGCCTGATCAAAATTCAGCACCCTTAATTACTTGTAAAAGGGAGGATTTTTTAGGACATCAAATTGGCAGCTAGGTACCTAACTAATTCCCACTGTAAACCCTGTCTGTGAGCCTTAGCTGGTGGTGGCAAGCAAATCTTTTACTCTGTCAGTTGGAAGACTGCATTTTCACACAGCAAAAAGTAAGAATGGTAGAACTCTTGGATAGTTGTCAATCATAGTATGATATAAAAATATAGCAAATAGTGTGAAAAACAGCTTCTATGACAGAAAGGGTAAGGCATATTCCTATATTTCTGAAGGATTTGCCTTTGACATCAGAAGACCTTCCCTAATAAAGGCAGAATTTTTCGTGAGTCCCTTACTTACCCACTGCCCAGTGACTTGTGTCAGAGCAATGATGAAGCAACCCTAAAGCTTCCATTCTCCCACTTTCACCCTCATGAAGTCAGACTTCAAACTATTTGATCTGAGGGAAGTCAAAAGGAGTTGTTCCTAATAAGTTCTATTCTAACAAAGCCTCTGGATTCAGTCTTGAATGTGTCTATTTTCAAGCTAAATGGGTCTATTTTTTCTAATATTAGATCTTTTTGGTGATTAGGATTAAGCTGGGATGAAAAGAAGATACACTTTGAGGTCATGACAATTATTAGGTGAGAAGTTTTCAGCATGAGGACATTTTGGCNTATAAGAGACAGAGTGCAGATATACACCGGTCTAAGCCATATGTAGCCAGTTTGTCCAGGAGAATGCTGTGAGAAACAGTGCTGAAAGCTTTACTGATTTACTTGTCACTAGTTATGCATTTTGCCAGGGAAAAAAAGAATGGTTTGCTGTTAGAGTGTTGCCAAGCAACCAAATTATGAATTACTTCAATTTCTGGATTTTTCTTGTATGATATGTATCAAAGGGTTTCTCCTACCTTGGTGAGTGACAGTATAGGTGAAGTTACACTATATAGCTTTACCATTTCTAAGATTTGGAAGTAGTCTAAGTTCTCTTTCTGGAATGGATATCTTGTTTCTGTCTCATTTTCACTCATACCCAATTGTTTATACTGCTACTTGAATAAAAAGAATGAAAAGTCTTGGAGTGGACAAAGACAACTTGCTATTTCCTAATAATCTAGCATGTTTACTGTTATTTGGTATAGTCCCTCATAAGTATCTTTTTCCAGAACAGTTAACTGATGGCTATCCCTAGTAACTACCAATATTTGCTAGTTACCAAGTTAACTTATTAAATGAAGTTATTAAATGAAGGTGTGTGGAAAAGATGAAGCAGAGATAGTCTAAAATGTGTGAGACTTATGGTGGATTTGTGCTTTGGGATATATGAAGAGAGAATAAATACTCCTAGCAAATGTAGACAGTTTTTTTTTGGTCCTGATTTTGTTGTTCATTCTGTTAATTTTTTTACTTCTGTGGAGCCCCGCAAGGCCAGGGTGTGTAACAGCAATTAGATGGTATCAGTGAATAACATAGGAGATGGTTCCTGTTGACAGTGGCTTTGTATCCATGTCTGTAACAGTGCAATAAAATATTTGTTTGTGTTTATACAATAATATTTGGAGGACTTGCTTTAAAAAGTGTCTGCCTGTTTGAATACAGGCAATATGAATACATATCCTAAACAAATAATTTGTTCTGTGACTGGATGGGATAAAAAATACACCAGCCTTTCCTGATACACAGATTACCAGTGAGAAGAAACTGGCGTGCATGAATCAGAGAAGAGCTACTCACTGCTCTGGAAAGCTTCTTGCTCTGAATGGTTAAAAACAGTGTTCAGATTGTTTTGGGTAGGTTTGAGCAGGTAGTGGGGATTGGGTTGGTTTTACCATATGGACTGAGATCAGTTCAGACATGAACCCGTGACAGGGTAAAGCTTACAGTAGTTTGAAGGTGATAGGTCTTTCCAACTGTTCTGTCAAAGTTGAAAAGAGGCTTTCCCATTATAAATGGGAAACCCTTTGCTTTTGGTTAAGACAAGATTAGTTTAGGTGCAGTATCTCAATAATTTTGTTTTGTTTTGTTTTAATTTTCTGAAGGAGTTGATGACCAAGCTGATAACGGAGACACCTGACCAGCCAATCCCCTTTCTGATTGATCATCTTCAGTCCAAGCAGGGGAGCCGCAGTCAGCTGCAAAGGACGCTGTCTGGCTCTGCAGCCCTTTGGGCAGAAAGTGAAGTATCAGGTATGTTCTTTATGATGGAAAAGGCTAATCTCCTATCTAATCATCCCAGACTTTTGTCTATGATTTCCTGGATGTATGTATTGAACAGGTACCATGCTGTGGTTTTGAGCATGCACAACAAAACCAGTCTGTCCAATAGCTCCCAAATTTAGTATATAATGTTGGGTATGAGATCAGCCTATCATGTGAGCATGGGAACAGTCCCAGTCTCAGTGAGAAAGAAGGTGCATATAAAGGTCACTTGATTCCCCTGCTGTTTTCTTTGCTTTCCTTTACTCTTTCTCTTTTTCTTTTTTCTCCAATGGTGTACTTGTGCCTGAAACTAGCCTCTAGTGAGGTATTTTCTTTAATAATACACATTTTTAACAATCCATCATTCCAGCACTTGAGAAGATGCTGTTACTACTTTATGAACTCTAGTGTGAATAATTTGTGATTGTAAATCTTCAGAAGCATAGAATTTTTCTGAAATAATATCTGCTCTAATCTGAAATTTTAGCTTTGATAAATACAAGATTTGATTTTTATACAAGATCCTATTAGAATATTGGTTTTGGCATTTAAAATCAACTGATGATCTGTTTCAGACTGTAATAGATCTGAAATAGTTGCTGATAGTGAAAATGTTAGTTGCCTGTCAAATCTTTTTTTTATATAAAATGTAAAGTTTTAACCCTAGGCAGTCAAACATGTAAGAGGATAAATGGATCATAAGGACTTGTTCATTAAAAACAAAAATAATTTAAAAATTTTATATTTTTAATGAAAAGCATATTAATGGATTTCTCAATTTTGATGTTTAGGAAATGGAAGAAATACATGAAATTTAGCATAAATCAGAAATAGGAGTACAAAAAGAGCTGTCTTATGTTTAGACTGATAGATCTTGGGTTTTTGGGGTTATTTATTTATTAAGTCTCTGGAAAACAGCCCTACAAATGTCATAATTGACTGATTCAACTCTTTTAACAGAAAATAAAGGAACAAGGAGAGATTTTAGAAGTTACGACAAACCTTGGCAGGTAAATGCAAAAAAGCCTAAAAAGTCAAAGAGTGACCTTGCCGTGTCCAACATTTCTCCACCATCACCAGAGTCCAAGTCATGTAAGGAAGCTTTACTATGTTATTAAATTGTACATTCTTCCAAAGCCATGGCATGATTTTCTGTTGAATTAGGATTAAAATGGAAAGCAAACTCTGAGCAGTTGAAATGGCTCATGCAGATACATGTTAGAATAGTTTGATTCTTGTTTTACTTGAACTATGAATGTTTATTAATACCCTATGTAGTCATGTGAAGATATAACAAAATTATAGATAAAAACTGGAAGAATATCTGTATGTCCTGCACAATTTTATGTTTATGTCTTAATTTGCATAGAAGTAGTGAAAATACAGGCAGCAAGCCTTAATGAAATATAGTGCTTTCTGTGTACTGGTTGTTGAAGTAATTTATTTTTTAAGCTTCATTTTTAATGTGTTTTTTTTTCCCCACAAATAAATACATCTGCAACATACATACATATATCTGTATAGGTACACACACAAAATTGTGTATATGAGATTTGTTATTCGAAATAAATTGCAAAAATGTGTTTCATCTGTTGACTATTGTAGCATTTTGGAATTTTGATAGTATCCCAATACTTTTGTAACTCCAAACGTGATTAGGTGGACCAGATGAGAACAGAGATACCCAGTATGCTGCAAGGTTAGGGCTTGCTGTATTTCATCTAAAAGTAAGATGGGGAAGTTCAGAAAAAAACCCTCTCCTCCTGGCCTCAAGTAGATCAAAATGTAGCACAGCGGTGGGTAAAGTAAATAAATAACTGTGGCAAGTAAAAAAATAGTGGTACAGGTAGCTGTGTCCTGTAGCACAACTTTTCTCAGGACTAAATTGTCCTACCAAGATTCACAGATTATTTTTTCTGGAAAAGGAGCATGTATCTCTTTCTTCTTGATAGCCAAAGTAGCCAAAGGTGTTGCAACATGTTCCTGTCATCATACTGTGTTCTTCTCCTCCTTTCCTGTGCTTGCACTTCTGACTCTGGTAAGCATCAAGTACCTTTCATGCTGCCTCCTAAATATCTCAAATTCTCAGTCTTCAGCCATTCTCTCATCACTGAAAGTTTGTGATGGGGGAGGTTCCTGATGACTAGAAAATGGCAAATGTTGAGGGAGAGCAAAAACGATACTTTGACATGCTGATCACCCTAACCTCACCCTCTGGAAAAATTATTGAACAGATTTGCCCGGAAGGTATTTCCAGCCACAAGAAGGAGGAAAATTTGATTTACAACAGCAAGCATGGATTTAGGAGATCATACACGCCTGATCAGATCAACCTGATTGCCTCATTAGATGAAATAGGTGGCCATATAATCAGAGAGAGCACCTTGACTTTAGAAAAACTTTGTCATTCTCCTATAGTATCCTTATAACTTAGTGAGATATGGACTGTATAGGTGGAAAAGATACGTATGACTTTGGCTCAAGTGTTGGATTCAAGGGATTATAACTGGCAATGCAATGTCCAGTTGGAAAGCATTTCAATAGTGTCACGCTTAAGGGGTTGATACTGAAACCAGTACTATTGGAAAGTCTGTCTTTGTGTTCTGGATTATGAAGCAGAATGTTCTCCTAGGTTTGCAGGTGAGTTGGAAGTGGTTGGTGTTCTGGGTGCCAGGGCTGCTATTCAGAGGGATCTCAATAGGAATGAGGAGTGGGTTGAGTGAAACGTCAGCACAGGCCAGTGCAAAATCTGGCATCTTGAATGGAATAACCCTGAGAAATAGTATAAACTGGGGTCTGAGTGGCTAGAAAGTAGCTTTGCAGAAAAGGATCTGGGATACAGATAGTCAAGAACTTCAATATGAACTAGCTGTGGCACTTTTGAGGTGGCATTTGGAGTTTGTCACAATAGACAATAAGGTATTGGAGCAAGTCCAGTAGAGGTCCACCAAGATGGTGAGAGGGGTAGAGCATGTGATGGACAAGGAAAAGCTGAAGGAAGTTGGTTTGTTCATCCCAAAACAGTGAAAGATAACAGAAAACAGTGACAAAGGAGATTCCATTGTCATCATCAGCTACTACACAGGAGGGTGGTAGAGAAGATGTAGCCAGATCCTTCTTGAAGCTCTGTAGTGAAAGAAAACAAAAAGCTTACTGCAAGAATCATCAAACACTGGAACAGGTTGTCCAGAGATACTGTGAAATTTCCATCCTGGTGGGAGGTACTCAAAATTCAACTAGATATTTTGAGCAACCTGCCTTCAGTGGATGAGATTTGTGAAGCAGGTTGGATTAGAAGACTTTCAGAGGTCCTTTCCAGCCTAATTATTCTGATTCTCTGCTTTTCTGTTTTGCCTTTTCCTATTTTTTTGACCATACCACTGTTTAAAACCTTGAATCCTCATGTTAATTTTTCATTACTTACCCCTGCAACTATTTGTCTCTGCAACTTTTTGAAAATAGCGTGGTTTTGAACTACTTTTTTAATTGCTGTCAGAGAAGCTGTTTTCAGCCATGCACTTTGTTGCAGTGTCTTGCTTTTCTTACTTTCTGCCAAGAACCATATTAATAATGATGGGTTTTGACACTTTTTGCTGGGCTTATGCCAAAAATCATTGAGTACTGTATGCCCTTTCAACCACTCATACCAGCAGAAAGCAAGTATGTTGTGAAGCCATTTGTTACTCAGTCTAGATGAACACAGCATATTCTATTTCTTTTGTGCTTTCATCTTATACCTCTGAACATTTTTGGGTGTCTTGGTGTATTTTTTTCCAAAGGCTATCCTAAAAGCACTAGTCTGAAAAACAGAATGCCTCGGGCCTGCTGAGACCTGAAACATTTAATCTCAGATATATAATTAAGACAAATCAAGCCTACAAATACAAGAACCTTAGAAGCTCCCCAAAACTGCCAAAACAAGCCTAAAATTAATGGAGTCCATCAGCTATGATATGTTCTGTTTCAGAGCTTTTGTCTTAGAACTATCTTGTTGAAATTCTGCTGATCTTGTGTTTTATTATGAACTGAGAATTGCCATTTCACGGGAATCTCTGGAAACATGGGGGGAATTGATTTATTTAATTAGGAAATGTTTTTTTTTCCTACAGGAGGGGTGATGTTGATTGCAGCATGCATGTTATTACTGCACAGGTATCTCTTCCTTGTGCATTCAATGTTTTTACTGGAAAGATTCCTCCAGTCCTTCCCCCTGCCTGTTACAATCTCATTTACATCTGAAACAAACAAACCAACAAACAAGAGACCCTGGTATCTAAGAGATCTGACCACTTGTTTGGTGTGTGCAATAGCTAGTTAAGCAGAGGCTGCTGCTATTGCCTGGAAAGAGAGAGGCTTGAAGCTAATGCTCCTGGTGTGTGTTTGTGTATATATAAATTTAGATAAGTTCTAATGAACATAGTGGTTCCTGAACCAGGGAATTACAATTGGAATTACTTATTGGAATATTTGGGTGATCACATTCTGTATTTGAAGAAAAACAAATTTGGAAGTTTCTAAGTATCTCCTGAAACTGAGTTCTTGCTTCTCAGCCTGGCTACTTTTAGACAAAAGTAGATTGATCTCTTCACCACCTCCTTATTAAGTCACATCACAGATTGTCCTTGCACTCTACTTCCTTTCACCATCCTCACCATGTCCCATTTACAGTTACAATGAATGTTACTTCTAATTGCCCTTGGTCAGTCTAGGACTGTAGGCCATCCTTGTCTTAGACTTTTAATATCCAGGTACTGTGTAAACCAATTTGTCTGTGTTATCAAGGAACTCCAAACTGAGTGCTATTGCGAGATTTTAATTTTATGCTCAGTAATAACTCACATATTTTTGTTCTTTGAGATGTAAGATGGCCGTACAATGTATTAATGAAATGTATTTAATGAGCAACTGGTCTGATTCTGTCTGCAAATTATGTCTTGGAAAGACATTTATGTGTAGATAAAAGCAGTACTGATCTTGTAGCATCATCTGCTACAAAAAATCAAATTCCACTGATTTGTGACAGATTTCATAACATCTGGGAATGTGCACCACCAGAAAATTAGAAATACTGGAAAGTATGTCTTTGCAGTCTTGTAGATGAGATGAGGAATTCTCAGCTCTATAAAGAGAAAACCTTGATATTTCTATATGAATACTATGATGTAGGTGTAATAAATTTTCTGAATTGTAGGAAAATAATTTCAAGAAAAAGTGTTATAAAAATCTCTCAAATAACAAGAGATGAGACTGAGGCAGGTAATGTGAAGAGGGATTAAAAAAACCTGATACAA
This sequence comes from Florisuga fusca, assembly GCA_038090715.1. NCBI lineage: Eukaryota > Metazoa > Chordata > Aves > Apodiformes > Trochilidae > Florisuga > Florisuga fusca. The sequence continues at coordinate 8,633,813 of JAAWXA010000005.1, read as the reverse complement.
TGATTTTGAGGAGTGAGGGATTATAATAAAGAGGGAGGTCAGAATATTATGAAAGGATTTTACAAAATATATAGTGACATTTACATGGAAATGGTATATGATGGGTTTCATACATACAGAAGATTGTGTATTTCCAGAGATTTCAAGGAAGGGTCGTATACACTGGTGCACTTCTGCAGGCTTCACACAAAGCCATCAATTTAAAAGTGACCGGTGCTTGTGGATCCTTTATTTGGAAAGAGACAAATTTATGTTTTAAGAACATTTGTAAGCAAACGGAAATAAACTTTGAAAGGAGAGAGACGCCACATAGTATAATGAAGTACATTTTTGTTTTAGTATCTGTTTATTGGTTGGAAGAGTGTGTAAGAAGAACTATGTCTTTTCTAGAAGTAATAAAAATGTCAGTTCATATTCTGTTGAGTTCCCCATCAGTTTTGTTTCAAAAGAATTAGCCAAACTCATTGTTGAAACAAATTCTATTGAAACTCAGAAATGCTTTGTGGCACAATATCTCTTTTGATACATTCTCACTGATGAACAGAATGGTTCATTGAAACACAGGCTGTAGTACACCAGCATACAGAGCAAATTTTCACCATGCTTTTGACTAGTTTCCTGCCATCCATTCAGTCAGGTGCTGTCCAAGCTTCCTATGTTTGTGGAACATTGCTCTGAAACTAGGGACCAAGCCATTGTCCCTTGAGCAAGTTTTCCTGCTTTCCAGGGACAGCTTTGATGCTCTCATTGTCCTGATGCAGATTAGTCCATAAATGCAGCAGTTGTTGGTCTGGGAAGCAATACAGCTGAGTAGGACTTAGATTTCTTTCATTCAGCTTCTGTCCTATTTTAAAATCAAATTTTATTTCTAACTAGTATGGCTTCTCAAAGATTCAGTCCTTTGTTATTTTGAAAAATGTGGTTTTCAAACTGTATTTTTTTACAATGTCATTTCAAATGGATGTGATACCAAATCCCAGCTTGCTGAAATTCCCTGCAGCCTGGAAGCTCTAAGGTTTAGTTATCATCATATATAGTATTATTATGTTATATTATTGCTTGTTAGTATTTTGATGATATTCTGAGATTTCTGTGGTGATGTTTTCAGTATAAACATGGAAATTCTGTCAAACTGCTAATAGGCTGGAGTGAGTGATGTAGATATAGTTTTGGTACAGTGAGGGGAGAAGATGAGATGGCTGAAAAAGCAGGCAGTAAAGGAGGATGTAATCTCTATATAAAACAAATGTTTAATGTTTTATAGACCAAAAATAGAGAGACTTCATAACAAAATTTCTAGTTTACTAAATATATATATTTACAGTTAGTAAAAATGGAAAAAATAATAGGTGGAACATTTTGTTTTCTGTGAACAAGACAAACTGTGAGAAATGCTGAAGTTGTGCTATTTGATTATTAGTTATTAGTTAATTATGCTAGGGTCTATGAATGGAATAAATTCTTGGTCACACAAAAATTTAGGTAACTTCTAATGAACATAGTGGTTCCTGAACCAGGGAATTACAAATTAAACAATTATCTTTTAAAAGTATCGAGAGAAATTATAAGGTGCCCATCTCTGCAGAGTCTAGCCATACCCTGATACCTTAAGTCCTGTATCTGTCCAGTAGGAACCACCAGTAGCTCCTTATTTCCATTGTCCTCAAAGGGAAATACACAGCTTGATTTTTTTGAACACAAAGCAGAACCAGACTCTTAACACTGCAACTTGCTCTTCTCATCCCTTCTTATTAAGGCTTACCGTGTCTATTTCCTCTTCCTCTTATCTCTCTAGGTCCTTTAAAATGTCTCCTTTATCTTCTGCTTTTGAGAATACCTGTAATTGCATAATTACAGTTCAAAGTATTAACTTCCCCAGTACTTCTCCAGATTCCTGAGGGAGTGTTACAGATCAGAATGTACTCTGGGTTGTACATGTACAGATACCCAGTTTGGAGATGGCTTGGGTTTATGTCTGTGGGAGATGGAATCACGTTCTTTGTAAAAGAAAGACTTAAAGATACCATTGGTGTACCATTGTCACATTTCATTACCTGGAGAAGATGGCTATTGCCATTTTTATCTGAAATTCCAAGTGATCAAAAGACAACTTTTTTTTTTTTTTTTTTTTTTACTTTTTTTTTTTTTTTTTTTTTTCACTGTCTGTAGTAGTCTGCAAGTTTCTTTCTTAGCATGTCATGAAAATAAAGTTTGTAAGCATAAATTAGTTCACAGCTGTCAAAATAGTAAATAAAAATTTCAAAGCTGGCCAGGACTTATTTGACAGTATAGGCTTTGTTTTTGAAGTTACTTTTAAGTTGTTAGTTAGGAATCATTGATAAATACAACTGGTCCTTTCTGTTGGGAATATGGCCTCTTGGCATCATCATCTTATCAGCTTGTGCAGTTCTCAGCATCGTAATGCTATATTTGGAGACAATCCAAAAATTGCATTTGATGGAGAAGGGCAGCAGATCATTTAGTTCAATACACTGGCAAAAAGATCATGTTAAACTGCAGTTCCAGAAACAATATCCTTTTTTTTTTTTTTCATTTCTATAAACTGTTGACATTTTTCACATTGGTCAATGCAGCTCTGTTCATTGTGGGTCCTATGTATCTCAGAAATTGCTTCTTCTCTTTCCTGCCATTGTAGGTAAAGTTAGCTCATCAGCTGAGAAAGTGTTAATTTGAAATTAAAGGTAGGAGATTGTAAACTCAGGACTATGCTTCTCAAAGATCAAGTTTATTTTACTTTAAGTATTGGAATAGAGGTTATAGGCTGTACATCATGAACAATAGAGACATACTTTGTTTCACTGTCTTTATGAATTTTGTAATCTACACTTCCTGATTTTTTAAAAATAATTGTATAAACATGTTGTTTTAAAAGTGTTATCTGAAGCTTTTCTTAGTTTTGATTGAATGACTAGCGAAGTCAAAAGTACCAGTTACTCATTTTCATTTTGACATTTTTCCTCTCTGGCCCCTAGGGTACACAATTCTATTTTGATGTAAATGAAGTGCCTTCATATGCAATATTTTTATTCCATTTTTCTGCTATTGCATTATTTTTTAATTGTTAACATTGAGTTAATTATTCCTGTTTATCAGTCAATTCACTTGCAGGAATCATCCCAAGTATGCATTTGTTCATAGATGTTTTCATTTTACTTCACATTGACCAAAGGAAATATTTCCATCTGTTAAAATAGGATATTTAAATAATTTCAAGATACTTGAGCTTGTAAACTCATTGTGCAGCTTTTTTTTTTCTACTGTAGGAGTCTGAACTACCAAGTCTAAACTTCATCTATGTATCTGTGTATATTTAGTGCCAAGGTCAATAGAGCAACCTAAATGGGATTGGAGGACAAAACCGGAGAGCCATGATTTTGATGAACTAAATCATATTCTTCAAGAGAGCAAAAAACTTGGAAAAGCCCTTGAGAATCTGTCTCGCAGTAAGTTGATTGATTTTAGTTTTTTATTGTAACCATGCAGATTGAATTGTAATTTGGAAGTATATATCAAGAAAGTGGTCTATCCAACGAAGACCAAGTTCATTGACATCAGCAGTTGTATTCCTGTTGATGAGGTTTACAGACTCTCTGAAATAATCTGACAGGGTCTCTTGCTGACAGAAACTGCTTCCCCTGCACCTCTGTTTTTCTTACATTAGTTTTCTACCAGTTTAGCCAGCTGAATTGGCTCATAAAGAGATCAACAAAAGAAGGTGGCTTAAGGAAAATGGTGGCACATGCAACAGTGAGGCTGCTCCTTTGGGTGGTAGCAGTTAGATGGCACCAACTTTTGTAAAACCTTAGCCTTATTGATGGAAATCAGACCAGTCATTGAAAATAAAAGAATAAGGACTTTGTATCCTTGATCCCAATTAATTCCTTTATTTTTTTCATAAGAAATTAAAATAAATACTTTAAAGCATCTCAGATACTAGTAAAACATGGTATCCAATTATTTTACTTTTAAGAGCAATTATTATTACTTAAAATACATAGTCAAACAGGAGTAGTGTTTAGAGACAGCATACTGATATAAGCTGTAGCTCTGAGAATTACTGGATAAGGAGTAGCTTAATAGCTTTTTTTCCCCTGTAGAATAGAATTCTGAAGGAGTTTCATGGGAGTAAACACTATTAACAATTACCAGAGTATAAAAAGTACATGACAACTAAGTATGGCATTGTTTGGGAGCCATTTGGGTAAGAAATTTCTTCTTTCTCCTCCCAAATTTTGTCCAAGGCACTTTTTGATTCACTGGAGAAATTTGAGGTGGTGAGGTCAGAAACAGAGCTGAATGAAGAATGGAAGATCTCTTTAATGGTGAATTTTGAGATTCAGCATTTTTCCAAGTTTGTTGGAAATACCCAAATACCCAAAACTAGTTTGCCCAAATTCCTTCTCTCCCAAATTTTCTTGTTGATCACAGCAATTATATTCTGAACAACTGTTATATTCATAATAATTTTAGTAGCATAGTTACAGGGCTTCTTTCATTCATATTCATTTCTAGCAAATTGATTTATCTGCCTCTAAGGATATAAACAACATCCAGTAAGGGTCCACTTTTTTTTTTTCCCCCCCTTTCTTTCAATTTCAGAAAGGGCTATTTGTTCAGTCTCTGGAAATACAAACCAATTGGATGTGAGAGTTCAATTATAAAGGACTAAATCCACTCTTCAGTCCTACAACTTTCCTTGTGAATGTTGTGTCGACTCCACTGAGCTCTGGCTTCCTCATACTTCAAATACAGTTTGCAGCATTCTGTACCTCTCTTGGTCACAGGGTTTCTAATTGGGGTGTAAAACACTGCAGCTCTGCTGGGTCTTATGCTTGGACTGGAGGTGAATGTACCTGGTCAATGTTGTTGTAGTCAGGTTTTCACAGAACTATTTCACAAAAGAAACATTCTTCACTATTCTTGCTAGTACTTGATGTTTTCTGATGACTTATCAAGATAATAGGATTTTAATCCTATTCCCCAGGGTACTTTAAAACACAGCCTGATACTAAGTTCACTTTCATGAATGTGCTCTCTATTTCTTCATCCAAATCATTAATGGATATATTGTCAGACTTCTTCATGATTCCATTTCAGATCTGGCAATCAGCCCTTGAAAGCTTCTCTGTAAGTGCTTTTTTTTCCCACCGGATTTTTTCTGCCTTGCAGCTATTTCACCTAGAATGTTATTCTAGAATTTGTTTACTGGGCTATTGTCTAGGACAGTAAACAATGTCTTATTATAACTGAAGTACTTTACATCTACTTCCTCTTCTTATTCACTAGGCAAGTTTCTCAGTTGAGAAGGCAACCAGACTGATTTTATGTGATTCATTCTTGATAATTTCATGTTGGCTGGTTATCACCTTTCCTATCCATTAGATATTGATGAATTGTTCATTTAACAATTTTGTCAAGTGTTCTTGCTGCTGTCAGATTAAGGCTTGCTAGTTAGTAGTTCCCCACGTCTTCCCTTCTTCTTTTCTGAAGAAAGATACAGTATTTGCCCTTTTCTGTCCTTTCCGTTCCTGAAAGAGAGTTACAAATGGATTAGATGTTGCTTCAGTTAGTTAATTAAGTGCTCTGGAGTGAATTTCATGAGGTTCTGCCAACTTGAATATATCCAAGTCATGAGAATATCTTTCCGCTTTCCATCTTTTCATCTGGCTTGCAGTTTTTCCTCTTAGAATTACTAGCATTAAGTATCTGGCCACAGTTCAATTTTTTGTAGAGACCAAATCAGTCAAAGTATTGAACACTGGGATTTCTTTGAATCATCTATTATTTGCTTTCCTTCTCTTCAGTGTAATAATTCTGTATTTTGCTTTGTCCTCTTTTGTAGTGTATTTATAGTATCTTTTTTGTGGCTTTTTTTGTACTTTGATAGTTGCTACTCATTTTGCTCTTTAGCCGTTATGGTTGTATCATTTAAACACATTCATCAGATTAATTCTAAGCTGTATGTCCTTGTTGCCAGCTTTTGTACTCCTGATTTTGAGTCTATTTCAGGAAATCTGTTCTGTGCTGTAATTTCTCACATGTTAGCACGATATAAAAATTCAAAATGAAATATGCAAAAAGTCTGGAAAAGAATAGAAAAGGTATAATTTTGAAAATAAATGTAGTTTTATTTTTCTCCCAAAGGTAGAATACAGATTGCTCATAGAAAATATGTTAGAGGATTTGGGTGAATAGACATGTCTAGAACTTTAAAAGACAAATGAAATTCATTCTGTGCTATACCCAAGCTATCAACCCATTCGGTGGATTTTATAAAAGCCATAACAAGGTCCTGCAGCTATCTTCTCCGGTGTTAATGCATGTTTTGGGCAGGCTAGTCCGTGCTTTTGATTCTGTAATCCCATTGGTCAAGTCTTATGAGTCTAATGCTACATTTGATACTCAACAAATAGATAAGTAGCAAACAATCTCAGTATACCATCAGTGGCTTTTCACAGCACCCTCTCATTTCATTCTTCAGTATTTTATCAGGGAAGAGTGCCACATCAAGCAAGAGGTTTCAAGTTCAGGTCCTGGAATTTGTTTTCATTTTAAAAAGATAAGCTTTGGATCTTGTAGAGAGTTTCTTTGACTTCATGGACTGACGCAGCCTGTTGCAGCCTGTGAATTAAACTGTAGTTTCTGTTGCTTCAGTCACCATTCAGCCTAGATAGCTGCTTTGAGACAAATCTGTGCACTTAACACAAAGTTAGAACTGCCTGAAAGGGAAGTTGAGGCTCAGGCACTTGCATGTCCTTCTTTCCTATGTTCACTCCTCCTAGAGATTAAAACTGACCTTCCTCATCTTTTGAGCCCTCCTCCTAAGCCTTATCCAGACAAAATGTGAATAATTCAGTGCTGAGTAAATCTGAGAAGCCAACAGTGAATTCACACTCAATGTTATAAGTATCTCATGAGTTTTGAGGGACTGGAGAAAGAGTATTGCCGTAACTATGGTGTAAGTACACTGGAGCTTGGTGATTTAAGTGCACAATTTTCCAGAGGCCTACCCATGTGGGAAACCTAGGTTTTGTTTGCTTCTCTAATCACTGTGTCATTGAGGTGGATTTTGAGCTATCAAGTCAACTATTCAGGGAAGATTTTGGTTTATGAAGCAGCATAGAGAAATATACTGCATTTCTATTCTGCATGTTTTGTTTTCTTTGATTGCAAGGTCTCTCACCTTTATTGCTATAATCCTTCTTCCTCAGCTGATCATAAGGAAAGTTCCATGCTGTTTCAAATGCTCTTCTATTTTCTCTTCTGGCCTGTTTGCCCTTTAAAAAGAGTTAAAATCTTCTGTACAGCTAAGGATCTTGCTCATGAATATACCTCTCTTCACCCTTCATCTTCTGAGGATGGACAAACAGATAACAAGAGATGGAAAACAGGAAATTATGAGGGTTTTGAGTGGGAAAAATTACTCAATAAGCAAGACCTTTCTGCAAAAATATTGTGGTCTGCCTGCTTTGTGAGCAACTTTTTACATCTTTTCTATGAACCGTTGAATTTTAGAGTGTGTATTCAAAATTTGTGCATATTGGATTTTTTCAGCTTGCACATGGTAACAGCATTTGGTGATACTTAATGTGTTCTACTATGAGACAGGTAATTTTTATAAATGCATATAGCCCTTCAACAGCAATAACCATTTTTAAAGTAATGTTTGAATCCTTCTTTGGGCCTGGTGTATACTACAAATCAGAGGGGAAGAAACAAATTTATCATGCTTTGCATTAAATGGACATCCTAAGGTAAGCAAATGGTAGTAAGTTAAGATTAACCAAAGCTATTTGTTAACCAACTCAAGTCAGTTTGTTGTAAGGAATCCCAGAAATAATGATATATAGCTATAGACAGGAAATAGGAAAAAGTAATAGGAAAAATGTAGTCCTTTGTTTCTTAATTTAGAAGCAAAGTAATCAATCAATTGTTACATAAAACAGCCATCTGCATTCTAGTTGGAAATATTGCTGGAAAACATAAAGCATCATAGAATTACAGAATGGTTGAGGTTGGAAGGAACCTCTGGAGATTATCTGGCCCAATCCCCTGCTGCTCAAGCAGGGCCACTTAGAGCTCGTTGTCCAGGACCATGTCCACAGCTCTTGAGTATCTCCAAGAATGAAAGATCTCTTGATTTCCTCAAGAGTATCTCAAACAGTTATTTCTTATAATAGAATTAGTTCGTGTTGTTTATCCATAGTTTAAGCTTAAGAGAAGCATGATCTTACACCTTTAAGAAAAAAGATAAAATGGTGAAAAGTAAAAGCCTATATTCTGTAAAACTCTCATAAGGATAGGACTAGTTTATAAAAAAACCCAAACAGAATATATTGACAGATTTATTAGTTAATTAGAGCTTAATATATATAATGAACTTCTTAAATGCATTTAGCAGTCTCTGAAGCACATTAGATTGGGGGTTCATTTAGAAGCTTCTACTCTATGGGAAACTATGAATGATTTACATTGTGGTTATATGATCTGTACGTGAATGGAATGCCACTAACATTTATGAGACTTCTGAATTTTCCTAGTGTAGCCAGGCATTTCTGATGATGATATAACTGGGAATGCACATCTGCATGACATGCAGCTAGACTTCTATCAGTTGTCTCATGAGGGTGTTTGTTTTAAGACATGATACTTCAATACTTTTTTTCTGTCATGCACAATCTGAAATGGACTTCAGTCACTAAAAATCAGCTGAGCATCTAGGCCTAGATGCATTCTGCTAACCACAAAACTAGTCATCAGTATTCTGTGGAGAATTTTTCCTTTCTCCTGTTCAAGCTGAACTTTAAAATCATATTATTCTTCTGTGAGATCAATGCTTTTGATTTATTTTGAAATTGACATTTTTAGATAAACACAATCAAACCCTTAAGGAAGTTACTTTTATCTCTGTTCTAGCTGTTATCTGATACTGCCTTTGCTCATAAAATCCATTTGCTTTTAGTGTGATATATAAGTAATAATACAAAACAATGATATTTTCTGAGATTGAAACCAGAGGAATGTGAACATAATTATTGCTGTTCAATTAAAAGATGTGGTTTATATGGCCAGGAGATCACTATGACTTCAGTTAGAAGTATCTTTTTCCTGCAGATGTTAAATTTTTAATTACTTTTGTGAAGATAATTGCCATTCTGATCTAGCCTGCTCCAACTTTCAGGACTAGAGTCTCTTTCTGAGTTAGAGCATCCTTTTCAAGAACAGCATTTAACTTTCTAAAAATTTCCATAATGCTATTGCAGAAGTGGGGTTTGTTTGACTTTCATCTCAGCTGTGGTACTTTCTAGCTCTCAGAAGAAGGGAGCTGGCACTCGGGGGGCAATAGAAGGGTGAACTATGACTCTGTCCTTGGCTATTGGCTGTTATGGGCTGCCCACCTTAACCATCACCCTAACCAGCCTAATGCAGGTTAAGAGTTCTGACAAATTCTGCAGTGTTGATTATCCTCTTACAAAATGACCTTGGCCTAAGAGGGTTTCTGGGACATAATACTTGGTGGGTACTTTGCATTTTGTTTCTTTCTGCTTGTCTGATTCATTACTCACCAAACCTAATCCTCAAACCTATATTCTCAGTTAGAGTCACTCAGAAATTTGAATATCAAAATGCTGCAAATCCAAAGCACAGATCTTTTTAATGGGGATTATTTTTTAAAGCCACCATGAGGAGGAGAGTTTAAATCTGTGTTTCCTAGATAGTGACTATACTGATGTGTAGTGTGCTTATATGTTAATATGTGGTGCCTTGTAGATGACACTCTTTGCCTTTTTCTTATGTAGCTAGGTATTGGGAGGAATTTTATCCTAGTTTGAGATGGATGCCATTACAGATACTTGTTACATAGTTGTTTAATAGCATAAGAATTTATGCCCTCATTGGCAATAGCTCTGAGGTTCAGTTTAGTATGCCCTCACAGAAAATCTGAGTTACTACTCCTGCTCAAAGTTGCAGCATTAATCATGACAGAGTAGTGACACTCTTCCTGTCCTGGAGTCCTTTACAGAACCTGTGATGCACTGTGAGGTTTACGGTGCAGCCATTAACAAGTTTCTTGGCCTAAACCGGTCCTGAGAATGAATTTTGAAAAGTTACTCAGACCTGCAATGGGTTGGTCATTGCACGTTTAAATTCCTTGTGTCACAACCTATAAGTCAAATCGAGAAGGCTTTGTTATGGCAAGCAGGAAAACCAGCTATCGGGAGCTCTGTGGCCATCTTCTGGATGTTTAGGAAAATGCATAAACTGTTCACTCCTGTTGAACCGAGTACTAGTGGTATGGCATAGATTTAAAAAATAGCATTATGTTTTCGTACAACTGGGTGCACATTAGACTTGCCTGATGTACATTGTGCTTTTAAAAAAATGTATTAAAAAATCTCAGCTAGATTTTATTCTGTGTTATCTCTTCCTATAATTATTTAGGGACCTCAAATAAAAGCAAAAATGCTAGATGTCTCTGAAGTTTCATAACTTTTATCAGAACACCTCTTCTGTAATTTCAGACATATGTAACATAAGAAGATATTGCAAATTTTTAACCTGCTATAAGGCTCTTCAGTAATAATGCAGCAGGCAGGGATTTTATGACTTGCTGTTTCAAAAAGTCTTAAACTCATTTTTTGCCTACTGGTTTGAAAATTAAGTTTATGCTGTTGAATTGAGGGCACTGAAGTCTGAAACTCACTCTCTGAAGAGGACCAATACCATTGAGTGGAGAGGCATTAGCAACTAGATTAATTCTGTTCGTTGCAAGAGAGCAGCAACAAATAAAGCTCCTCTGCTAAGAGCTGTATATGAAAGAGCCAGCATTTTAGGACTCATTGAATTGTTATTAAAAATGCTCTTTTTTCTTTTGAAAGAAATTTCATTTCCTCATAAGCTAGAAAATAAGCACAGTATCTGTGGCAGAAAGTCTTATCTTTACTGTGGATTATAGTAATTCTGAATTTAGAAGGGATTTTATTTTGTTAAAACATGGCACAGATACATTTTTGAGCGATGGATTTTTTATCAAAGAAGATGCTATAATGCTGTAGTGATCATCATCTTTATTTCTCCATTCTTACCATTGTGTTACTGCAGATTGCCATAGGGTTAGCAGAATTGGAACAGAAATCTAACATAACAATGTAAAAAATGGCTTTAATGGATTTAATAATCCATGGTAATTAAAAGAAAAAAAAAAAGGCATGACAAACAACTGGTGTAATAATTTAGTTATAGAAAGCCATAAAGTACATGTCTAATGCAGTGAGATATGCTGCTGGGCAATCTGCTTCATGTAAGCATGATAATATAAAGTAGAATATAATAAGTATTAATAAGTCTCGTTGTTACTACATTGTCTTGTAATCATGTGTCATTTAATTCTAGCATGCTAGATCTTACTTGCAATCAGAGAGAACCTTTTTCTTCCAGTTCTCTTCAAAACCCAAACTATTGACAGGATAAATCCAGTTGGGAGAGGCTGTGCTAGCATGAACAGACTGATCAGACATGGCAGTGGTGGTGGCTGTGGAGTGTTTGTGAAGGACTGGAAAAGCATGTTCAGACCAATTACTTTATTTTTCCAGCACCCTTACAGCACAGAGGGTCATTATATTCATTTGTAGAAATAAGTGCCCTGAATCTGTCTAATTCACCAGACAGCTGAGTGGGCTTGGTACTTGTGATGCCTGATCAAAATTCATCACCCTTAATTACTTGTAAAAGGGAGGATTTTTTAGGACATCAAATTGGCAGCTAGGTACCTAACTAATTCCCACTGTAAACCTTGTCTGTGAGCCTTAGCTGGTGGTGGCAAGCAAATCTTTTACCCTGTCAGTTGGAAGACTGCACTTTCACACGGCAAAAAGTAAGAATGGTAGAACTCTTGGATAGTTGTCAATCATAGTATGATATAAAAATATAGCAAATAGTGTGAAAAACAGCTTCTATGACAGAAAGGGTAAGGCATATTCCTATATTTCTGAAGGATTTGCCTTTGACATCAGAAGACCTTCCCTAATAAAGGCAGAATTTTTCGTGAGTCCCTTACTTACCCACTGCCCAGTGACTTGTGTCAGAGCAATGATGAAGCAACCCTAAAGCTTCCATTCTCCCACTTTCACCCTCATGAAGTCAGACTTCAAACTATTTGATCTGAGGGAAGTCAAAAGGAGTTGTTCCTAATAAGTTCTATTCTAACAAAGCCTCTGGATTCAGTCTTGAATGTGTCTATTTTCAAGCTAAATGGGTCTATTTTTTCTAATATTAGATCTTTTTGGTGATTAGGATTAAGCTGGGATGAAAAGAAGATACACTTTGAGGTCATGACAATTATTAGGTGAGAAGTTTTCAGCATGAGGACATTTTGGCTACACTGATAAACGTTTTGCCTAATCCTGGAACATAGCTGTCTGCATTTAGAGTAGTTTCATGGAATGGGCTGTCCCCTAGTGTCTCATGTTCTGTGATGTTACAGTGATATTTTCCTAATTAGAATATTTAAAAGTAAAATTCATATTTCCTCCTTTATGTTGTCTGAGAGTCACAGAGAAAAAAAAAAGAAAATAACTATACAAGGTACAGAGAGCACAACAAACTAATTATTGTCAAGTATATAAAATAAGTAACAAGAGGGTTTGCTTTTTGAGAAATTTTTGATCTCTGGATATTAGCAATTACATGAGCTGGAGATAGCAATCACTGTTACCATTACTTTTTAGAAATTCAGCTATTTTAAATTTTCATTGTATTAAAATAAAGTAACTGACAGTAACCTACTGTCTACCAAAAAGTCAGGAGTTTTCTAAGGCTAAAGGGAAAAACAGAAATCCTAAATCATACAATCATAGAATCCTAGGGGTTGGAAGGGACCTCGAAAGATCATCTAGTCCAACCCCCCCATAAATACTCTTGTATGGTAATTATGATTATCTCTAGTTGTGTTCTCAGGATTCTGTATAATGGTGTTTTTTGAATTTTATGGTAAGTAGACAAGTCTGCTTTAATTTTTTGAGGAACTACTTTGTGAAAACTGGAGTACGTATTATTCCACCTGAGATCTGCACCCAAAAAATTACTTCACTGCTGTGATTTTCTTTGTACTGCACACAGGCTACAACTTCCCTCTCCTCTCAACTTCAGCCATGATATTTTGTGAGTTTGGCAATTGCAAAAGAAAACTGGTAAGAGTGGACACACACTAAGTGTGCGATGCAATAGTGTCTTGGAAGAAAATGAGGAGCTTTTTTACACTCACCTTTTTATGGGTTGAATTATCCCATGGAATTGTATTATCAGCAACCAATGGAATTTTTAAAATGGTGCTCCAGCTGTAATATAAAGATCTTTATCACCAGCAGTATGGTAAATTCTACTTCCAGAAGAATCACTGTACCAAGATTACTGTAAAAGGCTTTAGAAGAAATTTCTTCCCATTAATCCTTTCTTTTCCCTTGATACCACATCAAATAAAAAGAGTTTGCAGGTTTAATTCTGTGAGTGCAAAGATAAAAGTTTTCTGAACTTTAAAAATTTATTTTAGCAAGATATCTTCAGAAGCTGCTGTCTCTCTACATGCTTATCCAAGAAATACACTTAGTGTTGGTTTCTTGCAGCACTCTGGTCAGTTCAGCTCAACTTAGTCTTCTCTAAATTCAGAACAGATTCTGGGAAAATAGTGGGACTTACACAAAAAAGCATTGTATTTAAAGCACTCCAGTAGATTATGGATGTTTTTCAATTTTATGTGTTTATATGTAACTTNATTCCTATTTCCTCCTTTATGTTGTCTTGAGAGTCACAGAGAAAAAAAAAAGAAAACTATACAAGGTACTGAGAGCACAACAAACTAATTATTGTCAAATATATAAAATAAGTAGCAAGAGGGTTTGCTTTTTGAGAAATTTTTGATCTCTGGATATTAGCAATTACATGAGCTGGAGATAGCAATCACTGTTACCATTACTTTTTAGAAATTCAGCTATTTTAAATTTTCGTTGTATTAAAATAAAGTAACTGACAGTAACCTACTGTCTACCAAAAAGTCAGGAGTTTTCTAAGGCTAAAGGGAAAAACAGAAATCCTAAATACTCTTGTATGGTAATTATGATTATCTCTAGTTGTGTTCTCAGGATTCTGCATAATGGTGTTTTTTGAATCTTATGGTAAGTAGACAAGTCTGCTTTAATTTTTTGGGGAACTACTCTGTGAAAACTGGAGTACGTATTATTCCACCTGAGATCTGCACCCAAAAAATTATTTCACTGCTGTGATTTTCTTTCTACTGCACACAGGCTACAACTTCCCTCTCCTCTCAACTTCAGCCATGATATTTTGTGAGTTTGGCAATTGCAAAAGAAAACTGGTAAGAGTGGACACACACTAAGTGTGGTTGAATTATCCCATGGAATTGTATTATCAGCAACCAATGGAATTTTTTAAATGGTGCTCCAGCTGTAACATAAAGATCTTTATCACCAGCAGTATGGTAAATTCTACTTCCAGAAGAATCACTGTACCAAGATTACTGTAAAAGGCTTTAGAAGAAATTTCTTCCCATTAATCCTTTCTTTTCCCTTGATACCACATCAAATAAAAAGAGTTTGCAGGTTTAATTCTGTGAGTGCAAAGATAAAAGTTTTCTGAACTTTAAAAATTTATTTTAGCAAGATATCTTCAGAAGCTGCTGTCTCTCTACATGCTTATCCAAGAAATACACTTAGTGTTGGTTTCTTGCAGCACTCTGGTCAGTTCAGCTCAACTTAGTCTTCTCTAAATTCAGAACAGATTCTGGGAAAATAGTGGGACTTACACAAAAAAGCATTGTATTTAAAGCACTCCAGTAGATTATGGATGTTTTTCAATTTTATGTGTTTATATGTAACTTAATCAGATAAGTTAGAGAAGCTTTTAAAGTGAGCCGTATAGTTGTATACAGTTTCCTGATTTGCTACTCGATGCTTTCAGTACTGATCTCTGAATAGCAACAAAGGCAACTGAATGTTAAAAGCATTTGGCATTTTTTGGAGTGGAGTCTTGGAAATGTTAGGTTTACCTTTTGTAGGGTTTTTTTTTTTCCATAGTTGAAAATAAATATTTTTAATGAGTAAGTCAGCACAGGGAAAAATTGTTCTTGTAAACCACTCCCAGGTTTCAAAGACCCATTCACAGAGCATCTGCAAAAGCAGAAGAAGAGGAGAACAGCTTTCAGTCTGAGGAAACAGACCCCTATCAAAACAAAATGAACCATCTTATCATTATGGGAAATTGCTAGAAAAGGTACTTTGTCTGTTTAGACAGTGCATTTGTGGTTGTAAAATGGATTGAGGTTGGTTATGCAAAATAAATCCAGTGTGATGGAGAGCTCGTTAATGGAAAAAGGTTTTCAAAGCTGAAATAAAGAGAACCTTGAATTATTTTTTACTACATCTAAGAGTGCCTGTTGGGGATCGAAGACTTTCATGGCACATTGTAGTTCTGTTGCATGATTCAGGCTGGAACAAACTGCTGATTATACTGCATGGACATCAGTGTAGTGTTTGGGCTAAATAAAAATCTGAAATTATTAAAACAGGTTAATTGCTGTGAGGGATAGAAAGGCTAGGAAAAATTGTTTTTTTCAATATAATCTACTTTAAAATTTTTGAATGACTAAAATATGTGGTAGCTACCTTTCTTCTTTCTAGAAATTATAAATAAAAGTTATAATTGAAATTCTAAGGAAGTAATCTGAACTGAGAATTAGCCATGTTGAGGTAATGAATAAAAGTACAGTAAAAACCTGAAGAACTCGTGTAGTTACAGTATAGCAAATAGTAAGAAATAAAAATGTTATGGAAGTAAGCTTATACTGCTGCAATCTGTAGCATGATTTTAGAAATAATTTTTTACTTAGATAGTACTACATATTTTTTGCACTATAAACACTTGCACTCCCTGGAAGTAGTAACATGCTATGAATTAGAAAACAGCTTTCAAGTGTGCATTCTCCCTATGCACAGGTACTTCTCTACTTTATTTTCACCACCAGGAGATGCTTGTTTTGATAACCTGGAGAAGTAAGAACCCTGGGAAGAGCTTTGCTTTCAATATAACAGAATTTTCAACATGATGGCACTAGATGTATGATTACTCAATCGCTCAATGTGATAAGAATGAGGCTTGAAGATGTGTTAAAAATTCTAAGATCACCTGTGCATATTTACAGGATAGTATAGTAGAGGATACAGTACAAGATATACAGGATATAGTACAGGATAGTCATAACTAAAAGAGGTGGATGACATGATGGAAGCAAGCATTACAAAAGCCTTAGGCAGGCTTCAGCAGAAAGGTCCAGAGCAAATAAACAAGTTCTTGTTCAGAGGATTTAGGAAAACTGTTTTGCATTCTATTATGAAATTTTACTTTGAGATTTTACTCTCTTTAAGTTCCATCTGTTCATAGAAACATTTCTACACTGAACCATGGAGAAAGAGAGAAGAGTCATGTCCATGTTGCCCTGTAATTGCAGGATGATGTTATGCATGCTGATCAGAGTGAGATTTGCATAATAATGTGTCAATGTGTAGATATTATGTTNTGATCTGAGGGAAGTCAAAAGGAGTTGTTCCTAATAAGTTCTATTCTAACAAAGCCTCTGGATTCAGTCTTGAATGTGTCTATTTTCAAGCTAAATGGGTCTATTTTTTCTAATATTAGATCTTTTTGGTGATTAGGATTAAGCTGGGATGAAAAGAAGATACACTTTGAGGTCATGACAATTATTAGGTGAGAAGTTTTCAGCATGAGGACGTTTTGGCTACACTGATAAACGTTTTGCCTAATCCTGGAACATAGCTGTCTGCATTTAGAGTAGTTTCATGGAATGGGCTGTCCCCTAGTGTCTCATGTTCTGTGATGTTACAGTGATATTTTCCGAATTAGAATATTTAAAAATAAAATTCCTATTTCCTCCTTTATGTTGTCTTGAGAGTCACAGAGAAAAAAAAAAGAAAACTATACAAGGTACTGAGAGCACAACAAACTAATTATTGTCAAATATATAAAATAAGTAGCAAGAGGGTTTGCTTTTTGAGAAATTTTTGATCTCTGGATATTAGCAATTACATGAGCTGGAGATAGCAATCACTGTTACCATTACTTTTTAGAAATTCAGCTATTTTAAATTTTCGTTGTATTAAAATAAAGTAACTGACAGTAACCTACTGTCTACCAAAAAGTCAGGAGTTTTCTAAGGCTAAAGGGAAAAACAGAAATCCTAAATACTCTTGTATGGTAATTATGATTATCTCTAGTTGTGTTCTCAGGATTCTGCATAATGGTGTTTTTTGAATCTTATGGTAAGTAGACAAGTCTGCTTTAATTTTTTGGGGAACTACTCTGTGAAAACTGGAGTACGTATTATTCCACCTGAGATCTGCACCCAAAAAATTATTTCACTGCTGTGATTTTCTTTCTACTGCACACAGGCTACAACTTCCCTCTCCTCTCAACTTCAGCCATGATATTTTGTGAGTTTGGCAATTGCAAAAGAAAACTGGTAAGAGTGGACACACACTAAGTGTGGTTGAATTATCCCATGGAATTGTATTATCAGCAACCAATGGAATTTTTTAAATGGTGCTCCAGCTGTAACATAAAGATCTTTATCACCAGCAGTATGGTAAATTCTACTTCCAGAAGAATCACTGTACCAAGATTACTGTAAAAGGCTTTAGAAGAAATTTCTTCCCATTAATCCTTTCTTTTCCCTTGATACCACATCAAATAAAAAGAGTTTGCAGGTTTAATTCTGTGAGTGCAAAGATAAAAGTTTTCTGAACTTTAAAAATTTATTTTAGCAAGATATCTTCAGAAGCTGCTGTCTCTCTACATGCTTATCCAAGAAATACACTTAGTGTTGGTTTCTTGCAGCACTCTGGTCAGTTCAGCTCAACTTAGTCTTCTCTAAATTCAGAACAGATTCTGGGAAAATAGTGGGACTTACACAAAAAAGCATTGTATTTAAAGCACTCCAGTAGATTATGGATGTTTTTCAATTTTATGTGTTTATATGTAACTTAATCAGATAAGTTAGAGAAGCTTTTAAAGTGAGCCGTATAGTTGTATACAGTTTCCTGATTTGCTACTCGATGCTTTCAGTACTGATCTCTGAATAGCAACAAAGGCAACTGAATGTTAAAAGCATTTGGCATTTTTTGGAGTGGAGTCTTGGAAATGTTAGGTTTACCTTTTGTAGGGTTTTTTTTTTTCCATAGTTGAAAATAAATATTTTTAATGAGTAAGTCAGCACAGGGAAAAATTGTTCTTGTAAACCACTCCCAGGTTTCAAAGACCCATTCACAGAGCATCTGCAAAAGCAGAAGAAGAGGTGAACAGCTTTCAGTCTGAGGAAACAGACCCCTATCAAAACAAAATGAACCATCTTATCATTATGGGAAATTGCTAGAAAAGGTACTTTGTCTGTTTAGACAGTGCATTTGTGGTTGTAAAATGGATTGAGGTTGGTTATGCAAAATAAATCCAGTGTGATGGAGAGCTCGTTAATGGAAAAAGGTTTTCAAAGCTGAAATAAAGAGAACCTTGAATTATTTTTTACTACATCTAAGAGTGCCTGTTGAGGACCGAAGACATTCATAGCACATTGTAGTTCTGTTGAATGATTCAGACTGGAGCAAACTGCTGATTATACTGCATGGACATCAGTGTAGTGTTTGGGCTAAATAAAATCTGAAATTATTAAAACAGGTTAATTGCTGTGAGGGATAGAAAGGCTAGGAAAAATTGTTTTTTTCAATATAATCTACTTTAAAACTTTTGAATGACTAAAATATGTGGTAGCTACCTTTCTTCTTTCTAGAAATTATAAATAAAAGTTATAATTGAAATTCTTATAACCCTTCACTTTTTTTTAAAACAAAAATCAATATAAGGAAGTAATCTGAACTGAGAATTAGCCATGTAGAGGTAATGAATAAAAGTACATTAAAAACCTGAAGAACTCGTGTAGTTACAGTATAGCAAATAGTAAGAAATAAAAATGTTATGGAAATAAGCTTATACTGCTGCAATCTGTAGCATGATTTTAGAAATAATTTTTTACTTAGATAGTACTACATATTTTTGCACTACAAACACTTGCACTCCCTGGAAGTAGTAACATGCTATGAATTAGAAAACAGCTTTCAAGTGTGTGTTCTCCCTATGCACAGGTACTTCTCTACTTTATTTTCACCACCAGGAGATGCTTGTTTTGATATTTGAATTTAAGTTCAAACCTGGAAAAGTTTTTTGTCAAACTTCATAAGAACCCTGGGAAGAGCTTTTCGTTCAATATAACAGAATTTTCAACATGATGGCACTAGATGTATGATTACTCGATCGCTCAATGTGATAAGAATGAGGCTTGAAGATGTGTTAAAAATTCTAAGATCACCTGTGCATATTTACAGGATAGTATAGTAGAGGATACAGTACAAGATATACAGGATATAGTACAGGATAGTCATAACTAAAAGAGGTGGATGACATGATGGAAGCAAGCATTACAAAAGCCTTAGGCAGGCTTCAGCAGAAAGGTCCAGAGCAAATAAACAAGTTCTTGTTCAGAGGATTTAGGAAAACTGTTTTGCATTCTATTATGAAATTTTACTTTGAGATTTTACTCTCTTTAAGTTCCATCTGTTCATAGAAACATTTCTACACTGAACCATGGAGAAAGAGAGAAGAGTCATGTCCATGTTGCCCTGTAATTGCAGGATGATGTTATGCATGCTGATCAGAGTGAGATTTGCATAATAATGTGTCCATGTGTAGATATTATGTTGCTGGTATAATTTGAGAGACCAGGTAGAAGTATACTTAAGCTCATCACTTTACTGGCACATCTGCTGTTTTCATTTCCATAGTTTTTTGAAAGCTCATTTTGATAATGCTGCAGCCGAGGAGCTTATATATTGTATCCACTGTATATTGTATCCAGGCAATTTCACTAATGGAACAAAGTAAGATATATTGCATTGAAAAGCAGTGTGCAGAGAACAATACTCAAACTTTTCAGAATTAACCTTACTTTTACTTACTGTAGTAAAGACATTTATGGAAGAATGGTTCTAATTTTTTTTCTTTCGATTTGTTTGCAGGCATTGCTATTTCTGATGAACTTGATAAGGTAAGATTTACTGTATGCCTAAGGAATATTACAAAAAGACAGATAATTGTGAGAATTTTAGGCAGTGAGAACTGCTTTTCCCTCTTCTAGCACACACACTTAAGTTCTGTTGGGTTTGGAGGAAGTCTGGGTATGGAAAGCTATATGGATAAGTTCATATATGTTGATGTATTAAGAGCCTGATCCAGGATTAGCTGTCAACTGTACAAAAAAATAAACCTTGGTGAGTTTGAGAAAGTTTCAGTGAAGCCATGGAAGTGCTGTTAGTCTTGATACCATCTTTGTTTAATAGAGTATGTTGGGCTACTTTTTGTGTATTTTTGGAAACATTTAGTTTTAAATACCTTTAAGTCATAAAGTAATGAATTCTGCATTCTTAGATATGGTTTATGAGAACAAGTAGGAATAATTTTTGCTCCCTAGATTTGATCAGGAATGTACAGGGCATAAATACCAGTCTTTATTTCCTTGCTGAATGCATCAAACAATGATCTCTTCTGTTTTGGCCCTTTTGATACATTACACAATTTGATACATTACATTGCAAATCAATACATTACAAATTTGACACATTACAGAAATTTTAGGTTTAGCTGTAATGAACTCACATTGAAGGAGTAATCAAACTCAGAAAACAAAACACCTTTGTTTTCCCTGTTCTCACCAGTGAACAGTTCTAGTGCCAAGAATCTTGAGTTGTGTTCTTAGTGTCAGAAGCCATTAGTCTCAAGGAAATAAAATCAAAGGCTATATAAGACACCGGAATAATGCCTAGTATAGCAGACAGTTTTAAAAATATCTTTCCTTTCTCCTGGTTAAATGAAGGCATGAACCTTTCTGACACAAGTGTGTAAATATACCTCCAATGGGTTTGCCCCATTGATCACAAGATAGATCACTGTTACCATGCAGTCATGTGCATGAGGCTGCCATTTCAAAACCATGGCCTTTATTTACTATTTTGCCCTTGATCTTGCTGTATCTCATTGTTCATATTAAGAGTACAACAGTATCTAAGCCTTCCTACTATTTACTTAACTGTGCTCAGAAGTTAATGAGAAATACAACTAGAAAATACTTTCATTAGAATTACCTTTAAGAATACTTATGTGGAACACCTCTTCATTTGGTTTTATTTGTTGAAAAAAACTATGAAATACTATGTATGGGAAGAAGAAGACATTTTGGGCTAGAGCCTGTTATCATGTGTTTTTTTACATATATTTTTTAGGAGACACTACTGTGTTAAGGCTCCAGGCAGACCTTATAGCTGCCTTCCTGTATCTATAAGTTAATCACACCCAGGACCACTCTGTTGAATCCTGCCTTTTAGGAATGATCTCTTACACAAGCTAATTCCTGAAATGTTTCTGTGGCTTGTTTCTAAGTTTATTCTTTAGCTTAGGCCAAAAAGCAACCAAAGGCTACCTGATACTGGTTTAACATTAGACAGACTTTTGTTCTGTTTCACTTGAACATGTTCCTAGTGTATTTTTCAAGTATAAATGTAGTCAATTCATTTAACTGCTTTCCCAGAAATAAATGCTGATACTATGGCTTCCATATGTAGGCTGTGGCAGCACTGAATCACTTTCAGACCGCATTCATCTGTGGCTTGATTTACCATTTAGCACATTGGGTGTTTAGAAGAGCATTGGATTCTGTTATTGGTGTCATGACATAAAACTCAAAACAGTAATAAATTGGAATTGGAATTGGATTTGGAAAACCAGTTTGCCTTGGATAACAATCACTTTTGTGGAAGGGTGTTTCATTGAAGTGGATACTTGTCAAATATCTGCTATTAGCTTTTTGCCAGTACTTTGGGCTTCTGCCCAAGACAGAGGTAGTGAAAATTCAGGCAGACAAGGTCAGTCTTGAGGTCAAAATGGAAGCTTTCAGTTTGACACAGGCTAATAGAATTTCTGAGTTCACTGATATTATTGCAAAAAAACTCCAAACAAACCCAAACCAGACCAAAACAAAAAATAACCAAAAAACCAACCTACACTACTGCAATTAAAACACATAATATATTTCCTCCTTTTTAATCTGATTTGCTTCAGACTTGCAAAGTTTGATGTTATGTCTCTCTTGATAATTGAGCTCACATCTCTTGGCCATGGAAGATGTGTAAAATAAGTAACTGGCACTGCAGTTGCTCTGTGCAAGGAAATAAAATGAGATGAGATGCTTTGCAACTCACAGATTTTACAGCTAAAGTACAAAGTTAATATAACACAAATTTCTGAATTGACACACCCTTCTTAACACTGAACAAAAACTATGCATTAAAGTGTGTAGTTTCCTAAAGCTCCCTAATAATGCGAAGAATTTCATGCAAACAAAAAGTCCAGTTAGGATATTAGCCTTCCTGAGAAATTCTAGGCAGATTAAAAAAGTGTAGAGAACAGCGCAGAATTAATTTCATAGTTTTTTTTCTCAAGTCTGTTGTTGTGTACTTCCCTGGGAAGTGGAAATTGAAATACTCACAGAAGGGTAGGATAATGAAGCTCCAGTGTCCTTAGTGAATGCTCTGACCATGGGACTACTGATGATGTGCCTCCCTGAGAATGGGCTGCTGCTGGAAAACACTGCTTGTCTATATGTCAAGAAGTATGCTGTAATATATGTTGTATTGTAGAATGTCTGTATTGTCAGATACATTGAGGCAAATAGTAGACAGGATGCGCACAGGTTCAAAATGGGTTTATATGGTTGTACTCATTTCAGCATTTTTCTGAACTAGACCATGCAAAAAAAGGACTCATGCCCTTTACCCCTTTCTGTAGTTGGAGACTGACTGAAATGTAATTCTAAATTTAAAAAGAGGTAGGGCAGGACAGGTAGGCTTTTGATTTTGTAAGCATCACTTTGAGGAAGTTTTCCAAGTTTTTGTTTGTTTGTTTGTTTTTTTAATACTGCAAATACAGAGACTAGAAATAGTTTCTTTTTAAATACACAAGATTTCCACATAATCCAAATATTTCATGTAACTGATGCTTTTCTTAAGCTTCATATAGTGGAGCTCTCACAGGTAGTGTGAGACCTGTCATAACATTGTGAAATTTGTCCAGAATTCCCAACAGTATCTTTCGGTTACTTTAAGCATTTTTAATGGGAGACAGCTAAGTGTTAGAGATCCAGAACCAGTCTCAAGTGAAGATGATCTAATAATTCATAGCAGATTTTGACCCTCAAGTTTAATATTAAAGCATTTTTTTCTGTGCCATGTCTAGGTACACTTTATTCTTATATTATATTGCTACAGGTTGTAATTAATAAACTAGAGGAAAAAACTCCTCCAAGTCATCAAAATAAACAAATTTCTGCGCACCAGAAGTATTTTTCACTATGGAAGGTTTCCTTAGAAAGCATATCAGAAATTAGGAATACTGAGCTTTCTAAACTATGCTTCAATAAATGAATACACAAGTGTCACTGTGCTCCCTGGTAAGCAGTCTTCCAGTCTTTTGCCATCTTCTCCTGGTCTTCATATAAAGTGTTGCAAGTTGATAGCCATTGATGTGAAAGACAAGTGCATGAAACCTGGACTGCACCATAGGTTCATTTAGTGCAGATTTAAATACCTACCTCTCCTAAAAATACTTCTGTGCACACTGGTGTCATTGACAATTTCTACTGTTACTTATGGGAGAGTATGAATTTGAAATCAGTTTTAAGATTCTAAGGTGTATGTGTGTGTGTGCATATATATATATATATGTATATGATTAACTGTGGTGCGCTAATCTAAAAGGATTCAAAAATGAAAGTAAGGTGATAAAGTGAGGCAAAGCATGCCTATGTAAGGTAAATTACATTTCTGTTGAGTACAAAGGTGCTACTTTAATCCATAAAATGTATAGAAAAGAAATGAGCATAACAAAGACACGGTATTCACTGTTTACTTACTCATATGCTGATGTTGCCATGTACAGTGTCAGTAAAAACTTATGGTATTGAAAAAAGTGCAAACTTTTAGGTGCTCTTCCTTTTCACTTAAGGGAATGAAAGCTTTTAGCAAGATTGACACTGCAAGTTCTTGCAAGTTGAACCAGTTCCAGGAATGGTTTTTATTAGTTATTGGAAATGATTCTAGGGAGAAAGGCAAGGGAAAAAATGGCTAGAGTAGCAGGAATAAACACCCAAAGGGGTTCTTACTTGAATAAACTTATGCAAGTGCCTTGTATAATGAAGGCACTCTGGGCAGTGGAATAATATTTTTCCTACCTCAGAGGCATATGATGGTAGCCATACCTGTGACAGGTTATGCCTGTAAAATGACCAGAGGCCACTGTCACCTAGTCTGCGTTACCTTCCTATAATATAGGACCAGAAAGATGCACAAACTGTGTATCTGTAAGCATAAAAGAAACATGCCAGTGGTTAGGGCTTCTAAAACCTCTGAAGCCATGGGGTTTTCCTCAGATTTCCCTCTTCTGTATTGGCTGCATTCAATTTTCAGTGGTCCTCCTGTGTCACATCTGCCTTGCAGAAAACAGACATTGAGGAAAAAGTGAACTGAAGAAAAATTCTGGAATTTTGGAAAAATTCTGGTGAATTCTGGAGGGGCATATGGAGAGCAGAGTGTGGTAATGCCCTCACAGGTACATAGCAGAAAGCAGAACAAAAGAACAAGTGTGAATGAGTAATCCAGAGCCTGGATCACATTTGGCATTGTCAAAACGGAAGCTCTTAAAGTTCTGCTGAGTAAAATAATAGCATCTAGCCAGAGTGGGATAAACAAGTTCTTGTGAAAGCATTTTGCAGCTTTTTTTTTGTTTGTTTTGTTATTTCATTTCAGTAGAGGACTCTACTTCAAACTGTGCTTTTACTATATCTGTGTCAATTAAAAACAGACTTTAAAAATGGTTTGCTTTTAGGAAGATGAGAAAATATAATTGCTAGGCTAAGTAATCACTGTTCTGTACTTTATCCAGATGCTCTTTGGAAAGCATTGGTTTATGATGGGAATATTTATTGAGACTCAGAGGTAGGTAACAGTCAAGGATGTTTTCCCTAAATTTTTCTGTCATTCAAGGCTAAGAATAGAATATATCTCTTCTAATTAGGAACACTATATTTGAAATGCCTTTGCTGGCCTAGACAGGAGTTTAATTAAAGCAAAATAAATATTCCTATCCCATCATTTTATATCTACTTTTGCATACGTGCATGTTTTTTTAATTTGACTGTTCTGTTGTACATGACCCTTTGTCTATAAGCATTCTGGTAACATTGAGAACAGAGACATTCAGCACTTCAGCAGAACATGCAGACAACATTTAAGGACAGTTTGTTTCCTTAATGTAAATTTCTGATGTAGTAATGCAAATCATCAGTATTCCAGTTGCATTTGTTGTGCTTCTTGTATCCCTCTCCAGCTACTTCTTCCAGTAAATCATGAAAAATATGAGTTCTAGGTTCAGAAATACATTTTATTGAAATTTTATTCTGCAATTTTCAGAATTGAACATATATTATGTAAATTCCAGTAGGGTTATTTTTAAAATGCCAAGTGTAGATGATGTATTTATTAGTTTTGCATTAAATCAGAATGCAAATAAGTGTGATACTAATTATTCACAAGTCTATTCGTTGGGGTATTCATTAGACAAGTGACCTCATCTCTTGCTTAGAGGAATTGACATAATGCTGGTTTTAAGAGTTGTGCATTAATTTTTTAAAATGATTTTTCAATGTGATACACTAATTTTCTACAGTTGCTTTTGAAAACTAAGAAATAGGAAATACTGGGGTGGGCAAATCTGTTTCGAAATTTTGTTAATGAGAGTGTTTTTATTATTCTCTGATCATTTCTAGATATTTTGTATCCCTCTGAAATAATAATACACTGTGTTGGTTTTGTATTTTTAAATGAATAGCTTCATTTTCTATTTCTTTTTTTTGCTATTTGCTTGTGTAGTAGAGAACAATCAGTGCAGTGTTTCTGTTTTTCTTAATTTTATTTTATTCCTTTTTAAAACTTATTTTTTATTTATTACTCTGCAGGACACAGCAGGTTTTAACACCCCCCTTCTGAGACCTCGTGTGATTGGAGAATGGGTTGGCCGTGAAGAGAATGATGCAGATCCACTGGCTGCTGAGATGCTGCAGCCACCAATACCAAGAAATAAAAACGAACAGTGGGACAGTGAGGATAGCAGCAGCCCTGGAGGAAGGTGGGATTTTGGTTCAGCCTAAAAAATACTGGAATTTATCAAGCAGAGATGTCTTTTTAACACCCTGTTTCTGAGACCAGAATGCAGGTCTTTTAAATTCCCATGTCATAACGTGGTAGCACGCAGAATGAGTGGAAGACATTAATCCATGGCTGGTTTCTTATCATGTTTTTGTATCTGATTAACTTTATACTCATTTGCAATCCCATGGTTTTATTCCCAGGTGTAAAGTTAAGGGTATGTTGGCATGGTTGGGGGTCCATTATGTAATAATTTTGTGGTGTTTGTCTTCATTCCACTACTTCAGTCCTTTCTGTCTTTCACCGATTGGCAGTAGCTGGTTGTTAATCTTCTTGACTCCACTTTAGTGATAAATCTGATTTTCTTATTTAAAGGAAAAATAGATAAGGGAAACAGTATCTATGTTAATTTTAACATGACAAATCAATTTTCAGTTCTGATACTTAGCATTGTGGTGCAAGTAACAATTCTTTCTCAAAGAGAAAATTGTATTCTCTGCAGCAAATAACTTTTGATGATTTGTTGCACTTGACTGGGGGTTAGGAGGAGTATGTTTGTTAATGCACTTCAGCAACATGGAAGAGAATGTAATTTTTACAAGGATTCCACTTTCTATGACTTAAACACAGCTGTTTATCGCAGGAAATGTTTACAACCTTTCTCTAAAAGGGATTGATTCCTTTTTTTAAAAACAAAAACAAAACCAAAACACCTACTGTTCTCCCTCATCCCTGTAGCCTTAGTACTTGGTTGTTACTAGTACTCTGACTTCAGCAGACACCTTTCTTTTCCCCTTTTTCCCTTTTAAGAAGTCAAAAACTCTGTGCTTGCCCTCTGAAAAGGTGTAAGGCACTGTGTCTGCCCTGTGCTTTCTGCACTGGGATTCACCTCCTTGTCACAAGGAAACTGGTCTGTCACTTGCTGGACTCTCTTAGAGGCTTCATTCATTAACTTTCCTTGCATGTTGGGAAGGTTTATTATCCATAAGTACTTTTGTCTTCTTTTAATTAGATTATTGTGGGGGAAGCTGCAACTACTACTATTTCAAAGGAGTAGTAATGATCCCTCAGTCAGACACCAGACTGGAACCAGGAGAACTCAGATGCTGGGAAAGTAATGGAGCCAGCAAACAGGACTGCAGCTTGGTTGTGAGGGCTTGGGTTTCTTTTTCATAAGGCCAATAAAGATACTAAAGAAAGGCCTGTTCTACATTGCTGAGCAAATTGAAGATATTGTATCCCTTCTCTCAATGGGAAGGAGAGGAAATAAGGATCTCTGTCTAATCTTTAGAAGGGAGCAAAAAGGTTTAGTTCTGAGTAGCAAAGATTATTCAAATCCGTGTATTTTTCTCTTTATAAAGGGTGGTACAAACTGTGAGAAACCTCACAGCTAATGCTATAATTAAAAAATGTATTTAATGGCTTTGAGAATGCTTTTGGGAAGTCTTGCTGAGTATCATGACAAAATCATGTTGCCTGGCATATGAAATAAGGAGAGTATGAGGTACTTGATGCCAGGAAAGACTCCTGGTCTGTCTTAGTTTTTAGGTGCAGAAAGTACTGAAGACCTGTTGAAAAATATGTATCATTAAGTGTGAACACTGTTTTAATGATTTACATTTGGATGACTGATTTTATGGCTGGGGTGATTTTTGCTTAATTAGCATTTCATCAGGTTTAGTAAGACTTTTTTTAAAAGCTACAAAAGTCTTGCAAAATTGTCACAGAATTGCAGAACTTCAAGATAGTGGTGATATGAAAATTGACGAAATGTATATATGGAAGTTTAGAAGACCCTCACTGATCAAGGTTAATCTGAATATTTAGTATTCAATATTTAATAACTAATATTTAATAAAAATTTTCTTTTAGGTCTGATTCAGCCTTCCTGGGAATCTATATACTACTAGCAGAATTTGGAGCTGTCTATAACCCAAATGCATGGAAGAAGTAATAGTTTACTTTTAATGTAGCATCCAAAATCAGTGGGAATAATTTGAGTTTTGTGAGATTAAATGAAACTCTTTGAAGAGTGATACTGTTTCCAGTTGTAAAGAATTTCATTTATCTACTTCATAGTTAAAAGTATCATTGACTCATAGAATCACAAAATGGTCTGGGTTGGAAGAGACCTTAAAGATCATCTAGTTCCAATGCCTCTGCATGGACAGGGAAGCCAAGAGCCTAAAATAATTCAATTACATTTTTACCTGGCAACTGAAAGAGGGTGCAGTTTAAAATTCACATTTAATGTTTCAAATTATATCTTGTTAGAGTTGATTTAGCAATGCTTTTAATAAAAAATGATAGTTAATTGATCACTAATTATCAGGATTTATGTTATAAGCCAACAAACTCTCACAGCACATCCTAATCTTCATTTACAGTGTAAGAACAGGAAAGTGAAAACTAATTGTTTTTTTCCAGGCAATACATTTTTTTACTTATCACTAAACATAAGAAAATGCTTCATAGATTAAATACTATATAAATAGCCATAGGATTAGACATTGACAGATCACCTGTTTGCCACCAGTGTCACTCAGCCACCTCTCTCTGTGTTGTTTTCACAGACCATTGCATACAAGTTTTTTTCGGGTTTTTTGATCCATTCAGTAGTGGACAGTGGGAAATTACCATTATTTCCTCCTTGAAAACACACATTCTTGTGATGATGAGCAATGGAAGCACACTTTACATATCTTATTACTTAAAAAAAGAAGCAGAATTGATGGTGAGCCACTGAAAGGAGATGTTTCACTACTACTTTGACTGGAAAATAGTGTAGCCAGTCCGAGGTGGATGTGTGAGTGACGTCTTGTCAAACTAGTGGTCACATTTTTGCCCTTTATGTGCTCAATTGCTACAGAAGAAATACTGTATTTGTCACCGGTTTTGTACTGCTTTCTGTAGCTGCTTTAAGGAGGCAAGACAAAGTTTTAATATGAGATAAGGGACCATATAAAAGTGCTGATGGCAATTCTGCTGGTACTGAGCTCATCTTTCAAAAATTTGAACACCATGAAAATAGGATTAAACTCATTTCCAAGTCACTATTAGTAGTCTTCTACATGAAAAATTTCCCGGAGAAATTCCGAGAAGAAGCAAGGTTCCTGGAAAGCATCCTCAAGGGATACTCTGTGGCCACAGTGCGGAATTTGAGCAATTTTTAATGTGATGCTCTTGTTTCTTAGAGCCTGAAATGAACTAGAGCTTGCAGAGGTCCCATCCATTACCTGGTGTCCTAAACCCAAAGCCCGTTCTTCATCTCTAAGGTCCCCTTTGTCTTATTAGCCTTTATCTTTGGAGTGGGAAATGAACTATCATTGAGTCTATCAAATTTCATATATTTGGAATAGATTTGCCTACCTGCAATAGACTGTAACACAGTCTGAGGTGCTGCTGATACCCTCATGTAGGGGCCCAAACTTCTGTTCTATTGTCTATATGTTGATACTGTAAGGAATGGGAAATTGCTCACTGGATCCAGTCCTGTTTGTATTTTCTGCTAACTTCTGTGTCTTTCCAGTTGTCTGTTACTTGGGGTAAGGATGTAAGTCAACAACCAGGAGAACTGTTGTAACTATAGAGTCCTTAATTCTGTGGGGCTGTGATAACATAACCACTCAAAGAGCAGTTTTTTGTTGCCAGCTTTGTGTCATAACAGTACTGATCAGTAATTGACATCCTGTTGTTCTGCATATGTGGCTTATTGAGACAACCAGCTGGTTTACGTGTGATCTGATAGTGTTAACCTTCATGGACCATGGTAATGTGACAAATATGTGACATATTTTGTAGTGAGCACGAGTAAGAGAAAGTTGTTTTTTCCTCCTTTGCAGCTTAAAAATGGAGCCAAAGACCAAAGGACTAAAACAACAACAGCAGCAACATAAGAAATTGCTGGCTGCCATGCTCTCTCAGGACTCCTTTGATTCTGCTCAAAGCACAGCCCCATCTGTAACTGAAGAAGATATTGACAATGAAGATGATGCAATGGAACTGCTGGGTAACTGTAAAAAATTATGTGTATTTTCTGACAGTCTTTAAATTATAGGTTAATATCTGATCAAACATAGCTTACTTTGAAACTGCTCCCTATGTTTGAAGCTAAAGTATCCAGCAGCTGTGTAAAGGTTCTTAGGGTTAAACTTGCAGCTTTCAGGAGTGAATGAAATGAAGACTGTATATGTGTGTAAATAAACAGCCAGCTGCATCAAAATTCCATGAAATACCAAATGCTTCAGGTACTTAAAGTAATTAATTTGATTTCCTACATAAATCACTTACAGCTCCTACTTGGAAGATGTATTTATTAATGTAACAAAGAGCAGAATCAGCTTCACTGGCTTTCATCTGGTTCTTTCTTTTCTTAGCTGCATCGTAATTCTCACTTCACTGAATTTTACTTGAGACTTGCTAGCTACAAATAGCTTACACAATGTAATTTTGTAACCTCTCCAGAGGATTTAATTGTAATTTTACAGTTGCCTGTATTACATATTAAATTGTACTCTAGAAGGCTCTATGCTTAATGGTTCCTCCCTTTTCTAGAATTACTAGTTGCAAAAGGAGGGAAATTGTTGAAGAAACATTACTAATAGTCTTTTTTTTCTGCCATTTTTAAAAGCTTCAGTGTAAGATGCTTAAAAGGTACTAATGAATTTCAATTTTTTTTTTTACCAGTTTTTGCTATATACAACTTGGGATCAAAGCATGCAAATTATGCAATCTAAGGATAGCTCAGCATTCTTACATGTACAAATTCTGTCACAAATTACTTGTTTCAGGTTGGACCTTAATCTAAAAATCCAAAACCCACATGGTGCTCTGCTCTGATTCTGTTTTATTCTTATTGCTTCCTCACTGTTGAGGTTGGGGGGACTGCTGGAAATACCTATCAGCAACCTAGACCAGGTTGCTCTGAGCATAGGACAGATGGGTTTTCACTCTCCAAAGATGGAGACACTACAATGTCCCTGGGCAGCATGTTCCAGTACTTGACCATGCTCATGGTAAAAAAGTCTTTTGTTATGCTTAAATTATTGTGAGTTAGTAGGTAATTAATAGATTGTTTCTTTATTTTAGTATTTTTTTCAGTAGTTTTAAGTTTGCTGCACGCATTTGATTTTACAAGAAAGAAGAGAGAACAGCCTGGGTCACTCTGGTGTCACAGTGGGTCAATTAATTCTTTGTGTTTGAAGGAAGTCACAGTGTGACTGGGCTTGAGGTCTTCATGGAATCAGTTTGTATTTCCAGAACTAATCCTTGGGTTCCGGTGAAGGCCATAATTAGTCTGTAGCTACATTACCTCCATATTTCCTTCAGCAATTTACAGCTCTTTCCGATTTTATCAATATGACATAAAAAGAAGCTGATTTAGGTGTCTTATACTGGCATAAACCACAGGACTCCTCTAGGATTCTGTGGCATCTGAAAGGTACAGTAGGTCAGTGTGTGTGTGTGATATTATTGGCCTCATTATGTATAAAATACAGAACAGAATCTTTTGTTAATTTATGTGGAGACACTTAGATCCCCAAATGTATCTGGAACCATAAAGGGAGTTTAAAGAAAATTTTATTTTCCACTGTCTTGATGTTTGGGCAGCATTTTATCTGTGCACAAAGAAATGCTTTGGGTCTTTTAGTTTGAGTTTTGTGCTTGGGGTTGTGTTTTTTTAAGAGTCCGCTCTGGTTTGTGCCATGCATCATGGTATGTTTGATGAGTTTCCATGGTTATAGTGATTATAATATTGCCATGTAACTGCCACTGATAGAAAGTTCAAAATGTACAGCTTGCTGTTGAAATTGCTGTGCCTCTGAAAGACTGGCTTTTATTTTATTCTGACTTTCCAATTTGTTGACAGTTATGTGTATGTTTTTTATTTGATTTAATGGTTATTTTACATCTTGCAGAACTGCTTGAACCTTTGGGATCTGAAAAAATATTACACAGGAAGGGTCTTTTATTTTGAAGGAAAAAAGACTTAAGTTTCTATCCGCAAACTTAGGTATTTTTCATCACTATAGTTTCCAGATCAGTAGCTGTTTGTAACTAGCATTGATTTTTTTTAACATGTACTCCATTAATCCATTATCTGCTTTGATGCTTTTTACACTGCTTATATGCAGTATAACTAATTTCAAATAATGGCTTTCTGCCATCACTGAACTGCAGGGCATTGTTGCATACAACCACTTGACTTGTTCCCTTTAGAGTTCAGTATTTGTTGTTTATTAAGTCCTTTCTTAAAAAATTACTAAACCTCATGCTTTAAAATCTGGATACTGGGAATAAAAATTCTACTATTTATAGCAGATGATTTAAATGCACACACTAGTTTTTTGCGGAACACAAACTTCCATCTTTATGTGTGTTCAAGAGAATAATTTTCAGAGTTCAGTTTGTTTATTTAGGTGTTAAAAGCATGAAACTGGCAGTTGGTATATTTTATTTTTTTTTAGAAAAAGCCTTCTACTACTCGCATCAGAATTGCCAGTGCAGGTTTAGCTAGAATGAAACATTTTAAATTGAAGAAACAATTAAGCTGTTATACTTCTGAAGAATCCATTTCAAAAGAATGTAGATATGCAAAGATGGAAAAGAATAGTATGTGACTACATTCTGATTTCAGTTATCACTCTAAAACAGAATCATAGAGTAGTCTGGGTTGGAAAGGACCTCAAGGATCATCTAATTTCAACCCTGACTGCATGGGCAGGACACCTTCCACTAGCCCATGTTGCTCCAAGCCCTATCCAGCCTGGCCTTGAACACTTCCAGCATCCACAGCTTCTCTGAGCAACCTGTTCCAGTTTCTTACTACCCTTACAGTAAATAATTTTTTCCGAATATCTCATCTAAATCTGTCTTCATCCAGTTCAAGGCCATTCCTGCTTGCCCCATCTCTACATGTTCTTGTAAAAACTCCCTCTCCAGCTTTCCTGTAGGCCCCTTCAGGTGCTGGAAGGCTGCTGTAATGTCTCCCTGGAGCCTGCTCTTCTCCAGGCTGAACAACACCATCTCTGTCAGCCTCTCTTCCTAGGAGAGGTGCTGCAGCCCTCTGATCATCTTTGTGGCCCTCATCTGGCCTCACTCCAAAAGCTCCCTGGCTTCATGTTGGGGACTCCAGAACCGGACACAATACTTGGAAGGGAAAAATCACCTCCCTTGAGTTGATGGCCACTCTTCTTTTGGTACAGCCCAGGAGCTTCTTTTGGTGGAGCCCAGGATACGGATGGCTTTCTGATGCCGACTCATGTTGAGCTTTTCATCAACCAACACCCCTAAGCCCTTCTCCTCGGGGCTGTTCTCAATCCATTTTCTGACCAGCTTTGTGATACTGTCTGAATGCTTAGGACATCTGTTAACACACTGGCAACATTCTAAGCGTGGTCAGTAGTGCAGGTGGATGAAATGGGTTACTGGCAGATAGTGGAAAGGATCCTTCTGACTTTAAAAAGTTGAAGTATAACTGTAAAATCACAAGTATTGTAAATGCAAAAGTGTAAAACATTTAAGGTCTGTGATTGAAAATTATACCCATCATAATGCCCAAGTATTGTGTTTTGTAAATTTACTTGGGAGATGAAGTTGCTTTTTGTAAACTGCAGTCCTTTTGGAATTCCATGCCACTTGGACATTAGATATCTTTTGTGTTTGGCTGAAGTCCACTGAGACTTTGAAGTGATTATTACCTCAGAATCTCACTGATGTCAATTGGAGAGGAATGAACTGTATTTTCTCTGAAGTTGAATGGAATAGTGATTGAACAGTCACCAAAGCATGATTCATTTAATTAAAAAAAAATGTTGGATGAGGCAATAACTCGGTATCTCGTAGTCTACTCCTTACATGGTCTATACTGCTTTTCTAATAAGTCTCTGAGTGCTTTAATGGAAGAGTGTCCAATCTGCAGTGCTCTCAATACATTTTCTCTGGTTCAACAGACATTCTTGATTACCCTGTTTCCTAGAGGTCTTTGGCAACATGCAGGAAACAGACTCTAGACCTGGTAAGTTATTTTGTTACCAGCAGATTTTTCCTCTTTGTTGTGTCTCCCAGCTGGACAAAAACTTTTACTCTGTTATGTGACTAGAATACATGATTTGCCCGAAGAGAGGCCCTGGAAAAGGTGGTATGTGAGCTGATGTACATCTTCAGAACAGTTTCCTGGCCTGCAGCCTGTTTTGTTGGGGTTTAAGTGAATGATTGTGTGGGAGAAAGCTGTGTGGATTTCTCATCATGTCCCTTTTTGATGACTCTTCTTTTTGGAAGCTATTGGGAAATTGGAAACATTACCAATTAAGATCTGCTTTATATTGAATGCCCAGGAGCTGACATTAATGGGAGACAGTGGTCCTCTTCTGCATGCAGAGACTGGACTGGAATATAAATTGCAAAGTTTTTGGTGGCAGATTTAGTGTACTGGTGCAAGAATATGCTACAGGTCTCCATTAGAAGGGCGCTTAGACTCCATCAGGTGGGATTTTAAATACCTTTTGAAGTGAAAAATACAGGTTAGCATAGATAATCTTACATCCCTTCAGATGTTGTGATCCCTAAGTTGCACAGTAGCGGACAGACCTCCAGTTATAGCATGGATCCTGCTGTGCTAAGGATTACCAGCATTACACACCTTAGAGTTCTTAGAAGGAAATAATTTAGTTTATTTTGCCTTATAAGGATTTCATTCAGCATTTCTTCTGTCAAGCAAAAAGATGTTCACAACATGGTGGTTCACTTTTAAGAGAAGACCATGCAGGTGGTGTAATTACCAGATGTCCAGTGGGAGATGCCTACAGTCCTCTCCCTTACAACTAGCAGGCTAACTTTATCCTGCAGCCAAGTGGTATGTCCAGTACAGCATAGCATACCACAGACCTGTGTCTGCTTAGCTCTATTGTTGTGTGGATCACAAACTCCCATTGTACAATGGCCCTCAGGACTGAATCACCATCAAGCAGGAAAATCAGTGCAGCACAGTATTTCCACACCAATGGAAGAGTTTGGAAAGTGATAACAGCAGTGTTGTCTTATGTTCTTGTCACAGAATGCTGATTCTTTACACTCAATGCAATAAAAAACATTAATGTTCTCAGATTCCAAGAAAATATTTAGCAAGGTAGGATTACGCATTATTTTTCTTTAAAAAAAATAAGTGCAGAGTCATTCATCTCACAGTATGTCTTGAAAAATGAAGTGAAATGTCCTTGTATGCATGACTTGAGTATCTGCATCACTACTGTCCTCCTGGTGAAATACTTGAAAAAAAATTTACTGTGTAGATAATTACTTGCAGCTTCATTTCCAGTTCTACATTCTTTCATTTCTAATGTCTTATCATGTGGTGGTCGTAGCTTTTGTAAATCTGCTCATGTGAAGTTTGCTCTTTCCATTAAATTTTGTTAGTGGAAAGAGGATGTATGCTTTGTTTCCAAAAGAGGAAGATGGGGAAAGCACATTTTTATTGCTTTTTTTTTTTTACTTGCATTACTTACCAAAGTCTGTAAAGCATTCACATAACTGTGTGCTCCTTGATGAAGCAAAAAAGGATTGTTAGTGCTCTGTGGATGATATCACTAATATGAATGAAATATCTTAAGTTTCCCTTTTGCAAGATGTATTTGGCTTTCTAAGTGAATAGAAATTTGACATTCAGTGGCTCTTTCTTTAGATCATGATGTGGAAGATATAGTTCACCCTAGTTTGAATAGAACTATTTGATTCGAGGAAAAATATCAATAAATATAATTTACTGTTATCACAATTTCTGAAAGGTCAGATCTTCAGTCTTCCATTTATCTTCCTTTTATCTTCAATCTTCTATTTGTATGATAGGCAGTTTCTGGTAATCTTGCTTACCAGTTGCTCTGAAACTCCAGGAAGGTTTAGAATTTGACCAGATGATGAACATCTGAAGGCAGCTGTTCCCAAAAGATGTTTTCTTTCTCTTTGTGGGTTAAGCCCAGCAAGCAGCTAAGGACAACAGAGCCCTTCACTCATTTATTG
>JAAWXA010000005.1:8560926-8594804 GCA_038090715.1 Florisuga fusca | reverse complement strand
TCCACTGAGACTTTGAAGTGATTATTACCTCAGAATCTCACTGATGTCAATTGGAGAGGAATGAACTGTATTTTCTCTGAAGTTGAATGGAATAGTGATTGAACAGTCACCAAAGCATGATTCATTTAATTAAAAAAAAATGTTGGATGAGGCAATAACTCGGTATCTCGTAGTCTACTCCTTACATGGTCTATACTGCTTTTCTAATAAGTCTCTGAGTGCTTTAATGGAAGAGTGTCCAATCTGCAGTGCTCTCAATACATTTTCTCTGGTTCAACAGACATTCTTGATTACCCTGTTTCCTAGAGGTCTTTGGCAACATGCAGGAAACAGACTCTAGACCTGGTAAGTTATTTTGTTACCAGAAGATTTTTCCTCTTTGTTGTGTCTCCCAGCTGGACAAAAACTTTTACTCTGTTATGTGACTAGAATACATGATTTGCCCGAAGAGAGGCCCTGGAAAAGGTGGTATGTGAGCTGATGTACATCTTCAGAACAGTTTCCTGGCCTGCAGCCTGTTTTGTTGGGGTTTAAGTGAATGATTGTGTGGGAGAAAGCTGTGTGGATTTCTCATCATGTCCCTTTTTGATGACTCTTCTTTTTGGAAGCTATTGGGAAATTGGAAACATTACCAATTAAGATCTGCTTTATATTGAATGCCCAGGAGCTGACATTAATGGGAGACAGTGGTCCTCTTCTGCATGCAGAGACTGGACTGGAATATAAATTGCAAAGTTTTTGGTGGCAGATTTAGTGTACTGGTGCAAGAATATGCTACAGGTCTCCATTAGAAGGGCGCTTAGACTCCATCAGGTGGGATTTTAAATACCTTTTGAAGTGAAAAATACAGGTTAGCATAGATAATCTTACATCCCTTCAGATGTTGTGATCCCTAAGTTGCACAGTAGTGGACAGACCTCCAGTTATAGCATGGATCCTGCCGTGCTAAGGATTACCAGCATTACACACCTTAGAGTTCTTAGAAGGAAATAATTTAGTTTATTTTGCCTTATAAGGATTTCATTCAGCATTTCTTCTGTCAAGCAAAAAGATGTTCACAACATGGTGGTTCACTTTTAAGAGAAGACCATGCAGGTGGTGTAATTACCAGATGTCCAGTGGGAGATGCCTACAGTCCTCTCCCTTACAACTAGCAGGCTAACTTTATCCTGCAGCCAAGTGGTATGTCCAGTACAGCATAGAATACCACAGACCTGTGTCTGCTTAGCTCTATTGTTGTGTGGATCACAAACTCCCATTGTACAATGGCCCTCAGGACTGAATCATCATCAAGCAGGAAAATCAGTGCAGCACAGTATTTCCACACCAATGGAAGAAGATAAGGTTTTTTAGTCAGAGATAGTGATCGCTTCTTTAGTGAGTCATGGGAAAGTGATAACAGCAGTGTTGTCTTATGTTCTTGTCACAGAATGCTGATTCTTTACACTCAATGCAATAAAAAACATTAATGTTCTCAGATTCCAAGAAAATATTTAGCAAGGTAGGATTAGACATTATTTTTCTTTAAAAAAAATAAATGCAGAGTCTTACAGTATGTCTTGAAAAAT
This sequence comes from Florisuga fusca, assembly GCA_038090715.1. Lineage (NCBI taxonomy): Eukaryota > Metazoa > Chordata > Aves > Apodiformes > Trochilidae > Florisuga > Florisuga fusca. The sequence continues at coordinate 8,593,236 of JAAWXA010000005.1, read as the reverse complement.
CAAGTGAAATGTCCTTGTATGCATGACTTGAGTATCTGCATCACTACTGCCCTCCTAGTGAAATACTTGAAAAAAAATTTACTGTGTAGATAATTACTGGCAGCTTCATTTCCAGTTCTACATTCTTTCATTTCTAATGTCTTATCGTGTGGTGGTCGTAGCTTTTGTAAATCTACTCATGTGAAGTTTGCTCTTTCCATTAAATTTTGTTAGTGGGAAGAGGATGTATGCTTTGTTTCCAAAAGAGGAAGATGGGGAAAGCACATTTTTATTGCTTTTTTTTTACTTGCATTACTTACCAAAGTCTGTAAAGCATTCACATAACTGTGTGCTCCTTGATGAAGCAAAAAAGGATTGTTAGTGCTCTGTGGATGATATCACTAATATGAATGAAATATCTTAAGTTTCCCTTTTGCAAGATGTATTTGGCTTTCTAAGTGAATAGATATTTGACATTCAGTGGCTCTTTCTTTAGATCATGATGTGGAAGATATAGTTCACCCTAGTTTGAATAGAACTATTTGATTCGAGGAAAAATATCAATAAATATAATTTACTGTTATCACAATTTCTGAAAGGTCAGATCTTCAGTCTTCCATTAATCTTCCTTTTATCTTCAATCTTCTATTTGTATGATAGGCAGTTTCTGGTAATCTTGATTACCAGTTGCTCTGAAACTCCAGGAAGGTTTAGAATTTGACCAGATGATGAACATCTGAAGGCAGCTGTTCCCAAAAGATGTTTTCTTTCTCTTTGTGGGTTAAGCCCAGCAAGCAGCTAAGGACAACAGAGCCCTTCACTCATTTATTGTTCCACAGTATATGGGGGTGGGGAGAAATTGGAAGAGGGAATCCAGGTAGAGATAAAGATAGTTTAATAATTTAAAGGAAGAAGAAAGAGAGAAATAGCAAAATCAAAATAAGTGATGGCAAAGCAATCACGCATCCCCTCCCACAAGTATATCCAATGCCTAGCCAGTCCCCAGGCAACAATTATTTTGGGAAAAAGCACCATAAGTCTTAAGCTCTGACTACAACATCATATGGCATGAAATATCTCCTGGGTCAATTCAGGTCAGCTGCCCCAGCTCTCTGCCCTCCCAGCCTCTTGCTCCCCACACTGTGAGATAGAGGGAGAAACAGAGAAAGCCTTGACTCTGTGCATGCACCATTCAGCAATAGATAAAAAATGCTGATATATTATCAACACTGTTTAGGTTACACTCAAACACATCTAAAACACAGCAACATGTGGGCAGCTATGAAGAAAATCAACTTTCTTCCATCCAGACCCTGACTTTACCTTAAGGATATTTTACCAAGTAACTATTCTCTCTTTTAAGATTTAAGAGGTTGAATTGATACGGTAGAAGTTTTCTTCTACTCTCTCTGGTGTCTCCAGGTTCATAGTTCTAATTTCTTTTGGATATAATGACTTCTTTTCTCCTCCTGAGGGAGGTGGGTAAGTGTGCAGTTAGATCTCTTTCAACTGTTCTCCAATTTGATATTGTCTTTCACTTACAGCTGGTTCTCTTCTCCCCATGGATGCTTTAAACCATAATTACAGAATCATAGAATGGGTAGGGTTGAAAGGGACCTGAAAAATCATCTAGTTCTGACCCCACCTCATGGGCAGGGACACATCCCATTAGATCAGGTTGCTAATGCCCCGTCTAGCATGCTCATCCCCAACCATAATTGTGATGGATCAGTTCATCTTGTGGTGCTCTGCTAAAAGACAGCACCATCAGGGGGAATCTTTTATTTGACCTGAGTTTAAGCAAAGCTGTAACTGATTATTCAAAGAACAGGGATTTGGTGTTTAATATCTTTAAAAAAATGGAATCCTGCTCTTTAATTATACTGTCAGTAGTACTACAGGTGTCTGATATTTATATAATGTTTTTAGACTGACAATAACTTTTACTAAGCTTAGGAAATTCTATAGTTTGTTTAAGAAGGTGTTTGTGAGGTTAGAATAAATTATGAATTCATTTAGTCACTTACTGCAACACTTGTGTAGTTATTTCTGGTGTCATAAGCATAAAATGAGTTGAAACTGAAGCTCATTGTGCTTCACATTGCTAAAGGGAAAATGCAGAGAGAAAATCAATTATAGCTACAGATACTAGATTCTCTTGAATTGAAATGAGTTACCTGAGCTAATAAAAAGCTTCAAAAGAATTACCTACTTTCAAGAAATTGATGTGTGCTGAATATCATAATGTGCAGTAGTCTAAAATGTAATTTGTTTATATTTTATGCAAGGAAGCAAAGCTTATTTTCAGCCTAAAGAACAGCACAGGGACACTGTGTAATTGTATTCCCCTGACTGTTCAGATCAGAGACCTGAGGGTCTGTACTACTGTAGCATTTTTATGGCCTGTATGCCTGGATTTCTCCTAAAGGAAGAAGGGGAACAGAGCAACGTGGTCTAGATCACTCATGATGGTCTGATATTGAACCCAATATCATGGGATCAGACTGATACCTTTCTAAACTTGCAGTTCTGATGTTTAATGGCTGTGAAGACACAGAGATCCCTTTAGAGAAGCTGTAGAGGGAAGCTTCTTCCCACGCTACCACCATTTTATAAGACAAAAATGTGATTCTCACAGCCAACTCTGTTCCCCAATCTTATTTCTCTGCCCATTTCCAGATGTGCAAAGCACATCAGGTGGTGGGCAAATTGTAAATAGCTGTGGTTAAGTCAAATGGTGTATTTTAGGTAATGTTTCAAGGTATAAAGTTTGAGGTAGTTTTTTTCCATGACTTGAGTGTAGCGGTTTTGTGGAACAGATTGCCACAGAAAATTGTGTAGACTACAAGTGTAAGCATGCAACACTAGATAAATTAATGGAAGATAGATCAGTGCCACTTTACTCAACATGTTTTTTGGTACATTCTCTATCTCAGTCAGGAAACTGCAGGTAACTGAAAGGATATTTACTTACTGTCTGTATGCTGCTGGCTATTTTGAATCAGGACACTATGCTAGCTGCTCCTCAGGTTGGACCCAAGGCGAATACTTCAGGTACCTTGATGTCTCAAACAATTTGTAATTATCTCATGGTTTAAAACTAGCTCGGCAATTAAACCAAATGACAGATGCTCTCTATTAAACCCCTCCCCTCCCTGATAAGGAAAGGAGTGAGAATAAGGGAGACTTATGGGTTGGAAACTAAACTACACAGCTTTAATGAAACAGTAATGATAAAAAGGAAAAATTACTGAATATATACAAATATACAGGAAAACTGATACCACGTTCGTCCCCACTTCCCCCCAATAACTATCACGTCACCACGGAGGCTGCAGGGCAGCCCTGGGAAAGTCCAGGCTGGACTCCTGGGGTCAGGAGCAGTCGGGAGCTGGAGGCAGGAACACACAGATTCAGGCTGGCATGGATCAGGACCACAGGCAGACGAATGGATGGAATCCTCCCAGGATGCTGAAGCACACAGGGACAGGTGGAGAAGGGGAAGAAGGAAGGCATTTGACCCTCGTGATCCCTCAAATTTATACTGAGTATGATGTGTATGGAATAGAATACTCTATTTGGTCAATTTTGGTCATTTATCTCCTAGCCATGGGCTAGGATTTTATGCATACATGTCATGAGGAACCAAGTATCTACTACATTTCTGTCCTCTCTCCTTTGCACAACCAACTGTCTTTTGATGTGCAATGTAGCATTTGGGGGTCTTCATACAGGGTAGTCAAATATAGTTTGCCTTGAAAGTAAGGTAGTTTGCCTGGTAAATATTGTTTGAAGTTAGGCAATGTCTCTTCTGTATTTGCTATTTAGGTTATGCTATTAAGAGATCTCTTTGCTCCTAAATCACTCTTGAGTTCATATTGCATTAATTATTCCTGCTCTTAGTATGGGAAAATGACAGTTAAGTTAAGATTAATTCCCTGAGGGCTGATTCCTTGTCTCTCTTTCTTAAGAAAATGGACTGAATAATTTTGGCTTTTCTCTGGGCAGGAATGGGATGGCTTCTTGCTCATTCCCCAGTTTTCTGTCTCATCTGTCCCAACTGCTTTTAGTAAAAGGTGATGTAAAAATTGTGTGGATACTACTCCATTACTTCTCCATTATCCTTGGGTGGGTTTTTCCATTGTTAAAAGGCAATGCTCTGTGTCATTCAGATTAACTTGGCCTCTGTTTGCAGGGTAGTTTTTTGTCATGATATCACAGCATCCAAGGCTTATAGATGACAAGTCATATGATTTAGTAATATAACTACCATGAAAACTAGTACTAAAAATCAGTGCCCAATAAGTATTCATGCAGTGCAGTGGTAAAAAAAAAAAACAACAAACCCAAGCAGTATCAATACAACCTATTACTAAAATCCAGCTCTTTATTTTTGATTTGTGAGGTTATCATGTGCTAAAATGTTCCATCCAGTTTAGAAACTGGTATAATTTCATGCACAATTGTCACTACAGTTTGTTGATGCAGAGCTAATAGAAGGAACAATCAAAACATAGACAGACTCTGATAAGTTTCTGAAAGGCAGAAGATGAGAAAAGAATGCTGAATATCAGTTCATTACTTTGGAAATGAGTTAGAAATCTATTTGTTGCCTTGGACACTACCAGTTTATATCCAGAAGACTGATCACTTAGTGGTTAACATGTAGGTATTTGAGTTTGGATTCACACATTTGCAATGTGGATGTATAAGTATGAGAGAGAGGCTGAAATTTTTGCTGAGAGGAAGTAACTGGATCATGAGGTCTGTAAAACTTTGCCATTTTTAGTATGAGTCCTAGCGCAATGAAATTGGAGTTGAGAAGCACTGTAACAGCACTAGGGAATAACATTAGATCTTCACTAACACATTTTTCAGCAGAAGTGTGGATATTTCAGAATAACTACTATTCCTACTAGAAACTACAATGAACTAGTGCTTAAAACATTTGACATCTTTTGTAAGTGTAATATTGTCTACTAAAGCTAATATAATGAAATTAGAGAGAAGCATCCATGATTTAGAGTAGAAGTGATAGTATAGTTAGGAGGATGAAAGAGCCTTACTTTGCTGTTTTTCTCTGGCCTAGAACAAAACAACAACCAATATGACAAAATCTCATAAACAGACATGTGAGTCAAATGGCAAGTTCAGCTTTCCTGAAGGTCCAGCTGCTGCAGCAGGTCTCTCTGCTTGAATGTGATGGGATATAGCGGTTTTGAGATGGTCGTAAAGAAGCAGAGATCTTGCCTTTTTCATGAGGAGATTCACACTGTCCTTACAGCTTCTGTTTTCTTGTAGCCCTTCTGAAAAAAAAACCCCAAAACCAAACAAATGCCAAACAAACAAAAAACCCCAAACAAAACAACAACAAAACCCTGAAAAAACCCCAAACATAACAAAGCAACCAAAAAACCCCAAACAAACAAACCAAAACAAAAAAGGTGTTTAATGCGTGGAGTACTCTACGGGAGATTGCAGAAGTGATACTGCAGGAAGTCTAGCAGCTGAGAGCAGATGGCATCCCTTTTAAGACTGTCCAGCATAGATAACATTGGGATCCTACTCTTGGGGGGAAGCTGAGGGAGCTCTGTTTAGCGTGGAAAAGGAAGGCCTCAGGAAATCTAAGAGCAGCATCCCAGTGCCTAAGTGGAGACTCTTGAGAAAGTACCACACTCTTTTCTGAGGTACACAGCAAGAGAGTGACACTGGGCATAAATTGAAACAAGTGAGATTCTGATTAGATATAAAGGACAAAAAAACCCCAACAAACCATGGTATGTGGATATTTAACTGCTGGAACAAGTTCCCTGATTGTCACTAACCTTGGACTTCTCCAAGACTCAATTGGATAAAACCCTAAGGAACATGGCTGACCCTGTGTTGAGCAGGAAAGTGAGCCAGAGACCCGAGGTCCCTCCAAGCCTGATTGAGTCTTTAAATTGCTAGCATAGGGTGGCCCATGAAATATAACTTCATTGTAAATTGAAAATACTGAAAATGGAAGAATTAGAAACTTTATGTAGCTCCACAACTGAGTAAACTGCTGTGCATGTAAATGTTGTAGCTAGCAGATCACTGACTGAGGCACTGATGTTAGATCTAGACTTCAGAAGGAAAGTGAAATAGGTAATAAAATAAGATACTTTCTGTGTGACTAGAAAACATGCATAGGGGGTTTTAAATATTACATGCCTCTTGGATAACCTGTGTAGGAAGTATATCTGTCACGCACAGATGCACAAATTATTGCTCTTTTCTCTTATTCCTCTCATAACATATCTGTATTATGTAATAGAAAAAGTCAGTTTCAGTACTACAAGTGCAAGTTGAGCTTTTAACCAGCCAGTAGAAGATTACAAATTCAGTCATCCAGAATAGAGATTTATTTACTGATGAGAATTGTACTTTAGTGCTGCCAAAATTCTATCAGACCTCATGGTTATCTCCAGAACGTGGGAAGAAACAGAAACTGCAAGCTGATTTAGAACCAAAATGTCTATTTTTACTTAGAAGGAAAATGAGATGAAACAGGGAGAAGAGAAAGAAGTTGAAGAGTAGTGTCAAGATAAACAGAAGAAAAAAACATTTTATGCTGCATTTTAGAAGCGGGTACACTGAATTAGTTAATGTTAAAATATCCAGATAGGAAGTTAATATCAAATTACCTAGACAAGCATTTACAGTTGTAAATTCTGTTGTTTCCCTCCTCTGAGCCCTTAATGTGGACTGAAATATTTGAAATTACTTAAGTGAGAGCAAATGGCCTCTAATTTTTGCTTTCTCTTTAGAATAAGTAACATTTTAAAAAATGGTCGCAGGTTAGTAAGTAGTTTAGTAGCTGTGAGGGCAGTAACAGGAAGTTAAAATGAGGAGGTGCAGTGCTGTGCATAAAATTTAGTAGAACTAGGAAGTTTGACATATTTAGCCTGGAATGCACAGCAGATCGTTTTTGAGGGGAATAGGAGAATGCCAAGATAGATGGAAAAGTCAGTCGTCTGAGCATAAAGTTGAAGGCATCCCAGACTGTAATAGATATCTTCAACTAGAAGAAATAAATGCTTACTACCGGTTAGGTGAAAGTGTACTGTTAACACCTGGGCACCAGGTAGAACAATCCTAAAGGAAAAATTAAAAAAATCAGTGATTAACCAATAGAGAGCCTATGGGTTTATTTAGGCACAACCGGAAACTTGGTCTGGAAGTATAAAAGCTGATAAAATATGAGTGTATTCAGTGCAAATAAGCATCAAAAAGTTACACGTGCAGGCAGATAGAATCTTCACAATCAGGAACAACATCTGTCATGTCTCCAAAAGCTCTGAAGTAGACTATGGATAGTGCACTTAACCATGATGCAAGTGACAAGGCAATGTTATTCAACATGCAATTCATACAATAATTTTTAAAAGGGATATTGTGACCCATACAAAGCAGAGAGAGTGAGAGATGATGTCTTACAGTGGCATCTTACAGACAGACAGGTGTCTTGCAGAGAGATGCACAGTTGTGCTGCTCACTTCTGCAATCTGAAGAGTGAGTGCAGCATCGACATCTTGGGAAATGAGGAAAGAAGAAACAGAACCAGAGAAGACTAGTGCTAGGAAAGGTGTGTCAGAGCCTGAGAGTCAAAAAAACCTTGTCCCTTTCCACTGCTATACAGCCTAGTCAGAATACTTTGGAGCCTGTGCCTCAGCTTAGATTTTCAGTTTCATATTCTTCAAAAGTCATTAGCATGGTTATAATACTGCTGAGGCTGATATTTATTTATATTAAAACCAAATGGAAGTGGCGTTTTGCAAACATGAAAGTTCTTGTTCGGATTTGGTGAGGTTAAAATTGTTTAAGAAAATAAATAATTCAAAGGCAGAAGAAATTTTTGATGGATAAATAGTATTTTCCTTTAAATCAATGATGAACAAGCTATGTGAATGGGGAGCAATAATCACATCTGTTTCAGTATTGATGAAAACTAAAGTTTTTTACGTGTTTTGTATAAATCTCTTACAGAAACAAGTACTCATTAGTTTTATACAGTACAATGAATTTAATACAAGTGTGTTTAAAGGTTTATCTTTGGATGCAAACATAGCTCATGACTTACTGCTCTGCACAAGTATTTGGACAGACAGAAAATTCATTGCTCAAAAAGTCATGGTTTTATCTGAGAATCTTTTGTACAGGCTTAATCTTCTGCAGTACTCTTTAGTACCGACTCAGGCAAATACCATTGTCACCAGAGCTTGGAGGAGTTTGTTTCCAGTTCCAGAAGGGAGTCTCCTGTAACACATGCATCATTGAGAGCCTTGGAATGTGACTTCAGGTACTTTTCGTGTCCAGAGATGAGCACAATGCAGAGTGGACTGATGGTGCCTGAGTTAAAGGAAACTGCTTTTGGCAAACTGCTTCAAGGTGCTGCTCTATGTTTGCCCATCACTCTTTATCTCATTGGTGCTGCAATGATATCTTTATCTTGCACCAAGCATTTCATACTCTAAAATCATTCTAATATGTAGTCTGTGATTTCTGTTTACCCTGAAATTCCTATGGTAAATCATTGGGAATTATGTTTGGGTGAGCCTTCTGTCTGATAACCTTTTTATATCAATTTGCAGTGTTAAAACCAATGCAAAGCTAATTGTTTTGAATACTGCTGTGAACAAACTTAGGCTTTGACCCTGCAAATAGTCGTAATAAAACAAGGAGACTGTTTCTTAGAGACATTCTTCCAGACATTGTATGGACTGTTACATCCTTTTGCAACAGGATTAGACGCTAGAGGTTCAGCCTGGCATGCTTGTGTTCTCTGTTTCATTTTGAGTGTGCGAGAGTTTTCAGCTTACTGTAGAAAGCCAACATAAAAAAATGTGATTTACAGGTTCGAATAATTTATAAAGAGATTGCCTTTTAAACATGAAGCTAAAATAAAGAGCTAGATTAGTCACAGATTATTCTTTATAAACCTGTCTCACGGATTTTATAGTAAAACCAGAGACAAATATGAATGTTCGGGGTGAAAAAGAGAATGTTTCTCCAGTTTACAGATCTAATTCCACAGTCTGTTGGATGATTAAACAATCCTAGTGTCTAGCACGGGGATTAAATACGATTATTGATGGATTGATGAGGGTTTTGTGACGGCGGTGTTGTCCGGGGGAAGCTGTGCCCGCCAGAGGGCACTAGCGGTTTTCCTTATGGGTTGATTAATGTCAGTGATAGATTAGATTTAATCTATTTAAAAGGCAAAAAAAGTGCTTATTGTTGCAGGAGAAAAATACCATCGATACTTTTTTACAATGTGAAAAATCAGTATACTCTAAGCCTTTGGGTTTTGGTTGGTTGTTTTTTTTCCCCCTCCAAGAGTTATAAATAAAATAGATGCTTTATTTTAGTAAGAGATGTGTGCAAATTCACGCTGGAGGCTGCATATGACTGCAATAATTGATAAGCAGTTTTTAATTAATATCTTGTAGCTCACTACTATAACCTCTGACAAAATTCTTTTTTTATTTTTTTGCTTTTTTTACAATGAGTGTGAATGTAAGCCTCTGGCTGTAGATATATCCCCATCGTTTAAAAGAAACATGCAGAAGAAATGCGAAACAGATTTAGTTTTTCTTATTGCTTCATACAAGGAAGCAAACATCTTATCCTTCTGTATAATCAAGAAATGCGGTAATGTGTGGCAAAATTTAGACTTTGCAAACCTTCATTACAGCCTGTGTCAAAGAGGCTATCTTTGAAACTGTCCAGGTTTGTCCATTTTAACAAAATGTGGGGGGGGGGGTTTGCCAAATTTTCCAAGTCTAGGTCAGTGATCCTGTAAGCCTGTCGCATGACTCATCTAATCATACAAATTGTTAATATCTGGTTTATGTCATCTTGATTAGTGTAGAAGCAAGTGAACTCAAAGACCAGAACTTGTTAAAATGTGGCAGAATCATACCAACAGTTTCTGCTCCTGAAGACTGCTGCTGCCTGAAAATATTTGTAATTTATCACAGATTTTGTAAACCTGATGGCAAAGCATTTATCTCAGCATAAGGAAGGGAATAAATACGTAGAGCTAAGGATGATGAATTTAAATCTTTTCAACAAGGAACTTTATAGTTGTTGTGATGCATTTGAACTTAATTTTATAGCATTTGTAATCAACTTAGCATGTAGTTAGTTCTAGGTTTACCGATTGTGACATTTAGATAGTGATGGAAAATTATGTACAGAGCAAAATCCAGGCATACTGCTTTGTAACATGCTTAATCGAAGATAGATATCCTTGTTCAAAACTACGTTAGTTTTGTCAGAATAAATGAAATAATTCCCATGGGAAAAAGGAGATGTAAAACACAAACTTGTCGTCAAACTGGTCATCTTGGATTCATCTTTCTACTGCATAATTCATTGAATTCGTATTGTTTATCACAGAATAAGGCTTTAAAACAGTTTATGTGTAAAGAGCAGAAAAATAAACTCTCTGAACAAAAACGCACATGTACAGAAATTAAAAATTTGGTTTGGTGTCTCCAGCTTCAGCTCTTTCCAATTTTAACCAATTTGATACTTTCTCATTAAATTAAACTATTTTTTTTGTTGTTAACAGGACTTCTGTTCAGTTGGTGTATGCAAAAGACATACTGCATCGAAGTAATTGGGATAGTTTTTTTGTTTTTTTTTTTAATGATTAAAAGTAGTGATGTACATGCAATTTTTGTGATTAACTTAACAAAGTCTATGTTGACCATTGTAAAAACTGAGAAGTTAGTGATACAGCTGACTGTTTTCTTCTAAGATATTGTAGGGGTAATGAATTTAAAGGGCTTCCTTCTCTTTGCCAGAGCAAATTTTTCATTGTACATGTGTTGCTTTCTCTTCTTGGACTTCATATTTTTAGTTTGTAGCACATCTGGTTGTTTCTTAGAATCATGTCGAAACATTTCATTTTAAATTATTTTAATATTGCCCCTGTTTTTCTGGTAAATTGTTTGAGATGTGACTATTTTAGCTTCTGGATTTTTTATTGTTTGATTTGTTTATTCAAAAGCCTATCTTAAGTAGTTGACTGAGTTAGTTAAGTCTCTTGAAAGAATGTTGTGTTTAAATTTAAAAAAATGTAATACTTCCCCTTATAAAATTATTTCACAGAATATTTTGTAAGCGGAAATGTAGCATTGAGGTAGTCACCTATTTTTTAAGGGGATCTTTTTACAAAATTATTAATAGAAGCTTTTGACCTATGAATATAAAAGACTCAGCTGTCTATAAACCACTAGATGGATTTTTTTGTGTGAATGTTCATGTCTTAAGAGAAGATTAGGGGAAAGAATAAGCTAATATTATTGAAAAGATGCCTTTAAAATTATATCAATTTCTAGAGCACAGGCATTGCCCATCTTCCCTTCAGTGAGATCACATGTAATAAGCTGAAGTGATGATTATAAGCAGGTGCAAGCTTGCATAGAAAATGCTACTGAAAACCATCAGCTTGACTTAAACGTTGCTCTAGAGAATAGAGTATTTACCTGAATTTATCATTCAATTCAACTCTGATTCCTTGGAGATAAGAATGCAGAATGAAGAACACCGTGAATTACTTTGTCAGGGCATGCCATGTATTAACTGAAGTGATTTGGAACTGGCAGGAAAATAATGCAAGAGAAAAGAAAGACATAATTAACCAGGAAAAAGTAGAGTGCATTTATAGGGAATTTCATTTGTGGCAATACTACACCTGCAAGAGTATTTGAAGGAGCTGTAACTTTGTGAGCTTTGCCATTATTATCAAACGTAATCAAAAATATTTTTAAAAAAATATTTCTATATGTGAAATGGCAAGATGTTTAATCAGAAATGCAGAAATACTAGACTTAGGGATCTGTTGTGTATGTCATTTGAACTTATTGAGTATATGTGTTGGAAGATAAGTTATACATGATTATGTTTTTTCTTATTCTCTGTGCCTGTTTCCTACCAAGCCTGACTTTAATTTTTCTCTACGTTTGCTCTGCAATCCACTTTTTCTCTTTTCTGTGATGACTGGCAGGCATGGTCCCAGTTCTGGTGCTTGGCAGAGCAATGCTGGCAAAAATTCAGCAGAAAAAAAATTGGTTAATTGTCCAGTACTGGAGTCTTTGAGAAGAATGTATCATAGAGAAGTGGAACATTTACCTATTAGGATTCATCTCTTCATATTCCTGTAGTGTAGAAGGTGTAAGCTGCTAACCTTAAGAACTTTTACTGTGGATCAATTTGAAGTTTTGAGACCCTGATAAGGAGGCCTCATTGGTTGGGTTTTCCATAGATGTGTCAGTAAGGTAACTGTTAGTGTTGAAGTTCTGATTTGCTGCAAATTTTTAGATTCCTGCTTCAGCTTTTAGAGTCTAAGTAAACTATTTAGTAAAATAAATACTTAATTTTCTTAACGTGGGCAAATGTACTTTTGTGTTCCTAACCCTTAGAAAAAATGCATGAAACAATTTTACTCAGCCAATTGTGGTTTGTTTTTTTCTTTTAATCCTTTAGAGATGTACAAGAAATAAGGAAAAATAGCAGAAAATGCAAATATTTATTAATATTATAAAAAAACTGAAATGTAGTGTTACTGTGGATATTGTTCAGTTGCAGCTTTACTTGTCACAGATGTCTCTATCTTAAATAACTTTCAAAGACGTGACTGAAGTAAATCCACAGAATCATGGTCTCTACTATGGAGAAAATAGATGACACTTTCCACCTGAAGTTCAGTATTTTTATTATGACTTACTTCAAGTACTCTCCAGCAGAATAATCTGTAATGCATACACACATATGCATATGTATATATATTTGTACTATATATTTGCATATGTCATTTTCTGTGACTATTTCACTGTTCTTTATTACTGATAATAGGGTATTTTTCTTGTGACATTGTTGTGGAGAGGAGAATTCCTCTAAGATTATAAAATTGAAGTCAGGAATTACAGTTTAAGAATTAATGTTGTACCATTCTCTTAATTTGTTAATAATAAAAGAATATGCCTTTTCTTGTGATAAGTAGTTCCCTGTACCCTGGGGATTACTGGAAGTGGCAAACTATTTTTTCAATGCAATTTAATTTTGAAATTGTGATATTCATAATTCGCAGGACTATTTAGACATGCCTGAAAGAAAAAGTGTGAATATGAAAGTGGACTGAGCGGCAGATTTTTTTTATCATTCTCTTTAAATGTTTCGTTCCAAGTAAGAACGAAACAGGAATTTTAAAATTTGCTCTTTGTCTGAGAAAGCCCAATTCCCCTGCGGCAAGGCTGAGGAAATTGACACTCCTGTCAGTTTCCCAGCTAATAGTAGCTGTGAAATTGACAAGGATGTCGATTTCATGGAGGAGCCACTTGGGACTGGCAAGATGTGTGGCTCAGCCCCAATTACAGACCTGAGCCACCTATCTCAGACTTGACTCGCATGGCTCATGTCCAGACTCTGCAGTTAGGAGGCAGGGTTGTGATGGCTTTTTGACTTAATGTGCAGCATATAGACCTTATCTTTGGTTAGAACTAAAGCTTCTATGAACTGCAGGCTTCCAGGTCTTCGGAAACGCCAAGGCCCTGTGCTCTGAGGCAAATCTAACTGGTGCCAGGTAGGCTTTCTCAGGCTTGCATGATGGTAACAAGCAGGAGCCGATGCCACTGTTTCTGAAACAAACATACCAAAATGATTGCTGCTGGGTAGTAAGTCTGCTCTGGATTGGGTAGATGTATAGAAAACTTGGTATTTTGTAATGAAAGACACTTAAACTTAATGATACAATATTTTTTTAATATATCCGTAAGGATTAATATTGACGGCTGACCATCAGTCATCCACAGTTAGTGTGACACCATTTACCACAGAAATAATTTTGGGGATATAATACTTTGTTCAACTAGAAAAGATACTAGCATGAAATGTGTGGAATACAGAACAGATAACACCAAATTTATCTTATCATTTTCTGGTCAGAACTGATTTTTCTTAAAGAAGACATGAAGATCAAGAATCATAAAATGGTTTGGGTTGGAAGGGACATTTCAAGGTTATCTAGTCCAAACCCATGCAGTGAGCAGGGACACCTTCGACTACATCATGTTGCTCAGAGACCCATCCAACCAGACCTTGGAATATTGTTGGTGATCATCAAACTACATTTGATGTTTTCAGTGCTCCAGAACAGTTGCTCAGTTCTAAAATGCCTGTGGTCTTCTCACCACTACAGGCATTCCTTAACTAACAGTATAGCAAATGACCCAAAACTTAGGCAGAATAAATAGTGCAAATAGTCCCTAGTCGTTGTGTTGTTCCTTAAATGCAGTCTGCCCAATATAAAATAAATGGACCTTGTCTGTGAAACAGAAAATCTTTCCTTGGTGTAATTAGGCTGCATCAAAGGGAAAGCTGCCAGAATTTGCCAAACCATTTAATACAAGGAAGGGGTCTGCTGACAAAATGGTGAATGCAAAACAAAGCCGTATTTCTTCACTTGTATCTTTACCACACAATTAAAATTCAGAAGGTTGTAACTTTAAGTTAGACTTTGACTCTTACTGGTGTAACATCATATTTATGAAGTATAACAAGTCACCTGTATGTGGTTCAGTTATGACCGTGATATAGCAGTATTCAGAGCTTAAAAGCATGTTTAGTGCCCCATTGGGAATAATCAATTAAGTGCTGTTTTTTGCTTGTTAATGTCTTCTGACCCACACAGTTTATCAGCATACATCAGAACACACGAAAAACAAGTGAAGATTTTTCTGAAGATTAACAACGTGACAGTATATTGTGGTTAAGAAATGTCTGGCAACATATGAGAAAGGATGATATGGACTACTGCTGCAATTTTCAGGCTACTAAATTAACATGAGTGGTTGTGATGAGCTGTGAGGTGCCTTTGACCTATGTGATCAGGTCAAAGTGTGGCCTTGACTGCACTGCGTGTCCCATCTGTCACCTGTCCCTGTTTGTATCCGGTGAGCTATCCCAGTTTGGTATGAAGGCTTTCCTTCTAGTCATCCTCATCTCAGAGAGGATACAGCAGAATGGAATGAGGTTGGAAAATGTGAGAGGGAAATAATTGGACACAGACAGAAGTTGAAGAGTTTTATACATACCAGCTCAGAAAAGGAATACAAAAGGGCATGCAAAGTCATTAGTGTATGAATTGGTTCTTGTTTGCCTTCTGACAGACTTGCAGCAGGAGGTTGTTTGTTGGCTGAAGTTATTACCACCCTCGGCCATCTGCTTTGCCCTACAGCCTTAATATATATGGAAGCCTTCAGGGCAGAGACATCTGATCTGCTTGTAAATCAGTTTGTGAATCACTGTTGTTTTCAGCCCAGTGCATTAAGGAAGCCAGTTTCTGCCTAGGAGAGTAGCAGTGTCTGTCAGAGGAAGGGAGGTGGTTTCTGCTGCATCAGGCAGGGTGAGTCTGCCAGTGACTGTTCGATATTTCAAGGACAAAAGCTTGTAAACCTGTGACTACTGAAATCTGATAACAAGGGAAACGCATGTTTTACCCAGTGGGTGGAAATGTTCACAGTCACATTGTTGCAAACCCATGAGCTTAGTGTGATGTAAACCAGTAGTGATATCCTTTGAGTACCCTCTGTATATATTTTTCTCCCTGTAAGTTTTCAGCCTCTGGTTTCCTGTGAGGCTGGTTTTCTCTGCACTTACATGTTTTTTTAAGGTGTACCCTTTTGTCTTTGGGTTCTAATCCTAAGAACTTTTAAAGCTACAACAAATTTCGAAAAGAATTTGACAAGTCTCTAATATGGAATTTCCTCCAATTTCATCAAAAATTGTGTCTGGTCTGGGTAGAAGACAATCTCATTGGTATCACCCTGAAGCTTCAGTATAAATTAAAGAGGTCCTGTTGCAGATTGATCAGTATTTTGGCTTTGAATCAAACAAAGCATCTGCTGACTTGCTCAAGCAATTTGGAACAAGCTGTTTCAGTTAATGAAGGAAAGGAAAAGAAGGAAGATGATCAGAATTGCTAGGGTCAGGATACTATAAGAAATATGGAAGGAAACAGCTGAAATTAACATGGAGGAGTCACTGGGATATAACATGAATCCATAAGAATTCAAGAGTCTTTACATTTGCTTCTTACAGAATAGCTACTTCTACTTTTTTGTTGTTTCTTTCTCTGACTAGACAATATTAATTTTATCATTTGTTGCAAGGTATGTGCTCTAACCACTGAATG
Source organism: Florisuga fusca (assembly GCA_038090715.1). Classification (NCBI taxonomy): domain Eukaryota; kingdom Metazoa; phylum Chordata; class Aves; order Apodiformes; family Trochilidae; genus Florisuga; species Florisuga fusca. Next base: position 8,577,032 of record JAAWXA010000005.1, on the reverse strand, counting down.
GGGTGTCAAGTGCAACATGTAATTTTAAAATTACGTGTAATTTTAAATGCTGCAATCAGTGAACAGTATGACAAACAGTAAATAACATGTCATTACCTGTCTTATTTGAAAACTGTTGTTTCAACAAATATGAAAAGTCTGTTGTGTGGCTAGACATTCTAATAGTGTTTTGCATGTGAAGAATTTGAGTGTCCTGTTTTCTAGAATTAAATTAAAGTGGAATAATTTAATTTTNCATTACACACAAAGTTCCTTTGTTTATGTAACAATGACAACCACTCAGTCTGAGTATCCTAAACAAAATATAGAGCAAACCAAATACCAAGCATTTGACTTTGATCTGCTGGTACAGTCTTTTAGAGTTGTGGCAGGTGAGAAAGACAAAATGATTCCACAAGTAAGCATTAATTAGGAATGACAGCATTCTCTACTTGTAGGAGAAAAATGAGGATTCTGGTCCACAGTTCAATGTCTGAAGAAGGAAATATATGTTTATTACAGCTACTTTTAGAGGATTATATGCATCATTACTTTTGTACTTCAATGTCAGCATTTATAGTTTCAAAACCAGGAAAATATAAGTCAATAACACCTAAAAATTCTGCAGTAATGTAGTAATGTTTTGGAGAAAAAAGAAACTTTGTTCTTTATCTTTGTTGGAAAGGACAAATATGTGGCTATCACTTTTTTTGCCTTTAAGAACAATTTTGTATTATTGTTTCATTCACAACATATTTTCAAGTTCTTATTCTCATCATATTGCAAACAGAACAATCTCTTTATAACTTCTGGTTTTAATAAAAGAAGGAGAGAAACCTTTTTGAAGCCACAATTGGATTTGTCTCTGCATCTGTTTAAAAGTCAAAACTGAAAAATCCTATTATTTGCATACTTATTTATATTTAATTATTCCCAGATCTGTAATTTTTATCTGAAGAGAATTAAAAACAATGGAATGGCTATAATACTTTTAATTTCTATTTTAGTCGTTCATTATTGGTTACTTCAAAGATACACCACTTCTTTACAGAGAAGAAACTTTGGCAACATCAGTGCTACCCAGAACACAGTGAGCCAATAAACGAAATGTTTTTGTCTTCAGAAGTCCTCCTTCTGTCACAAAGGCACGTTGTAACCTCAACTGCTCAGTCCAGAAATGTGTAATCTTTGTGCATTTAATATCACGTCTTTTTCAACTGCTCAATATCTCAATATTTTGCTAACCATTTCCATCCTCGTTTTTATATATTCTTCCAAAGGTGACTCACCATCTCTCTTCCCATGATCACATTTCCTCCCAGCAAAACCTTACCTTTACATACATCAATTTCGCTGCCATGAAGCCAGGATTTAACTTTTTGAAGTGTGCTTTCTGCACAGCTTAGTGTTCCAAGATAGTGATGATTGAAGGAACAGTTTCACAATCCCTTTAAGCTAAACTAAGTCTGTGCTGTCACTGAAAGATTCAGACCTGCCTGTCCCTCACTCCAGCTGACTAATGCTTCCCATCCTCACACCAGCAGTGATGCTTATGCAGCCAGGGACCAGGGAGATCACCTGTCTGAAGGTTCTCTCTTTTTAGCTGGGTTAATCTTTGGCCCAGCTCAGACTCCCTCTTCAGTAATCTTGCTCAGAAGTTTCTCGCTCAGTCCTGGACTGTTTTAAACAGGCAATTAGAAGAGATGATCCTAAAATACAGATTAATTTTTTTTTTCTGTACAGACTTTGGTGATATAAACCAGTTAAATTAAACTAGGTTCACGTCTGGCTATTGAAGTTAAAACAGAGGATACTGCCAGGAAGGATCTTCATAGAAAATAACTATAGATCTTCATCACCCTGAAAGAGCACTTTTATTTTCCTTAGAATGTGAAGCCAAAATCCTGTAGTCTACAACTTCAGGATATATTCAGTAGATATTAGAAACCAGTTTTAAGAGCTTTTCTGACACCTCTTGTTTTGGATTTAGTTTAAGCAAGAAAATGTATGTTATCTTCAGATCAATGCAGTAGTAGGTAAGTGCAGCGATAACATACAGAAATTGACAACACTTTCATAGATACAAAGCAAATTATTAGTAAATTTCCTCAAAAAATTAAGCTTAAACCAACGCTCCTTCTATTCAGCAATTGTAAAAGTGTAATTGTAAAGCCAATTGTAAGTGTAATAAGGAATCAGAACTGCACACAACAGCTTCCAGTGTCAACTCATACTTACCTTAACGCTGCAGACTTCAAATAATTCAATATCAAAGATAATGCAGATATTTAAATCTAAAACATTTCCTCTTTCTTGCCTCATCTTTGTCCACAGCCTTTGCTACATTTTACCTCTTGTTCATCTTTGCTATATTAGTAGTCAAAATGTCCTATGTACAATAATATTTACTAGCAGTATAATCAGATACAAACAATGCTGCATTCACGACTGGTGGGTCATTAAAGAAAATCCAGTAAGAGCCATTACAGAAAATGCAGCAAGAGAAGGTGGTAGCTCTACCTGTGATGTCAGCAGGAGCACTGCAGTCACTGCAGTACTGGTAATATTACCTGGTGCAAGTTCTGTCATGCCATTTGTCTACTTCGATTGCTGCCGCAACAAATGGCATGACAGAACTTGCACCAGGTAATATTACCAGTACTGCAGTAAATGCTGTGACTGCCCTGCAAGCAAAGGAGAGCTTCTAGCAGTCTGGGTCAGACAGTGCCAGCCCTGCCAGCCTTCCTAACATGTATGGAGCACTTCTGAGCAGAGCAGGAAGCTCATGAGCTGTTGCTGTGCTCCACAGGGTTACTTTGCCACAATACCCTGAGTTTGCAAGTTGAGTGTTAGCTCAGGCACATCACTGCAGTCACTGCAGTGCTCCTGCTGACATCACAGGTAGAGCTACCACCTTCTCTTGCTGCATTTTCTGTAATGGCTCTTACTGGATTTTCTTTAATGACCCACCAGTCGTGAAGGCAGCATTGTTTGTATCTGATTATACTGCTAGTAAATATTATTGTACATAGGACATTTTGACTACTAATATAGCAAAGATGAACAAGAGGTAAAATGTAGCAAAGGCTGTGGACAAAGATGAGGCAAGAAAGAGGAAATGTTTTAGATTTAAATATCTGCATTATCTTTGATATTGAATTATTTGAAGTCTGCAGCGTTAAGGTAAGTATGAGTTGACACTGGAAGCTGTTGTGTGCAGTTCTGATTCCTTATTACACTTACAATTGGCTTTACAATTACACTTTTACAATTGCTGAATAGAAGGAGCGTTGGTTTAAGCTTAATTTTTTGAGGAAATTTACTAATAATTTGCTTTGTATCTATGAAAGTGTTGTCAATTTCTGTATGTTATCGCTGCACTTACCTACTACTGCATTGATCTGAAGATAACATACATTTTCTTGCTTAAACTAAATCCAAAACAAGAGGTGTCAGAAAAGCTCTTAAAACTGGTTTCTAATATCTACTGAATATATCCTGAAGTTGTAGACTACAGGATTTTGGCTTCACATTCTAAGGAAAATAAAAGTGCTCTTTCAGGGTGATGAAGATCTATAGTTATTTTCTATGAAGATCCTTCCTGGCAGTATCCTCTGTTTTAACTTCAATAGCCAGACGTGAACCTAGTTTAATTTAACTGGTTTATATCACCAAAGTCTGTACAGAAAAAAAAAATTAATCTGTATTTTAGGATCATCTCTTCTAATTGCCTGTTTAAAACAGTCCAGGACTGAGCGAGAAACTTCTGAGCAAGATTACTGAAGAGGGAGTCTGAGCTGGGCCAAAGATTAACCCAGCTAAAAAGAGAGAACCTTCAGACAGGTGATCTCCCTGGTCCCTGGCTGCATAAGCATCACTGCTGGTGTGAGGATGGGAAGCATTAGTCAGCTGGAGTGAGGGACAGGCAGGTCTGAATCTTTCAGTGACAGCACAGACTTAGTTTAGCTTAAAGGGATTGTGAAACTGTTCCTTCAATCATCACTATCTTGGAACACTAAGCTGTGATGATTGAAGGAACAGTTTCACAATCCNGCTCTATATTTTGTTTAGGATACTCAGACTGAGTGGTTGTCATTGTTACATAAACAAAGGAACTTTGTGTGTAATGTAATTTCTGTTTCTGACTGTCAGTGAGTGTATATATGTCCACAGGCAAATGTGAATTAGTAACTGCGGAGAGACAATTCATCAGAATGTCGTGGGTTTAATTACTCAGTCACCCTCACCTAGTAGCAGAAGTATCCTGAGTAATGTTTGGGATAGAGGAAACTTGGCAAGGTGTCTGACAATATCTTGCAGACCCATTTCTGCATGTGGCTATATGGAGAAATATATCCTTGGGGGGGATTTTACCAAATGGTTTTTGTGCTTACTTGGATGCCCTTGGAAGGAGGGAAAAATCTTTTGACATATTTAAGTATCTCTGAGAGGAACTCATTTTCCTGATGTTTTTCAGGAAATGGGTAGCAACTGGGTTATGTCAGTAACAAATAATTTGGCTAAATTTATCATTGTATTTTTTTATGAATAAGCACATAACGATTGATAAAAAATACTTGTTTTATGAAATTTGCTCAAATGTATGTTGAGTTACCGGAGACAAAATCTTGTTGAGGTCTAGCTGCTGTGCTGAAGTTATTTTTTCATCTTTGAATATTTATTGTCTATGAGTGTGTTCAAAACCATTGGTGAAAAGTTGATGTGAAAGTTTGATGGTGAAAGACTGATGTGTTTGCTTAAGGAATCGAAACTCTTGTGTGAAAACTTTCAAATTTTATAAACATTATAATGCCAGTGCCTTGGGAATTCTGTTTTTGGTAACCTGTTCTTGAGAATGTATTTGAGTTACATGGGTATAGTTTTTTTTATATTGTGCATAATTTCTAATTTTTTTCATGAGCAATAATTTCAAAATAGTTCACAATATGTTGAACCTTCACATAGATAAATATTTCATAAATAGGTGTTACCTGAACAGAACACTAAACAGATGGGACACTTTCACTGGTGTGATGGAAAGTTATGTTAGCTGCTATGGGTTTTTACTCAGACTGCTTATTGAAAGGGTTAAGAGAAAGCCCATGAATTAAGTTGCTCAGGTGATAGGGAATGGCATGAGTGTTTGACATCCAGGAGAGCTAATTGCTCAGGACTGTTTCTGAGTACTCATCTGAAAGGGAACTTTGGCTGTACATAGAGAACTGAGACTGATGTTTGGGAGCTGAAATAGAATGTTTGTGGATCTGCTGAAGTTTTATCAGGTGTTACAAACTCTTTCTCTTACTTTGGAAAACTGAAAGGAGGAATTCAGTTGACTTGATATGACATCACTTTGTGGATGAGCAAATGTATCGCTACATTAGGTTTGTAATAACTTTTGTATCCATGATAATGTTTAATTGATAAATTAATGAGTTTTGGAAATTTCTTTGAGCACATCAATGACATTTTGTGATAAATTTCAAAGTAGCTGCAACTTCAGTTTTGCTTTCAATCGTTGTTAGAGACTCATCCATTAAATCTGCATTCACTTTAAAAATCTTTTTGCAGTCATATTGTGACATCAGAATTCATTTATTTCATTTCACATGACCACATTTCAGGAACTGTAAAACAGATGAAGAAAATGTGATGAGAAGGTAAGACACTGTGATGATAGCAAGAGATCTTAACCTGCTTCAAATGTTCAAGTTTATTTGCAAGTTCAGTCATATTAGATTATATCAGCCTAGCTTTACTTAGTTAAATAAATAAATAAAAAATAACAGAAAGGCATCAGTTACTTGGCAAATGCAATGCATTCTTTTAAAAAATCCAGATTATCTTTAATGTGGTAACACATACTAGTAAGAATCAGATTTTGATAATATATTAGGAATGCTTTCCTGAATACATACTTGAGTATCTGATAAAATGCCATTTTTGAAAATCTTTGATTCTTGCATCTTGAAAGAAGCAAAATTACAGTAAGTTTTAAGGTCCATAAAAGCAACAGTGGAGAGTTGCAGGTGGGTTATTCTTCCATCTGTGTAAAAATTATGTCTTGCGTACTTTTACTCCTAGTACTTTGATAAGCATATTTTTTGCTTGTTTGTTTTTCTTCAGGGCTGTGTGCTCCTGTTGTTTCCTTTAAACTGATTTTAATGTTTGTATGACCCCTTGGTGTGACAACGCAACTCATTAAGCCCAATGCAAAAGTTTTCAGCAGTAACAGTATTTTTTCCACTGAATGAGCTCATCCCAGGATCAGATAAGAATCAAGTATCAACATCACTGGGAAAGGAAGAAAGGGGAAAGAGCACAGAAATCAGTGGGACTTTCTTTGTCACTGGGAACAAAATACTGGATTACAGAGCTGCACCCTCAGTGACTGCAGGTTAGCACCTTGCAGTTTGACCTCATTCATCCACCACCTGAGCTAGCAGTATTTCAGGGCTAGTGAGCTTTGCTAGTGTGCCTGCAGACTGAAAACCATGAATCGCTTGCTCTTTTAGTGCAAACCTAACTTTCCTTTGAGTGCATTGCCACCAGTTTTCTTTTGCCTAAAATAGCTCTCCTCTGCACTTGTTGAAGGTGCTTTCAGTTCATACTTATTAATTTCTTTTATTTTCTCTGTTTCTCCTTTTGATATGGTTTGTACTGCAAGTTTGAACTCATTTTAGTCTTAGGTTATCCATCAGTCAAACTGCCTGCACTCTAGGAATTCAGTACAGATGGGGTTTTTTTGAGTAGTAAAATATACTAAATTAGCCATTTATCTTCTGTGATAAGATGTACTCTCTTATGCTGACTCATTCCAGCATGAGACAATTGTACTTCTTAAAGTTTTGTGTTTCCTTCATCCTTTTTTTTTTTTTTTAACACCTCTTTGAGGAACATCTACTATCTGCTATTGTGGATGGCCCCTCCCTGAAAGTGTTCAAGACCAGGCTGGACCAAGCTTTGAGCAACCTGGTCTAGTGGGAGGTGTTCCTGTCACTAGGGGTATTGGAACTAGGTTATCTTCAGGGTTCCTTCCAGCCCACACCATTCTCTGATTATATGACAATTGGTGTAACATTCAAGGATCTCTGCCTCCATCTTAAGTGATAGAATTTCCTTAAAAGGTTAGCCTGCGTTTTTTATTTTTAATTTCATTTTCTGAAGAGGATGGCGTCCTTCTGAAGAGGATGCCAGTGGCCACCAGGGAATGTGGTGGTTCCTATTCCACTGCTGTTGACTTCAAAGTTAAACCCGCGTCAAGATCTAATGCAGATTCACAGCTCTCATATTAAGGAATTAAAACCCAAAAGAGAGAAATTTGCAATATTTTAGGTAGATTTTCAGTCTGTGGAGTCAGTGGTAAATTCCACTTGATTAACCCTAGTATATCCTGAGAAGCAGAGCTGTCAGGTCACATTCTCTTGATTTGTTCACAAGATGGTTTTATAATTTTGAAATTAGTTCTTCTGAAGAAATGTGTGGTTCTAATTCATATCCAGAAGATAAAGTAGTGCTGAGTAAAAGCAAATATATATAATGTATAAGATGGTAGGCCTGAGATAACATTACATGATTAATGTGTTGTAATACCTGATTATTATTTAGGCACTCATCTTGCCCAGAAATATTCAGGAATTTCCGGCCAGCTCTGTGACTTGAATTGCAGTATGCCTGTGCAAGCATTGTGGCAAAACAAAAAGCCTTCTAATTTTCTCTTATCTAAATCAAAAGCATAAGCACATGTACCCTCATAGTGCACTGAACTGGAAGGTTACAGAAAACAATCTGAAAGAGAATGTGGCACTTCTACAAAACGACCAGCTGCACAGTAACCAAAAGTTTCTTTGAAAAGTATTTACTTCAGTTAAATAAGAAAACCAAACCAAACCAAAACAAGAATCAACCAGAGAACATATTGGAAAACTATGTGGGTTTTTTTGAACTTTATTGCCTGGCTTTATTACTGGATGTGTGGTATGGTTTTTACATACCTGGTCGTTTCTCTGCTTCACCAAGCTGGAGAGATAAATTATGTTAAGAGCTTTCATTCTACCCTCTCACAAAAGATGTCAGTGGTATGAATTTAATCAATGAGTGAGGAAGAGCATGCACTGTCAGCTGTGATGCCATTGGTATGCTGATGGTATCCAGCTCAGTGTCTGCTTCTCTGAGTGTAGACGGTGCAGTCTTCCAGATGTCCCAGTGTCTGGCCAAAATATGGCTAGTGATACAAAACAGATGGTCTTGTCTCGGGACAAAGCAGAGTTGATGCAAGCTGATGGATGGAACTGGAAGAAACAGCAGAGCTTCAGTTGTTTTATGCCATCTCATTCTTTGAGTCATAGCCAGCAGAGGTAGCAAGGAGGGCAGTTGTCCCTTTGCAGGTAGGCAGAAGTTTGAAGAGTAATAACAAAGATGCAGATTTTTTTTTCTTCTAGCTTATTATTTAAGAGTTTTGGTGATTTGATGTCAGAATTACTGGTATGTTACTGCCTCAGTCAGGACTTTAATGCACCTACTGTGAACTTCTGCATACAACATACTGAGCATCTCTTGCTAACTGCACCTGTACAAGCATCTTTTTGGTTAGTGCATCTCCCTCTTAATAATGAAGGTTCTCTGAAGGGCAAGTAAGGTGTTAGTCTACATTTAGAATTTGCTAATTTTAGTTAAAAGAAAAAAAAAAGAAAAAAGAAGTTGAGGAAAGAGATATTATCATTATAGGAATCCTTGATTTAGGTAGGTTTATGGAGAGAGCATACAGATGTGTTAATAACTGGCACTCTAGAAATGTTTGTAATACTACTTTTTTACAGGAAAACTGTTGGAAGGTTCAGTGTTTGGAAATGTTTAGCATGGGATTATTTGTAATGTTTATGATTTGCCTCAACTTTCATTTCAATAAAAGGTGTATGAATTTCCAATGGCCTGTTGACAACCCAGCTCAGATTAATCCTGCCAAGGGGCTGATAGAATAAATTAGGTGCATGTGAAGAAATACGAATGTGACCCCCAGTGCAAAAATAGTTTTGTACAAAGCTAAACAGTTTAAAATCTTCTCTAACTGGCTTAAAAACACTGTAGTTGCTTTGTGTTATTGAGATATACTGCTAAATTAGTGAACTACTAATTTTAGCTCATTTTTTTAAACTTCATATAAACAACTAGCAGATTATCAGTTTCATTCAAAACAGATTTAATAAAGAAAAACATAAACGACAATGTAATGTGAAATTCAATATTTTGGGTATATATTGTAAGGAACATCTGTACTATGTTAACCAAATACACTTTAAAAATATTATGCCTGGCTCCTTTTTGTTAGAAAATAAAAAAACAAACTAAAATTAAAACCGAAATGAAACCTTTTAAATATACATTCTTTTCTAATGCTTTGATATTTTTATATGATTGAAAAAAGCTTACTGATTTAAACATGCCTTATTCTGTTATTATGACAAAGCTTTTTTCAGTGGTTTTCTTTAAGAATGCAGAGTTGGACTGAGGTCTGAATTGCTTATTCAGATACATATAGTGATTACATAAATAAATGACATCAGAATTGGAGCTGATCAGGAATACCAATCAACATTTCCTTTTAATTTTAGAAGTTGTTTTACTTCAAGCTTAAGTGCAAAAACCAAACAAGTTTGCCAAGGTAAAACATTAAAAGAAATGCATCTAGATGTCTCCTGAAGTCCAGAATTTCTGAATGTTCTGTGAATTTTCTCATTATGACTTTTTTTGTAGTTCTATATTATTATTCTAGTGCAAGTGCTTTTGTACAGCTGTGGCAGTTGCAGTAATACTCTATAGAATGTGACGTAACAAGATAAATATTCTAAATTTTATCTTATTGGAAATGTAGAAGTCATAAATATGTTCCAAACAATAGTAGATTCCTGATATTGTAGAAGTATTCTTTAGTAGTGACTGAAACTACCTAGTTGAGAGTTTAGACCAATGTGTTTGGATTCACTGTTGGTGATAACAGTGGTTGTATGGGCAATTGCTGTTGCTGAGTTAGTGGGTGAGCAGTGGTTGATGGTGGTCATCTTAGATCATTTGTTCTAGGATTGCCATTAGGAGATGACAATAGGGCATGATAACAGTTCTTTTCAGCTGTGTTTTGGACTTCCTCATTGGAACAAAAATGAAACCGTACTGTTGCATTCAGTCAGTGGTTTGGGCCGTTGCCATATACAAGACTTGTTTTATAAACTTCATCTGCCTGATGGGGACTGACGGTGTGAAGCCACACCACAGCATTTTAGACACTTTAATCCCCTAAGTCAGTGCTCCATCAATCTTGCCTGCAAGTAACTTGTTTTCTGTAGTAAAGAAATATCCCACTTTGTGGGGAAAGGGAAAACAAGGAGGAACCCTATGGGCCAGTGATTAGTATAGTTTTATAAAGATACTGAAGTGTGCTCTAATGAAACTAGAAATCATCAGAAGACCCTGCCTCCTATGTTAATTCCAGTCCCAGCTTAAAATAGGAGAAGATGGAGAAATGGAAGATAGATTCTTCTCACCCTTGATGATTATGAGAACTCTAATCAATCTCTCATGCAGAGTTTGGAACTAGGTGATCTTTGAGGTCCTTTTGAGTCCAAACCATTCTATGGTTCTGTGATTCTATGACTCTTAAATTTGGGTACTTGCAAATACTGCTGCTTTCTGTAGTCCCATGTTTTGGGTTTTTGACTGTGAGATGGTATTTTTCTAGACTGGTTCTGACAATTATACACGTTTCAATTTATTTTGCATGTGTTCATCAGTGGAAAAACAAACATTTGGGGATTCATTGTAAACTTGAGATGCTTAGAAAGTAAGATGTCTTTAGACTCAGAGTGAAAGTCTCTTGATGGATTTACTTAGGATGATTTTTGCATCAACAGTCTATGTCATGGTGCTGCACTGGGACAAATTCCTGGATTAGAAGATGACTCTTTTTTAAAGGATGTATTGTAACAAATGTACTAGAATAAGAGCATTGTCTATGCCATGACATCTAAGTCATAGATTAATAAGAAGAAATGAAGTTATATGTCCTGTAGGTAGGGTATTGCAGAAGATAACTCCAGTTTTCCTTATGTTGAAGGAATCTGAAGAAGTGATTAAACATGATTTTCAGGAGTGGAACATGAGGTGTTCTAGGTTAGTAGTTAATACTCAGCCTTTGCCTGAAATCTTAATTTGTTGTTGTCCCTATAGTTCTCTTGGAATTCAAGTAGGATTTATATTGGGTTCTTTTGATATTGGTAAGAAAATATAGCTAAAATCTAGAGAATTGGTTAACATAATATGAAACATTCAAGTATTGCATATAAAGCAGCATAAAGTCCTGGACGGCAAGCGGAACTGCTATTGGTGGTAGGGGTTTGTTGGTTTGGTTTTTTGTGTTGATTTCTTTTGGGGGATTTTTTTTCTGGGGGGAGGGGTTGTTTTGTTGGGATTTTTTTTTACTGATGATCATAGCATTAAGTTTGTGCTTCAGTCAACAATCCTTGACAAATCAATGCCTGGTACATGGAATACACTGATGTCTGTCTTGATGTACAAACACTGCCTTGAGAAGTTCAGTGCTTCAAAAAAAGAGTCCTTATTTTAATGCTGCATCAGAACTGACTGGTAGCCTGCAGGACCATAAATCAGAATTCATTATCTGAAACTTTTCTTTCACATGAAAATATTTAGTGCTCTTCTTAGCAATTAGATGGAACAGACAAACTCTGAGCTCTCATAACCTCTAATGATCAACCAGGACTTTTTCCAGCTTGGCAGCTTCTGCTCCTTGAATTACTCCTGGAAAATTACTACATATTTTGTAATAGAGATAAAAGTGACTGAAGCATATCAAACAGTGTAGCACTGATTTCATGAGCCTTCCTGTGGAACTGAACTTTCATTGCATTCAGTAGGAGATTTGTGTAAGAAGAATTCAGTCCTTAAAGTGAAGAGTACGAGTGCCTTGTAGATGTTTGTAAGATGATTTCACACCCTCCCATCCCAAGACATGAAGCAATCTTGCACAATTTTGAGAATACTTGGCATTAGTGCCCCTCTCCCTCTCCTCAGCCCCTCTTCCCTAAAAGAAAGGAAGTAGTTACAAGCAACATCCTGTTAAAAACCATTTCCTCATTACTGGGCTGTGTTCTTGTTTAGTTGAAATAGATACCTTTCTCCCCTTTCCCCTTTTCATGGGACTTGTCCATTAAAAACTCACAAAGAATTTAGGTTAGTGCAGTATTACTATTAAGATAGTAAGCATCTGGTTCTGTGCCGTTCTATATTGCACTTTTGATCTTTATCTCGCTTTTAAGGATTTTTGTGTATTGTTATGACAATGCATGAAGATTGCAGCTGTGTGAATTTGAGAAGGGCTTTTTATCTGGTTTATTGGCAGGTTTTTTTTACCACTCAGAACATACTCAGAACCACTCAGAACTTACCAAGTTAGCGTCTTCACATATTCTCAAGAATAGCAGAGAATTAACATTAAATCAAGGAAATACAGTGCAATAAAATAACAGTTCTACTACCACAAGTGAGATTGTTTCTTTTACATAAACTTTCAGCCTAACTCTGTACTAAGGTAGCTTTCAATTTTCTAAGGATTTGTGAGGTTTCACAGTATTCTTTTCTTCAGTCACATAAGCAGTCATCAACTTGTTTTTTCTTTCTCTCCTTTCTTTGTGAATTACCTTATTGCTTCTCAATAAAATCACTTAACCGTTCAGCTGTATCATCACCAGTTTGTCTAACAAAAAATACAAAGAAAGAGAAAAGATTCAGTGTTTCAGACCCTGTAACTGAATTGTCTTCACAATGAAATCCTTTTTTGCTAAGGCTGATTCTTTCCAAAGTTACAAAGAAACATCTGAACCTTTGGAAATCTTTTAGTTCCTAAAATTCATTATTTGCACTCATACTTTCTATTTATTTTAATAATGTCCTTATTTATGAACAAATATTCTTCTGTAAAACATGCATCAGTTGCTGACCACACAGAATTTAGTACTAAAGTTACATTATGACTTATTTTTGTTGTTTGTTGTTTTTGTGTTTTTTATTTAATTAAGGGCTTTCAATAATGGTTGTGGTCAATCAGGAAGATTGCCAGGTGGCACGTAAACTTGCTCACAACTCAAAAAATTCCCATCCAATGTTATGGGTACTGGGAACCAGGAAGGCCTCAAACCCTAGTTGCTTTAGTGAGAAGTGCAATATCTGCACTGTAAATTTGAGGCATCCAAAAGAAGCTGAAATCTATCAATACCGAGGCAGAAATGCAATAATCAAAGTGAAATCAAGTACTGTAGTTATTCTTTGGACTTGGTAGATGGGGCTACACTTCTCTGTCTAGTTGGAATATTGGCAGCTTTCTGTAGCTTGCGATGGACAAAGTCGATCCAATGCTTAATTAGATCGATGAAAATCCCTTGTGAAAAAGGAGTAATGGTATAATGTGTAGCATTTTTGCATGCACATTACTGCTATTGGTCTAACAACATGTAACAATAAATCAATACTGCATAATAGTTTGACCCCTTGTCTATTAGCACTATAGCCACCTTTGAAATCCATATTGCTTGCAAAAAGTTTCACTTAGTTTTGTCTTGAGAGAAAAATGTTGGTGGTTGGCTAAAAAAAGAGCCATGATTTTGATATAAAGTTTCAGATATAAAAAGTATGATTTAGGGCAGCCTGTGTCATTGCTCTAGTGAAACAGTCGTAGTCATTATAGAGCCAAAAGTTAATCAAGCAGAGAACAGTTGAAAACCTTATTTGAAGAAATCACATCTGTTAAGGGGAAAAAAACCCAGAGGCATGTGCTTCAATTTCATTTAAACTGTAATCCATCCAGTGGCTTACATCTGCTAAAAAATATGGAACTTTTCACACATCTTTAAAGCGCAATTAGGTTGTATTTATTATAATACTTAATGTGTTCCAAATATGTAATACCTTTTCTGAAATGACTCATAGATGATTGATTTCATAATTCTTTATCATAGAGCCTTCCAAGTCCTTTGAATTAGTTTGTATGTTTACCATAGATGAAATTTAAAAGAAAAGGTGTGGAAATGGGGTAAATCAATGCCAGAAACTTCAGTGGAACTGTCAGTTTATACCGCCAAGCCAATGAGTTGCAGAGAGTGAGGAGAATTTTTTTAAGCAGTCAAATAAATCATTACCTATAAGAAAATCTAGTTCAAGGACTTTAGTCACAAAAATTTCATTTAGGTTTAGCCTTGCTGTTCTTGGATGGCACCTATTAAAATGTGCATATCCCAAAAAAAGTGTTGTTACTATGATGTAATTCTGACAATCAGTTTGAAGTGGGAAGAGTAGCCTTTATGAACTACAGAGGACCAGGAGAAATATTTCAGGTAATGATTCTGGGGGTTGTATCTCACTCTTTGAGATACAAAGGCTGAGCCCAGTACTCCGCTGTTCATAGAATCATAGAATCATAGAATTGTCTGGGTTGGAAGGGACCTCAGAGATCATCAAGTCCAACCCTTGATCCACTACCGCTGCGGTTACCAGACCATGGCACTGAGTGCCACATCCAGTCTCTTTTTAAATATCTCCAGGGACGGAGAATCCACTACTTCCCTGGGCAGCCCATTCCAATGCCTGATCACCCTCTCCGTAAAGAAATTCTTTCTAATATCCAACCTAAACCTCCCCCGGCACAACTTAAGACCGTGTCCTCTTGTCTTGCTGATGGTTGCCTGGGAAAAGAGACCAACCCCCACCTGGCTACACCCCTCCTTTCAGGGAGTTGTAGAGAGTGATGAGGTCTCCCCTGAGCCTCCTCTTGTCCAGGCTGAACAGCCCCAGCTCCCTCAGCCTCTCCTCATAGGATCTGTGCTCGAGGCCCTTCACCAGTCTCTGGTTGCCCTCCTTTGGACCTTTGTTAATCTGTAATGACTACTTGTGTATTTTAAATTCTAATTGTATGCTTCCTTTTCTAATTTTAAAGTTATCTGTGACTTTTCCCCATTTGTTGTTAGGATTTAAAGTCTGCCTGTATGTACTGTCTGCTCCACCCAGATCTTTCAACATCAAGTTTCTTTTGTAAACACAAATATATGAAAGTACATATGTTTATATTATCAGAAAGACATTGTATTAGGTGATCATTTAATGTGTATTGTAAGCCACATCTATCAGGTGGCACATGAAATGTTTGGTCCTCATTTAATAGCAGCTAGTCAGTGTTTTTCTTGTTTACCTTTCAGCTAGAACCAAAGCAAGTTACAAACAACTTAAATTGGGTCTTTATTAGGTATACAGAACTTGCCTATGTTATGTTAGCAAAAAAACGTACACATTGCCTCTAAAGAATGTCACGACTAAACCAAGAGAACTAATTTACAGTCCAACTGAGCTACACTGTTCCAGTGTCATCTTGGGCAAAAATTTCCCTGGGATCCTCATCTGTTGTCCTGCAAAATGGGAATGATTTTACAGTAGTAGAAGGCCCAGTTACTGTTATTAGTTGCTCATACATTACAGCAATAGTGTCTATAAGGTTGCACATGATGTTTTTTTTCGATGTGATATATGTATCACTTCCACCTTTTCACGGATTTAGCACAGCACCCTTGTTTTAGCTGTGCTTTTAATTGTCAAGTGATTAGATGATGAAAAACAGAGCAGCAGCATACACTCAGAAAATGTTTTCTCTTCAGTATGCTCTAAGTCAACTGTAACTGTTGGACAGCATCTCTTGATGACAAGTTTTTTTTATAGATCAATCAGAGAAATTGAAAAAGTCAAACGATTGAAAAATACGCAGCACTGCTTGAAGTGGAAATGATACTGAATATTTTTCAAGGGATCTCTTGTAGCAGGGTAACAATATATTTAAATTAAAATCCTCTCATATTTCCTTTGTTATACAAGTAACTGTGTTTTCTTCCTGATTCATTGAGCTGTTCCATTACTTAGTGATTCTGCAGATGAAGCACCTTTACTGCTACAAAATTTAATTTTGTTCATCCAGTCATTCTGTCTCGTTACAGAGGATCTTGATGATCTAAGAATGGAAGGAGTAACAAGTGTGATGTCTTCTGGGAGCAAATTCAATCAGACTCGAAGTGCTCATA
>JAAWXA010000005.1:8375323-8560910 GCA_038090715.1 Florisuga fusca | reverse complement strand
AAAAAAAAAAAAAAAAAAAAATCTGAGATCATGCTAACCAATACATTCTTTTCCACAGGTTTTCAGCTAGGTATTGTGCTTATGGGCCAGGTAGGTGATGACCTTTCCTGTGTAAAAGGAAAGATAATTACTTGGCTACTGACTGCTCTATGACCTCTTGCATTTCAATTGTCCAACTTATGTTTGTGCTTGATATGTCAAATCAACAATGAATCAAAGAACATAGTTTGTCTTAGGCCTTGCTTCACAGCTTGAGACTATCTTAAGCCTGTCTCTGAATTTCAATAGTTATTTGAACTTCTGTGGATTTTCGGAGGATGAATTAGGGAACTTAAAGGTTCAAAACCAATTTGAAAAGCACCTGTATAAATGGAGATTTAGGTGCACAGGTGCAGATCAGGATTTCAAATACTTGCTTCCTAGCACTGTATAATTTCATCCTGTTTCACCTCTGAGAAATTATTTAATTAGATTGAGCTCCTTTTGGTTTTGACAGGTGGAAATAATTCTTGCATTTACTGTATGAGGGCCAAATAAACTGGTTGGTATTCCTGTAGCCAAGTCAACTTGAGAATGCAACACTAACAGAAGCCCCTTAAATTTCCTGGATGCATTCTTCTATGTAGACAAAAGCTCATTTGGAGAAAGGATTTAAGCCTGTTTAAATGACAAAACTAGCCTTCTCACCCTTCTGTTAATGGTTCAGATTAGCAAGAACAATATAGAGGCATGCCAATTTTATCTGCCTGCCCTTGCCAATAGCTGCTCTATTGTGTAGTTTGAGAGGGGATTAGCTGCTTGTAAATAAAAAGCAACCTGTGGTGAAATTAAGTCAAAAGTTTGGCCATATGCCACCCTACGGTTCTACTTTTTTCCCATTTTACTTGTGAATTACTACTTTTAAAAGGCCCTTATGTAGGAAGAGGGGCTTCAAAACATTTTCTAGTGCTCTGTGAGCATAACTACGTGCATACTGAATCACCCATGCCATGACATCTAGTTAGGAGGGTTGTGGACCCTCAGGGAACTTCACCTCACTCTGCTGTCAGAGGAGCAGTGAGTGGATGGCCTTGTCATTCCAGAGAATTATGCTGTCAGCAGTGTGGCCTTATGCTTTAAGAAAACAGCAGACATGCTAGTCATGGGATTCTTCCCAGTTCATGAGAAACGAATTGCTTGTGTTGTAAAATGTTTTCCAAACAACTAGGTATGTGAAAATGTGGGACCATTAACTGGTCCCCATTAACTGTGGGACCTTTTTCATGCTTTAACAAGGAGAACAATAAGGAAAATAGAAATGTGAAGTTTTCTACATGGTCTTTGAACTTACCTAAAATCTTGTATGGATTACTATGAAGGTTAATTAAATTTTAAATTACCTAAAGCAGCCGCTGACAGCAGGTGCCAAGATACTATATGGTCTCTCAATCCTGCACTCCAGGGAATCCACAGCTCAGATCTTGAGCCAAACCTAGCAACCTTGGATATTGCTATTGTTCTTTTACTGACTGTATTACATGACTCTGCAGTCTAAAATATGAGTTGTGAGAGAAAGATCCCATAAAATCCTCTTCTGTCACTTATGTATCAGAGAACGCAAAGCAGTTTTATTTTCCCTATGCACCTTTCCTTCATTCCCTACCCAGCTTAAGGAAGTCTGTGAGGAATTGGATGATACCTACTTGACTGTGGACCTTTTCACTCTTGTTGCAGTTTACCAGTTTCTTTGAACTTTGGAGCAATTAAAAAACAATTTACCATCTCATCAGTATCAAGGGACGTCAAAAGAGAGAAATGTGTATTTAGTAATGAGGAAACTAGCACTATTTCTTTGAGATGTTTAAGTCTGTCTATTCTTTTGGAGTGTTCCTTCCTTATTATCAAGTCTGAGGAAACTTCCTCTCTCACTTCAAGACATGAGTTATTAATGCAGTTAGCTCTCTCTTTCGATATCCCCACAGCAGATTTTTCCAATGCTTTCTTGTAGCAGCTGAAGTAATGGGTAGAGAAAGTTGCATGAAGCATGTGGCTTCAAGGACACAAAGACAGGTTTTTATCCTGTTTAATTCCAAGAGCAATTAAATTTTCTGTTACTTAGTGATATAGCTTTTGAAAATGCTGTGCCATAAAATCACAGCCTGAATTTCGAGATCACCTCTATGAAAGTTTCTCAGTGTTGGTATTTGTCTCCATTGTTATGACGAATCTTAGTACTTTATTGTAAGGTCGTGATACTGAACCTAGTACTATATTTATTTCTTTTAGAAATTATATTGTAATTTTTTCATATTCTCTAAGTAGTCTTGTGTGCTGTACCACTTGTCTATAAATAGTATGGAGTTTGATTGTAGACTCATTTGAATAAAATAAAAAATAAGTCAGTATAAGTTGTTGCTATGCATACTTTGGGTTACGATTAAACAGGTGTCTTTCCTCTTAATTTAATCCATTTTTTGATTGTGTGAAGTGATTTGAAATGAATGGAGCTATTAACAGCAGTGGGTGTTCTGTAGATAATAGGGCTTGTCAAATCAGATTACCAAATCAGGTTTGCTGAAGGTATTTTGGCTGTCTGTAGGAGGAGTATGACTTTTTACTTGAAATTTCATTGGCGAAGTTCCAAATGTTAGGAAACATGCTCCTTGGCTCAGATAAAAAGTTGAATTTTACTCTTGTATTTGCATAATCTAGTTCCTTTACCTGGCTGTATTTTTCTAAAAAAATGCTCTGCTCTGATTATTTTCCAGTCAATCTACCCTTTATGATCACTCCTCCAGAGGGTTTCTCACTTCCTTGAGCATGTTGTTCCCTCCTGAGAGGGGTTTATTTAAACAACTGAGTACTACTTTTAAAACATTTGGCTTAATACAAATGGCCTTACTGAAGTTCCACCATACTTTTTCATTAAAATCCTGCTACTAGTATTACAATTTTTTGCCCTAGATAATTAGAAGTCATTTGCTGTTTGGCTATTAGAGAGAACAGGTTTATGGTGAGGTGCAGGTTACCTGAGCCTGAGAGGAGTGCTGGCTTAATTCTGTGTGCCCACTGAGAGCACATGCAGTAGGGTGCAGTGCTGCTGTATGCCTTATCTCTTCTGGGGCTTCTATAGCTTCCTACAAATGGGCTAAATATGGGAGTACAAGTGACTTGTGAGAAGAATTGAGTGAACCATCTGTTTCCCCCGTATTTGTCACTGGATGTAATTTAGCTCCAAATAAGCTCCTTCCTTTTGTACCACTCAAATATATGAGAAAATCAGGACCAAATTCTAGAACAAAGTAATGGGACAATACTAGCAGCTTCTGCTTTCCTCATTGTCAGTACAGCCTTACTTCTTTGTAGTAATTGGAATTTAGTTCAAGCTAGTCATAAATGTCCCGTGTAGTTGGTTTTCTCTGCCTGTCACTAAGCTGTTGCTCTACACAGTCATGCTTCTTCTCTTTAAACTCTCTGTTCCGTTTCTGATGCAGTGTTACACCCAGTGTCAGAGGAAGATCTTTTAAAAGGGAGTGACTATATTTAGAGATAAGAATCTAATTTGTTGCAAGGCAAATCAAGTCCAGTATTTGTATTGTGGGGGAAACCTGCAATGCTGTTGAGGCACTGCATTTGGCAAAACATTCTCTCTTGCCTTTAGTCTCTTGGACGAAAGTGAGAGCGTTTTCATGATTCATAAGAAATGAGACTGAGCATAATTTGAACTTGAATAAAACTCCAGAACTGTCTTTCTTTTTTAAAAATAAATAAATAAATGAATAAAAACAGTATCTGACCCTCAGGGTTGATAATTTCACCAATTTAAAATAATAGATAGTTGTCACAGACCAGGTCAGTAGATAAATAAAAGGTAAAGTTCTCCACCCAGATATGCAGGAGAGGGGATTCTTTCAAGCTATCCCACAGAGTTGTTTTTTACAGTATATGATCAAAAAACAAAAAAAATTCCCCCTCAAACAAAACAACCAACCAGCCACCCCACAACCCTTTAAAAAAAAAACCCCAAAACCAAACCAAACCAACAAACAAAAAAAAAACCACAGAGAGAGAAAGAGAAATAAAAGGAGGGGTTAATTTTCCTGGAGTATGAATTGGATTGTAGACTGGAATATAGCTGTAAGAAACAGAGAGCTTACTGTTTGCTGCATGGATGTTTCACACACGATGACTGAAATGCAGATGGGTAACAGTTTTAAGAGGTTTTTCAAATGGGCGAGTAGCTACAAAACAATGTTATTCCCATAGCTGCTTTTGGACTACAGTGCAAGTTAAGGAGCATATTAAGTCACCTAAATAAAGGGGCGACGTTATTCACAAGATGGAACAAAACAAGGTTTATAGATACCAAAAAAAAAAGGCTATAAACCCCCCTGTATTTGGAAGGTTTGCTTTTTGCTATGTAGTTCAGAAAATTGGCAGGCATTTTTAATACAACTGATCTGAGTTTAGATCATTTGAGAAAATTATTATAACAAAAATTCCTTTTTCACCTAAGAGAAAAAATAGTCTGACTTAGACAATAGGCTGACTCATTCTATAACATGATTTTGTGAAGCTTTTCTTACATACAGGTAAAACAAATGAATTTCAGGTTTGGCCGATGAATCATAAGATACCCTCACACATTAGCAAAACTCATATGGGTTCCATAAAGATCTAAATGACAATTTGTAAAAGCCAAAAACACTTATATATTTTCTCAAGTATTATTACTTGCACACTGAACATCTTGCAGGACTTTAATAAGGCATAAATTATAAGATAATATTGATGTACTAATGAATGAATTTTTTTTTTTTTTTTTTTTTTTTTTTTTTTTTTTTTTTTTTTAGGACCACCCATTAGCCTTGTATGCCCGCTGCCATTCTCAAAAGTTAAATCTTGTTCTTGTGGAGTCTTGCCAATGCATTCCTGGAAGTAAGAAGCTTTTTGTTTTTAATAGCGCAAGGGCTGCATTCATTCTTCTTAACATCAATAGAGTACAAAAAAAGGGGTTGCATGTGATTAAAAAAGAAATAGGATTATAGAAAACATACTGTGCCACAAGCTTGAAGGCTTCTGAACAAGAATGTTGTGAAGGAACACTAGTTGCATACAAATGTAGGTTTGAGATGCAATATTTTAGTTAATATTTTAAAATTAGCTAAAATAAAAGCATGATATCTGAAGGTCTTTTGACATACTAGAAGAATGAGATGTATAGATATAAACAAAGTTCATTTGTACATTAAGACAGTAAATGTGGCTTTTCTAACCAACACCCCTGGTGTGTGTAGTACAGTTCAAGTGTAGCAACTTGTGTGCTTGAGCTGCTATTGTAGAATAAATGAGAGGCTCTGTGAGTGCTACCATTTACAGATGCTCTCTGAAAACTTAGTTCTTAAAAAAAAATTCTCAAAAATTCTCACGTCACTTTGCCTTGCTTGTGAAATTTTCTTTGTGCCTCGCTCAATGTGTATATCTCTGAATATTTTGAGATGTCTTGTCTTCCAAACAATCTTCAGGTTAACTTGCTCATTTTACCAAGACCAGTTTACCTTTCTTCAAATGTCTGGATTTTTGCAGCATTTTAATAAGTTTAGTTTTCTGCAGTTTGATCTCTACCACTTCTGTGTATACTTGGGACGTCGACATATAAACTACACGGTACTATGTGAAACTTAAAAATCACATGTAAATTCTCTGAAATATCACTGGACTTCAAGCAGATCTTCATGACCAAGAGCCATGAGTACCTTAAATATGTGGGTGAGGAGACAAGAGAATTGAAGGAACCAGCTATAGTTTGCCATAAGTTGCAGAGTAATGATGGAGAAAGTAGAACTGTTGTCTAAATTGTCCATGATATATACCTCTAGAAAAAAACAGGGATTAACTGTTTGGTCAAGGAATTCTCTGGTGTTAATTTACCTTTGACCACTTTGGATTCTTGCAGACAAAGATTTGGTATGGAGTTGCTTTATCTGAGTATTACAGAACTATAACACTAATGAAACGAGGTCATGAATAAGCTTTTGGTGGAAAATTTGATAATCAGCTGTTCAGAAAATAGTGTCTGAGGCTTGACAAGAGGTCTCATTTAACTGTCAAAAGTAGAAAATCAGATGACTGTGGGTAAGAAAAAACTGCTGTTAAGCCATGTTACTGGGCTAAGTGTCTACAGAAAAGAGTACTGGAACTTCAGACAAAAAAGAAACAAAATAAGCAAATCAATTACCCTTGTGAGGAAGATAATAAATAATGACAAAAGACTACATCTGAAAAGTAATTGAAGGCAAAGAGCTCCTCCATGATCTCTTTAAGCAAAGGAAGGAAGCCTACTGAACTTCCTCAAATTCATCTGTGATCCATTCCTGATTGGTTATGGCTGGTCTACACTCATAGTCACTGGGTGTGCTGCACAGAAACCATTGGGATGGCTGACTTATTTTTTTGAAATGGGATGGGTTGTCCTGTATGTATTCAACCATGTGGTCCCAGACTAACTCCACAGCTGGGGATGGGAAGGTGTCAGGGAATGGGTGCTGCACCATGCAACATTAGGAGAGAGTCTGATCAGGTAGGGTGAAAGGAGGGGTAACCTCTGACATCCCATGATTTTGAATCATTATGATCCTTATTTCCCTGCTAGGTTTATTCTCCATGGTGACTTTTAGGTAAATTTGTCCTTTTATACATTTAAATGGGTTTCAAATTGGTTTGAGTGCAGCCTTTTAAAATGTAACAGAGTACCCCCTAGGAGATTTTTTTTTTCTAATCTGTGTTTGGTTTTTTTATTCAAAGGTTTTAACCTTTTTCCATGTGCAAGTACCTTCGATACATGCTCGATTAAAGAAAGTCATTTCTGTCTAATGATGCAGCAGGAAAGTAGAAAGGAGGATGATACAATTTATAAAGAGGTCATAGAATTTATATTTCTAACATTCTAAATCAAAAATATATGGATGTGTCAGAAAGAATAACCTCTCAAATCCTGGTTTGGCTCTGTACACTATGATGTAATACTGGGGAATGGATACAGGTATAAGTGTGGTTTGGTACATGTATTTGCATAAAGAATATAGTTTTTTTGTATGTCTGCCCAGTAGTGGTAAGGCCAGCATAGTGACTCAGTTTCTGGCAGAAAATTCTGGTTTGTTAATGTTCCTGAAAATTGGGAACAAATGACTTCAAAGTACCAGGGGAAAAAGCTTCCAAAAAGTTTGGTTTCCAAACTAAAGAGATTCTGTGATTGGAGTTCATGCACAGAATGTTAGGAAATTTGTCTTCAAAGGTTACCAAATTTGTTTGATTATACATAACTATCTTTCTTTCTTTCTTTCTCTCTCTCTTCCTCTCTTTCTCTCTTTCCTTCTTTCCTTCTTTCCTTCTTTCTCTCTTTCTCTCTTTCTCTTTCTCTTTCTCTCCTTGCATTTCATATTCTGTCTGTGTACTATATCTAAGTGGCTATTCTTACAGAAGAGATAGTACTAAACGTTCCAGATCACTCGTGTCACTATTTTTCATTCCTTTTTTCCTTTATTTGCTTTTTTTGTAACCTTAGTTTTATTGGGCCTCTTGTTTCACGGAGGTGATTTTTTCCTCATGTTTGTTTGTGGTAGCTTCACAGACTTTATCCTGAACAAAGTTTTATTGGCAAACAACAACAGCAATGAAAGTCTAAAGTGGTGTATTATAACTTTCTAAAATCTTTCACTTTGGAAAAGTTTGGATAAAATCCATTTTTTTCCATATTTTACAAGAAACAATTGTAGCAAAAAAAATTTGTAAAAAATTTTTCATTTTTAGCTGAGTTGAATCTGGACAGTGGTTAATTTGCCTATTTTTGTATCATAAAATAGCCACAAGAGTATCTTCATTGTCTTATCTTGACTTTTTAAAGTGCTAAATAGAGCTAAAATCTTCAGCTTTCCTTCATTCTTTCCTTCAGATACGTAAGATACCACGTACGTATCTTACTTGTTCTTTCGGAAAAATAGACGAACACTAGAGACAAAATAATTCGAAACATGTTCTTAATTTAACTGATAATCTGCTGGTCACCTGGAGACAGAGAACACAAATTATTATGAGCTAATAAGTTGATTTTCTAAGTCATCAGAGTAACAGACTAGCTTGCTTTTTCTCTCACTGTCATGTTTCTTTTGAACATTTTCCTATAGGCAAAATGGAGAAAATCTGTGTGATTTCAAATTATTTTTTGAGTTAGTGGATCTAAGTTTGACCTCTATGCACAAGATGCACAAGATGCACAAGATATTATGACTTTTAGTTGCAAACATTTATTAGTTTTATGGCAACCTCCCAATGAGTGTGTGTTTTAACGGAATAGCCAAAGTCTCTCTATTTTCAAAAATCTTAGATGTGTCTTGGGAAGGGAACAATATAAGACAGGAGATTAATGTCAAGTGCTTGGACAGAAATCCCAGGAGGATCAGACTTCTTTATGAGAATTTCCCATTGGATAAATCCTTCAAGAAATAATTTCAGACTTCTCAGAGGTTCCACAAAGTACTGTGATAATAAAAACATCTTCTGTTGTCAAAAAGATATTTAAGCTATGAAGAAATTGCTATTTTCAGTTGAAATGCATCTCTTTAAAAGGAAGAATATGTTTCTGTGTCCTTGCATTATGCTGTATTTTCAGAGACAAAGCATTTTGTTTGGTTTAACAGCTGTTTTATTTCCTTAAAGGCTGCACATGTGGGGTAGACTGACTGGTTTTGAGGTAAGTAGCTGTCAGTCAGCATAAAAGAAATGGAAGAACTCTAACTGAGGAAAGATAAGTGCATGTTAGTGTTAGTGAAAATAGACTTATACTTGTAAACTAGGTACATAAAATTTACACGTGAAATGTATTTTATACATACACACTAATATTTTTTTATTTTATTTTCTTCTCATGATAGGATTGGTTTTTGGAAATGTGAGGCACTTGATGCACCAAGTTCCTCTGGAGATAGCCCTGCTGTGACTTTACTGACAGGGAACTACTCCCTAGTTTTGGTAATGAATGAAGAATACACTAAAAGATGCTGAGAATTAATGATGTGTCTAGAATACCTCTTCTAAGAACTATTGTTCAATAGCAGCTTTTTTTTTTATTTATTTTTTTCTTCCTCAGAGTGGTTGTAAAAAATAGAACTGGTATGAGGAGGTTGGTACACTTGTAAATATTGAAAAATATGGTTGAGAAATTCTAAGAGTAGACATAAAGGATTTTTAAGGTCTTTTAAATGTACCAGTCTTGATTTGTTATAATGAAAGCTGTAGGAACATTTGAAAAAAAAATTCATATGAAAATGAAATTACTATTTTGTCTAGTCCTGAAAATTATTGTTCTGTCTCTCAATTTAACAACATTAATTTCATCCTGTCCTTCATTTGTAAATCTTGTAATTACATCTATTACTCTTTTCCCCTACAAAGCACATTTAACCTCCTCAGTAATTTAGGAAGACAAGTGCTTTTCCAAGGCTTTTCCCCCTCTTTTCACTTCCTCTCTTTGATGTGTGCTTTGCAAACTAATTCTTTATTCCATTATATGGAGATTCTTTCATTTGGTGCTACATTGTGGTGTATTTCAGCAATAGCTGTTGTTTCTGGATGCATACAGGATAGGGAGGAAGCCAGGAGACCATGAGCTTGGGAAAGCTTGTTGGTCATAACTTGAGACTCTGGATAACAGTTTAATAGCTCTTAAAGACACCCATGCACACACACATACAAAACTCTTTCACACGTCCTGGAAAAAATGGTTCACAGGGGACGAAAGAGTGTTAAGTCTGAAAAGACTGACAGAGACTGTAATTTTTCTCCTGTGAGATAATGGTTTGAAGCCAGCAGCAGATAAAAGATTGCTCTAAGAATGGCTTAATTCCCCATCTTGTAAAAGGATTAGATAATTCAGTCTCCTTATGGATTCCTTACTCTGGGAAATATATTTCCACTTTTGGTTTTCCTCAGATGTAGCTGCAGACTGTGGTTATTTAAATACAAAAAGACCTGACTTTAGACATTTTTAAAAGGCAAACAGCTCACGGAAAGGATTATTTTGCAAGTTGTGTCAATGTGTAAATTTTGCTCAGCAAGTGGATATTCTAGCTTTACCATCTTGAAAACATTGTGTCTGTGAATTACATACTAATGACATGGAAACTTTCCAAAAGAATCTTCAATAGTGACTACAAAATAATGCTTCTAATTTGCAGAAAGAGAATAGACTTCTTCCAAAATCTATTTTCAATTGTTTTTTAGGGATTTTTTTAAAAAAATTGCTGTGTTTTTATGTGCAAGCAGTGAAAAGAGAGTCCTTAAGAAAGTGAGTGCAAAAATAAGAAAGAGACTATGTTCCAAAGAGCCTCAATGAAAATAGAGTTATTTTAAATTAACAGTACCTTAGACTAGGGTGAAAGTGTATGAATACTGTATGTAATAGAAGTAAGGCTAGTAACAACACCCTCCTACCTGAGAGTTTTACACAACTTCTTTAAAATTGATTTTAAAGAATACATCTCTGTCAAGTAGCATGCTGAATATGTCACTAACTTTATATTCCTACATTTTATTCAGCATTTTTTTTCAATGTCTGTGTTTGTTCATGTAGTCTTATCGTTTAATTCTGGAAAGATAATTCCTGGATAATGTTCTGCAGGATAATCCAATAGTCCTCATGTTTTGTTTCTCTTCAATGCAGATGCTTCCTGTATTTTAGGCTACGGTGCAAACAAGAGAAGTGACACCAATTTCATTTTTTTTAGTAGAACAAGGTGACATGCTGCAGAGCTTGGACATTATTACTTCAGACTTGAAAGGTGTCAGCCACTCTCATTACTCACTATATTCACAATCCTTTCTTGTTTGTCCCCATAGATATAAGACATCTTTCTTCTATAATTTATTGATCTCAAATTGGTATAAATTTCATTTAAAATTCAGTCTTCATTAAGCATCTCCAATCTGTAGCTAAAGCAGATAGAGAGTTCTACCAGCAAAAGAGTCCTTTTGTCTCTGTGTTGCTTAATAATATTTATTATTATTTTATCATTAGATTAACAGGCATAGTCCATATTGGAAAACTGACATCTTCTTGTATCTGTACAAGATACTCTGAACAGCATTTTTATTTTTATAAAAGACATTCATAAAACAAATGGACTAGCTCAGAAATTCCTGGCTTTATATTTATGTACTGGAAAAGCTTTTGATTTTACATGAGTATAAAGGAGTGCACAACTTGTGGAGACAGTAAGTCAAGGTACATGAGGTCAGAATTTGGATCAGCATGTTTGAGAACAATGAATGAAATAAAGTCATATTATAGGCAAGTCAGGACAGATGATTATAAAGCCTGGAGTGCTGTTACTGGTGCAGTGTTGAGGTTGCTAGGGAAAGGTACAAGAAAACATTCAGTGTAACCTAAAAGCATGAGGGCTTTCAAGAATTTTGTTGTCTGATCTCTGTTGCTATAACTTCCCCGGAGTTATGTATTTTTTCTGGGAAAATTATAATTCAGTATTACACAGATATCAGAGAGAGATGATAGATGTTGATGTAATGTTTTAAATTACAGAAAGGAAGCAGATGATTTGAAAGGGGGAAAAAAAATCCAGCCCGTCCAATTTATCCATCTCCTCGTATCTGACTGAGATTCACTTTGGTTGTCAAAGAAATGTCATTGCTATATTTTAATGTTTCTTTTGTTAATAAGTTCATGATACTCATTAATCTTACAAAATACATATTACAGTTTTTGACCCAAATCAAATAACTACTATACAAAGGAACTAACTGTAAATCACTGAGGTATTTGTTAAGATTTTTTTAAGAAATATTTTAAGCAAAATCAGTGATTCAACAAGCAAAAAAATTCCTTAACTAAGTTTCTAATATGAACATTACACTATTTCTATTTTTCAGAGGTGAGAACTTTGCTTTGCAGTTTTAGCCTTAAAAATGTATGCTGATCTCAGGTGAACATGGAGACAGCCTTACTGCTCTCTTACTCCCCTGTTACTCACCATCTTGATATAAAAGAAGTCAGCTGAGTCCTCAGCAAAGCAGTTTGTGAATTTTCCAAAGAAATGTGTGTATTTTAGGAAACAATGATTCACCCAAACCAAAATGTTTTACAAAAATTATCCGGATTCAACAAAATTTAGCAGGGAAGAGAGATGGCTGGAACTGCAATTCTCAGGTATATGATTTCCCACTTCCTCCTTGGGGACTGCTCTCTACTGTCTTGGAGCTCTTGAAGAAAGTTTCCTTTATCACTGAAAAGCAAGCAGTAGCATTTGTATTGTCATGAAATAATAGGTTTTTGTGATCCAGTCTCAAGTGGAATTTCAAAGTTTCTGTGCTTCAGCTCTAGGGAACATAAAAAACTGAGCAAGTTTGTTCAGCTCTATTTTGCTACATTTAAAAAGAAAAGTCCCATAGCCATGTACCAAAATCTGAAGGTCAGCCTTGAACACAGTAGAACTCTTACCTTTAGTTCTTTGTTTGGGCTTTAACTTCTACTTCCAAATACTGGACTATCACTAATAGAATAATTAACATTCAACTCACATTAAACCAGCATAATTTCTTTTATAAGATGATAAATCTTAGGCATTTGTAGAAAACATTGCCTTTTCAGGTGTCAAGTCAGGCGGGAAGATTTTCCTTATCTGAAGCCTAAGGGAATCAACATGTTTTCTTTTTGATGACTTTAGTCACTGCCATTTCATAGATAACACTCTGTGTGTTCATAAATTGTTCAGGAGTGTAAAAAGATCTTTTCAAAACAGTGGATGAAAAACAAGTAATCTGTAATATCAGTCCTGACTATTGCTGTTTGCAATTTGTTTCCAACCTCTAATGAGGCAGCATAGAATTTTATTATGCTGTGATTCATTCACAGAATATATATGAAATAGTTTTCTTCTCTTTTTATATTCTCTTATAGTATCATATTTTCTAAATCATACTGGCCATACAACTGTCTTCCAGACAGTTGCTGTAATGCTGCTATGTCCCTCCAAAAACACCCATGTGTTTGGTCCTGAAGTCTTTGGCTTTTTTTTGTGAAACAAATCCTATTGATTAAAGAAAATTGAAGTACTTACCTGGAGGCTGTTTGCTTTTTTAGCCCTTGAAACTCCAACATGAAGCTGGTTAAATGCAACTGGAACAATGGTTTCCAAGCAAGAGTTCATACTATAAACACTATATATATAGAAAAAATGTTAGTTATCTGGTATCAAATTTAGATTCCCATGAAGTAATTGATAGCTGAAATAGGCCATGAAGTATCAGTACAAAAGTAATTTTTAGGTAACTTGTGCTGGCTTTTTGGTTGGTTTGAGGTTTTTTGGTTGGTTGATATTTTTGTTTGTTTTGTAAGAGTGCACATTGATAAATAACAGTCAGGGTTTTCAAAGCTAGCCAACAGTTTGGAAAATTTTGACTCCTTTTAGATTGCTTTGCAAACAAAGATGGGACTCATATACATATTACTACGTTACTCTTTTATAATTGACTTTTTGAAAGCAGTGAATGAAACGTTCCAATGTAATGTTTTGGTCATCGTTTTACCGCTTTTGGCAAGGAATTTCTATCAGATAATCTTTATCTGGCAATAAAGAACGAAGTCTACCTGGTAGTACCCTTCTGTGTACCCTGTACTCTGCAAGAAAGAGCTGGAGGTGAAAATGCTTTTGTAAGCATAAGACCAGATAAGTGGATCTCATAGCTTAGGCTTTCCAACCTTAATGATACTTGTAGCATGATGCAACACACTCTTCTCTTCAGAGACATTGGGCAAGAATGAACCAGGGAAGAAAGAAACATAAACAAGGGCAGATTAGAAAATAAATCTCTCTATAATAGGCATATATTTCTTTCTAATCTATTGCTTAAGGATTTTAGTGTGTTCTCATTTTACTTGTGGAAAAGTCTTATAAGTAGTATTACTATGGAAGAAGAAATGAGAGCAATGCAAGTAACAGAGTTCTTTTGGAGAGCAATAGTGACTTTTTTGTTGCTTGAGTCACATGACCATCTATTCCAATGTAAGTCCACATTTAAGAAATACATAAATAAGTTAAAAACTGGAAGTGAAAATGAAGTCTAGATATTCCAGACATCTTATTCACCTGTTCACCCACTCAGCTCACCCAGCCATTTCCTCTCATGAAGAGAATGAGAATAATTTCACTTGTCCATGTCTAGTTTGATTCTATGGTAGCTCAGAATGGGAATATATTATAAAATCTTGAAAAATCTGATGGGATCAAAGAAGCAACACCTACTTCTTGAGAATACTTTTATGCCTTTAATATACACAGAGAAGGCTGAAGTATTTTTCATTTTAATTGACCATGAAGAAACTATCAATATGGCTGCAGAGAAGAGTACATCACTTCTGATTCCTGTGATTCCATGCATATCCTTAAAAGTTAGAATATGTGTTTACAGTAAACATGCTTGTGTGTGTAATGGAGGAGGACAGGTCAATTTTAATGTAACAGAAAATTATCTGATTCTTGAGAGTTTCCTTTTTCATGTGGTTATTTGATTTTCAGTTTGTTTTCTCTCTATTTGAATATCTTCATCATAGTTGTTCAAAGTTACTTGCTTGTGTTGGACTGTTATCTATAGAAGAGCCTTTTTGACAAACCAGGCTTTTAAAGAGTTGGTAAGTTGGTAACTAAAGCATTACAAGTCAGGTATAGATCTATAAAGAATGCAGAGAAGTAGTTTTCAAAATTAGGTTTACAGCTTCTAAGTTTTGTGCTCTTGTTGCCTTGAGGAGATTTGTGTTTTGTGGAAATGCCTCCTTGGGTAAGAGTCATTATGAAGTTACATTGGTCTTTCTTTCTTAAGTAAACCATAATCAGGCAATAAAGGGAGATAAAATAATTGGGAGGGCAGGGGAGGTGGTTTTGACAAGTTACAAACAATGGGGTGACTTAAGACTCAAATATAGTAGATAACTGTGGAGTCATAAGCTGGAATTCAGACAGTGCAGGTATGGGGGTTATTCTTGGTTTCAAAGGATTAATTCAAAGTTTAGTGTAAAGCAGCTACAGAGAGTAAGAATACAAAGTGAAAGGAACTGTTTTTAGGAGGCAAGATATTTTTTTTCCCCAAGGTTGTTCTCCAATATGTTTTTTATAAATTCTGGGCTTTGTGAAATTGTATTGCATTTTTCTTATTCTTTTCATGTCTGAATAAATTCAGGGTAAGATAACCCTTATGTAGATGGCAGTTATATTGCGTTATAAGCTACAAACCATTTCTTCAGAGAAAAATCAGCACTTAGAATTCATAAGAGCCTGAAGAAGGATGGTGAGACTCTTGGGATGCTCATTTAAAAGAACAGATACAATGGCTGTTTTTGTAAATTGCTGTCAGGACATTGCAGTCAGCTGATGTAGGGGATAAGCCTGAAGACAAGGCTGGCTGTAATTACTGTCTTTTTCTTTTAAAAAGTAACAAAGGAAGAGGAAATATTCTTCCGTGTATTTCCCTGTAGTGGGTTAAATTTGCCTAAGGTCCAACCCCCCCCCCCAGCTGCTTGCTAATTCACTGCCCTCAGAAGGGAGAGGGGAGAAAATGGAATGAAAAAGCTTGTGGGTCGAGACAAAGGTGGGGAACTTGCTTAGCAGTAACTGTTGTGGGCAAAACAGCCTTGAATGGGGAAAATTAGATTAATTTATTGGCAATTAAAATAGATCTAGGTAATGAGAAACAAAAAGACACACATTAAAACCACACCTTTCCTCCCTCCTTTCCCAGGCCCAAGTACATTCCTTTGCCCCAGATTTTTCTCCCCACGTCCCAAGTGGTGCAGGATGCATGGGGGGGTTGTGATCAGTCCATAAGGACTCTTCTCTGGTCCTCCTTCCTCCTCACATTTTTCATGTTCTTTGGTATGGAGTCTCTCCATGGGCTGCAGTCCTTCAGGAAAAAAATCTGCTCCATTATGGGTCATCCATGGGACACAGTCCCTCCAGGACATATCCACATGCTCTGGTGTGAGTCCTCCATGTGCTGCTGTGGGTGTCTGCTCTGCCATGCTCCTCACCGTGGTCTCTTGAGGAGTGTCTGCTCTGGAGTGTGGAACACGTCCTACTCTTTCTCCTCCCTGCTCTTCTGCCTGTGTGGCATTGTTTGCTCTTCCTTAATTATCTTTTCTCCAAGGTACTGAGGATCAGCTGTGTCCTTCTGTGGGTGGCACAGGACACCCCTGGCCTCTCCTCATCAAGGCCAACCCTGCAAGCCCCATATTGCCAACACCTTGACATGGGCAGCCTGGACAGTCCAGTTCAGTTAAAGTATTTCTGAAGGTAGTAAAGGAAGCTTTGCAGTTTCATTTGAACATGATACCACCCAACCCCCCATGTTGTTAAAATAAGTCTTACAAAAAACAGATAAGCTGGGATTTATGACTCTTTCTTAGAGACTAGTTTTGGTTACTAGGCAATCTTGGATGATATGACTGAAACATGGATGCAGGCTTTTCAGCAAAGCTACCCTTTTATTTAGGAAAAATATCATGAGTACGAACTGTAGTCATACATAACACTCTTCTGTGCCTTATCTATGGAATATGATTGCAAATGTTTTCATTCTGTTTTTCCACACTATAGATTGCAAGGAGATAATTTGGCAGAAAGGCCGGAAGATGTCTCTGTTGTATCTCAAACAACTGAGCCAGTGGTGTCAGACTCTGATGGTAAGTTATATAAATATTTTCTGCTCTTTAAAAAAACCCCAAACCAACAATTCACCAAGGTCTTAAGTTTAAGAGCAGAGGTTATGTCTGTAAAGGAAGACTAAGCACTTCCAGAGACTGTTCTTGAGCATTTGAACTCAACCATTTACACTTCAAATCTGTTAGAAGAGCTCCTGACATGGCTTTTGTCATGGCCAATTAGCATCTCACAATAATTCCTAGGTATATTTCTGGGAGCTGCCTTAGGCCAGGATTCATTCTTAGTAACCAGTTTGTATGTTAGCACACTCTTTCGATTGTAAAAGAGCTTAATAGCATATACATGGGCTGTTAATTGCCAAGTTGACCTCTATGACAAAGAATGGTCTTTGAAATATTTAATTTAATACTGCAGATGCATCCACAGGATTCAAATACAGGAAAAATAAAAAAAACTCTTAGAATTTCTTCCCTGTTTTTAAACTATGTATCAGAAATGCTCCTTTGATCTCTCCAAGTACCACTTGCTAGAATCAAAATATAGTATAAAGGAATTTATACAACAGTTATGATGAGCATTTTTTCTTATACAAGCATAACCAGACATTGCATTAATCTGCAGTCAGCACACTCAGCCTGATTTCAAATTCTGCTCAGGTTTTTGAACACAGTAACACCTGAAATCTAATTGAAAAGGCACTTCCTGCACGATATCTTGCCAGAGTCTGCCCTGCTTCCCTATGAAAGCCTCAGCTGAGAAAGGTTAACCTTATCTTAGCTGTCACTGGAATGGAGACAGAAGGAATAGAGGTTTGGACAGAGAATCTGCAAAGATAAATGTTTTAAGTCCATTCCCTTACTGCTGGGCAGAACCAGCTGAGTCTTAATTGGAGGATTTGCTTTGCCGTTTCTTCAGTGGCCACAGACAAGCTAGCTATGATAATTAATGCAAAACTAATCAGAACTAACTTCTGTTTTGTTAATTATGCTACTAGCTGTCTGCTATTTAGTGCTACTAGGTGTGATATTGGGTCTGACAGCAGTCTGAGCTTTTGCTCATTTCCCTCGCCTCATTTGTAAACCAATTTATGTCAGCATTAGGAACTAGTATGTCTTTAAAGATAAGTTTTTCAGACTGGTTTTCTGAGAATGCATGGTTTCATGCAGTCATGCCATTTGCTTTTCCTTTCATCTGCCATTCATCACTTCACTATAAAAATTATTAGGGTACTCAGAATCACAGCATATGATGTCCTTACAAGCTTGTTGAAGATTGTGAGCAGAGACACAGACTGGTGACTGCACTCAGGCCCTGTAAAAGAAAGGCAGAGTTATTCTGTGAATAAACCTCAGGAAGGGAGGTTGTGGTGGCTTGTCTGGGATAAGGATAAGACACACATGTAGGAAAAAGTTCTGTAGTTCCTGAAACAATTTTTTTTTTTTAACATATCTTTGCCTTCTTTTTTCCTACCTGTGTACTCTTGTTCATGAACAAGACATGGCATCTTCTGAAACTGTAGGCTTCAATAAAATAGTAAGGTGTTGCTAAGTGGCAGAGTGACCAGGATGAAAGAAGGTGAAAGTGTGAGAATGGGCTGGATGCTGTGTAATAGCGAAATTGGATCTTCCATGATCACAGAGTATGGAGTGACAGAGTTCTATAGCCATTGTGACTTCGACTGCTTATACGTTTCTGGATACTGTAGTCAGTATGGATATAGGGAAGGTAAAGAATGCTTTCTCTAAAAAGAGCATTTCCAACAAAAATTTAGGGGTTAAAATTTAGATAGGTAGGTGAGGCAATGACATTCATGTTCTTAATGCATCTATCTCACTTCTGTGAATATACATGAACCTGTTATCCACGGAGCTTGAAAATAACAAAGCCTCTAGGGCAAAAGGACTGAGGTCAGCAGTGAGGTACTGCCAGACTTCTGTCAAGAGGCACTCTCAGAAATGTTCAGCCTTTCAAAATATTTTTCTTTCCTGAAATGTTAGCTAGTAATACATTTTTATTTTTTTAAAAGAAAGCACAGCTGTATTTTACAAGTAGACACAGACTAGAAACAGACATAGAACTCAGACGACTGCCCATCCTATCAATCTTTCCCATAAATGCAGCACATTACTTGTTTTCTGAGCATTTGCTATTTATTTCCAATAAACATATGTATGGGAAGAAGATACTGTTAAAAATCTTTAAGTAACCAAGGCATCATGCTGCACTGAACTTTTAGTTATGTCCTCCTAAGAATGTATTATGTCATGAAAAAGTTACCAAAAGGCTTCAGTTACCAGGTGGATTTTAATTTATTTTCTGCTCTTACTTATCAATACCAGTGACCTTACTGAGAGAAAACCACGTATTGGGAAGTGCTGATGTAAAAAATTCATTTGACAATATGCAGGCAAGGTACTGATGCATAACAAAGTTGAGAGCAACTTTCTTGAGATAATGGTCTGTTTCTGGGTTAGTGGTAAATTGTTAAATTGTTGGATCTAGAGCATCTCATGTGGATTTCAGGTGAATTAGGTTCAGAATTCATTGGCAGCACCTCTAATCTAACAGGCCTCATAAATAAGCCTTACTATAGCAATTCCACCAAATAAAGTCAATGTAATAGCTTATGTTAAAAGATCATCTGCATCATCAGGCACTAAACTGACTACACTAACAATCTGAATCTGGTTCTAATTAACCAATACTCTGATTTCCTTCCAGTATAATTCTGAATTGGACTGAGTTGTGCTTGATCTAAGTAAAAATGAGGGGATGGGAATCAGGTCTCAAGATAGGAAAACACAAATTGCTTTAATGCTGCAGTTTCTTTTTACTGTCCTAAACTGTCAAAACTGTTTCTCTCTCCCGTGTGACCCCTTGACAGGAAAGAACTAAGGGAAGAATTTAATAACTAGGTTCTTGATTTTGATTAGAAGCAGCAGCTTTGGTGACCACACAGCAAACTTCCCCTTTAGATTCCAAGCCTGCCAGGTTAGTCTCTTGGATCAGCTCCCCATAAAGCCTTGGTCTTGTTCTGTACAGATAGATGAGAAGAAGGGCTTAGGCTTCAAAAGTTTAACTGCTACAGGCTTGATCCAGTAAAAACATGCATCTGTCAACTACAAGTCTGTTTTTTCAGTCTGGGAGTATTGTACAGGTCATCTACTATTGTTTTGGGGGTTTTGTTGTGGTTTTTTTTTTTAATTTGGATATTAAGAAATATTCAAAGAAGCATCCAAGAAGATCCAAGAACCATCACTAAAGGGTAATTGTTCATTTTGTACCAGTTGCCTTTAAGTACCATGGGAAATTGCTTCACTTGTTTTCAGTATCTTTTGCTGAAAAGTACCTTGCCTTTAAAGTGAAAGTGATATAAGACAGGAAAAGAAGTTCTTTCAAAGTCGATCTTTTAGTAAGTGTATTCTTGTAGAAGCAAGTTTAATACACAACAAATTATTAGGGAGTAAACTCTTGTAAAGTGAGTTACTTTGCAGTGTAGTATGCAATTCCTCATATTTCTGAGGTGGGAAGAAAAACTTGTTTCTTTTGTGGCTCTAGCTGGAATAATATAATTGGGTTGAAAATGATAGATTATATGGTACCATGTCACAGTGTGTACATGCAGTATTTCCTGTGTGTTATTAGATCTACAGATTATGCTGTGATGCATAATATTTAGTTCAGAACATAAATTTTACTAAGCAAATTCCACATCAGTAATTCATTCCCTATCAAACAGGAGTCACTGGTTTTTGTTACTTGCAGTATATCCAGTAGGATAAAGTTTCTACTTGAAGAAACTTGGAAAGACTATGATGTGTAGCTTCAACATACTTCTTTTGTTTTTTTTTTCTTTTAAACTACCAATCTAGTAGAAAGTGCAAAATAGGCATTTGGATATAGAGAAAAAGTTTGAAATAGAGGATGTTCGATAAAAATAGGAATGTATGAAACATAAACAGTGCTATTCCAGATGAAACTGCAAGACCAAGGTAAAAAATTAGTAAGAATACAAAGAGATGGAAATTAGGGTTGAGGACTAGATATAGTAGTGGCAAAAATGTGGAATATTGTCCCTGTTCTGGCAAAGTTCCCTGAGCACAACTTCCCATTATCATAACTTCTTCCTCCTCCACAAATTTGTGTTAGCAATGAGTGTGGTAACCATAGCTGCTGTGCTTCACTATACTTCTGTCTTTATAGAAAGTATAGTCTGAGATGTTTAACCGATCAGAGCACTCTTGAAACATAAGGACCCCCTGCTAAGTGTCTGAATAACAGCAGAATCTGGGGAAGACCAGGGCATCTTGTTTTCTTAGGCTGCTTATGAAAAGCATCTGAGTGCCTAGCAGACCGACAGGCAAAGGGTGAAACTGAATTGCCTCTTACTTGGAGATTGCTTTCTCTGACATAGGTACATAAATTCTGCTTTAAGTCATTTTGTATCTCTCCAAGAGGCATTCTAGACTTCTCACCAGATCCAATGTGGCAGTATTGGCACAAATTATATCTTGCATGGCTTTTAAACATTGCCTAAAGTGACCAGAACTGTTTTTTCCAAGGATTTTAACTATATCCCAAATAGATTTATAGCATTGATACAATTTAATTAAATTAATATTATTGATTTTAATTAAAGCTGAAGATCCACTGCTCACTTGTGTTAAAGATGAACTGTATTTAAAGTTAATAGTAAAAAAAAAAATAACCTACAAGACACTTCTTGCTTATCACTCTGATCATGTCAGAGACACTGTTCCATGTTGCATTAAGGTTATAAATTAAAATCAGACAAATTAAGATCAGACATAAATTAAAATCAGACAAATTAAAATCCATTTAAGTGTAACTGAAAATCATCACATCTATAGTAGCCACATTTACTTTCCTAGCAGTTAACTTATAACTTATAGGCATTTTATTTTCAGAATGACTAATGCTTACTTAAGAGTGATTTACTTCTTTTCTACCTGTTTGGAACAGCTCAGGTACCAGGGGTTGAAACACTTACAGAAGATACTGATGAATTTCAGAGTGCCTCTCAAATGACAGGATCTGTAAGTATCTTCCCTTGTGGATAAGCCTATGATTTTTAAAAACAGTTTGTTAAAAATTGTATTTTGCATAATGATGAAAGTTGTGCTTGTGAGCCGTGTTACCCTAGAGAGAAAGTTTAATTTCCCTAACCCTTCAGAATTTTTCAGTTCTCTTGCAGTTTTATTATTTCATTCTGTGAAGTGTGATCTTTAAAAACAAATTATTATAATTGCAAATGCTATTCTTGGTAGTATTTTCATAATTTTTTCCATTCTGTAATATAAGAATTTTTTTTCAGCTTTCCTGTTTGCAGAAAATATAACCAGCAATATTTTATTTTTTTTTTTTACATTATGTATTCAGAATTTTGGCACTAGTAGTATTGCATCAGAAATTTGAATACATGTTAAAGAAGGGATTGCTTTTTTCTAAGGCAAATAACTTGACAACAGTTGTTTGTTTTTGCAAAATTTTAGACAGCTTTAAGAGGACAATGCTTGCTGCTCAACCATAGCCATAATGATTGTATATCACACTTCAGTGTTGATAAAAAAGTGAAAAGATGGGCTTAGGACTTGTTAGCTAAGGAAAAAAGGGCAGTATTCATGAAAAAAGAAACATGTCAAAGCAAACTGATCCTGTAATCTTCAGGCAGCTGATTAAGTATTATTAATAAAGCCAAATAATACTGAACATACAGTATTTCCAACCAGAGCTGTCAAAACAGTTGGTGGATATGGAGTTTCATATCGATTCCTAAAGCTGAGAACTTCAAGCTCACAGAGCATTTGTGGATATAAGCAAAAGCAGTTATGAGCAGAATTGTAGTTAGTATTGCTCTGAGTTTCTTTCTCAAGCCTCTTTTCTGTTTCACACCATTGAACAGAGTTATGATATATTTCACAGCAGTTTCTGAACTCATGTTTTTCTAATAGATTTGGACCTGCAGCTCCCAGCTTTGATTTATCAGTGCTGCAGACAGATAGCTTAGGAAAGGATTAACAAATGAATTTTATCACGCAGAGAAATAAAGATACAAGGAAAACAAAAGATGATTATGTTTTATCAGCCAGATTTTGCTACAGAACCGTTCAGCCTTCAGATGAGTGTTTTTTCAGAGTGTGCTCTGCATCTGCATGCTTGTGGACAAACAAATATGCACATGTATCATTTAATGCTCTGCTTATTCTAGCCATGGGTAGGGTTGGCTGGAGCAGCAGTCTGCCAGAGGCAGCAAATCTGCCTGGGCTCAATCCCTGCAACCCACGCTCTTGTTATTGCCAGTGCTTCTCAGAGGAGGCAAGATGAATGGTTGCAGGTATTGCTCTGCCCATCCAATGCCTCCCGAGGGCAAAAACAGTCAGCTCCACTTTCCTGAGCTCTTGGAAAATTCCTTTGCCTAAATTACTCAGCAGCCATAAACCGGTAAATCAGCTCATCTGCTTGTTGTTTGGTTTTAGTTTATTCTTGTGTGTGTTTTGTATCTTAAAACACTTGCTTAAATAGTGTAGCTAGCTGATAGGTACTTTTATTTCTTGAAAATGGCTTGTTATTCTGACAGCTGTCCAACACTGTACGTTTGTCTGCAACTGTATCTAAAAAAGATAAAAATTATCCAACTGTTGTTATTGTTATTTAGTGCTCTGAAGGAACAGAGGTCTCCTCTGTGGTCCCCTAATAACTGAGACTTTGACAATCTTGAGATATGAAATGTAAAGGTAAACCTGAGGTTATTTATAAGAAAGCTGTGAAGATAAATGCATTCTTGCAATGAATTCTCACAAATCCTTCAGAGCAGTAGAAAATACGTCTGCTAAATTACTTCAGAATTGATACAAAAATACATTCTCATGACTTTAAATTATTTTGAGAGATTGCATGAGATACAAGGCACCATGTGAGTGACAAGATGAGGAAAATATGATATTGATGAGACATTTCTCCTAAATTGGACAAATTGGTTCATGGCATTCACTCAAATGTACATATTACGTGTAAAAAATCCTGATCTGGTTCAAAGTGTGCCATGTTTAATATTGGTAGTGCATTCCAATAGGGTAATTTAAGTTAGATGCTAGTTAAATGGCTCATTATCGTGAATTTCTCTTTTCTTACGTATATTTGACAATTTTCTTTAAGAGTGCCTTGGCCTTTAGAGAAATGTTTTGGGAAAAATGGTGGGATAAAGCAGCAAGAATTATTCATAAGGATCTTCAGGTGTGTGGGTTCTTTTTTTGTGTTTCATGTATGAGTTCACACGTAAGATCCTTGATGTGGAAGCAACATGGATACCAGAACATAGAAGAGATAGGCTACAGTCTATAGTATGGTTCATGTAATTTTCCCTATTATTTTCTTGTATTGCTGTTCAATTTCTGTAGAATCTGGAAGATTTTGTGATTACACTTTTTTTCCTTAAACCCTTTTTAATAGAATCTTTTGCTATCCTTTATTTTCCACAAAGAGTGCTTATATTTGAAAAATCAAAAACTGATATTTTCAAGGCTGCATAATCCTAAACAAGACATAAAAAAATCAATAAATGGGTAAAGCAGTTTGAAGTCTTTCTAGGAATCAGCACTCTTCCCAAGTGTTTTCCAATTGGGAGAAATCATTCAAAATGTCCTTAGAGATACTAGTTAACTGCAGGGCTCAGTTTCTATTATTTAATGTAGGAAAAAGTGTTAGGCAAAATGTAAATCTTTTTCTTGAGATTTTTGCAGTGTGGTGGACTGGTTTATGTTTCTCTAAATGAGTTTTATCAATATTTTCTAGCAAGCCACTTAAGTGGTAGTAGGAGATAATTAGGTAGCCTGAAATTCTGTCAGAAATGGAAAAATAAGGTATTAGGGAAAGTTAGTAAATTTGCAGTGAGTAATAGAAAGAAAGAAAGAGGGCACATGGACTGGGCAATTCATATTGAGTAACCTTCACCTTTCCTCTGAGATGCTTCTTTTACCACCTGGACATAATAGGACTCAGGCTCATGGGTTTCCTTATGTGAATATTTGCATTCACTCATCTTGTCTTGCGTGTGCACATACAGATGTATGTTTTTCTTTGCAAATTATCCCATAAGGCAAACCGGTCCAAATGTAACAGAAGGTATGGAAAAGAAAGTTATTCACTGCAAAAGGTATTTCTTCATGAACTTGCCTTGCTCTTTTGCTCTTTATCACTGTGGGAAAAATACTCTAATGAATTGGTTTAGAATGGTGTTTTATTTTAAATTTTCTGCTCATTTCCCTACTTCTTTGGAATTTTTTTACTTGCTTTCCTAGAAGAAATATCCAAATGGATTTTCTGTGATAAATGCAGAAATTTGTTAGCTGGCAATTCAGTCTGTAAAATGACTTGAGGTTTCATGCAAAAGGTACCATGCCATAGCTTCATGCTGTCCATATATGTTGAATACAGCTATATTCAGGTGATGCATTGTTTAAATTTTAATTGTTACAATTTTTCTTAGCTTTCCTCTCTATTTTCCCTGAGAGTAATGCTGTTAAGTAACATAGCTACTTTTACAAGTCTCAGTATAATGGATGCATCAAAATCACTCAAAATTGAGTATTTAAGTAAACCTATACATTTGCTGGATTGGAGTCACTTTAGCAATTAGCAGGTTAGTCATTAAAATATGAATTTTAGGGTTCCACTGCCACAGCAGTAGTATGCCTGTGAGGCAGTATGAATTATAAAGGTCATACTTCTACACAAAAAAAATGAGTGGGTTCTGATAAGTGTAAGTTTAATTACTTTTAGCTAAGTTAACAATACAAGACAGTACAAGAACATAATATCAAGGTTCCTGGGAAATAAGTGATATTTGCTGCAAGCAGTTAAGCAAACAGTTTGAATTATATACATTGAACCTCTTTCGTTTAGACCTCCACCTTGTAAAACAAACTCTGTAAAATAGACAGGATTTTGTACCTATAGCTAAAAAAATAATAATTTCTTAATTTTAAATTCTCTTTAACTTTGGAGAACATCTGAAATACATCTATTTTTGTTTGATTTCTGTCCCACCTTCTTGCCTGCTGATATTCTTTTTGCTGATATTGTGTTCCATATTGCAAAACTTGAGCCCTCCTGGGTGCCTACCTGCCATGGGGCTGCTGTGTGTCCCTGCCTGGACCCCCAAGGGGTAAGGGCTGCTTCCAGAAAGGCCCCAACTCCCCATTGGCAGGAGTAGCATGCAAAGGGTTGTTAAGGCTTCCAAGGAGACCTTATATGGAGAAAAGAGAAGGGCAGTTGTCTTCTGGAGTGAAGATACTCTTCTTTGAAAATATCTAATTCTTTAAAATGTAATTATAAATGGAAATAATTTTCTGAACTTTAGGAAATGTTAAAAAAAAAATTAAAAAAAGAAAAAGTAATCCATGAGTGCCTTGTTTTCACCTGTCTAAAATTTAGGGGTTTGGGGCGTGACAAATTAGGAAATATTAGTCTAAATAATGGTAAATAAAACAGAACTAAGGTGTAGAAAAAATTTATCCTGATTACATTTCAGAAATCCAAGCAAATGTGATTCCTAGGTACCCATGTAACTCCTCTTTTCTTCTTGCCTGTAAACAGAAAAATTATGCATAAGTTAACTCAAGCTACCATTTTCCTAGAGTAAGGTTTAGTGTAAAATGCTCTGGCTGACTGCCATGGGAAGCAAAAAGCTTGTAATTTCAATTACATGGCATTTCAAGTAGAACAGGCCCTAATGTGGAAGGTGGGGATTAGAGGTGGCTGCCAATATTGCAACAGAGCTCTGAGGAGGTTTATTATTTTTACAGTACCAAGAAAGCATGTTGACCACCTCGCCTTATGGCCTTGAACAGACTATGACAGCCAAAATATTAAACATTTGGTGAACATTCATTACAGAAAATACATGTTGTGTGAAGAATCTTCAAAGTATTGCACAAAAAGTTTTGCTGCATGAATACCAACTGTCCTTGCCAGCTGCTTGATAGAACAGAAGGGGCACTTGGAAAGAAATTGTTCAGCTAAGGGGAATTTTTTGTGTGTATGGATGGGTCTCTCTTGAATGTGTCTATTTAAAATAGTTTAGCTATTCAGCAAAGAAGTGGTAGGTTATACACAGACAACTAAGCATGGTTGTTCATTTTATAGTATTATAATCTGAAGTTAATAATGAAATTTATACTGAGTATGACGTGTATGGGATGGAATACTCTGTTTGGTCAGTTCTGGCATCTATCTTGTCTCGGGCCTTCCCACAGGAGGGGTTCAGGTGGGACCTCTTTACTCCTTCTGCAGGGTAAAATGTTCCTCAGAGCTGAGCAGTGTCCTTGGCTCTGCACACCAGTCTCTGGCAGTAACTATAAACATCCAGTGTTATCAGTCCTAGAAGCAGACACTGTCTGAGAAACTTGCTGTTAATTTCAGCAAGTGCAGCTACTTAAAAGAAACTTAGCTGAAAGCAAAAGTACAATCATAGATTCATAGAATCCTAGGGGTTGGAAGGGACCTCGAAAGATCATCTAGTCCAACCCCCCCTGCCAGAGCAGGGCCACCTAGAGCACATCGCACAGGAACGTGTCCAGGCGGGTTTTGAATGTCTCCAGTGAAGGAGACTCCACAACCCCCCTGGGCAGCCTGTTCCAGGGCTCTGTCACCCTTACAGTAAAAAATTTTTTTCGAATATTCAACTTGAACCTCCTATGCTCCAATTTATACCCATTACCCCTTGTCCTATCACTGGTCACCACTGAGAAAAGCCTAACTCCATCTCCCTGACACTCACCCCTTACATATTTGAAAACATTGATGAGGTCACCCCTCAGTCTCCTTTTCTCCAAACTAACAAACCAGAAAATCACCTTTATCCCGGCCCAAACCGGGACACAGTTGATTAGCAAAACTACGGAGAAGGAAATGTTCAGTCAAAATGCATTTTATATATATATACAGTTTGACAGGAACTAACTAATGAATTGGGTTTCACCTCCTTTTCCTCATTTCATCAGAATCATGCAATTCAGATATTCTTTACAAAGGAAGAAGTATTCTCCTGTGAGGCAGGGACTGTTCCCACACCCAAAAAGAGATTGTGTGTGTGTGTACATGGACATGCATGTGAGTACCAGTGTGGTTTACTCTGCAGCAGGCCAAAGTGATATAGACATATAATGCTGTGCTGTTAATAACACTTTTTACGGTCAGCAAAAATAAGTAATTTATTTCCTAACAAGCACTTCATTTCCAGAGGGTGTTGTAGGTAATTTGGAGGCCTTTCTCTTGTCCTTAGCTGTTCTGAAATGTTGCACCTCTGTAGAACTCTCCAGGTGTTGGTGGTTATTACACAGCCCATGTCAAGTCTGCTCAGTGGGGAGATCAAACACTTGACATCTACACTAGGGGTTTTTTAAGGATAAAAGCTCTACTGATATACACTGTCAAAGTAACGTTGTGATGCGGATTAAAACACCTATATAGTGACACTGGGAAAGCTTTCTTATTTATGACCTCCTTAATTGTAGTTCTGTTACACTGTCGCATTCCCAGTAAGTTATTTTTCAGAAGTGTGGGGAACCAGTGACAAAAGAGATTACCTTTGGCTTTATTGTTTGTAATTTTTTATGTTATCAGCAATTTGGCTAAGTGATCTAAGTAAGGAAAG
Organism: Florisuga fusca; assembly: GCA_038090715.1. Taxonomy (NCBI): domain Eukaryota; kingdom Metazoa; phylum Chordata; class Aves; order Apodiformes; family Trochilidae; genus Florisuga; species Florisuga fusca. Next base: position 8,532,536 of record JAAWXA010000005.1, on the reverse strand, counting down.
CCATAATGGATTTGTTGTCTGTGGAGAAATTATGATGATATATAAAGAAAGCTACTTAAGAAATGGACACATAGTTGACCTTAAAAGTTGACAAATGTATCCTTAGAACTTTGTTTGAACATATTGCTGACACAAAGAGACATTGCTTCACCTTTAAAGTTTTAAGGTGATAAACAAGGCCCAGAGCTGTTCCTACAAACTAGAAAGAGAAGGATGTCTTTCAGGAACATCCTTATCTTTATATCTTGTTAATCTTGTTAGTATAAATAGGACGCTTATAAATTTTGTGCTAATATTTGTAAAGCTTACTGAATGATACAGCACAGTTGTAATTTGGGACATACTGAAAGGGCTTCTATGCACATACTCCATACATACATGCTGTACAATTTTTCAGTTACTTTCAGTCTATTGTCATTACCATTGAATTCCAAATTAACTGACAGTTGTGTTTAATCTCTGCAATTCCTGGGCAGTAGACAAGGATAGTTGTTGATGAAGTGGAATATAAAGGTTTAAATAAATGTCTTGCAAGACTGAAACTCTTTCTTAAGTCACCTCTCTGCATGGCTGCCATTTATCAAATGAAGAGAAGGGGCACCAGTGAATTCTGCAGGAGCTCTATATAGTCATTTATGTTTGCATTTGAACTGACATGCTTCCAAAGCCTCTGTGATAACATCTCTTACTTTCAGCTTGTGTTTATCTTTCAGGAATAAAGCTGTTGCATAAATTGTGTGCTGGAGACACTGAGGACCTCTGTCTGTCTTTATGCATTATTCACATAGATGAACTCATAGTCTCAAAATGTTAATTTTTTTTGTTGTTGTTCAGTATTGTTTAGAGATACAGAAAAAGGCATTACCTGAGCCTGCATCAAGAAATATTCTTGGATTTATACCTGAAATATCTACATTCAGAGAAGGAACAAAAAAAAACAGTTGCACTGTGGTTTTAATGTTATAATAAATTCTTAAAATATTTTTTCCCAGATCATTACTATTTTCTGTCAAGTTAGCGTTAAATTATAAGCATGTGATTTCCTATACCAATATTAAATATCTCATCTTCCGTAAGTAGTATTGCAATGCTATTCTGGTCTTTTATTAAGCTATTGCCTGGTAAAATTCCTTAGGCTTATGATATTGCATAGAACAGAAAGATGCACAGGACGAGTTAAAAATTTTGGCCAGAAAAATAGTCCAAAGTTACCTTGTTAATTTCACAGGGTGTTAGAACTCTGTATCTGAGAGACCCTTTGAACATAAACCCATATGAACTAGTAGAGACTGGGTATATGTAAATGTATTTTGTTTAAACCATATGCAATTAATTATTATTAATATTTATTCATTGAAAGAATATACATCTGTGCTATATCCAGACTGAACACTAATTCTGTATGCTTTTGTAGCTTTGTGTTAGAAGAATGAAAGGAGGCACAGATATTTATTGAATACCTGTGTGTGCATGCCTTTGTGTGCCTGTATGTACTCGTGCTTTTACATGTATTGTATGAAGTCACACAAGATTTTTAAACTTGTATTGCAACTTGCAAAGATGTTGTTAATGTTTGATGATCTTTGTGATTTGGCGTCTCCTAATTGCAACTGGTATAATTTACATTTAATTAACATTACGCACATTTTTATAAATGTCTAAAGCACTCTTGTGATGATTAGCATTAAAGAACAATTCTTCTCAATTTACCTCAGTTTCTACCTCAGGCAGTAGGCTGAGCTGCCTTTCCTCAGTCACCTTAGCTGTATGTGTCTTTGATGATTGCCATGCATAAAGGAAAGAATTACAGTAGGAGGAAAAGGCAGAATTTAAGAAGTGCAGTAGAGGTTTGAAGAAGAGGAAGTTAACTCCATTTAATCTCTTGTAAATAGAGGATGGAGATTGAAATCCTTGCGCAGGCTAACATTTGGAAGGCTGTGTTTTTAGTAGGTTAGGAATATATTGAAAAGCCATAATAATTTGCTTATGATAGGCTTGAATAACCAAAGTTAAGAATATTAGAAGAACAGTTTGATCTTTGAGTATTACCATATGTCACTCATTAGTTTTTATTCCATATTTCATCAGAGTTGTATTTGTCCACAAAATTGAGTATTCAAAAAAGAATTCCTCCTTATAACCTTGGGGATTATTTCTCCCTTAGTAATTATTGAGATCCTGCTGTTTTTTCCCCTTTTGAAAATATACATAATAAAAATCATATAAAAATGGCCTTTTTCCACCATAAAAATCTGGGGACAAAAGATATTAAAACCAGATTGAAATAGAAAATATTACACTTTTTTTTTACAAGCTGCATTACCCTTCTTGTCTCTTATTTAGTTTAATTTATTCAGAGGAATTATTCAATGAACAAAATATTCTTCCATCTAGAGATAGATATTGGGTAACTAGTATCTTTTAGAGATAAAAATTTAGAGATGTGAATAGTTTAATGCAGATTAATATTCTGTGGTGACCTCAACAGTTCAAGTTATGGTTTGGATAGAGAATTTACAGTGAAGACTGAATTAAAAAATGCTCAAAATCTCTTGGGGGGAAACAGATGAATCAGGTCTAGTGATAAGTCTGAAATGTGTTTGCAAGATCAGTTCCACTTCTGAGTAATTTACCATGTTATACAGCTGCTCCTGTGTATTTCCCTTAAATAGGCTAATTTTAACCAAAGCAGAACCAGTGTAAAAACAATTGCAAATTAAAAAAAATGTCATGACTTAATGACAACAGACAACCCATCTGCTGGTGATGCAGTTCCAGCCCCGCAGACTGCTTAGCAGCAGAGCCTTGTATGCCTTCTATGAACCATGTTCCCAGCTTGGGTCTCCCTCCTCAATCATTCTTCTTCCTGAAATTACACCAGCTTGCTGCCTTTGAAACTTTCTCTAAATTTGTTTGACATTTACAGAAAGATTAAAAAATTAGTGAGACGTAAATGACAATGAGACCACTGCATAAGCCTTAGGTTTTTTAGGAAATCTGGGAAATCAACAAAACTCCCTGGAGTACAAATAAAATGTGGTGAGGTAACAATGTAAAACTCATATCAGGTAGGCTGATAAGAATGCTTTAATTAATAGTTTACTTTGTTGTTTTTATGACCAATTCTTGTACACCTGGTCATATATTTCCTGGCTATTTCAAATGAATATTAAAACAACTTACCAAGTTTACCTTGTAGTCTATTTTCAAATCATCTCTTGAAACTCTATTGAGTCTCAGAAAATGGAGATAATTGTGAGTTCCTCAGGATTTAATAGTGAAGTGACTGTGGAGGTGGTCTGTTTGCTGGCATCCTTTCCAAAGTGCTCGTTGCCCTGATGATTTAGTTGCTGTTCCTGAAAGGAAGGAATATTTCTTGCGGTGATAAAACAGCACTGGCAATTTTGATTACAAAATTCTCTGAAATTCCCAGAAGTGCTGCTTTGCAGAGATATGGTGCCAAAAGTTACAGAAATTTAAGGTAAGTGCAACCCCCACAAAGTAGGTGGAACTGGACAAAATGAAAATTGTTGAAGAGTTTGTCCTGTTATGATGTCTCAGTGTGGAAGAAGAGCTTGTGTGAAGGGTATATATTTGAATTCCTTTAGAACTGTTGATTTTAAGTAATGCCTGGGAGATATATTATTTAAGGTCAGGCATGATACTTCATAATATTTGCATTAAGTATTATATATTCTATATAAAAAGCACCAGAGTTGCAATTTTAAATGACTATATCAATTTTTTTTATTGCTTCATGTGTAAAAGTGAAACTAGATTAAAAGTATTTCCTCTTCTTTTTATCTGTGTAAGTCTCAGACAGTTTGGCCCCTGGATGCCACGGGTGTCAGACCTGGAGGTTCCCCAAGGCATATACTCTTAAAGGACTCCTTAACAGCAAAGGAACTGCAGACCGTGGAAAAACACCTAGCTGGTATGTATGGTAGCAAGGAATCATAAAATGCCTGGCAGTACTCACCCTGGTAGCTCTGCCAATATTTTAGATGAAGGAAAAAATGATCTGTCTCACATGCTGGTGAAAACAGATAAAAACATTAAGCTTCACTTTTTCTTCATTGGAGAGAAGCAGCACAATTATTGTTGTATTTGTAGATGTAAGGAACTTTGCTGTAATTACAGTAAATACAGTAATTAAACAGTAATTAAACTGTGTTAAGTCTCCTGCAGTCTGACAGCTTAATAATGCCCCTTTTTTCATATTTCACCAAGACATGCAGTAAGGAGGATGCTTCATCTACAGTTAAGAAGTCTTTAGAAAAGGCTGCAGTGGGTCTTTAGATTGAGAATAGATTGCTTTGCAGGAAAAGCCCACCTTGTTCATGAAACTTCTGGCTAAGAAAATCTGTTAACTTGTGTGCCGTGGAACATCTGCAACGTCTTTTATGGGGAAACACTTTCTCAAACAAAAACCTCTTTTTTTTCAGTGAAAATATGTTTCAGAGCTGTGGAAAAATTAATAAGGGATATAGATTGCCATGTATTGTTCTTTGTGTGGTAGTCCTATATTAGGCATGCTATTTGTAGTATGATGAAAGCAGAGCTTTGTAGGCCAACTCTATGTCAAGGCAGAAGGCAAAACTATGAGCACAATGAGAGAAGCTCTTTAGAAAAAGGTTTTGCTTGTAATGGAACAAGAACTAAAAATTATGATCTCTACAAATGAAGGTATTTTAAGCAGGTTTTGTTTCTGATAACAGAGATACTGTAATTCAAGTTTTTTTGACAGGTTTCAAGTCACTGTAGCTGTTAGAGCTGTAGCCACTGCCAAACTAGACTGAAAATCCATGAGCTCTCTCTCCAAGCCAAAATTGCCAGGAACATCTAGTAGGAACCGGTAGACCAGCAAGCCAAGCTGTGGTCATCGGGTTTCTGAGGCATAGGAGGGACCTGAGTACCCCACAGGCCTCTGCCACTGGGGTAGCACTTTTCTTCCCTTGTGTTGCTGCAGTTATCACTCAGGGGGGGTCTTGTGGAGAATTCCCTATTTTGATTTATACCTTAACTGGTTGCACTTCCATGGTTGTACAAGCTTCTCTTGTATGCCGTAGGCAGTTCCTTTAGATCTCCCTTGTCGAAGCTGACAGAAACCATATTCCATAGAATATGAAATTTTAAACACTTAATTGACCGTAAGCTAACAAGCTACATTCACAGAGTCTCTGAGATTCAGTCTGCTGTTGTGTGACCTACAAAATCTCTCTCACATCGGTGCTGTTGTTGTCTTTTGGCTTCGAGCCCATTATTTCAGTAGTAAGACGGGGTTCAATCGTTCTGCCATTCAATAATTTTTGCCTGCATGAGAAATTCACAAGAAAACAGCCCAATTACTAGACATTGGACTCTTGTATTCCTAATAATTAATTTCCTATTATAACACCAGTGCTGCCTGAGACAATTATTCCCCTCTCAGACAAGCATAACATGATTTCCATCAAGAATCAGCTCAGAGGGCCTCAGAAAATCATGCTGTGGTTTTGCTTAGCCTTATTTGCCTCATACATTTGCAAAAGTTTAAGTGTCTCTGGCATACATCAGCAGTTCTCCTTGTTTTCAGTTCTCTTGCTAGGCAAACTGTAACCTATTAATTCTACTCTATACTAGGCAGTCATTTAGATGCCTGAATCATAACTTGGATTACCTGTGTAATGATGAAATGTGGTCCCCCATCTCACATATGCCTTCCTATGGAGCCTGGCTGACTAAAACTCAGTTCTAACATAAGAACACAATTTAGTATCTGTGCTCTGTGCTAAAATTCAGGACCAGCCCAGGCTGCCAGCAACTGCCTCAGGACCTTGTATTTGAAAAACAGCCTTTTGCAAAATCAGATATTGAAGCACTCAGTTTTCCTTCTCTACATATGGCTCAAAATATTTTTGTCTGAGATCCAGTCTCTTACATTGTTTCTTTATATCACATGCAAATATTTTCTGTGGAAAATAAAAGATTTTTTTTATTTAATTCCAGTGTCTCGCTAGTTTTGTTTGTTACACAATGTGGTTATTAGATACTTCTGGAATATATTTTATCACAAGAAGAACTGTTAAATACATAAACAATTTGTAAGCAGGTTATGAATCATACCCTTGTTCTGGTATTTCTGATCTGAAAGGAAAATTTGTTTGTATTGCTCTGTTGCCTGCATTTTATTTTCTTTTAAGTGACATTGACAAGGGATTTGAAAAATACTAAATCATAATTCAATTCCAGTATTCTCTACAGATCAGATAATCCTGTAAAACTGGCACTGTGTAACTTTGTTTCTGTTTCTTTCTGATGGAAAAGCTATTTTGAACATAATGAAGTAAAATCAAAAGAGATTGTGCTGAATAAAATGAATAATCACACTATGGAATTAATTATTATATGTGGAGAAATGGTTAGAATAATTGGTTTGGCTGCAGGCTTGATTACTATATAGAATTAAGGAAACATGAGCCATAATAAAGTGTTTATTTAACTTTTATTAATTCATTTGATATTCAGATAATTTCTTAGCACACTGAATCTTCATTGGGAAGTTAGGGGTATGTAGTTTTGCAAAGACATAGGTGAAGCTGAATATTTAAAAGAACATATTTCTTATCTGGTTTAAACTGGGGAGACCACATTGTCTTTTATCAGTCTCTGAATTTTGCCAAGCATTTCACAAGTTTTGAAGTGGTGTGTATTGATTTTTTTAAAAAGCATAGTGGAAGGGTACTTCAAGACATAATTATTTCAAAATTGAAATAATTTTAAGAGGTCAATAAGGGAGCAATTAGAAATATTCTTAACTGTTTCTTAGAAGCAATAACTATATTTTGAAATTTGCTAGCAGCAAAACATCTAATCTTTAAAGTGCTGAAAGACACGTTTGTTAGAGGCTTTCACAACTATTTCATGTTTACCAGCTTTTCTGGTAATAGCATTTGAAATGTGTGAACTATCTTGTGTTAGATTATTAGCATGAAATTGACATAGCTTATTTTCCTTTTTTCAAGATGTTAAAATAAGTTAGTGTTAAAGGTGGCAGACCTTCAGTTATTTTACAAACAGCATTATCTTTATACCTACTTGTAAACACAAGTGGAAGAAAATCTGATTTTCTGATATGCAGTTTAGAATCTGTTTCTTTGAGGACCTTTAGAACCTGAAAATATTGTTATAGAAATATGTGTTTAAATCAGTAGAACCTTGCTGTTTTACAGCTTCTGGAACTGTGGCTTGTACAGTTTAATGTGAAATGGTACCAACTGTCTCATTCAAAACCAAGTTACAGAAGAGTATATGGCAGTGAGACTGAAAATTGTGTAAGATAAAATAAACTTGAGTAAACTGTGTTTTTAAGCTTGAAGCTTTTGCTTACAAGGACTTTAAGTATGTTAGCAACGCTAACTTAAATTTCAGCTACCCTCAGCTAACTTTCTGGGATTTATCTGATTTAATTCATTAGAAGCATTAATATGATTTAAAATAATTCAGAAGACACTTCATCACTACCCTTGACCTGTTCTGTTTTTAAACAGGATCTTATTCCTTATGGCTGTGTGAGGGGTAGGAACTGGACCTTGGCCACCTTTTCTCCTTGGATGGGTGACCCCATCTGATAGCAGTCCAGAACACAAAATCCATATTCAAAGAGCATCACAGATACAGATGTGCCAGAGTTCAAGGGTCATTTCCCCCAGAGTTTTAGTTGGGCCATAGACAGTGAAGCCAGAAGAGAATGTCTTGCCTTGAAGAAGTTCTGGATTGCCCTTCATTGCAGCTAGGATGGCAAGCTTAACTCACTGCTCTTAGTTACTAATGAGAAACAGTGTAAAAACCAGAGAGATAGCATTGAAGATATGATAGGTATTTTTATGGCGTTTATTGATGTTCAGTGAGCACCAGTGTTTTATTTCTGTGGGATAGCTGTCTTTGTAGTAAATCAAGTATAAATACACTTTGACAAAATGATTTTCAAATACCTCGTATTTTAAGGGTGACTGGATTTTCCCTGCAGAGCTTCAGGTTGGCACTTAACACTGGAAAAAAAATCCGTTAAGATTTTTACTGATCAAAAAATCAGTAAAAAACCAGACAGAACCAGGAAGTGAGCTTTTTCTTTCTTTTCTTTTTTGTTTGTTTGTGTGTGCGCAGATATTGAGAAGGACCTAGCACTATGGGAAGAAGCAACACTCTCAAGAAGCCCTGGTGTCCAGCGTCATAGTTTAGTTATGTCTGACCATCAAGGCAATCTTCAAGCTACACAGGGCCAAAATCCAAGGCCTTCAGTGCCAACTCAGACAGGGAAGAACATTCAGCTCCAAGGAAACAAATCACCGCCGCTGCTCGCTAACAGCAGAACGCAAGTCTCCAGTGTTGCAAACAGTAGGCCTCCAACACCTGGTACCCAAACCAACAGGCCATCAACTCCATCAGCTCCAGGGAGCAGACCTGCGACCCCAAATAGCTTGCTGTCACGACCTCTTACCCCTAGCAACCAAGGAAATAGGGAAGGCTTCATCAATATGCAAAGAAGCAGATCTTTGACATCTAAGAGCCAAATGGGGAGGACCCTCAGTGCTGCTTCAGGGCTCTCTGTGCAAATGAGTGGAGACATTGTTGGAACTGTCACTACTCAGAGAAGCAGTTTATCAGAAGTAAGATTTTCAATTTAATGTTTTTGGTATGTTTAAGAGTTGCTATAGTGTGAAGACTAAGTTGTGGTTTATGTTGAAGTAACATCAGTATGCGTAATGTAACTTACTATTCTGAAAAGAACTTGCAATCTAATGAAAAAATTAGCAAGGAAATATTGCTCAGCCTTGAGAGGTACTGATTAGAGAATGCCAGGGTCATCACAGAAATCATACTGAAACACTCATGCCCCTAGATTTTCCATGAACTCTGTAGGGTTTTGCCTGCATGATGCATGGCAGTTTTATTAGCCTTCCAATTTTTAAGAGGTGCATACCTCTGGAATATTAAATTCAAGTTCATCTATCTTTATGATTCCAGGGCATTTTTTCCCTGCTGAACTGGTAGTGAATAGCATTTCCTTGGTCTGCTTTTTCTTTCATTTTTGTGACACATTGGAATAATTAGACAACACTGAATGGACAAATTTTCTGCAACACAAAACCGAACTGCAAGGAAAATACATTCAACCTCATTGAATCACTGACTAATATTATGTGCATGCTAACTAGGCTGATGCAGAGCATAAAAAATTCCTGTCTGATATTCATGGCTTTTACAGAATTAGCCTTTGCTAAAAACAAACAAAAAGTTAAGGTACCTTGTAAATTCTGAGTGGGATTCTCCTCTAATAACCTTAGCTGCCTTAAAGATGACTTGAGTTGTAGGCAGCAGAAATAAAAGCAGCTGTGACAGAATAGCCCTGCTGTCTATCTCAGATACATGCCTTATGAAAGTGAGTTTTGTCTCAGGAAGTGCCAGTCCTTCTATACAGACTTGAGAAGGACTTAAATGTCTAGATTGCTAGTTTTTAAATGGTGGAGTAAGTAATTTCCCACCATTTACTACCAATCTCTTTGTAATACAATTGTCAAAACCTGCAGATCTTTTTTTTGAAGACTGAAAAGAAAAAAAAAATCATAATTTTACATAATTGTGTCTGAGAAGTATAATTTGTTTAAAAAAATATGTTGGGTACGACACTTGGCACAAGGTATTATTCTAATGACTTCTAAAAATCTTAGAAAATACTGTTTCTAATAATGCTTGTAGGAAAATAAGATATTTGATACTTAAATCTTTCAATTAAGTATATGGTCTCCATTATTTATTATTGAAATACAGGAAATGAGGCACAGATAACTCTAAAACTAGAGAATTTGGGGAGGAAATTTTACTTAAGTTTGCTGGTGAAAAACCAATTTTGATGTTTGAATGGCAGTGTGCTAATCCCATCACTTGAGCTACTTCTTCACCTAGAACTGGATATCCAGTGTAGAGACCTGAACACTGAAGGTGAATACAGTTCTCTTGAAAGTATCTTCACTGACAGTTGATGTATTTTCAAACCAGAAGTTTTCCATTGAAAAAATATGTAATTATGACAAATTTATTTTTTGACAAACAAAAATCCCTTTGTGTCCTGTTTTAAGGGGTGGGTGTGCTTGTATGTTGGAATTTTCTCACATACCAGGAAATAAGAATTGAAATTTGTTGTTAACTAAAAATGTTCAGAAGGAATAAGAGGTTCCATTGTTTCCTACTAGACACTTCACTACTCTTTTTCTTTCTTTCTTTCTTTTTAAGCTGTCCTGTTCTTAAAGTTTGCATAATCATGTGATGTCAACTAGTTATGGTATAGACTCCTGAAAATGCCATATGATGAGTACCACGTCTCCACCAAGGGATATCCAGTCTGTTTGTCACTCTGATCTTTCCAGTAACAAGACAGGCAATTAAAAATGTTTTTTTCCACAGCCTTTCTGTAGTTATAGTAATAAAAACCATGAGCCCCATTTAATTTGCTCTGATTTGTTTCTTCCATTTGCCAAATCCCAAGCTTGGCTGATAGCTCTTAAAACAAGTGTTATACTTTTAATATAAGTATATATATATCTGTTACAAGGTATTTAAGAAATGAGTAATATGATTACACCATTTTACAGTTAGAACAGCAAGCCCACTGTAGAGCTGGTGCTAAATCTCAGCATTTCTAAGCAGGATCTTATCCTCCGTTATAATCCCTTCTAGAAGTGACAAATTCTTTTCTCTCTCTTTGCTCTCTGTGCACAATAGTATGTTGGCTGCTAGTGACCCAGCTCTAACCCTGTTTATCCTTTTCTGACACGCACGAGTGACCTTTGGCTTAATGGAAACTTGTCTTGGGACTAGCTCTACTTCCAAGGGGAAAGCTGCTAGTATGGCCCCTTCATACAGGAGACCTTCCTCTGCCAAGCTGTAAAGGCACTTAGATGTCAGAAAGTATTGATGGAGGTCTGGCCAGTCTCCTGCTCCCAACCCTATCTTTGGAGTGTTCTACTAGAAGATTTGGGAGCTCTTTTAAGCCCACTAAAGTTTCTGGTCACTTAAAGAAGTGAGTTTAGACAGAACATACCCAGGACGTATCTCTGTTCAGTGACTTTTTGCCATGTGAGAGTTGTCCACCTGTTCTATCTTTGTACTTTTACAGATCACAAACGTCTAAAACTTGAGGCTGAAACTGTAAATAATTTTACAGTCAGTTTTGTATTCTCTTCCTGTATAAAAACAGTAAAATAAAAGAAGGGAAATTGCCTTTATTCTTCTTAGCTTTATGGTGTCATCTGCAAATTTCCAGTAGATGTGAATACGCTGTGGTTACACTGACGGTCCTACAATACTACAGATAAGATTTTGCAAATAATTCTGCTTCCTTACTCTTAGGTATTGATGGAATTAACCAGTACAAATTTGATACATACTTGATGAAAATAAGTCAGTTGAAAAGGATGTGATTACTGGCTACCTGGAGCATGTTTTACCATGAATTAAAGCATTCAGAGCTGCATGGGATTACACTATGTGCTGTCACTTCTTTGTTGTTTTTTTAATTTTATTTTTGTTTATTTATTGTGAATTTTAGCGTATCTTTCAATGCTTATTTTGTAATGTGCTTCAGAGTAACATAAGTCAAAAATACAAAAATATTGCTAATAAATACAATTTGGAATTGTTTTTAAGTTTTAGTAAGGTTCATACTGTAGCTCAGGGTGGTTTAATCTTATTATAGCATAAATCTTAAGTAACTTGGCAAGTACTTAACATATCAGCTGTTAAGAATGTTTTGGGTTTTTCTTAATGCTCAGGACTTGTAATGATCTGAGATTTTTGTGGGTGAGTTTCTGCCTCTTGGCACACATAATATTACAATGTTCTAACAGGTGTGTTTTATTATCAGCTCTGTTCAAGACTGCATTGAATTATAGCAAAGAAATGCTACCTAGAGAAATAGTTTTATTATCTCTATAAAACTAATAAATCAGGGTTCCAAATCCTTTGGCAGAGATACTGCTGACTCCCTTGTTTGCCATTTCATTTTTGAACATTTGGAATTTTACTCTCCCTTTATTTATCCAGATAGTTTAAAGTGGTATTTGGTAATCTTTATTGATCTATCATTATTAACAGCAGGAATTTTCAGTTTATTTGAACACAGCATTGATTAATTTAAGTTTTACTGCTACTTAGGGGACTGTAGAGCACAACTTGATGTGATGAAGTCTCTCTTGTTGGTCAGATACTTCCATTCCATTCTGCTGCCTGGCTCAGTTCTTTGCTCTGTGTTTTTTTAAGGTTAAAACGTTTTCTGTGAATGTGAGAGCCACTCAATCCTACTGTAAGAATCCTGTTCCACTTTACCCATTTCAGTGCTGTAGTAACCCCCTTTCTTGAACACTGAGCATGTAAGGTCTGGAGCTCCTGCCCGACCCTAGTGTTGGGCCATTGCAGCAGCCTTCATGGATTTTTTAAACAGATTATTTATAGAATAAATAACTTACTCTCACCGAGATAGATCATGATTGAACAGTCTGATCTCCAAGAGCTGATTTAAACAAGCCTGGTTTCTGTTTTTAAACCAAGTAACTAATATTAAAAAGTATGCTGTAGTGCTGTGATGTACAATTTAATTTTGGATACATGGATTTTTGTTTTCAGCTGGTGTAAACAAAGACAAGGCTATTACCCCCCCCTTTTCTTTAGGTACTTACAAGAATGTGGCCAGTAATTTTATCATATCTGGCCAACGTTATCTTTTAGAGACTAGACTTGCATGTTTGAACTGCTTTTGACAATAAAACTATGCATGTGACCTGCTGTAGGTGGCCCTGCTCTGGCAGGGGGGTTGGACTAGATGATCTTTTGAGGTCCCTTCCAACACCTAACTTTCTGTGAGTTGTCTGATTCCAGTCTCATCTCTCACCTTGAATATTGCAAATGAACTGAAGTATTTTATATGTCTGTGTGTGTATGTGCTTATATACATATGGAAAAATATTTTCATATGCATTATATAAAAAGGAGGCAATTGTAAGGTATTTTAAAAAGCACATATTCAGCTGCATATGGATTTTTAACTGTGTAAAACATATTTTGATTCTTAGAGTTTTACAGTCTCTTGGAGACAAAAGTTTCCATAGCATTTTTCCATCCTAGGCTTTCTACTTCTCTAGTAAAACTTCAGGTTCTAAGTCAATTTTCAGGTCCTTGTTCTTACTAGATTAGAGACGGTGAAAGTCTTGATAAATCAAAGCCTTACTTAAACAAATAGTGCATGTTGTGTCAAGACATAGTCCAAAACCTGCAAGGACAGGAGTACCTGCAAAAAGATTTTGTTCTATGTGGCTGCATTTCTAAGATGAGTGTGTACAAATCTGCATACCTGCAGCTTGTTTGTTTGTTTGTTTTTGTTGTTTTTTTTTTCAGAATAGATAGATAAATAAGAATTAAATAGAAAAAAACCTCTAGGGAGCCTGCCTACCACCTGCATTCTAGTTTCATTTCACAGCAAGTTGTTTTTTGTTTTTTTTTTTATTAAAGACTTCACTACTTAATTGAGGCTACAGTGTTTTCTACACTCTGCATTTATATAGAACCGTTCTCTGTCATTTTATCTAAAATAGATCTGTTTGTGGCAGGATGAATTCTTACAACAGCTTCAGCTTGTTCATCAGCCTTGGATATTGCCGAGTGACACAGAAAGTGAAGGAGTAGAAGCGGACCAAGACAAATGTAAGTATATTTGTTAGGACCAGATGATATGTCAAAAACCCTCAAACTTTTATCTTCTCTGTTTCATATCTTTAAGTCCTGTGAAGATGTCATTTCCTGATCACAGGAGCTTACCTCTTAACTACCACTTAGTAATTTGTTTGAGAACTGAACTTTGTAGGATCGATTTACAGTCACTGAACAATGACAAAGTTATCACAGACCACAGTTTACTTAGGTAAGTGAAAAAATGTGTCCTGATGTGTTAAAGTAGCTGTTCCAGAGAAGTGACATGAGGTTGAAATGGAGACTCTCTTTAGTAAATCTGTATTAACCAGCAAAAAAAAAAAAAAACAACACAACAAAAACCCCACACCAAAAAAACCCCAAACAAAACAGTAGTTCTGAAAAATACAGCCTTCATTCTCAGGCTTGCAACTCCATTATCTCTGTTTCACCTGTGTTCTTGTGAATTCCTCTGTATGAAAAAAAAGCCCTTCTTAATTACAGAACTAATCCTTAAGATCCTACACTCTTTGAAGCAGTAGTCTAATTACAAAAGCAAAGGTCAGCAGGATCATACCCTAAATGACAGAGCAAGTAACAGCAAGTAATATGCTATAAATTGCTATGTAATCAAACTGTAGCAAGTTCTATCTGCCTCCAGGGTACCTGACCTGTAAATAATCTTGCTGAAAAAATTAAATGTGTTGCATTTTCTTTTTTAATTCACAGTAGATTTGTGATCTGCAAAGGTGACTATGCAAACTGTTTCCTAACATATTTTAGGTGGTATACTTGAGCAGTTGATTCAGTCATCATGTTTAGAAAACTTACTACCTTCTACTAAAACTGATTTAAACATGCAAAGTTAAAAAATGAAAAAGCCAATTTCTTGACAGAATAGAACAGTTATGTGATTGATGATTAATAATAAGCATGCCAGATAAACAGAATATATATTTAAATTATTCCACTTTAAAAAATTATTTTCTATTCATATACTTGTTTCATGAATCCATACATAGCCTGGGGTTTGAGTATGAAATTTCAGTTTATATGAGATACCGAAGAGCACGTGCTAATCTTTTTAACACTAGCACAGTGTTCAAATTAAATTCTTTGTGTCCAGCTGATTTTAGTTCAAAGCCAGTAAGTCCAGCTTGACTCAGATCTGAACCTTTAACTTACCTTTGGGCTGAAGCTCACATTAGCTGGGCAAAAAAGGAAACCCTGGTACCTGCCTTTTCTGTGCATGTGAATTTTCCTCTATATTTTTTGTAATGAGTGTACAACCCCACAAACACTGGTTGGACTGGCTGCACAGACTGGTGCTAATTACATGATCAGTGGGACTGATGTTCCAGGACACATCAGATGCAATGTATGGTTCCTTTTTAGCTTTTCTACTTGAATTACACGGATGTGGAGACTTGTGATTATCCAAGATCCCATGCTATAAGTTTATAAGAATTTTGGTAGATCATTGTCCCTGTCCAGTGTTACAGAATGGTAAATTATAAATAAAAATTTCAGTCCTACCGCCAGACCAGTAGAAATGGTAGTTGCTTAACTAATAATTTTTATTTCCTGAATCTGATGGCACTGAGAACAGAGAAGGAAAAGAAGGAATCCATGAGCTGTACTTTCTGACCAAAAGTTAAGGCATATTGTCAAGAGCATTGTCCCAATTCTTCTTAAACACTGACAGACTCGGGGCATTAACCACCTCTAGGAAGCCTGTTCCAGTGTTTGAGCACCCTTGCCTTAAAGAAATGCTTCCAAATGTCCAGTTTAAACCTCCTCTGGTGCAGCTTTGGACCGTTCCCACGAGTCTTATCATTGGATCCCAGGGGGAAGAGCTCAGTACCTCCCTCTCCAATTCCTCTTCTCAGGAAGCTGTAGAGAGCAATGAGGTCACTCCTCAGCCCTCTTTTCCCCAAACTGGACAAGCCCCAAAGCCTCAGCTGCTCTTCATAGAACATACCTTCCACTCCTTTAACCAGCTTTGTTGCCCTCCTCTGGACACATTCAAGGACCTTAACATCCTTCTTCAACTCTTGGGTCCAGAACTGCACATTGTACTAAATGAGAAGCCGCACCAATGCTGAATAGACCAGGATGATCAGCTCTTTTGAGTGGTTGGTCATGCTGTGTTTGATGCACCCCAGGATGGGGTTTACCCTCTTGGCTGCCAGGGCATGTGGCTGACTCACACTGAGCCTGCTGTCACCAGCACCCCAGGTCCCTATCTGCAGGGCTGCTCTACAGCTGCTCCTCTCTCCAGCATCACTCTGTCCTAGGTGCAGGATCCAGCATTTGGACTTGTGAAATTTCATCCCATCAATCATCGCCCAGTGCTCCAATCTGTCTAGATTCCTCTGCAATTTTTCTACTCCTATAACTAAAGGGGTAGAACAAAAATGATTAATCACAGCAATCCTTTCTGTATCTGCAATCTAATAATGATAAAGGTCATTAGAAATATTATCATCACCTTCCGAGGCTATATGCTAGTGTCATTGGGAAGCAGAAAGTGCAAAACTCCCATGTCTGACAAAAAGAAGCTGCCAGTTCCCATTTTGTAAAGTGAAGAGTCAGTGAGGGGCTTGGCATACTTGCTGATGCCAGTGCTTGTAGGCAGAGAAGCTGGCAAGATTTCAGATCATTTTTCACCCTAAAGTTAATAAATCCGTGTGGATGTTGTGCGTGTGATTTAGTGCTTAGGAGGGCCAGGAGTTTGTAATTTATGAGTCTGAGCAGAAGAGCTGCAGAATTAATCTTTACAATAGCAACACCTGTTCTTTGACTCAGCTTTTAATAAATTATACGTGGATAATATTTACCACATTCTTTGACTACATTGAGATAACAGCAGCCAGGTGTAAAACTCGTTTTGGTAGTGGAAAACTAACAATGCAAAAAGAGAAGCTATGCGAGTCACCTTGAGTTCTTTTAAATTAATACCTTCTGGTTAGTGTTCTACAAGAAAAAGAATGAAAAAAATTTGAAATAACAGTTTCAGATGTAGTCGGATGTAAGACCTTAAAGAGGTTATTTTCAAAGCCAATGGTAGCTGAAGAATTGGGTCACTTTGGCATCTCCTGACAAACATCGTTTGCAAAAAAGATACAGTAGTGCATATCTTGTCTTATGCAAATGAGATCTAGGTTCTCAGTTCTTGAAAATCAAACTTACTTTCTAAAACCTTCAGGCTCTCTGGCAGCATTTATAAAATTTATCCTTATCAGCAAGATACATAGGTAACTGGAAGTCAATACCAATTATGCTTCATACCATTCATGACAAATTTTGACATCAAATTGGTTTCCGTATAAAAGGGAATAAATGTTTACAGCTTAAAAGATTTGTTATGTTAAAGAAGGAAAGAAAAACATCTTAAAGAAGCACTGTCAGGTTTTCTTAGCATAGTCCCTTCCTGTTTATTGTCTCAGTTAAGTTTGTGGTCATATGTCAGTGACTAAGGTAAATGTATAATTCTTTGCTCTTGTCATGAAATTTTATTAGGATCCAACACGTACTTTTTAAAGTTGTACTATAATTTAGTAACTAATTCTCTTCTTCTTGCTAGATGTGTGCTCCTTTGGTACTTTGCACAAAAAGAGCAAAGAGGAATAGAAATGGCCACCACAGTACGATGCAAAATCAGGGGGTTGTGGTTCTTTTTTGAGTTTAGTGTCACTAAAAGGCCTGTAGACAGAGCCTCATGTGTCTTCCTCCTCAGCTGTCATACTGGTGACAGTTCCCCACTATTACCTGTAGTAGTTGCTTTTCTTGCTGATATTTTGCAGAGTTTTCAGACAATGCATAGAAATAATCCTTAGAAAGAGGAAGAATCTGGAGACAATATTTACCCCTACCGCAATGCTTCAATTTGGTGGAAGTTCTTGGAACTGGTGAAAATAATTTTCTTCTTTATGGGTTACTGATGCAAGAAAACAGAAGTGCACGTACAACCACCAGCACATTTCTTAGCCAGCTTTTATGAGAAGAAAATCAACCTTTTGGGGGACTGGCAAGAGTCAGCTTGAATTTTCCCTTGAGGACAGTTCCTACAAAGACAACTGGTTGGAAATTTCTAATGCATCACTAGCTTCCAAGAACCTCTTTTGGTGAAACTTGACCCCCTACTAACTGGTAGGGATTTATTGGCCAAAAATCTGCTTTCTTGCATGCCTAACTCAAGAAGTAACACACACAGCAGATTTCCTCAGGTCTCACAGCCTTGGGCACAGAGGATCCCCACCTGCACTCAGTCCATTTGGCAGGTATCTGTGATAGGTGAACAATGTAGACTCTTGGTGAACTTGCACAGATAATTACCTAGGGAGGAAAAAGATCCAAAGAATGAAAGAAAATTTTTTAATAGAATCAAGAAATTCAGACTGCATTCTAGTAAAATTCCAAACCATACGGTATGTCTCCATGGGCAAAACTCCTTACATTGAGCAGATTCACATGGCTAAACAGTTACTTTTTCTTAATTATGAAAATAAGTGTTCCTATGATTTGGAAAAGTTCTTTATCAGAATTGATAGTAAGGAGGAGTTTACTGTTGGAATATATTTTTGTTGTGTTTCGCTAGAGCCAAGTACTACTTTTTCTTGCAAGTTTTATGACATAGCACAAACACATTCCATTTCTGTCAGTTAAATTCAGTATTTGTTCTGCTCTGATGGAGTGTAGAAGTACTGGAATATTCTTGTTCAATATGTATGAGTTTAGGACAAGGCTAGATTTGGTTTCTCTAGGGAGGCTTTGCTCAAATACATTAGTTGATTAGTCTGGTTAATAAGAACATAACATATCTAGATGGAAATTTTTCCCAGTGAATAGTAAATTCACCGTAAGTATACACTTTTTGTCCAAAAGTTGAACTTCTGAGAGACTTTAATTGCAGATTCATTAATCTTCTGGAGAAAAATACTTATTGGTATTCTTCTTTCATTTAATATTTTAAGTAAAAAGGTAATATCCCACAAAACCTTTCTGAGGAGCATTATAAGGTTTTTGTCTGCTTGGGGTATGAATAATTTCCCAGATTCCTACAGTGTGCAATTAACATATGTTAAAGAAGCTATGTCCTCTTATCATTCTCCCTACCAGTGCCTTAGCTAGGTATTTAGCTTGAGATAGCTTCATGTGCCCTTCAGAAATGGGACAGCAGTAAGGATTGTGTTCCTGTTAAAAGAGTTTCTCCAGGCTGATTGCATGTTCTTACCTGGATGTCACGTAACACTCATGGCTGACGCTGCACCATTTCATGTAACTTCTTTTTTGAGTCTGAAAATAAGAGAAAACTATTTTCTAGCATTTGAAACCTTCCTGCTTGGATTTAATTATTTATAGATAGTAAAACAGAAGTAGAAATTGGCATTATTTCTACCAGAAGTTAGATGACTGTTAAATAGTGAGAGTTCAAACACAGCAAAGAGCTAGCTAGTTGGAACTAGACTCAAGATTCCTATTTTTTTAATGGATATGCTTAAATCCAAATCTGCAATTATCTTCTTATATTATTAAGGCTTTAGGTTATGTCAGATTATTTCTGCTGACAAATGTTTGTTTTCATCTTAGAAAAGTTCACACTGAACTAAGTATTTGGGAGGAGGAAGGAACTTTCCATTGCAGTGAGGAAAAAAATACTCAAAATTTGTTTCTGTGCAGAAAGCTATTTTCACTACAGCTTCCAAACCTAAGGATATTTTTTTCTGCAACTTGCGTGCTTATGGTAAACTTGGATTCCCAAAGACGTTTAATCTAATAAAAATGACACAGTAATTTTAAAAATGGCATTGAGAATTATCAGGGCACACATTAGGTAAATTAAAAGCTGGCTCACTAAAGAATCAAAACCTGGATTTTCTAATGGAAAGAGGTAGATGAATGGGGCACATTAGGGTCTGATAGTTTTGTATAATTGGTGGGAAGGACAAGTTGAAGTTATTAAATGATATGAATCCCCTGGTATAATGGCCACATTCCAGTAAAATGCACTTTATTATAACCAGATGAAATATATTTGAACTAAACGAAATATATCTGGCACCAGAAAAACATATTTATCTCTGCTGCAGAATAATGAGGCTTTTTCCTGGAAAGCAGTGACCTAATGGATTTAGGATGATCATCGAAGATCATCTCAGTGTGAGCTCTCAGCATAATGCTGTTACAAATAAGGGGAGACCATGGAATGCCTCAAAAATTAAGTAGCAAGCTAATTATTCCTCATACTACCAGTAAAAAAACCTGTGGTTTTGGTGTCTTGCTATTAAGAATGGTTGGAATAATGAGAGATTTCAGAAGCTGATTAGAAATGATGCAGGGTTTGGGAAACCCTGTTAGGAGTTCACTTCACCTAACAGCATTCAAATAGGAACCTGAAAGATGACTGGATATCTGTAGGCAGGCATTTTAATAATCTTTTAATAAAAAAGATTCATCTCATCAAACTGTGATGAAGGACATGAAATGCTATGTCCTAGCAACTGGTACCCTTTAGCATTGTAAGCAAAAGTTAAAGGAGTTGATGAACTCGGAGGCATTAATGTGAGGTGATAGGGCTTTCTAAATGATAGATAACACATGAGCCAGCAGGAGATTTTTCCAGGCTCTCCATATGCAGGTATATGGGAAGTCAAACTAGCTGATCATAGCAAGATTTTTTGTCTTGGCACCTATGAATATGCTTACTCAGAAGCTGCAGTCCCAATGTGCCATTTCAGTTGCATTCCTGGACACTACATATTAGGTATTGATAAAGATGCACATGATATAATGATTATTATTTAACATTTATGTTACCTGTTTTCTTACAAACCCCAAAAATGTGTGTAACTATAGGTATATATAAACACATTTTGGTGATTTTTAGTCAAAAGTTTATTCCAGTGGTTTTAAACTGCAAAGTTCTTGCTCCCCCCCAGGTTGCTTCTATTATCATAAATTAGTCCTTGGAATATAAAAATAATTTACTTGATAAGGCAGAGTGTCTCTGGATAAAGTAATGTCTGTCCTTAGTAATCAAAAAACATGCACCTGGAAAATATGACAGTTTGGATTAACAGTGACATTAACAAAAGTATTAATAAAATACTATTAAACTTTATTGTGCTCTTAATAGACACAGAAGTCTAGATTTCAAAGCACAAAATCTGTTCAGGCTAATTTTATCTAAGTGAATGTCTGGTATTATAAAAGCCATTGTGTATACTAGCAGTGTTATAAATATTTTGCTTTTAAAATGTTTCTTTTTTTTTTTTAATTAAAAAACCTTTTGCAAGTGGAGTTCTAAGGTTTCAGGAAAAAAAATATTGTCTGTCCCTAGTTTTGGAATTCTACACAATTCTGTGCCTTGTACAAACTACTTTGTATAGATTCATAGGTAAGTTCAGCAAATAACTATCTATGCTTATCACTAAAAGTTGTCCTAAGCTTTATTAGAACTTTTAAACATATATAATTTTACATACATCATAATAAAAGTACTCCACTAGCTGTATATTGATATGGCTGTCTGTATATATTGTATATGTTGCTACAAGAACTTTGAGTTGAATCACAAAGTATAGTGTAGGTGTTGAAACACAGGTTATTTACTATTGTGCTCTTAAAAGATCAGTCTAAAAGGACATAATAGAAAATAACAAATTTCTAGGAAGATAAAGCTCTTCTCCACTATTAAACAATTTCAGATACTAAATTAAAGTTTTAACTGACTGATTGCTGACAGTCAGTTAACAAGGCTAGCTGTGATAGCAAACAAATGTAACTTTTTAGGGGGCATGCAGCCTAATTTGATGTATGTTGACGAAGGAATTTCAATTAAATCCCTCAATTTGCTTTTGACTGCATCAGATTGATCCATACCCTTTTAGACTTTGCTGTTTCACAGCACTTGTTGAATAATGGTAATGTAGATGTAGTTCTTTGTGAAGGTATGCAGTGGACTCAGAACTGATCTCACTCTGAGTAAAACCAGTATTTTTATGCAGATAATTCATCCCTGTGTTGTTGCACAGCCCTGTGGCTGCCCAGTGTTTGTTCTGTGTGAATCAGGAGGACCTATGGATAACTTCTGAGTCTGAAAGGGGTCAGCTGAAACTGCTTCATGTGACCTTTTCAACCAAAAAAATGCTCATGAGTAAAGACAAGTGAAAATTGTGAGATTCAAAGTCATCCTCTAGGACTACATCTGGCCCTAGGAGGACATATCAATGAGTTGTTTGACTGGGGCACGGCGGTCCAGACTTTCCAATTGGAAGGTACTGACCAGTTCATGTGTCCTTCATGACTCCTCCTGGAAAGAGCTAGGGATCACGTGATGGTGATGGGCTCATTCATTTATGTCTTCTTTGATTCCTTCATTTGCCATGCTGGCTCAGTGCTTTCCCTGTAGGCGCTGAAGCTCTTGCTTTTTATCCATTTAATTTTCCCAACTTTTTTTTTCAAGACCTATCTATTTTCAGTGCCTTATGTAGTCATTTACAGTAGTGAAGAAAGTAGCCCTGAAATACTACCAAAGTATTATGGACATTGGTCCATGTTCCATACCTACTTTTCTTTTTTTCTTTTTGAATGCAAATCACCATATGAAGTGCAAGACCCAAGGAGTAGCAAGCAGAGATTACAGCCTTTTGCATTAAATTAGGCCTTGAAAAGCTTTTGGCTTCATAGCTCACTGATTGGTTCAGCAAGGGGGCCAGATTGTTCCAGAAACCAGAAAAAAAAGTCAGATGCTTGACTATAATCCCAGGATGCAAAAATTATCAGGAGGTGAAGGAGCTATAAAAGAAATCTGTTTTCTTTCTTTGGCCTAGTACTCTCCAAGCTCTAAAAATAATTAACACTCCTTATTATACTAATGCTGTAAATGTGTTTTACAAGGCTGAGATTTATTCTATGCCAAAACTGTAGAAATTTCTCTTTTATCATGAAGAAGAAGGATTTCAAATTCAAGCAAGAAGAGCTCTATAATGGAAAAAGTTGAGATTTTATGACGTAGTTACAGTGACTGTTCTTGGTCCTGTCATGGAGAAAATCCATGAATGTGGAGACTGGGAGAGAAGGAGAAGAGAGGAGGATTGATCCTTTATATGTGACTTCTGTCCATTTTGGTTGAATTGTGTTTGGCAATGTGTAGTGCCAGTGTGAATGCTACAGCAGGATCTGGGCAACCCTCATTTCCTTCATGTCTTCTTTCCCTGATCTGTGAAGTGGGTTGATAAAATGTGATAACTGACAGGAAAGCTTCGAGAAATCACCAGTTAATGTTTCTAAATATGTCGTGAGTGTGGGCCCTAATTCTAATGTCTGTGTGTATGTTTGGTATTCAGTTTTTCTGTTACTTTCCCCAAGTAAGTCAGTGGTGGCTTTCTGCTAGTATTAACTCATGGTTTTCTCTTTCCCTTTTATACTGGAGAAATCAGCCTGTCAGGGCATGACTTGTCTCACCTGAGTTCAGCAATATAGAGTGAATGAGTCTACATATAGAGTAAGTCTTGTCCAAGCTATTTGTTCTCTGAAGTAAGGAGAGAAACAAAGGGGCTTCAGAGGTCAGCTGGAGATGTGTCTTACTAAGGGACTAGTTGAGACAGGTACAATGAATTCTATCATCCCTTTGGGGTGTCCATCATCTCTAACATCTCCACCTTGAGGTTTCTCTATCTTGTGTCAGCTGGAAGTTGATTTCATCTGGCTAATGTCATTTCTAATCAGTCAAAAGTTCAGTAATGCATATGGGGTAGCATGAAATACAATTTTTGGCTGGTATCCCATTTCTGTCTGCAGCTAAGAAGACCACAGTCCCTAGAGTTTTGTGGATAACAGTCATGAAAAGAATCTGCTTCACAAGAAACAGGCTTTCATATACTTGCTTTTCTTTTTCCTCCCTTAAGACAAACTTGTCTCTTAAAGATCAAACTGTGACAATGCTTGAATATCTGCTAAATAAAACACTTCCAAGGAAAACGGTTGTTAAGCATTATGTATAAAGGGCAAAAAACCCAACAACAACAAAACAACAACAGAAAAAAACATCACCACCACCACCAAAACAAACCAACAAGGTTAATAAAGGATGTGAACTGTTGCTGAGTGAGGGATTTTTGATGTAGAGGTTTTCATGGTGTGCACCATGCTCTGTTGAATACCAGTACAGTAACAGATAGGAAATCCAGGCTTATCACCTCGCAAAGTGAAACTTAAAGGTCTTATTCCAATTGTATTTAATTAATTAGCTGGAGATAATGGGAATAGTGTGTTCCTGCCAAGTTTCAATAATCTCCAAAGAGGGCTTGAGTATTCACATGTTCAAAAGGAGTGAGTAAACATGAAGCTTCCGTGCCTGATTTTCTCCGTTGTTTACAAATGGCAAGGTGAAGGATTCTAAGGTAACATACAGACCTTTATGCACTCAGCTGTGTAATGAGCTGTGGTGCTGGTGTTCATTTCCAGTTTATGGCCCTGATTCTCTAACTGGATCCACTTAAAAGGTCCAGTTGCAGCATTATGTCTCTTACAAATATTTGAGGGGGCGGGAGGAAGAGAGAAGGTTGTGTAAGACTAACATTTGCAAAACAGTCTATTTCAATATTTGTATGTAAATATTTGTAAAAGCTAAATTTCCATTTTGTTTTGGGGAAGATTTTCATCCTCTGAATACAATCAGAAATTAATACATCACTATCTCAGCTTATCTGATGCATCATGATTGCCTGTTATGTTTGATGTCTTTTGCAACACATTTTTTTTGCAATCTATTACTAGTATCAAAAAAGAAACAGAAGAAAATCCCTCAAAACCACTGAATAATTGGAACAAATAATGTAATGAAAGAAGCTGTGATTTGCTTCTGAATATTTTAGGAATAAAAATTAATTTGGATTCATTAAAATAGTGATCAGTGTTGCTTATTTGATGGTGAGTTCAGCATTATCACTGTATTTTACCAAATGCAAGCACAATGAAGGATTAATTTTTCCTTTTATCATATTTTGTGTACATTAAATTTTAGCCCTAATTTCTGTGTTTTTCTGTTTGATTTCACAGGTTTGTGAAATCAGTGGGATTGTTGAAGAGCAATGTAATTCAAACAAAACCACGATTATCAAAGCTACACCTGAAAATTTGCTTTAGTTTATACATAATAATTTGAAATACGGTTATTTTTCTAGTATCAGCAGTACATAAGTGGAACCTCTCTGATATGTGGATGCTGTAATGCACTGAATCAGAGTATTTACTGTGATACAGTGGCCTCAGGAAAGAAGGGTAACTGTCGCCTTTTAGTAAGAAGGTACTATAAGGTTTTTGTTTAGTTTATAACCCTGTTATTTTGGATTGACATTTGATAAAGTAAATGCCGCCTGACCAAAATAAACTTTACCTAGAGATTTTATGTATTTTAACTTGTCTAAGGTTTTCTACTCCGTATATTTTTGTAATCTTTACTCTTTTTTAGATTAATAAACATTTATTCACCCACATCTGCCCATATGTGTGTCCCATTCAGGTCTCTCAGAGAAGTAGCCGTTCACTCATAGTCACCTGCAGAGAGAGGGGAGGAGGGGGAGTGAGGGCAAGAGCACGCCTGGGGGTAGCAGAAACAGGCATTGCCCATGCCACATAGCTTTGTATTGAGTTTACCTACTTTGATCTTTAAAACAAATAAAGACTCTGTCAAAAAGGGAACATATCAATAGGGAATGGAGCATGCATGCAAAAATAAAGCACATAAAGGAGCTGCATATGTATAACAAATCATTAGTTACCCGTACAGTTTACCAAAACAAATTTGCTGTTTAAAAGAAGCTAATTGGTGTATGCTGTGTGCTTGGAACTTTAGAAGATGCTTTTGCAAAGACATCAAGGGAAGGGATGTGGCAGTTGCATCTACTGATTTCATTTACCTGTTAATTCTGTCAAGTGGGTTCTCAATTTCCTTTGTCTTCAGTTATGTACGCTCGGTCCCTGTATCTTAGGCATAAAGATATAATGAAATTGCTTGCAAGTATAAAAAAAAAATACAGTATAACAAACCATCTGTTTAAGAAATAAATATTGTCTGTCATGAATGTTTCATAGTGTGAACTTTTTTTGCTGTCTTACAAATATACAGTGCTAAATACACAAAAAGTGGATGGTCTGTCTTTACTTAGCAAGTAAAATGGGAGTTAACCTGGTGTATCATCATAGTGTAACTTCCTACATGTGAAATGTTTAGGATACTGGAATCTTGTGGGTATAGCCCCTTGAAGTTCATTTCAGAAAACAGCTTTATCAATTTATTATCAATAAAGAAAATCTGTTATTCTGTCTATATTTGGAATATACCTGAAGACTGATTTGCATATAGAAGAGTGTCTTATCACTTATAATGCTACATTTTGTCGGTTGTGCTTAGTAAAGCATTCTTGTGAAACTAATATCTTTTTCACAGGTTTTGTTCTTCCTCAGTGGCCTGCATTTCATGACACTGCTGAAAACAGTGGAATAGGTTTGCCTTTTTTCTTCATCCATTTGTTTCACTGGGCATCTGTTAAGCCACATTCTTTCTGCCTGATGCCATTACTGGGTGAAATTACTTAATTCCTGGGAAAAAACGAATTGATTTCAGTAGAACTAAGGTTGCCCTAGAGCATGTTAAAAGACAAATGAGAATTTGGCAACTTCTTAATTCTAGAAGTTTTTGCATGTCTAAGAACTTGAAGAGAGTTTTGGCTAAGTAGAGCAAAGAGGTTTGGTCAGGGACGTGTCTGGTGTTATATTTTGATTATATGTGAAGAAACACAAGACAAGCTTTAAGCAGAAAGGCAGAATATAAATCCTGCTTCTGGTCTTCAGTGGGCAAAACCCCTTTCAGTTGCAGATGAATTGGTTACCATGAACACTCATCAGAATAATTTTAAGAATGATTTATCAAGTGTGAAATGTATGAAAGTGTCTGGAAGCGTGATAGGATGGCTTTTCTCTTGAGTGGTCTCAGCTGTAAAAGTTGTGAAGTCTTGGGCTCCTGGGATCTGGCTGTTCTTAGGACTGGCCAAAACAATGGTATTTTCTAAGACGGTTTCTGAGCTGAAGGATAGAGGACAAAAACATGGAAAAATATTACGTTGTTTTCACACTAACCCATACAGAAAACTCGGTGTCATTGTTTTGGTTTAGTTCTCATGATTTTGACATGATCTCATGATTTTCAACAGGGGGTTGGCACTGCTCCCTCTGATGCATGTGACAAGCAGTCTTGGCTGACACTAGAAATTAGCCCAGTAACCACTGCTGGCATTGGAAAGAAGAAGCCACAGGGTACCCTGACCACCAGCAAGCTGACAATGAAGTGTAACAAGTCAGAAGAACTCCAAGAAGGAGCCAAGATGCTCTTAATAGGCAACAACCAGCTGGGCTTAGGTGCCTGGGGGGAATAAACAGCAGCTGGGAAGGCCATGCTGAAGGCATGTGTGATAAACTTGTTTTCACTTTTGAACTGCAGGAAGCCTTACTCATTTTCTGTTTGACCTTTTTTGGCTTCAGGAAGCGGTTTCCATTTGTCAGTTGTTTGTGGAATAAACTCTGCCTCCATGGTGCCTAATTGAATTGAGAGTCAGCTGTGCAACTTCCTCTGGGTGTTGTTGCTCTAGTTGGTTTGGTAAGAGTATCAAGGTGGAGTTTTTGTTGTTTTTGACTCTGCACCAAGCGCTTGGAGGTCATCATAAAACGTTCATTGTAAGCTATGTAGAAGTGTGCTTTTCTCTAGTTGTAAAGAACAGTAGATTTAGAGCTTTTCAGAAAGATACTTCATGGGTCATTGGTGATGCTATTCAATTACCACTTTTTGACAGAAAAAGAGCTGTGATAAACAGATAAATTTTTCTTACCCATATATTTACAGCTCGGATTTTTGAAGCATTTGAAGCATACTAATGCAATGATGTAGGGATGTAGTATTCTTACCAGTAATTGTAATGGAAAAAAATACAATCGTATCTCAGGATAAAAAAATGCATCTAATAAGCAGCTGTCGACTTTCAAAAAACAATAATATTAGTTCCCTTATGTACTCCTCAGATCTTCATCATTTGACAAACAAAGAGTGTTTTCTTTCTAGCTCAATGTCTTAGCTCTAGGTTTTCTATGTGTTCTATGTGTTCTGAGAGATAAATGGGGAAGAAATTTTGTTTGCAGAAGTTATTGAAATGAAGCAATTTGTTTTGAAATATTATCCAGTGGAAGATTTCTCTGAGCAAATCTGTGTCTTGAAAATTTAAGCAATAATTTAAAATCACATAGCAACCAGCTATACTGTGCATATACATTATATTAACAAAGTTTTCTGGTCCTGTGGGAATATGCTTCCTAAAAATATGTCTGTGCTCACAATTTAAGTCTCTTTCTTCTGAGTCAGTACTTACAAAATAGGGAGGCTTGCTTCCCTCTCCCTGGAATATTGCTTCAGGTATGTCTACATGTCACTTAGAGAGGTGATAAGGTAAGAGTACTAGATAAGAGCAAGGGGAATTCTAAATTGAAACAACTAAGACATGTGAACTAAATGAAAACCAACTCTCACATTGTGACACAATTAATTTATCTGGCCATACATGGACACACTTTACATTTAATCCAATGAACTCTTGATGTAAAATACAGGAAAACTCCCATGGGATAGATTATAGCAACCTGGACTTCTCTGCAGCAAGTATGCAAACTGTTTAATTACCACACTTTTAACAGTGGTTAGTTTCAGGCAGCTTCCCAACAAAATGATGTTCATAATAAACCCATGTTCAGAGGCAAGCTCTTCCCGTACTTAGAGAAATGTGGTACCCCTTTACTTCTGGTCCTGGTTTCTACTTTGTTTGCATTAGGCAGCATCTAGTTAAGTGATGGAAGCACACAGTTTTGTAGATATTTTTGCCCTTTACAGGTTTTGTTGAAATTGCACAAGTTTGGGGTTAAACCAGTAGTTTAAACAGACAACTGGTTTGACAGCATTACCTTGCTTAATGGTATATTGCTGAAATAGCAGTCAAATTACTTTTAATTACTTTAATTATCAAGTTTAAAAGCTGTTTAAAAGTAGACACAACTTTATAAGTTAGAATCCTGACACCACTGTTCCTTATGCCTTTCTTTGATGGTTTCTTTCCTGACATTTCATATAAAACTAAAGCATAGCCAACTAGAATCTAGTTTTATGACCTTTCTGCTCCTTTGGATCCTCTTTTCTATTGCTTATCTACTTTAAGAGAACATTCATCAATACTTTGTTTGTACTGTCAATAGAAGTTTCCTCTATGATATCTTGAAACCTATCATGATGCAAGTGAAAACACTAATGGACCTTAAGTTCATTTCAATCAGCAAAGAAGTCTAGTGATATTTTCACTTACAAAGCATAGCACAAATGTATAAATTTGTATTTATCATGAACTGCAATTTAATCTACAAAGCTCCTTATGTATCTCTGTTGTTGGAAGATGATTTAATGATTAGTAGAGTACTATATAGTGTCATACTATAGAATTTGACACACTCTCCAACTAGTCTATCTCTATTGTATGAATAGTGTCTGTGTTATATTTGAGCTTCACATTGCTTTTCATGTAATTAATTATCAGCCAATCCTGGAGAATTATTTTGGTTCTGAAAGAATTAGGGAGAATCACTGAACCAATGACTGCTATAGATTCATGAGCCTTCTTTTGGGAGTTTAGTGATGGAATATTGTTCTAAATTGTGAGATGGAACTTTCTTTTTGCCCACCAAAACCAGCTACAGCACATCTCTTTAGAGATACTGCAGGACAGTGAACATAAATAGCTCCTCTTGTGACCTGAAAGCTGATCTGCTAATTCTCACCAGGGACCTCCTGTCCTAGAAGTGGACACGTGTTTGCCTTCACCAGAAGTGTAATAGGAAATGGGGGTGGGAAGGGCCTCCACATATCATTTAGCTGCTAACCCTGAGGCAGCATAACTGCAGCTAAACCATTTCTGACAGATGTTTGTCTAATCTGTTCTGAGAATGTCTGGAGAGGGAGAATCCCACTCCTTTAGAAATTCATGTACCCAAGTGCTTGTACTTCTGCTTTACAGTGGTTTCTCAAAACAAGATTTTTTCCCCTTGAATACATTCTTCACTTCTCAATTATTTGCACCTTGTTTCTGCTCGGACAACATTGACTTCAGGTGCCACCCAAGAACAGCAACTTTTTGAGTTTTTCCAGTGATTTAAATATGGCCAGGATTTTACCCTAGACAGTTGCTGAAGAAGCATTGTCACAGGCCAGGAGATGTGTCAGCCACTGACAGTAAGGACTTGTGCTCTGCAGGGTGCACATCTTGCTGCTCTGAGAAACCCTGCTCTACACTGGAAATCACATGTGATGAAACAGCAAAAGGTCATTCCAGCCTCCATGCTTCAGTCGTTGTAGCTGTCTCCACAAAGTGCATGAGGAATTCATGAGTGTATTTCACAAACTTGCCAAAATGCTCCCTGGGGCCTGCTAAGCACCATAATTCAAAATCTCTCTGTAAGTGCCTCCAGAAATCATTCTCTTCCTATTGATGTGTGTAATCCAACACCTACACACTCACAACTCCAGGTTTAATAAAGTGTGGGGCCCTTTAGCTGAGATTCCAAAGCAACTTATACTTCCTGTCCCTCCAGGTGATGCTACATTTCTGTGTCCAGAACACATCATCTGTTACTGACTTTTCATCTGGACTCAGATCTTACAGAACTTAAAATATTTTCCTATGAGGATGTGTTGAAAACATCTGATGGGCTTGCCTGTGATGCATAGGCCTTCTGGGAGAGACTGTAGCATCAACCTCATCCATAATTCTGTGTCTGTTCTCTGCAAAGACTGTAAGCTATTTGAAGGACAGAGCTAGAGCTCTTCAGGTAGAAACATAGCCAAAACTCCAGATAGAGATCTGCACTATTTCCTGTTCAAAGCAATTAATTCACACAGTGACAACTTAAATATTATCTTCTCTCTCTTGTTCTCTATGTTACATGTTCGTAGAGAATAGTACTGTGTTCATATGCTTGAATATTTCAGACATGTCAGAAGGTTAACTCATTTAAGAAAGGTAAATGCTGTACCCTGTAGATTTTAAAAGTGTAAGAGAATGAATTCAGGAATGTTGATTTTTTAAATTTTTATATTCAGATGAAGTATCTCTGGTCAAAATATTTTATTTGGGATATGATCTAAGTCAATGTAAAAAAATATACATTATCTCCTCTGCTCCATTCCACTGGAAGCACATCCAAGTAGCTAAGATACACTTCAGCAACCCTTTATAGTACTTTTAACATTGATTCTGTTTTCACTGGTGATTCAGAAATCTGAAACCCTTGAAAACTGTCATTCACAGTGGTCCTTATCTCTTCAGAGAGAAACAATGAGCAGTAACTAATACTAAGGAATGAGCTCTACAGAGAATGTGGGATATGGATTGTTGCTTGACTTCAAACCCTGATGGATGAGTGGTATCATGCTGTTGGCTAAATTGCTTAGTAACCTGTGATGCTTTTCAGCTCTATGCTTAGTCTAGTTGCAAAGTGCTATACATTGGTTGGTTTAACTAGAGACACTGAGATAAATTTTTATCCATTATTTACTGGTACAGAGGAGATACTACTGCTAACTTATGTGTATTTGATATACGCTCCTGTGACAGTTTTTGTTACATCCATTAGAATGGCCTCTTGGTATTTATAGCATTAAAAAAAATTGTGAAAGACACCTTTATGAATTGTGAAAAGTACCATGTCCAAAGTTCTCTGTTGTCTTTTCAAACTGGGATATTCTCTTCTTTGCTGAGCAGAGTTGTCCTAGCAGACAGCAGCCTCTCAAGCAGCTCCATCCTCTTGGCATACTGAAGGATCATTCGCATCGTGGCTGCTGTTTCCAGCAGATTCTGCACTGTACAGTGAAGTTCCAGCTCTTCTGTTTTATGAGCTTGGAAGCCATCCAGTATTTTTCTTGGACACTTACTAAATATAATCTGAAAGTTTTAATCGTTCTTTCTAAAGTATTTCTTTTGGGGATAGGAGAACTTTGACATAGACTAATTACAGGGCTACAATTTTTCCATTAGGAATTTCTGTTCTCCTCCTTCCCACCGCCTCCACATTAAATACTGTTTGAAGTACTTAATTGGAGTGGCTACTCTAATCCAAATATAGCAATTTTGAGTGTTTCTGGGAAGCATTGCTAGTTTTTCCTCCCAGTAATTGTGATTTACCACTACAGTGGGATTTGGGGGAGAGCTAGGGTGATAATGGAGATAGAATTGAAACTCAAGTTGGCTTAATTTACAAAAGGTGCTTAGGGGCAAGGGACATCTTTAGGTCACCCCTCCGTAACACTCCCCCTCTCTCTCTTTCTGCTCCCCTCTTCTTTCCCTCCTTTTTAATATATTATTACTGAAGTGTAACACAGCTGTGTTTCTTCCATCACAAGGTACAAGCCTGGATGGATCGAAATGGAACATGGATTTCTGTTTCATTTTTACCTTGGCATGGGAGGAAATACTCCCCTTCTACCCCCAGGGTATTTCTTTCCAAGCAGAAGCTGAGGTCCTCTTCCCAACTTTGCTTTTTTGTGTCAGAATGCAGCTCTGACAGACTGTTTATAAGAATATTTAAGGTGTTTCATTTGTTTTAAGACTTAAGCTATCGTACCACCAATACAGTGCAAATAAGGGTAATATGTTGCCATTTCCCCTATCTGTTCATAATGAAGGATTTTGAGGAAAATATGGATCAAACCCATCAGATGTCAAAATAGTTATCTGAATCAGACAGCACTGATACAGCACGGTGAGCTCAGGTTGTTGCTTAAGCTCAAAGATTGCAATACGTTCTACCAAGAGCATCACAGGCAGGCAGCTGATCTTGTCATGTATCAGTGAATGCCCAAACAAAATTAAAATCGTAGAATCCTAATATTTCTCCTTCTGTCCTGCAGAGTCCAAATGCTGATTTTAATATGTTGATAAAACCCGAAGTCACTTTTTTTTTTTTAAGAACAAGGGAATGCCAGGCAGTGTGGTGGTGTAAGTTCCAGTGTGGATACTGGAAGAGAGCCTTGTGAATAACGTGTGTAGTGGGATGGTCTGAACTGTTTTGTTTTTTTTTTTTAAATAAATATTCATCAAGCAAAACACAGCTTTGTTTTATGTGTCAGAGAAAACTGATTTCCATGAAAATATATAGGGATTTGAAGAATAAATTGTGGGAGGTTTATGAACAACTACTTAAACGGTTTGATCTTTTCAAATTTCTTTTTTCACACACTATGATAGCTATGAATTTGTTGAATTTTATTTATGGTGTTGTATTGCTTCAGTTTTACCAAAAACATTTCAAGGAAATGTGTGGCTTTTTTAGAAAGATTTTACCTGCTCGCTAGGTTTAAGGTTATGCTTGTAATTTTTATCTTGACATGTCTCTCTGCCTCTCTGTCTATCTATATGTCTTTATCTTGCACTGAATGAACCACGTGAGAAACAAACTTCATCTTTTAGACTGTTGCACTCCATTGCACCCTTGAATTTTAACATTTTGTTAATGCTGTATTCTTTATAAAAACTGAATTTTTCTATATGAAACATGTTAATAAGATGTCCCAATAAAGAAATGCCTCATTTCTCCATTTAGTGTGCCAACAATTGGCCTACATTTTAATTTCATACCTCATGGTGTAATGAATACTGTAATACTCTGTTTTATGGTTTTCGTGCTTTTTCACTATTGGAGAAATCTGATCATAGTTCACTTAACTGTGAAATTTAGTTTTCTCCATAGCAAACTTTGGAGACAGTTCTCTATTCTTCAATAAAAAATTAATAGTTTTGGCTTGTATTCCAGTGTGTATTATTTTTTATTCGTCAGTAGGAAATCACATGCTACCAGATAAGATTTTTCTGGGCTTTTCTTGTTTGTAACATTTGCTTAAAAAAAAAACATTTTAAAAAAATTCACCCAAATTAGTTGGGTGAATGACATGGTATTTCACCACAAAGAATGTGTAGCTGAGTGTCAACTAACATTATGACAATGTAAGTGTTCAATTTCACAGGTCCAGAGTGTCTTTTGGTAGAGGAAACTTTGAGCATTTGCCAAATGTACAAGACTGAAGGGCAGTGAAATATGTCCTGAGCTCCACAGGGCTGTGTGTTTTCTTTCCTTCCAGTGCTCCAAGCTCATCAAGTTTCTCTGTAGCATTTATACTGTGCCTTTTTTGTCCTCTTCCTTGTCATCTTTAAGATGTGTCTTGCCATATGGAGCTTTTCCTTTTGCATGTGGGATGGGCTACACTGTTGCCATTTTAGCTCTTCGTGGCCCCAGATGTAGACTCACAGGTAGAGACTTTTGTGGGTTGGGGAGTGAAAGGAGTTTGTACATGGATGTTTATGTACTGCTGTATGGGCCATGTGTGTATTTCTTTATACTCTCCATTGCTCTTTTTGAACTGGTGGAACTGGGTGGGCAGCTCTGTGTACCTCAATGGGAGGTCTTCATGTTGTTCACAGTGAACATCTAGACTTGCTCAAATGTTGGTCATACGTTTCTGAAGGGCCCATGCCACTACTGCTATGCTACTTCATCATTTTTAACAGAAGCCTCCTGAGCAAGCAGATTGCTAGGTCAGTTTGGGAAAGAGAGAGAGCTTTGTGACCCTCAGCACATTTGCTCACCCTCCAGCAGTGTTATGTGGTTGACATGCTGGAGGGAAGGGAGGTCATCCAGGGGAGGGACCTTGACAGGATTGAGAGATGGGCCTCTGCTAACCTCATGTAATTCAGTAAGTGTAAGTGAAAGATCCTGCACCTGAGCTAGGGCAATCCCAAGCACAAATACAGGTTAAATGGTGAATAGACAGAGAATAACCCTGAGGAAAAGGACATGGGCATATTTCTTGATGGGAAGCTCAACATGAGCTGACAGTGTTTGCTTGCAGCCCAGAAAGCCAACCCTATCCTGGGTTGTATCAAAGGAAGCATGGCCAGTAGGTACAGAGGTGATTCTCCTCCTCTACTCAACTCTAGTGAGACCACACCTAGAGTACTCTGTCCAGTTCTGGAGTCCACAGCATAAGAAGGACATAGAGCCCATGGAACATGTCCAGAGGAGAGCCACAAAAATGATCAGAGAACTTGAGCACCTCCCTAATGAAGAAAGGCTGTGGAAGTTGGGGTTGTTCAGCCTCGAGAAGGCTCCAGTGTGACTTTATAGCATCCATCCAGTGCTTGAAGGGAGCCTATGGGAAATCTGGAGAGGTACTTTTTACAAGGCCATGTAGTGACTGGACAAGAGGTAACAGTTTTAAGCTGAAAGAGGTTAGATTTAGATTAGATATTAGGAAGAAAATCTCTAGTGTGAGGGTAGTGAGATACTGGCAGAGGCTGCCCATGGAGGTTGTGGATGTCCCCTCCCTGTGAGTATTCAAGGATGGGGCTTTGATACACCTGGTCTAGTGGGAGGTGTCCCTGCCCATGAATTGGAACTAGATGGTCTTTAAGGTCATCTTCCAAGCCAAACCATTCTGTAATTCTATGTTGCACTCCAAATCCTGTCTTCTCATGGCTCCTTTGCCCTGTTGAGAGCACTTTGAGCCTTGTGTGGTCATATGAGTGTCCCAAGAGAGTGCCCTGCTACTTACTATCCCAAAATGAATGCTCCTGTCCAAGGTTTGAGAACAGACCTAAATTCACAAGAGAAGGATTTTGATTTTATCCTTCAAACAATGCAACTTAGTGTTTCTTATGTTGCTGTCAAGTGACTTGCTAGGTCTGGACAGGGCTGGGAGAAGGCATTTAAAAATGCTTTCTTTTCTGAAAAATCTATTTGATGCTGATATGCTGAAACACTGCAAAATGTGCTTCCCCCAGTCCTACATCCTGACTTACAGACAATTTCACTGTAATCTGTTTTTGACCTGCAGAACTTTCAAATCTGCCCTTTACTTTGGGTACTCAGTACAAAGAGGTACCAATTTTCTCTTTCATGAGGGAGGGTACAGTTATTCACATGCTGAGAGATCCTGTAATTTTACAGAACGAGGAAATCACTTTATCGATGGCAGTGGAAAGCAGTATTTATGTCATAGAGAGTAGGAACACTTGCTAATACATTATACAGGACCCTAAATTTATTACACCCTAGGAACTTTTGCATTCTAAAAATGTTTTTGGTAAAATTTAAGGATTCTACAGTAGAATATTTGGAAGTTAAGGAGTTTCTTATTGCTTGCATTGTTCTAAAGTTAAAATTGTTGATTTAATAAAATATTTTTTTATATATAATTGGTTTTCTATTCTATAGAATAACTTTCTGACATACTGGTATATTTCAGAGGAATGAGATTGAGTTAGAGCTAACATAGAGAGCTGTGGAAACAAGCAAAACAAGTAGATAGATTCAGTGTTTAATCTGCCACTGTACAACTTAATATTTTTTTGTTTGTGGTTTGGGAAAATCTTTTTTGAGCTACAGCCCAGTACAAAACCAAACCAAGTAGCAGCCTTTGGCCGCTTTGGAAGGTGATTGTGTATTTTCAGTGATGACAGCCAGCACCATTCTTTGATTTATAGCAGCACAACTTTCACTTAATGTTGACCATATGGCAATTTTCAGCCCCTACCTTGTTCAGGACCTGTGTCAGCAGCAGATAAAGCAGTGAGCCTTCTTCCCAGGCAATTCACCTAAGACAGAGGATGCTGCAGTGTGGCATATTGATTGATAGCTCAAAGCAGTGATAATTAGATCTCTCTGAATTCTTTGCAAGTAGGCTGTGGGCTTTCAAACCTTACTGCATTATTTTGACACTATTGAATTATCAAAGTGCCAGCTTGGTTTTAAACAGAGTATTTGAAATCATGGTGATAAATAGGTTTCATGGAACAAGTTTGCATAATATAACCCACAGTTTTATCTTAATTTATCTTAATAGGTAGTTTTAATTTATGCAATAAAGGAGAGGGCGGTGTTACTATTGGTAATTCTTGATTCTGTAGCTCTGCTCTGGTTTGAGGGGACCAGGATAGAGAAACCCTGCCTGGGACATCACCAGCTGGTGGTGTTGGTGTGGCAGGGATAATGGGGAACAGATGAGCCTATGGGAGGAGAGGATGGGTCAGATGACCCAAATGGACCGATCACAGTATTTCTTCCTATGGTGCTCAGTATAAAATGGCTCTTGAAAGAGCCCTCTGGTGGCTTCTCTGGCTGGTGTTCTAAGTGGGTTAGGGCTTGTGTGTAGCTGTTCCTCCTCCTGCTCCTCATTTCCTTGCCTCAGAAGAATATCATTCACCAAGACAAGTCACCTCTGCCATCCCAAGCAGGCCCAGCTTGGTTTCTCTAAGACTGTTGTGGACTGGCACTGAGCCTCTGGACTTGGGCACCCCCATCTGTTGCCCAGTCCAGTGTGGGACTTTTCCAGCTGGGGAGTAATTACCAGGAAGGTGAGCTCCATGTTTATATATTTTTATATACATTTTTAATTTTCTATTGCTATGTTATTAAACCTACTCAGCTTTTCAATTCTAACCTTAAAGTCTCTGTCCCTTGTTGCCTTTTTCATCCTCCCCTGGGAGGCCCCTGGGGAATGAGAGCATCAGTCACCTAGTAACTGTCTAAGATGGTGACAGATTCCCTGGTGCCCAAAGCAGGGCTCAAATAGTTTCATAGGTTGATATCTACCTGGCCTGGGAGACACTATGATAAAGCAGGTGATTTTTTCTGGGTGAGGCTCATCTCCTGCACTCTGGGTGTGCTGACCCCTGTGATTTCCCCAAATGCAGGGAAATTTCTGCTTGTGCACCTTCCCCCTCCTTCTTCACTGACCCTGATGTGTTTTCTCTGGCATTGCTCCTTTACCTCCTCCTCTCCTCTGAGACACATCCAGCTTCCCATATCTGCTCAGCCTTGGGCAGAGGTGGGGCCAGGTTTGGAAACAGGGAAGCTTCTAGCAGCTTCCCACAGGAGCTATCCCTGTGGCCTCACTACTTCCAAAACACCACCCCATAACCCAAGACAAGCTCTCATTTCAAATGAGAACATCCCAGTCCTTTTAAAATTACAAGTTTCCTCCTAACAATTTATCTTTCTTTTTATGCTTCTGATTGCTGTGCCACGTATTGGAGCAGAACTGAAGGTAAGAACACTTTACCTAGAATTTGGAGAGGAATTTTTCCTCTTCCTTTTATTACCTGTGGAAATGTCTGTTACTGGAACACATTGAGGTCAGTGACTTTGCTGACATGCAGGGTTGTCAGAGGGAGTTGTGGTACAAGTGAAAGAAGCTTAGTTTGGTACCTTCCTCTACTCACAGTGGTTCTGTGTGGCTAGTTGAAAAAGGGAAGTTCTTTGTTCCATCTAGTGACAGTATCACCAGACATGACAGACATCTTTCCAGAGGGGCATGCTGCTCAACATATTTTCCCCCCATTTGGCAACATCTTTTGTCCTAAGCTTTGTGTAGAGCACTGTCCTTCAGTTGACTGACTCAGGATGATTTATTGAATAGCAAAGGCTTTGTGTGCTAGACATGACTGTTTCACTAAGGCTGGGTAGCTTCTGGCTCTTCAGTTCAACTACCTAATGGCCAATATGGTCATCCTCAGCTCATGAGGGTCTGTTCTGTTGATTCTGTCTCTACAGCAGCTACTGCTGTGAAACTAGTCCTGGACTTGTAACCGGTGTGAGTATATCACTGGCTGTGTGGTGACTTGAAAATAAACCACTCACTCTTATCAATTCCCTTCTGCCAGGTTTGTTCCTAGATCTTCCACTATTTGCATTCAAACTAGGTACAGGTTGCCATAAATCTGATTCCTGTCTTGCATCTTGACATACAGGTTTTGTGATAGGCATATGGTGCTGGAGTGGGAGAGAGGAGAGTGAGGAGTGGTGGGAAGAAATGCTAATCCAATATAAAGACACTACATGTAAATAAATATTAAAACACGTGGACAAAATAGTCGGTGCTCATTCTTTAAGACTGCAACATCTCCTCTGGTCCCAGCTTCTTTTGCAATAAATTCTGAACTATTGACTTTAGTAGGAGTTCTGTCAGGTGCTTTCTGATCCCACAATTGCTTATATAATGGAAAATGGAATTAAGTGATAAGAGAGAGGGAGAGATCAAAACACATTTACTGTGTCTCTAGTGAGAATGAATTGCTGTGACGATAGAGATGAAGAAAAAATAAGTTCTGGGAAGGACAAGACTGATAATTTTTGTAGTCTAGGAGAAGGAAAATAAACTAAACTGGAAAAAATTATTATAGCCAGCTCCTTCTGCCTCAAGAATGCTAATAAAGATTGGCTGGAAACCACTTAGGTCTTGGTGGGATTCTAGCCTCCTTCAGTTGTTTGCAGGTCCTGCACACCAACCTACCTATCAATGTATGCATAAGCGGCTGTAATTTGGGTTTGAGTAAGTATCTTTTATCATGGGTCTTACCAAAACTTAGTAAATGACCCTAAAGGATGTGACAGAGGGAATACATTTGTACACTTACATACTTAACAGGAAATCATGTGAGCAGCACCTCCCTGGGCTCCTGCTCCTTATTTCTTTAGAACATTTATGCATCTAACTTCCAAAACTTAATCTGTTTGGAAGTTTTTTGGTTTTTTTGTTTGGTTGGGTTTTTTTAAGACTGTGAAGTACTTCCTTTAAACACATCCCATTGCTTGTGTATTCATTTCAACCACATCAAATCACAATGATTTGCTCTAACATATCTTTGACTATAAGAATTTAGTAAATTTCTAATGATGGAACACTTTAATTAGAAGTACCTTGGTCCTGTCATGGACTTGTCAGTATCTTTAGACTTCTAAATATATGACTTGTAAATCTGTAGTGTTTAAAGTGTTACGGTGTTACTCGTGTTTTGCTTCATATCAGTGTATTTGATACAGAAATTTAAGGAGTTCTACCCCCATTTTGAGAGGTTGGATCTGAGGTGCATTTCATGTCTTTCCATAAAAAGAAGAGCCGTATTTGGGAGAATTCGGTGTAGCTACAATAGATTTCTC
This sequence comes from Florisuga fusca, assembly GCA_038090715.1. Classification (NCBI taxonomy): domain Eukaryota; kingdom Metazoa; phylum Chordata; class Aves; order Apodiformes; family Trochilidae; genus Florisuga; species Florisuga fusca. The sequence continues at coordinate 8,492,738 of JAAWXA010000005.1, read as the reverse complement.
ACTGACATCCCCTTAATTTTGATTTTAGTTTTCCCAGTCTGGATTGTTGTGAAGGTGAAAAAATGTTGCTAACAATTATGATAATACTGAATATAATGTTTCTTCAGGAGAATTCTGCAAATACAGCTGTATAAATGTAACTGGTGTTTACTAGCTGCAGAAACAGACATTACTGTACTGTGACAAACATGAACAAGGAAAGCAACTTTTTTTTTTCCAGTCATCTGTCCTTTAAAATCAGGTAGGGACACTTTTTATTGTTTTGAGGAAAGTAGAGTAAAAAGGGGAACTCGACTGATTAGAGATATACAGTTCTTAGACTGAAGTGGTGAGAAACTTCAAACTATAGGCTGTAGACCAATACTAATAAAATTTTAAGACTTTGATGCTGCTTTTCCTTCAGTGGCATTTCGCATGTTTTGCTTTCAGATTTCATTAGTGGTCTGAGACTGCTTAAAAGTCTCTTAGGTGCCAAGAGAGTTGATCACATTGTCACCTATGAGAAGGGAGAAGAAACTACTAAAAATCAAGTGTTTATTTTGTATAATGTCTTGATTTTAGTAATTCTTGTGCGGCAATTAAAATTATACCAACAGCATGCTGGTATCTCTTTTTAGCAATATGAAAAGTTTGGATCTTCTTTACTTAAAAAAAAAAAATTATCAAGTTGAACATCTGAAGTCAGATTTAATGCTTGTTTTACTGATCATTTATAGACTGCCCAAAATTATTTGACTCTTTACACATTAAGCAAGAGAGAGGTTACTTTACCTAGCTGCCAATTAGCTGAATAAATCGACCCAAGTAGCTGTACACCCACTCATTGAATTAGCTAAAAGGGTCTCTGGAAATTCTCCAGGCTTTTTTATTAATATTATTATTTATTTTTTTTTAATCTAGTGCTATCTATTTTTAATAAATGTTGGCATGGCACTATCTTCTTCAGAATTATCAAGCAGGAAAAGCAAGTGTTGCTGTTTGTGCTTTCCTGATGGGAAGGTATCCTTGATCTCTTTCATTCACCACTTTGCTATTAACTATGAGGGTTGTAAATAATGTTTTTACCAAGTGACGTGATAGAGGGGTAGCTTGTGTTGGATGAAATTACTTTCTCCATACTTTATCAGTTGTGTTTGTAGAACCAGACATTACTGTTGCCATAATGAATTCCTAATATAGTGACTGTCTGTAGTGGAAAGGATGCAAAAATGCACCATAAGGCAAAAAGAAATCACTTAAACGTTTGAGTTATTTCTTTGCTGTGTAAATCTATACTAATGTTTTCAGGGTATTGAAGGGTAAATAAGATTGCTCAGATTCTGTGCTTAATAGTAACCCATCTTCCATAGCAGAGGAGCACACTGAAGGGTTAACAAATTGTGACTTGAAGAGAAGAGTAATTACTCATAATCAAAACCTCCCCAGGCTGGTATAACTCTGGTTACCAGTAGCACTTGTAGGTGAGCATGCTGTTAAACAGGAACAACATGATGCTGTCATGAGTTATGTTGTATAAAGCTGAGTCTTAATCAAGAACATCTAGAGAATGTAAGTTGTGATCTGATAAAATCCCTTTTTATTAGGGATCCATTATTAACCTTATTTGCCCCCTGGGTGTGTTCCTTCGTTTTTCTTTACATATTTGGATTGATTTAAACCACTAATTTAGTAGTTCTTAACACTGACTAAAGGTTATCTGAGGGACAAAATAGCAATAGTAGGTGCTTGTCTTCATGTTTGAAGAATGGCACTCGATCAAATTTTACTTGTGCTTTTCTTAGTAACAGAGAATGTGATGTGGCCTTTTTGTTCCTCATGAGTACAGCACCCAACTGGTCTGCTCTGATTTTAGCTAGCATACAACACTAGAAAGTCAGGTCCTGTTGAAGTACTGTTTTAGTAGATTTGACAGATGTTCTTCATAGTATCTCCCATCTATTTATCTTTATATTAATAAATCTTTGGGTGTGGATGGCTGATAATAGAAGCAGAATCAAATGATGTATGGATTGTAGTATGGCTTCACTAGTAATTAAGGCTGAAGCTAAAAAATTCATAGCAGCCTCATCTGTTGGTATCTTTATGAACTGAAAAAAAATCTCTTGAATTTTTGTATTGCTAAAATGCATATAGGAATGAATGGTTGAATGCAAATTTTTGAAAGCATTAAACGAAATTTAAGTTACATTTCCATAGGAAGAGTAATAGTACTTAAAAACACCTTTATCTTAGTATCTTGTCCAGTTAAATATGAATGTTAAAATGCTGAATTAAATTCCACTAGGGCTAAGGATTAGATTTTATTTTTTTCTTTATACAGTTGTATACAGAATATTTCCTGTATACAGGAAAATTTTAACAGATAAATCAGCTGACACCATATGTGCTGTTGTCTCAGCTGGTTCTATCTTAGTCAAGAGGGTAACTGCTAAATGAATGCCATGAAATTTAAAGAATGCAGAATAATTCCTGTGTTTAGTTTGCTGACTCTAAAGGCTCCCTCCATTTGGTTACCAAGGTCCTTAGGGCATACACGAGGATAACCCTAAACTAAAGTAAACTGTATTTTTGTAACTTACCAAGGATGAGCCTTTAAATCACTGTGCGGTAGACTTCTGATGACATTAAGTCAGGATTTTTGCAGTGACAAATCAGTCCATTTAAATACCAAAATTTGAAAGTATTTGTCACCTAAGTGGGGTCCATTTTCAAATACACTTTCCTACTCATGGCTTGAACATAAAGTATACTCACAGTAGCAACCAGCTTCACAGCAAGGCACTTGTGCATTCCTGATTGATTTAGAGAAAGATGCTATAAAGACTATACCATGTTTTGCATTGTTCATGTTAACTACATCTGAGTAGTCAAAAACAGAGTAGATAAAACGATTATACTTAAGCTGAGCCAACATAGCTGTTAGTTTGTGGCTTCTCTGTTATTGTTCATTTGGAAGCTACGGAAAATAGCTGAATTATGAATCACTATATGAAATTTTTGAATACCATGTTATTGAATTCCCCATGGAACCTGCCTGGATTACAGCACTACTTATTTTCCTGCCCATTAGCAACAAAATCCCACAGAGATCATGGTAGACTTTTAATGACCTTTGCTTATAAAAACATCAAAACTATATCTTTCCTAACTTGACAGCTAATTAAAAAAGGTTTGTCTCAAGTCTGATGTGGACATTGGTTAAATAACCTCTTCAAGCACCTTCATTCATACTTACACTTTATTAAGAAATAACAGAGTTTAATAGTTCAGACAGTTTTCCTGTGCAGAACACAGGCATTTTATCAAAACTAGAACATTAGAAACACAAACCAGCATTGAAACTGCTATTTCTCAATTTTGACATGAATACTAACATTTGCCAAGTGAAACTGTAGTCATCACAGCAAAATTATTACCATATTTCAGCTATGCTAAAATCAAGTTTTTTCTTTTGTCTTCTTTTCTTTTAAATCTCTGTGGTAAGTATTCCTACTTCCCCTGAGAGCAATGAGAGATCTGGATGTGGGATCAAACCTTATTCAAGAAGATTTTTTATTTTTTTTTTTTTTTTTTTTCCCCAAAGCCCCCAGTTACAGGAAAACCAACTCTTTTTCTGTATTTTTAGGCAAAAGGGAATTTAAAGCTAGGTGAGTTTCTAGCTACACATGGACACTGAAGTGATAGAATGCAAGTTCACAGATTCATAATTCCTTTAATGTCACTTAATGCATGTGTAAATTATCTTGGCACTAATAGAATCTCATTTTCATATCCAAAACATACTAAATCACTCAGGCCCCACTTTATCAAGTCTGCACATAAATCTTGGATTTTAACAGCTCCAAGTTAAAACTAACTCCAAATATCCTGAGCCCTTTCAGACAGAATCCAATGGATACATTTTAACACAGATGGGTGCTAAATCCACCAATGTCCCCAGCAGAAAAAACCCAAAAACTTTCCTATCTATTGAACCTGCATGGTTCTCCTGTTCTTGCTTCAGAACAAGGTTTTGGATATGGCATTTCAACATCCTGAGTGCTGATACAGGCTGGTTTTGCTCTAGGCTCAGATGGTGCCAGTTGAGTTGTACAGGTTGAACCATGCCGAAAACATCCTTCTGAATACTAAAATTTTGTGAAATGTGGGACTGCCCTACCAGGCAAAAGAGCTGTGTCAAAATAGTTAATAATCTAGTTGTGAGGACTTGTGCTTGAATGGGTTCATGGTTACTTGCTTTTGCATCCATTTTTGAAAAGACTGTACATGTTCCTACAGGAAAATTATGTAATCAGTATTTTCCAATGATGAAATATTTCACCAGAAATATTTCACTTGTCTACTTTCTGAGTTGCCTCTGTGAAGGAGTTGATAAACTCTCTGACATTTGCTTTGAAGAGAAGAAAAATCAGCAACAAGCTCTGGCAGACAAATCAATGAATGGTCATCATTCTACTTTATTCAGTCCTCCTCCTCCCATGTGTTTTCACTGAGCAAGAAAAACAACTCTGATAGTGCAAGACAATGCAAATTTTAAATATTATAGACATTTCTAAATAACATTTGTAGGTCACACTATTGGTCTGATCAGTTGAGACTATTGATAATCATTAGGTGACATATTCAAACATTTAAATTTCTAGATCTGACACTAATTCAGGGAAGGGTCACACTGATTTATTTAATCTACTGTAAAAAGCAATCACTGTCTTAAGGATATGAATGTTTGTGAGGTCTTCTTTGGAAAGACAATTTAGATCTTCTGGTAAAGACTACAGAGCTATTATTTAGTCCAGTGCAATAGTGCCCTGCATTATGTGGCATTGCTTTGTACAATTTTTTTGTACATTTGCACCCTTTCCTCCCCCCACCGAAGCCCTTTGCCTCCCCTCTTTCCTTCACCTCTCCCCTGATTGTGCCATAGGTCAGACTTATGCAGATCTTCAGACACAGGGTAAAAGTCGCTTTTTGCTTTATAGTTTAGTCTGATCGCAGGCTCCTGGCCTCACAGACACGAAGATTTTGGCTTACTGAGCAGGCTCAGGTGGTGCCAGTTGAGCTTTACAGGTTGAACCCTGCTGAAATCACCCTTCTGGTTGGGGCACACGGAGGGGCCAGGGGGCCAGGTACCTGGATAGAGATTTGCCTGGCTTCAGTGCCCTGATCTCTCCATTAAATCACTTTCAGAAGGAGGCCTTTGTGATGCTATGAAATGCAATTGCTGTCACAAACCATATTTCACTGAGTTGTTGAATAATGGTCAAATTCTGCATTAAGACAAGTCCCCTACATGTGAATATATGATCACTTCAAGCCTGGTTTTGTATTCTTAATAGCTGCAAAGTTTTACTGCTTTCCACCTACTCCCTAACAAAGAAATATCCCACCATATCTTCTGTTTAAAATTCATTGCTAAGACTGGGTACTCCAAAAAGGAAAAGCAGTGGAGTTATTTTAGTTTATCCTCCTGCATAAAAATAGTGCTTTCAGAAGCATGAAGAAATTAGGAAGTGTATTTGGACTAATATTTCCATTTTCTGGAAATATTGGTGTTTTGCTCTTTGGATTTTTGATAGGACCAATATTCAGCATACATAGTTGTGAGGAAAGTGGGATTGTGTCATTTGCCTCATTCTGGGATGCAGGCTGGTCTGTTCCAAACCCAAAATATTGTTGCTGTTGGTTTTTTTGTGTTTGGGTTTTTTGTTTTTTTTTTTCAGAACAATATTATGATATTTGGGATAGAAGTAATCTCCACTTGTATGATGGTTGATCCCCACATTTTTTAATATACATCTAAGACATCTGTTCAGTTTCAAGGCTGGAGGGGATGGGAGGGGGTGTCCAAATTATGCAGCAATTTAAATTACTTCTATTAATTACTAGTATATATCACTTCATGTATGGGAAGCCTATCACAAATCATATCAGCCAGAAAGGGCATGTCAGTGTAGCTAATTGCTTTCATGTAACTGGAAAACATATTGGGTATAACTGAGCTAATAAAATTACCCTTTTATAATAATTAGACAACTCAAATTTCATTTGCTACTTTTAGAGCAATGTCCTTATATTTAGTAATGGGATGGAAAGGGCTGTAATAGTTGTTAGCTCTGTGAAAAGACCATTATAGCTGGTAGTGACACTGTAAGTATAAACTTGAGAGATGAATTGATTTGATATTGAAGATATATACATTTAAAAGCAATTTTGCTAAAAATCTGAGACACGTTTAGGTGAAAATGGCATTCAGCTGTTTTATTTTAAACTTCTTTCTGCTTGACATCCTCAGAAATATGTGCCAGTTATGGTGAACTGCTGTTTTATTTGCAAGATTTAGTATTTGCTGGTCACTCTATTTTTCCAAAGTAATGCTTGAACCAGGCTTTTTTTCTGGTTGAGACTTGAAGCTGTATGTGTCACAGTGGTACAAACCACTTCAAACATCGTTTTTACAGTAATGACTTATATCTATTTCTTGGTGAACTGCTCTTTTTATATTGTTTTGAAACCAGGAAGCAGTGTACTTCTGCTTGGTTTAATATGAGTTTTGTTTTTCCCTCTCTATCCAATTCCCTGCCTTTTCTGTACTTTCTTAACGTTTTCTTACAGTTTCTCTGTGCGGTCTTGAAAAATCTGCCCTGATTTAGTCTGTTAACAAAGAGACTTTTGTGATTGATAAAAGCTCACTCAAAAACTAAAACCAAATGAGGCATAGATCAAGCAAAATGTCAGGGTCTTGCAAAATACCTGCCCTGGCCATCGAGGCAAGCATCCTTTAGCCTGATAAACCCAAACCTCAGAAATTCCTTTTTCCTTCTCATTTCCCTTCTTTCCCCTTGTTTCTCCTCAATTCTTAAAACCTTTATTTATGGAAACAACCTCTTGGGAAAAAAAAAAAAGGCTTCAGGTCTTGTTGTTATTTGCCCTGTTGCTGCCTGTTACTCTGTGAGGTGCTGGCTGGAAAAGCATCACTCCTCCAGATTCAGGAGCCAGGACAGGGAGGAGACCAGAAAGAAGTTTGTTCCTCACAACAATGCCTGAACTGAGAAGGATACACTCAAAAAAGGAAAGTAAATAACAGTAACCCTGGTGTTCTGGCTATTTAGGATGCTGTTACTACAGAATGTTTGCAGCTACTAAATGGGACTTGGCCTTAATCTGTCACTATATAAAACTGTCATTAGATACATTCACAAGTACTTAAACATTTGCAAACAAAATGAGTTAAACAACATCTCATCACTTTTTAATGTTTTTACAATTTTATTTTAAGAGGGTAGTAGTTATTGCATGCTTGTTAGAGCCTGCTAGTCATGATAATGTTGACTTCAGAGCAAAGTTTTCTTGGTTTGGTAGAGGCTTTTGTGGATTCTTTTTTTTTTTCCATATCCCTTCCCTTTGAATTGGTTAATGGAAGTTGACATGTAGGTAGGAGATATTAGTTAAACCTTTCTCAGCTCTCAGTTCTGAGCTAATTTAGGATCTGATGCTAGCCCCAACTCCATTAACACTGAGATCATCAAAGGTGTGTTATTTTGAACCATCTTAATTTACATGAGTTTTGTAATCTAGCACTTGTGATCTCTTTGAAGCACCTGACTGTTAAACTCAGACACGTAATGGTTACTGGAATAATATTTACATAGTTTATGACTTATTAAAATTGATTATGTATCTTGGATGATCACCACCAGTCCCAAGACAGCAGTAGAACTCAGCAGACCTCCAGGTTGCCTCAGACAAGGACGTGCCCACCTGTGCTCCTCAGCTGTACACCACCACCATGCCAGAGCTGAAGCAATCAACATTTGCTGCAGCTTTGCTGCAGTTTTATAGCCTTTGCTTGTTTTGGACTCTGAGAAGAACAGTCTGAAGACTGGATTTGTTTGGTATTTTCTGAGTTTTCTCAGGATATAATTTGAATCAATCACCTCTTTCTTTCTTTCTTTTTTTTTTTTTTCTTAATATAATTTGCCTCATAAGCCCTATTTTTCCATTATGTTACTGAGCTAGAGTTTCACTTTTACTAGGCAGGATTGGAACAACCTCATATTGTCTCTCTGAACGTGACAGTTGACATCCTGAAATATACATTTATATATTTTAAACCACAATTAAAATACACTATATTGCACTTTAAAAGCTGATCTCATCATCTTCAGTTTAGCTCATTTCCCCCTCCCTTCACCCATGCCCCCATTCCAATGGTGGATTGAAACCAGGCTTTCTGGCTCCAGCCTTTTGAGATCTGAATTTGATCAGTGATAGAGTACAGGAATGTCTGATCTGAAGTAGGAAAGATTTATTGCAATCAATGTTAGTGCATGCGAAGTCACGCCATCCTGGTTTGCAAGTTACCTACTGCCTCTCTCTCCAACTACTCCACCCCACTAACACCTTGCTGTAGAACCTTCTACTTGCAACCCCATCTCATATGAGGATATTTTTTTTTAATGATTCATTCACCTATGCAGTAATTATGATCAAAGTATATTTTACAAACTGAAATTAATCACGTTTAAGTGTTGGCCCACAAAAAATAAATGTCTTGTAGGGACCCCTATTAGAGATTAGTGGAAGTTCAGAATTTAATTTCTTTTCATTGCATTTTTTGGGGGTAGAAAATTATTTCATACAGACTTTCTGGCGCTGTAAACTTTCCTTTTGGCAAAAATTTACTTAAAAACAAAAATGTAGAACAGACAGTAGCTTCATTTCATAAACCATTCTATTATTTCAACTTGGTTTGTAATACTATATCTAAAATGGCAGAAAGAAAAAGTTTGGCAAGTGTGTTAGATAAATTATATGTGATACTTTTAATTTTAAAGGGAGATTCACTTTTAAGCACAAAATCATACTATCAACTGGCAACTTCAAAACACATTTTCATTCCTGTTGAATTTTCAACCAACTGTAAAATGGAGTAAACAAAAAGTGTACCCATCAGTGAGAGAGCTTGGATGGTTTTTCTTTTTTTCTGTTACATTATATATGTGCATGTAAAATTTAGCTCAGTGGGAGCAGTTTGTTTATGATAGAAATCTGTTTCAACAGATTCAGCTTTTAAACATAGCAATTATCTCACATAGCTTGAGTCCATCTGATTTTGCTGTCACAGATATTCTTATGACATGCTCACGGTGTAAAGATGGAGCTCCTTTCCTGAAATATGGGAAAGATGCTGCATTCTGCAAAGTGTCTTTTGTTCAAAATCGATAGTGAAGAAAATCAATTTCCTGAGTACTACATCACTTAAAAAAATGCAAAAAAGATGTGAATTACTTGAGGTATATGACCTTATTGTCCCTGAGGATGATAAAAGTAGACAGAGTTAATTTCATTTATGTGCCTCATGCTGATATATATTATCAGCACTGTTATCATCTTAATTAAAAAAACAAACAAACAAACAAACAAAAAAACCCCAAACATCTTACAGTACACCACATCCCCCAAGATGAGTTTCTAATGTTGGCCAGACATTCCAGATTAGTTGCCACAAAAGAGAAAACTTTAAAGTTTGCGAAAGAATGGACCTGTCAGCCTTGAGGGAACATCGAGGTTGGACTTCATGATTCTGAGCTTGGACTCTATGATCTTGAAGGTCTTTTCCAGCCTGAGCAATTCTATGATTCTGCGATAGATACTTTACAAGGTAAGCACACAACATGATGGAGCAAAATATGAGGCACACTGGAGCAAAAAGTGGAACAGAATTTTTAAAAATTATCTTTTGGATGTATCTTTAAAGTGGCCTTTGAGTAGCAAAATCAACGAGAATTGATCAGCACAGCTCTTGATGTGTCAGGGTTTGCTGTTTAGTACTGTTGGTACAGTGAAGTCCCAGAAGTTCCAGATTATTTTCAGTATACACTCACAAGCCAAATAGAAGTGTGGTTATAGGACATGTGGGCAGCCCAAGATCCACAGGGTTATTATTATTAAGCTTTGCCAAAACTTGTATATGTGGCAGTCCTGTCACTTTGTTTCCCAAAGACCCTGTAAAATGAAAAGGTGAAGTCTCAGGTTTGTATTGGGAGACTTGGCAGTAGGGGGGGCCAAGTTGAAGGGGATTTTTCTCCAGAACATTGTGGCATGAAGGTTAAGAGAAGATTCAATTGACAGTTTGGTACTTTGCATACATGCAGAGCTGAAACTAAGCTAAGCCTGAGGGCTAAGAGTGTATTCAGCTGGTATCAGCTTAGAAATCTAATGTTTAATTTACGTGCAATACAGTTTCCCCAGTGGTGATGCTGGCGGAAGTTTGCATGCGTTGACAACCCTAAGCCACTGAGGTGCTATTTGATTCTAGGATTTACAAGTTAACCTTCCAGAACCTCTTCTGAATGTTTTGCACTTTAGCGTGTATGCATGTGATCTGCCATGGCAAGATCTACAGAATTAAGAGGAGAAGGCTTTTCAGAAGGTTTTTAATTGTGTTCAGAAATTGAGGGTTCATTAGAAGATTGTTAGTTTGTGGAACAGAATTGTGTCCCTTTTGTGAAGCCTCTACTGTAACTGTGATGCTAATTTTGACTTAATGGTCATAGTGATATGCTCAAGGGTGGACTATTGGTTATTGAACTTTAACTACTCTATCTGATTGTTTACTGTGTTTTGACAGAGCCTGGGTGCACTTTCTCTAAAAGCTAATGACACCGTAAGTTCACATCATGAAGTCACTTCTGTTCATTTTTCTTTTATTTGAATGATGTAGTCTGTGCTCACTAACTTCAGTGCAGCCCCTTCGGATGTTTTAAATCCCAGTGACTGTGATTAGGTCTGGATGTGTTTTATGGTTTTATTTGATGTAGGTGTAAAATGTACCTGCTTAGGTCGCACCTGTTTCAGGTGGCTAATTGGTACAGGAAGTCATAACCTTAGCTACCATAATGTTAAAACTTCACCTTTAGAATCCTCTTTCTACTTTGTCAATCTCTCCTTCTACTTTGTGTTGATGGTTCTACTGACTCCTCTGGCAGTCACACCTGGCTTCCTGCACCACTTACCTTCTGCTGGCTTATCCCCTCTCCAACATCTGTCTTGCCTAAGCCAGCCTTAGTTGACATTATCTGCTCTCTTTTACATGTGTTTGTGCATTCATAGGAAAATTCCATCCAGGCATCCATCTATTCTGTTTAAATCCCCGCTGCCCTGCTCCTTACTAAGAATGACATCAGTTGAAAAATCGACTGTTCTTCTAAACTCATCAGCTAAACACACCTTCAGGTCTTGTTTATGGACCACCTCAGTTTATTCTGGCTAAGAAGCTGCCTTACTTTATTTCACTAGCTGAAGTTGCCCATTGTTCCCTTAACTTTATTATATTTATTTGTACAGCAGGAGGGAAGGTGACTGGGTGGTGCTTGTGTAGCCTGAGTCACTGGAAGAAACTGGCAAGTTGCTGGGACACAAGGAAGGCCCACGGGTTCCTCCAGGGTATAGTCTGGGGCTCTGCACAGAGCTTACTACAGTAAGGCCCTTATCCATGTTTGAAAGTTGTATGTGCTTCTCTAAGAGAGAAATAAACAGAAATTACAACACCTTTATCTGAGATCTCATACTTTTCTGAGCTTTGTGTTTATAATATATTAACATAGGCAGGCTTTGGCAAGTATGTTTTTTTCCATGTAAGCCACTGTGAAAATTAATCTGAAAAGGTTAATAAATTGATATTTTGTATTTCTGAAGTAGTATACAGTTAGTTAACAGCAATTCTTCATTATTTATGGAGGAACTAGCTGGCAAAGTGAAGGCAAATACTGTGACTGAGGTCCTTGTGGATATCAGACACAAGGCGTGCTTGGATCATTTCTACCTAGACAAAGACATATGCACAGCTCAGCTCACCTGCCTCTGACACACAGGCCCAGGTGGATTTATTCCCCCAATATATATGCCTCTTATAAATGCTTTTTAAAATTACTGCTCCAAACAAGATGAAAATATGGCCTTAAACTAGCAGTTTGCTATGTAGCAGAGGAAAATATCCCTCATTCCCCAGGTGGACTAGAGGGGAACAATACAAACTTTGTATTTTAGTGTTAAAAATGTAAACACAGATGAAATGTACTTCAGAGCTCATTTTGCCAAAGCTTTTCTTGGATGATTTCCACTAACAGTTATTGTAATTATTTTCCAAATGCTACCCATGTGATTTTCATTTGCTACATGCTTAATTCTCTACCTTAAGTTGGGGTACTTGGGTACTACTAAAGATGGCAAACACTTAAAGATTTGTAGGTTCAACCTACATAATGGCCCCACAGTTGTCACATAGGGCTCATGTGCTCTTATAAGAACTACAGCAAGAACTCGTTGAAAATCTATATGTGGATTTAATCTTTTGCATTTTGAAGGTAAAAAAAGTGATGTTACCCATGACAATACTTCACGGATAATATTATTATTAAAAATTTACAACTTTAAATTTATTTCTTGTATTCCATGTGCAGAAGCATAAGGGGTTCCCATCAAAACGAGATAAAACAAGTTGTTAAAGATCAAAACAATTGCAGTATAATTAGGGCTACCATTGAATTATATTATCCTTATCTACTTTTCTTATTCCTCCTACCCTAGACACCAGCCACAAATAAACATTGTCTCTCAAACACAGGACAAAAGCAAAAATTCATCAGCTTAAACACCAGATGATCAATCATAAAGTTCTAACTTATACCAACAACAAAAAATCTGGAAATATTCCTCCTTTCACTTCATAGAAACATAGAATGGTTTGGGTTGGAAGGACCTTAAAGATCATCTAGTTCCAATCCTCCTCCAAGCGCAGGGACACCTTCCACTAGACCAGGTTGCTCAAGGCCCCATCTGACCTGGCCTTAAACACTTCCAGGGAGAGGGAAGCCACAACTTCCTTGGGAAACCTGTGCCAGTGTCTCACCACTCTCAAATGAAAGAATTTCTTCCTAATGTCTAATGTAAATCTCCCCTCTTGAAGTTTAAAACCATTTCTCCTTGCCCTCTCACTACACACCTGTGTAAAAAGCCCTTCCCAACTCCTTGTAGGCCCCCTTCAGATATTGGAAAGTTGCTATAAGGCCACCTCAGAGCCTCCTCTTCTCCAGGATGAACAACCCCAACTTCCTTAGCCTGTCTTCACTAGGGAGGTGCTCCAATCCTGTGATCATTTCTGTGGCTCTTTTCTGGACACGTTCCAGGAGCTCTATGACTATGGCCTTCTTAGGCTGGGGACTCCAGAACTGGACACAGTATTCCAAGTGGGGTCTTACAGGAGCAGAGGAGAGGGGAAGAATTACCTCCCTTGACCGCCTGTTTATGCTTTGTTTGATTCAGCCCAGGATCTGGTTGGCTTTCTGTGCTGCAAGCACACATTGTCGGCTCATGTTAAGCTTCTGGTCCTCCGCCACCCCCAAGCTCTTCTCTTCAGGGCTATCCAAAATCTTTTCTCCTCCCAACCTGTATTCATGCATGGGATTGCCTTGACCCAGGTGCCTAACTTTGCACTTAGCCTTGTTGAACTTCATGCAGGTTGTTAGAGTCCACTTTTCAAGCCTGTCAAAGTCCTTCTGGATGACATCCCTCCCCTCTAGTGTGTTGACTTCACCACACAGTTTGGTGTCTTCAGCAAACTTGCTGAGGGTGCACTTGATTCCACTCTCCATGTTGCTGATGAAAATGTTAAACAGCACTGGTCTGAGTACCAACCCTTGAAGAACACCCCTTGTCACACATCTCCATTTGGACACTGAGCCAATGATCACAGCTCTTTGGGTGCTACCATCCAGCCAGTTCCTTATCCAACAAGTGGTTCATCCATTGAATCCATATTGTTCCAGTTTGGAGATCAGAATGCAGGACAATGTTGAGTGCTTTGCACAGGTCCAGGTAGGTGATGTCTGTTGCTCTGCCTTTGTCCACCAGGGCTGTGAGCCCATCATAAAAGGCCACCAAATTAGTCAGGAAGGACTTGCCCTTAGTGCAGCCATGTTGGCTGTCACCAATTACCCCTTTATTTGCTTGCCTTAGCAGAGCCTTCAGGAGGATCTGCTCCATGATCCTGCTAGGCACAGAGGTGTGGCTGACTGGCCTTTAGTTTCCTGAGTCTTCTTCTTTTTCCATTTTTGGAAATATAGGTTATGTTTCATCTTTTCCAGTCAGCAGGAACTTCACCAGACTGCCATGACTTCTCAAATATGATGGACAGTGGCTTTGCAACTTATTCTACCAGTTCTTTCAGGAACCACGGGAGAATGCCATCAGGTCCCATGGACTTGTTCACCTTCAGGTTCTTCAGGTGGTCTCAAACCTGCTCTTCATCTACAGTGGGAGGATCTTCCTTTTCCCAGTTCCTGCCATGAGCTTCTGCAACATAGAAGGTGTGATCAGAGTCCTTGCTGGTGAAGACAGAAGTGTAGTCATTGAGTATGTCAGCCTACTCTACATCTTTTGTGACCAGCTCTCCTTTTTTCCTCCTGGAGTGAGCACACGTTTTCCCTACTCTCTTTTTTCTATTGCTACATCGCTTCGTTAAGTTTGTAATAAAACTGCCATCAGTAAAATGCAGAGTCTAGCCACTAAGATATCTTCAGCCTACACTGACATGGCCTTTCCCTTCCTCTTTAACTTCCTTTTGTATTTCAGAAATGTCTGGCTTGATCACAGTGGAACTGACAGATTATCTGGCAGTTGGGGACTCTGTAGTGCTGACATCAATGTGACTTTCTTGCAACCCCCCAAAAAACTTTAAAAAAAATCCTAGAAAATCCCCATCCAAAATGGGGAAATGGGTTAAATGGGTTAAATACAAACCAACTATATTAATTCTAGGCTAGATTACAAGACAGACTATGGTTTATTCCTGTGATATTAATAGCATGGCATACCTGTGGGGATTTTGTAAATCCTTCAAAAATGTCTTGCACAACAGTTTTTTGTTTGAGACTCTTTAATTTGTGTCATTATATCTTTTTAATTTTTTGTAATACGATATGCTGCCCAATTTCTGAGTCAGAGGGTAGAAAACAGAAAAGCTGATGGGTCACATCTGTCAAAAAGTGGATGTTCCCATCCCTATTGCCTACATCCCTTCCAATGCTGGAGGCAGAGGGCAGCCTTGCGTTTCTTTATATTCTATCTTCCTTGGCTTCACTTTATGTTTTAATTCCACATTATGAGACACAAGGTGGGTTATTCAAAACTATTTATTAGCTTGTTAAACTGAAATGCCTTTGCTCCTTGTCCAAGTTTTATAGGAACCCACAAAACATTAAAAGTACCTCCCAGGCAGCGCCCCACCTTTGTAGATGACATCAGTGCAACAGGACTTGATTTTTCAATATATCTTTAAACATAGTTTTCAAACAACTACAGATTCTTACATGTATTTTCTTTCATTTATATCAGCCAAGTCATATGCATTCATGATTTATGTCTCCCAAAGGATCTTAAGAATTTAGAATCTGTAAGCCTGATCCTAAAGACTACTCAAGCGAAATGCCTGAAATAAACCAGAGGATATATAAGGCTTTACATAACATTTGGCCATGGTGAAAAAACACCATTAACAAAAGCAATTACAGTTATCAAAGCTGAACTTTGCCTTGTATCCACAAGTGAAGGAGTAATAATTGAGATACATTGTAATTACTCCACACATACAACTTTCACCAGATTCCTCGATGGACTTCAACTTCCCAGAAAGGGTCATCTACTACACCACAGCAGGCATTGATACACATGTGTGGGGTGTATCTTTAGGTGCATTTTAGCTTGGACTAGGTGAGCACTCCCAAGGAGACTCATCCCCATTGGCCCTCAGTCCATATCGCAGAGCACTTTCCCAGCACACAGACCAGCTGCATTTTGGGCTAAACCAAGCCAGAAAACATGCTACAGAAGCTATATTAATGCACTCCTGCCACTCACTGGTGTTCTTTCTACACAGCCAGTGTAAAATTCATCTGAGCCAATGCCCCTTCCCCCTCAAATGCAGATAGTTTGCAAGTCAGATCCCTGGCACCCACAGTTTTGCTCTCCAGATCTGCTCATGTTGGGCCACACAACTCAGCCGAGTAGATGCAGACACATATCATGTTCCCCATGATCCTACAACAAAGCAGACTGTAACTGCAGCCTCAGCAATTTTCTTGCATGTCTGCTGCACATCTGTCCGATGAAGTATGTGATATGGGGGGTTTTTTGTTTGCTTTTTTTTTTTCTTTTTTAAATCTTATATTTGCCTCAAATATTAGGGAATCATGAAGCTAGAGTTACCATTTTCTGTTATCAAACAAAATTTCATTGAATTGTTGCAACTACCTTGCCCTCCTCAGTCAGTGTCTCAACCTTCCATGATCTCAGTGTTTTATAGGCAAAATTGTATGTTGTTTTAAAATCTTTTACCTGGACAACTGCCCCATTCTTATGGTGTCAAGGTTCATTTCCCTAAAGCCAACACAATTTAGGCTTGTCAGCTGACAGTTTTCAGTGACATAAATCAAAAGTTCAGTTTCACAGTGGCTTGAGATGATTGAAATCCAGTCTGCCTTTGCCTAAGCAGGAATTCTCTGCTTTGCCCACACTGAGCTGCCCCAGTACCTGCACAAAGGACTAATTCAGGGACATCCCCTGTTAAAGGTTTGTGGTGGAGTTGTCTTCAGCAAGCCAACTGCCTGTGGCAGCTTGCTCTGCAACTTCTCAGCCACACTGCTATGTAGCAAGGATGACTGGGACATGAACAGAACGAGGCATGAAGCCTAAACCACAATAATTACAGTCGGGATCAATGGGCCAAGGCTAATTGCATGAGGTTCAACAAGACCAAGAGCCAGGTCCAGCACCTGGGTCACCACAACCCCAGGCAACTCCAGGCCTAGGGAAGAGTGGCTGGAAAGCTGCTCAGAGGAAAAGAATCTGGGGGTGTTGGTCAACAGCCAGCTGAATGTGAGCCAGCAGTGTGTCCAGTGGAGGCAAGCAGTCCAACAACATCCTGGCCCACATGAGAAATAGTGTGGCCAGCAGGACTAGGGAAGTGACTGTCCCCCTCTACTCAGCACTGGTGAGGCCACACCTTGAATGCCATGTTCAGTTTTGGACCACTCACTACAAGAATAATATTGAGGTGCTGGAGCATGTCCAAAGAAGGGCAACAAAGGTGGTGAAGGGACTAAAGCACAAACCTTACGAAGAGTGTCTGAGGGAACTGGGGTTCAGCTTGGAAAAAAGAAGGCTGAGGGGTGACCTTATCACTCTCCATAGTTACCTGAAAGGAGGTTGTAGAGAGCTGGGGGTCAGTCTCTTCTCCCAAGAAGCAAGTGATAGAAGAAAAGGAAATGGCCTCATGTTGTGCCAGGAGAGGTTTAGGTTGGATATTAGGAAAAATTTATTCAATTAAAGGGTTGTCTGACATTGGAACAGGCTGCCCAAGGAGATGGTGGATATGGTGCTTAGGCAGTGCTAAGTTAACACTTGAACTTGATGATCTTGAAGTTCTTTTCCAATCAAAACAATTCTATGATTCTAACTGGGAACATGGTCTGTAAATTTTATATAAAAAATATTATCTGATACCAATTTCATAAAGCATACACTCCATACGTGGTGTGAACCACAACAGAATCGGGATTGTCCATGTTAATGAAAAGAATTGTGATACAATTCCTTAAAAAAATCTTCCTTTCAGTGGAATCTCCCTGCTTCATCTCACTGTTACCCCATTTTCCTCTGAAAGGAAAGTTCACATTACACTGTAACAGGAGAGCACTAGCAAAAGGCAAAAGAGATCTCACTTCATGTACTGTTTGGGAAGTTCCCTAAAGTGAAAAATGATATTCTTGAGGATGAAGATTCCACAATGCCTTAAGGTACAGTACATTCTCTAAAAATGATGCCTAAGCATCTTTTTAAAACTATCTATAATACTTTCAGTATAGCGAGATTACAGACATGCTAGTAAGGATTTGCTGGGAGCTATAACAGTCAAATCTTTCCATAAATTACCAGCAGAAAAAAGCAGCCTTTTACTAGAAATTGATTTAACACTAACAAAATTGTGCTTATCTTAATGAGTTAATTTAGTGTTTAAGTGCCTATCACATGCATTTAAAGCCTTGGGGCTTTAAATAGAATCTAAAAATACTTGTAATGGATATTTAAAGTGAATTGTCTCTCTCCCATAGCGTGGAAACATTAGGTCTATGTCTGAATTAATGCAATGGATATTTAAACAGATGAAATGGAAATTTCAATGGAGATACAGAATGGACTTTTCAGTATAGGAACATGTTAATTACATTCCATGACTTGGTTTATGGGTTCTTTTATTAATGTATTTCACATAAAAGACTATAAAATCGGAAGGTCATGAAGAATTGCTGACATCACTTATTATGATTATTTTCTGTCTCAGACACTTTTATTGATGTCATAATGCTCTTCCCTTGCTCCCTTTAAGTTAACTCCCTTGCTGAAAACAAAAGGTGATTGCTCCAGTTATTTTCAATGGGTTTGTATTCCTTAACCATGGATGGTGGAAACTTTTTTTCTTTTCAAAACAAAAATGAATCTTCCTTGAAGTTATCCAGTATTTGTGATGAGTTAAGATATTAAAAGTAATTGAATAATTAATTAAGAATGAATCTAAATTTATTAAAATTAATTAAAAGGTCAGCTTGAAGAAGGTCAAAGAGACGTTTTTTTTTTTTTATTGGGAGTGACTTCTGGGTTTGAAGTCTGCTCAGGAGATGATGGCAATACTTGAGTAATCAAATCAGCAGTAGACCAGTGCTACATTCATGAAGAAGGAAGAGTCCATCTCTCTAAGGTGTAACATTCAGGTGAATATTCAGGTCAGTGTAAATCTGGTGGATGTCTAGCAATAGTGGTTTTTTTTGCTATTCTAAGCAAGTTCTGTTTACAGATTACATTGACAATCTAATTTTAATTTAGTCTGATAACAGGTTGCATTCAATTCTACCCTATTTCTTATCACAACTGTCCCTACTTCCTCTAGAATGGTTAACTTTAATTGGATATATCAACCAGGGATTGCATTGTTGCAAGCAAGTGCACACGGGTGCCAATAAACTCTCCATATTCCATAGAATTCACAAAAAATAATGTTAGAGGAGCTTTTCTTCTAAAAATAAAGAGGTGCTCTACAAGTGAACATCTGTAGCATACATATGGAATATGGATGGTAACCACTGCTGAAGAACTCCACTGGAGTCTTTTTAACCCATGGTTCCATAGAAAATGTCAATTCATCTGACTTCTCAATATTATCATCTGTTCTTAGCTGAATGTTTTATTAAGCATAGCCAAATCTTGTTAATCCATATTACTTACATTTCTAGGATCACCTACCATGCAGTTTATATTGCTGTTTTATTCTGTAACATTTTATATCTTGTATATCATAGGTGCAAAACTGTAAAGCAAATTAAACAGAATCATGCTCAAACCAAAATAACATTTAAATTGAAATGTAGAGGACTGTATAAAAAAATTTTCTCCCCATGCTATCAAAATAAAAATGCAATAGAAACCTCCAGTTCCCCCAAAGATAATGCTTTACCTACACATTTGTGTTCTTTCTTACAGTCATTTGAAGAGTATGTTTTAGTATATTGCCATACTGGTTAGACGTTTATTTTAAAAATTAATAAATGTTTAGGAAATGACACAGTTTAGCCAGTGGCAAATAAGTGAAATTAAAAGTTGGCCTTTTGCCACTGAAAACAGAGACATGCTCCTAATGTGTTGACTCAAAGCTCATAACATTTCTGGCAAATGAAGCATGAAACATATTTTCAGATACACAGAGATTGTTACATCCAGAAAACTACACTACAGGAATGCTAAGATTGCAAGTCAATCACTCAGAAGTTAAAAAGTGCTGGGGTTAAAGATGTTTGAGCAATATTAATTCAACCAACTTTTAGATGTTATGGTGTTCTTTAATTACATGATAATTGCAACACCTATTAAGTGCACAGAATTTAGTCTACTTATGAGAGCAAGACCCAGCTATTAGTCCAGCTCTGTCTGGAGGATTTCCATCCAGCCAGTTGCTGCTTTCCCCTATGGCCAGATGCTTGGACCTTTCAGGGTCTCCTTGATGGCATCCTCCTGAGAGAGGGAGGTGGGAGGCTCACATTTCTCTGCACAGCCAGGCACAGAGCCAGAAGTCACAACGCCAACACAACCTGCAAAAAGAAATCCCAAGAGCAGGAGCTAGCTCTGCATCTACAGAGCTTTGGCCACCTGATTTATTGCATGAGTCTGCCTGTGGGAACGCCTGTTATATTTTTACAGAAGCTGAAAGGTGTCAGTGAATAAAACAGAGGCTCTCAAGAAGAGAAAGGACAATATTAGTACTACAAGAAGCTGTAAACCACTCCAATATTTAACTGGTTGTTATCTCTGTTTCTGCCACAGATTTCTTGTTTCGATGATGATCAAATGTTTTTAATTAACTTTCTCACAGCTGCCTAGTGTCAGTCTCAGTTACCAGCTGTAAGAAATGGAAAGAGAGCTTTTTCAGGAAAATCATACTTATTTTTTAAGCACAAACATTAAGATTGAATTCAAGGAGCAGAAATAAGTACTTATTTTGTATTTAATACACTGATCTGAGAAAAGGGATAGAATAGCCAGCCATGTACCAGGGATTGCCATCTCCATAGTCATGTGGAGGAGGCTGAGGAAAAAATGGGCAAGAGTTTCTGAGAGTGCTACAATGAATATGTACAAAGAAACATTTTTCTCTTTGAGGGGATTCTTAGTTTTTCTGGGTTCTATTTTGTATGATTTTGTAGACCTGAATAACTGAGGGAAGGAGCAGGGGAAGGAATACCTGTCTACAGCTGCAGGGACAGCAACAAGACTGGAAACTTCAGAAGCCAGGAGAGATTTCAGCCTGACATGGATTAGAATGAAAGGTCTTAAGATCACTTAAAGAATCACCAATAAAGATATCAAGAAAAGGTGATTTTTTAATGAAAATGTGAGTGAACAGAATTCAATGGCAAGGTTCACTCTATTACCTACTATGTGGAAGAGGCATGTGTGCCTTGGAACTGGATTGGACTGACTTAGACTGGGATCAGAGGAGATAATTTATAAGGGAGACTGAGTCAGGAATGGGCTGGAATTATTTACCCAGGATTCAGATAAAAGAATAAGGAAGACCCTCCCTTTAAATCACGAGCTTCAGAGTGGATTCCCTTGTTTTCTCAACTCCTTCTCAGAGAGGACTCTAGTGGTGGTTGAATCCACTCCAAGTCCCAGACTGGGTTTGGTTTTAAGTTTAGGGATTTCAGTGTAGTACTTGAATACATAGGTGTGGATCTGGTGTGATTTGGAATAGCAGAAAATGAAGCTTGATTGCCACTATTATAAAGAATCACAAAATTATATTATTTTTCTAACAACTTAGTCAATAATGAACAATTTGTTATAATTAACATAGGGGCCCAAGTACAAATCAAACAAAGATTCAAACTAAATCATCAACTTTTGGTACCTGATTTCAGTATACCCCTGATTACCCCATGGAATCAAATCATACCAGTCTGATATAATTTCATTTTCCCTTTTATTTAAAAGAAGAGGCCAGCTACTTAGTCCTCCAGTTGGATGAACCAGCTTCCTTTGTGCAGTTCTGTGTGACCCTGGGCAGCCTTCCTCTTAAAACCAGTATAGGATCCAAGATGACTGACTTTGGTCAGTGCTTTTCCATGACAGTCCCGATTCAGGCTAGGTAATCTTTGACAAGTTTCAAAGTGGGCCTACATTGTGAGCAGGAGAGGTCTTGGGGTACGTTGTGCAGAGTCTCAGGTATGGTTAGGGAGTGCCTTATTGCCCCAAATCACTGTACTTGCAGTGAAAAGGTACCCAGTTATCTAGACTCACTTCTCCAGTAGGAAAGGTCAGAAAGTGCTGGATGGTATCAGCCTTCTGCATTTGCTGTTGATACAGGAACAATGTTAGGCCCACTGCACTTGTAACTAAAGCAAGGGCAACGCTGGATGCTGCTGATGTAGCAATGTGGTTCAGTGAAGTTGGCTTTGCACTACCACACAGCTGAGTTGTCCACGGTTGCACTGGTAGGCTATGACCTAGCACGCAGCCCCATGTTTTAGCAGGGGGTTTCACTGCACCACACAGGAACTCAGGACTGCTTTTCTTCCCAAATTTCTGAAGGGAGCAGTTTCGCCACCTGCTATAGGCATGTACATTTCTGTTCCCCAGCCCTCTTGTGCTCCTTCTGCTTTGGTCCAACCACCATCTTCTGATTCGGACCTCTCTCAACATGTGCCTTTTAGTTCCTTGTCTTTTTTTCCCTTTGGATCGGGTTGCTTCTTACTTTACTGCCAGGATGCCTAGAGGAATGTTATGCCCTCTAGATAGAATCTTTTTTTCTGTCTTCAGTTCTGGAGTAACTGCACGACAAGATTACTGTAACCCTTGCAGCTCTTCCTCCAGGGAAGCACATGCATATTTCCAGTATTGTAAGCATTTAAAAAATGAGGCAGACCACAACAAATCATGACACTGCCTTTATACACTTAAGACTGTGTAGAAAAAAAAACCCAAAACACAAGTTTTTATTGGACTTTTTGGTTGTTGAAAGGGTTTTTTTGAGACCTGACTTGAGCATGTACTCACACCATGTTTCCTGGTTTTTCGTTGTAATAGTCAGTGCTGGAAACCTCTACGCAAATATTGGCAGCTGAAATTCTCTTAAGCTCAGCAGGAGTTCAGAAGCTGACATTTTAAAACAAACATAATACAGTGCAAGAGGCTAGAATCAGGACCATTGTCAGCTCTGCCTTTGGGCCAGCACACAGGAGGTGTGTGGGGACAAGGCACGCTCAAAGCCCAGAGGATCCTCAGAGAATTTAGCTGCCAGGCTCCAGCTGACTGTGTTGAGCATGTGGCAGCATGCTTTCCAGAGCTGTCTCCGTCAGCTTTTATATAGCCACAAATTTTTGTAATGAGAAACCTACTGAGCAGATTAATGCCCCTGCTCCAAGCGGCAGAGATTATTGGAGTTCCTTCATGAGGCAATTGGAAGCATTTTTACATGGACAGCACCATTAAATCTTAGCACGATCCCTGGAAATCAGCAAACCGTTTAAGAAGACATTCCCTAGAAGACCTCAACCTGAAGCTAGAAAACAGCAGGATCTACTTCAGCAAGAAAAACTGAAATATGGGGAACTTCTGAGCAAATCAAAATAGAATCTTAATGGGGAAAAAAATCTGGGCAATTAGGCATTGTTACTACTCATCGTTACCTTTTGGTGAACTTGGAGATTCCAATGAATTTATTCCATGCATACTATTTGCTTCAACAGTTATTTGCTTCAGCTAGCTGTTTATACTATGTGACAATGTTTATCTACTACAGTTATATTTCTGGATTAAAATATCTAATTTTAATTAAATTATGTATTTAAAAGGATCTGCTCTTTCATATTAGTGAACCATTCCTTTATTTTAAAACCCCCTTTTAAATGTCATTTCAGCAGAAATTTATCTATTCATAAATTCTGGATTCTAGAAGGATTTATTTTTGAACAAAAAAATCTCTTAAAAATTTTCATTTTGTCATATAACTTTTAGAAAATTATAAATTTGGTATTAGAAATGGCAAGTATTTTGTCTTTGTGGCAGTTCTGGGATTCAATTCTGCCCTGCCACTTTGGAAACGGCTTTATTTAACATGAGTTGGAAGCTTCTAGAATGGAGGAACAGGGTTGAGATAGATTTTATAAGCTTCAAATTTATTCTTCTTGACTGCTTTTTACTTATTTATATATAGACCTGATTTGGTAAATAGTTTTCTTCATAAATTATGGATATCACAGGTTCACTTACAATCCCATGCTTGAAAAAGCTGGAATCTTTGAAACAGAGTAAGATGGGCCAAACCCTACTCTATTAGACTGGACTAAATCCAAAATAATTCAGCAAAGAAAACGAACATTTGAAAAAAAAGACCTGGAACTCAGGCTTACCCCAATAAATTCACTCCAGATCCACATTAAAGAAAAGCTCAGTAGAGTATCTAGCTGTGAGTGCAATTTAATGAATACAGCAGTAACTCAAATTAGTCAGGAGGAGGACTTAACAGATGACTGTTTTGGTATTTGTGTCACACATATTATATTCCAAACATGACTTTTTTTTTTTTGCTTTACCTCCAAATCTGCCCCAGATATAGAATACTTAAACCTTTGTATCCTATAAACCTACAGTTAGAGCTCTCATAAACTGTGAAAAATTACATCAGTCTTCTACATACAACTCTTAAAGCTATTAAATGCCTACAGTATGCTGCACACAAGTGATAAAAGTATGTATGTGTGACACTATGTCTGCTTGGTAGTGGAAAAGGAGAGAGAGATGTTGAAGTGCCCAATTCTACGATTAAATAATGACTTGCTTATGAGACTCACCGACCTATTAAGTACAAACATCTGGTTTAGGTGTTCAGGATCCAAATGAATTGCCCACCAAAGACTAACCAGGCATATCAGACCTCAGCCCACTCCCCAAAACCAAATCACCCAATATTTCACTTGTGGAAAAAGTTAATGTTTTGTTAAAGGTGGGGCTAGTCACATAAGAGTTGATTTTTCCAGTACTGAGAATAAGGCTTTATGATGCATGTTACTGTATTCTTCAGCTGTGTTCTGTTGCTGTTCTAGTAAAAATACTAAACAACTTCAGATTTCTCATTGATATCCTTGGTTGTGCTGTGATCTTATACTGCATAATAATTTATGACAAGGTCTTCTTGGAACTAGGAAAAAATGAACCTCAGAACTGCGGAGAAAGGTTTGTGTTATTGCTTGAATATAAGAAACACGTTTGTGTGAGTCAGTACTAAGCAAGAATTTATTCATGGTGTTGAAGCACCTGTGATAACTGGTAGAGCCAAAGGTTTTAATGATACTGGTCTGGGACCTGATTACTTGTAATTATTAAGTTTTCATGACCCTAATGGGCATGGGTCAGGCTGAACTCACAACTTATATGACTTGTTGTGGCCATGCCACATAAACTTCAGTGTTGTTCTGGGAGAGAACTGCTCAGTCTTCATGCCTGCTGGTGGCTGCAGAGGGAGAAGCATTGGTGTGCCCCTCTTTGCTCTCACCTTGTCTAATATCTATTCCCGACACGTTGTTTTGTTGCTGCTGTATGGATTCACTGAGAGACAATTAGCTTTGTCTCTGGAAAGGCAGAAATCAGACCATTGGCTTTGTATTGCAGAGAACAAAGAGGGAAGTGTGCCACTGCTGGGTGTTTGGCACTTCATGAAACAGTGTTTTCTCAGAAGCCTGCATTGAGCCTGCTTCCCTGGCAGGAGAAAAGCTGTGTCTGTGTACAAACCAGGTGGCTGCAATTCCTGTCTAGCCATACTCAGGTCTCAATAATCCAGTAAGGCATCTGTGCCTCTGGTGGTCCTGGGTCCCTTAACCCGGGGGGAGAAATTGGACTGTTCTAGTTAGAGTAAATGAGCTGGCTGCAGAAGTAGTCACAGCAAAGCTCCTGTCTCCAGCAGGTGAACTGAATACCTTTTTCTAACAGGAGCCACAGCTGGGCCCTGGCACTACCTGCAGAACATCTGCTAGGAGGCTGGCAGGGAGCAATGGGAAGAGTTGGCTCTCTGGGCTATAAACCTTGGATGCCTTCTTCTTACCCAAATTTTGTCACATTCTCCTATTAATGAGCCAAGTGTTGCTGAAAGAGAAAGGAATCTGTTGTCTCACAGAAAAATGGACACTGGAAGGAAATTCCCAACCCTGATGTTAACAGCTAAGCTCTCCTTTGCCCTGGTGAAGGAATGCTGGGCTGTGAGTGAGGATGTGAGGATGGGGACTAGAGAACAGGTGGAAATATACTCTACCAAATGCATGACATCTGCCTTCTTACATATTCTGTAAGTGAGAGATGCCTTGCTGATGGCTGTACATCATTTTCTTTCCTCTTCATTTCCCCTGCTGGCAATGTTTTGTGAAGATGACCTATGCATTCACTAGTCTATGGTCTAAAATGTGAAGCTCTTGCAGAAAAGTGTATGCAAAAAGAACAGTGTATAAAAAAGTTGTACCTCACTACTAACTAGTCTCATGTTCTGTTTGTGTGTTATAACCAACATATTTCTGATAGCTTATGTTGTTGGCATGCTGGAGCAGAAACTGCATTTTACTATGGCTTTTTAAAACTGCATTTATATAGCAATGAAAACAGTATACATGGAGAAGAATCCACAAGAAAAATTATCTCACTGAGATCAGACTGTACTTCTTTGAGGGCCTTAACTAAATTTTCTGATGCTAAACTGACCAGATCTAGTCTGCAAAATTTAACATAAATACATGATCACTTAAGCCATAGTCACAAAGGCATTAAATTAATTTCAGTCAGTTGTCACTAGTGGCAATGCAAAAAGAGAAAAAAAAAAAAGTACTTACTGAGAGGAAAACTTCTCAGACAAACACATTAATAACTGTCTAACTTTCTTTTTGTCACTATTTCTGTCTTAGTTACCCTTCAAACAGGTTAATTTGAAAATGCTAAAATATGGCTTACCACTCGGCCACCAGAGTCCCCAAATACAGATTTGTAAGTCTAAGTTAGCTTAGTATACTAATTTAATACCTTATATTTAAATATACTTAAGGACAATGCAATAAACCTAAACAGTTCACATAGTATAGCTCTTTATTCTCCATGAATCTGTTTTCAATAGTTGACTGTCATTTATCCAACGTAAACAACTCTCTTATTAAATCATGCATAATTTTGGAACTTAGGTTAAAGCATCCCCACAATATTTGGTGCAGATGTTATAAAGTTAAAAAAAATCTGCAAAATACCCTGTTTTAAAGCTGGATATTTTAGGATTAGGAACAAGGTGGGTAGATTGAATGAATGTCAAATACACTGTAAACTGTGGAAACAAAAGGCAACTGCTTTTTGCCTTGTTTGCCTTTGTGGTAAGGGTAACAAGTACTGGAAGGGATCTCCAAAGTCATCAAACTTAGTCCACTGCCATCACAGGCAATATGACATAATCCTTCTCAAAAAGTGACTGAGTGCCACCCTAAAACAGCACTACACACAAGAAAAAGCCAAACCCATGGTTTTCATTGAAAAGAAAGAGTCCTCACTGGACAACTGGCCATCTGTTTGATCACAGAACATATCATGCCACAGAATGTTGAAATATTATGGTTTAAGGCACAACACTGAATTAGGTTCCACAAATTCATTCTGCAAAACTGTTACTCTACAGGTGCCATCATTTGTTAGGCATCTCCCTGGGCAGGCTGTTCTTACCTGACACACCAGCTGGATGATCTAACCCTTTGGGCCACATTCACACTCTGAGCAAGCCTGATTAAGACGAGAAGGACCAAGATCCAAATGCTACCAATTAGGGTTTGAGGATAGTGATGAGATAATAAACACAGCAGTTTCACATTTTGTATCGTGTTCCTGTTAGCTGGGCACTCTGGAAGTGCCATGCAATTGATCACTGGTGCAGGGACACATCCTAGAACTGTAGGGTAGTTTCAATTATGTTTGGAATGTGATTGCTTGTAAAACCACTTTAGAAAATATTCACTGAGAGTGAAATACTGTTTATGAACTGTGGCTCTTGGGACAGCTAGCTCTGAGGGGCATGAATCCTGATTGCCTTGATGTCATGCCAGCTTTGAAATATGATGACTGCTGTAAGATGCCATTTGGGGTATAGAAATGTTTCAATGCCCAACTCAAAATATCCTTGAAGTTGCTGAGGGATGTTACGATCTCACAGTCTATGTACCAAGGGAGAAATTTATGGAACTGCATTTTTGGCTTGTGCGGGGGTTTCAGTGTATGAAAAAAATGTGAGGTTATGCAGGAGCATCTCAAAATAAATGATTTTGGTTTTCAGGTTAAATACTTCCCTATTTTGATAAATCATTAAGAAAACCCAAACTCTTAACCAGAATATGTCTTTTTTCATAACATGTGGATTAAAATAGAAAGAAGGAGCCCTGTGAGCTGTTTGCTTTACAAGCGTTTAATTACAGAAAGACAAATGAGAATGTGCAGCTCAACCCAATGTTGTCCTACATGTGCCATTACTTAGCAGTTGGGTTATGGTTGTGGAATTTCAGTTTCTGTGGGACACCCTGGCATGTCTGTCAGCTGCTGGTAAGGGCATGTCTATGTGAGGGCACTGCCACTGAGATTGTGAGCTGGATGCACACTCCTACTACACGTTTAGGGCTTGGGTTTCACTCCAGTGACCAGTTGGAACTGGCCAAATTTATCAGTCAAGCACACAACTTGTGCTAACTCTTGTCTTTGGCAGCCACCAGTTCTGCCTATATGTTAAACTAGCATCTCCTGAAGATACTCCAGATAAAATGAATGAGAGTAGCTGCACATGGTTAAAGCAACACCCACACTTCCTCCCCCTCCCATCTACCAACCTTTGCCCTTCTCTCTCAACTCCCCATCCCCTGACACACATTACAAATTTTCCCTTCTGTGACTCAAGCACACACTTAAAACAAGTTTCTTTCTCCTTCCTTACTGCTTTATCGAGTGGATCTAGTGTGCTTGAGGTCTTCTGAGAAGCATTTTATATAAATGGTCACATTTTCTCTTGCCAGCTGTAACAGAAAATTCTGAAATTAGGCTACCACTATGCCCTCAAATTTCCTGCTCTGGAGAACCTTGTTGAGAATTGCTTGAAGGGGTGGCTATTTCCCATTGTGCTCCATGACAGTAAAGCCAAATACCCTCAGGGAGAAGGATGCCCTCCAAACTGTTTAGGAGATGGAGACAAGAATCCCATTAAGAACAAAGGGTTAGAAATACCACTTGCCAAATCACAGCCCACTGAGATTTACTGGGAAAGAATAAGGGGAGATGGAAACCATGTTGAAAGGAGACATCATAAGGCTTTGTGACATTTCTCTGCTGCTGCTGAACTCTGTTATCAGCTTGTTCAGTGATTAAAAATTAGCACAAAAGCATCAGGAAATTACTAAATTTTCCTGTTTTTGAAAAACTGGTGATAATTCAAGGTTTTTCTTTCTTTAAAAATATGGTGGCTCTGAAGAGTCCCTCATTGTGAGTGAAATTATACAGGATTCCCAAACTACTTTGAGAATGTTTCTTGCACATAGTTTGTACTGTACATCTAAATCTAAAAGGTATGTTTGGTTCCAACTAATGCATCTGTCTCAAATAAAACAAAGCAAAAAGCTAAATCATCAGACTCTGAAAGACAGTTAAAAAATTAATTTGTGGGAAAAAAAAAGATGAAAAGACATGGATATATGCTTTTATTTCTTATAACATTAAAGAACAGATCAGAAAATAAAAATCACCGTTTAATTTTTTGGGGTTTTTTAGCTTTTATAGTGCAACTTATGTTTTGTTTATAGTCCTGCCACTAACTGTAGCTAGAACCTAGTGTTGCTTCTCAGAATTAATACCTACAAATAATTGACACTGAAGAGAATAAGATCCAGACCCTTGCTCACAAACAGTCTTTGTACATTTTCTTTTCTTATTTATCTTTGTGTCTTGACCTATATATTTTTTCTTTAGATGTCTAGACAAATTTAACTTTAGCAAATAAAAACTTGAAATGACATTTATTTTTATTAGGCAAATATGTAGCGTTGAGCACATAACTGTGTTATGAATTATAAGTGCAGTGCACTAAGTCACAAAGTCACATATTTACTTGACAGAAATAAATGTTGGCTAGAATCAAACTGTAGAACTCAGAGTGTACTGCTTTAAAAGTAACTAGTTAAAAACCTGAAATATTTCATTGGGATGTACTTAACCAGGATAAAAGGAAATGTTTCTTTGGTGTAATAGTATTAGATCTCACATACTCAATTGTGTTTTTCAGACAGTAAGGAAGAAATCAGAAATGCTGTTAAAAAAGCATCTGCTAAGCAGATATTGGAAAAGACTATGAATCATTACTGTGTACAATACATAGCTTTAAAGGAAGATTTTTGATGAATTAAATGTTGATCCATGTAATCCTAGTTATCCTTCCCTGTCTCAGCTGTTTATTTCTAGTTACAAGGTCATTCAGCTCTTTTCTCTGTCTCATACTGAATTTTACATCAGAGACATGAAACATTTACTTCATTGTACTTCAGCTGTGAGATGAAAAAAAAAAATCCTTAAAAAATACAGATGCAAAGTATTTTGAACCTTAAGAAAAA
Organism: Florisuga fusca; assembly: GCA_038090715.1. Classification (NCBI taxonomy): domain Eukaryota; kingdom Metazoa; phylum Chordata; class Aves; order Apodiformes; family Trochilidae; genus Florisuga; species Florisuga fusca. The sequence continues at coordinate 8,462,478 of JAAWXA010000005.1, read as the reverse complement.
TCTTAGCAATTTAGGAAAAAAAATCTGTGTAATTTTTCTGCCTGAGATCTGCCTTCCCATGATACAGATTATGACTTGGCTTTCCCAACTATTCTCATTTAATTGTGTTGTTTTAAGTCCAATCTTGAGATAAATTTGGAGCTTTTCCCACTCACTTCACTGGGACATAATCAGTTCCTTGCTGTAATATGTTTTTTGCCCTGAACATTATAAGTTTCTCATGTGATAATTTCAAAATAAATATTTAATTTTAAGCGAAATGTTCAAATTGATAACAAAATTATGGTCTTAACAAAGCAGCGAGCTAATACAGCAGTCAGCATTTTCATTTGCTTCTGAAAACAAGAGTTATACTGGTATTATAGGAGGTATATTTTTTCCCTATTATTTTAGCTCCAGAAATGTAAACCTTAGTATTGAAAGCTGCATGTGCTCTACATCTGCATGATGCAATTACCTTTGCTGGGACCATTTACTTCTTTGTCTAAACATTTCCCCAAGTGTGTTTGCAAGATTGGAGTCTTAGAATATTTTGATTTTGAACAATATGATATCATCAGTTCGTTATGGTGACTTGGTGCTATCATTCACTCAGAAAAATGGAATCTAAATTGTTTCAGCCAGGATTGATCTTTCCCTTCAATGAAAACCATGGGGGTTTTTGTTTTGCACAGTGCTGTTTTAGAAGGGCACTTGGTCACTTTTTGAAAAGGATTATATGTCATGTTGCCTGTGATAAGAGGGGACTAAGTTTGATGACTTTGGAGATCCCTTCCAGTCTTGTGCTTCCATATTATTAACCCACTCAGTATTATTGTTGCTGCTTGGATGTGGATTTTTTTTTTAATCTCCAAAATTTTAGTTGACATATTGCCCTGTAGAGCAGTGCATATGTTAAATTTGAAATGTACGCTGATGGAAATTCTACAGAAGTAACCCTCTAAAAAGATATTTTATGATTCCACAACTTGATCAGTATATTCCCTCAGTGGAGAATAGGCAACAGTACTGTATCCAGTGCTTTTTTTTTTTCTTTCCTTTTAGGTTATCCTCTTTTAAAAGTGTACCCTGTAGGTGTTCATGTTAGCTGGTATTTCCTTTCAGTGTCTCCAGTAAGTTATCCTTTCATTGTGGGTAAGTAAGAGTTTGCAAAACTTTGCACCCTTATTCTTAAATTAAATACTGACAAGGAATGGAAGTGTAAAGCATGCTAATAAGCAAGACCTCCCTGTGGGAACCTGTGATAGAAGACTGTTTCACATTGAGAGGCAGACAGCACTGTTGACACAGGCTGTCAAAAAGGCTTCATGTCTTTGAAAGAAAATCTTAATCTTCTTTATTCATGTGTGAACAGGTCCAGGCCTTCATCCCGCAGCTCATACACATTGACTGTTTAAACTGTGGGTTGCTAGGCTTTGGGTAGGGTTTGTTTGCTTGTGTCTACATTGTACGAATGGATGAGGACTGAAAATTAAAATCTGTCTGACACAGAGCACTGCTTTTCTGTCTCTGTTTGAAGAGACATGGCAACCCAGGGCGAAATGAAAAGGAATTTTATTGAGCGCAAAAACCGCTCAGTGTTTAAATGTTGGAGGCAGGAACTGAATGGTCAATTTGGGAGGCTTGTAGGTTGTTTATAGACATTGGGATGGCTGTCAATCACAGTACAATGGCGAAATTTGTGTCGGAAAAAAAGTGCTTTTTAGTGGCTGAACTCCTGTTTCCTGTTAAAATGCTCACATCAACAAACAAAAAGTGGTTTTGTCTGAAGTTTACAAGCAAGAAAATTTCAGAATAACAGAGATGCTGCTACTGTTGTGGCATCTTTTGATCATTGCGGCTCTGGCTATTTAACATTTAAAACCAAATTTTACGGAGAAAGATCCTGGTGCTCTGTGGATCTGATTTTGCTCTACTTCTGTGGCTTATAAATCAGGAATAGGTCAATAAAACGAATGGAATTGCACTACTGAAAACCGGTATGAGACTTCGCTCTGCATATCTCAGTGGTAGTAAATACTTAGATATGGTTTATATGATTGTTATATGTTTATAAATCAATAGCAAGGAGAAACAAGACAAATAGCACCTATGAAAGAGTACTATCAGCACTTGTTAACAGTGAGGAAAGGGGCTTATTTCAGAAGCAATATTCCCCTTTCCAGTTATTGTTAAAGGTAATTGCCAGCATTTTGCAGAGGTTTGTATTAACTATAAAATTTCATACTAAAACTTGGCCAAATGCCAAACTTGCCACTATAGACCTTGGAACAATTTATAAAAAAAAGGAGGGAACTAAGGGAAAAATAGACATAAGCCTGTTTTAGCAGAATAGAATTTAAAATGTTGAAGCTGTTGACTGTTTCTGGTTTTATAACATGAAAAAGCATATTTTACAGAGCACTGGCTGAGAAGTCAGCCCTCAAAATCTGATATAAAATGTGGTTTTTGGGACTGTGTGGGATTCGTAGGAGGGAAGAAAATAAAAAACAGTTTTTCCCGTTCTTTTCCTTTCACCTCAGACCATTGCAGGCCCCCAGTCCTAGCTCTTTCTGCTCCAGTGGTGGGAGAAGCAAGATAGTTCAAATGGAGCAAGGCATGGAAGACCCATCATCCAATGATAGGTCATATGAAGTTCTTCCCAACCTTGGGAGCGTTCAGCCCTTTCATTTTTTGTATGGTCTGGGGGCTTTTTTTTTTTTTTTTTTTGTATGGTCTGTGGTAGGAAATGTTTCACAGTTTTCAGGTTCTGAGCTACATGTTTTCACTAGCTTCTTCAATCTATGTATATGTGTTTAGACTTCTTCCTGAGCAGGTTTTTCATTGGCATGTGCAGTAATAAATCACTTGTGATTTTATATGGCAGAGATCTGTGTATACTTAATCCAGGAATAACTACTGCCTTCGGTGCTATAAAATAAGGTAGCTACTTCCCAGATCATTTGCTTCTTACTCTTCTCCTTTAAAAATAGTAGACCTAAAAATGTATGATATAGGTAATGCTTGAAGTATTAATGATGAGGACCTCTTCCTTATAATTATTAAATGAGGAGGCGCATGTGAAGGCAGATGTAAGGGAAAAAATAAGAGTTCTTGTCACTCTGCAAATTTCTGAAATTTGTTGGCTATATATCTTTTATAAGCTTTGCTTTATTCCTTCAGCAGCTTAAGTTATAAGGCTCATACAAAACACAGAGAAGTAATCATATCACTGTATTCCATACTGGAGTTGCTTTTTTTTTTTGAGATGCACCTTTCCTACTTTCAACTTGACCATAGCAGAGTAAAACAGGTACAGCTCTAGTGATTTAGTATTTGGTTATTTACTGCAACTCCATTGCTTTTCAGTTTTTATTGTCTTTATAGGTCTGAGATAAAGAAATGTGAGTAAGTAGATAGCTAAATAATACTTTAATTTGAAATTGGAAGGAGACTGAGGTTTTTTTTAGTCCATGTGTATAGCACTCAACCGGCTCAATGCAGAGGAGTAGAGCAAGGTCTCACCTGGCAGTTCACTTTCTCTCCTCATGCATCCCACATTGCTCATTACAAAGGAATTTTCCCTCTATGTTCCCTTCAGCCTTGGATGTCTTTGGCTTCAGCTGTGGGGTTTACCAAGAACTGTGCTTTTGTTCTTGCCCTCTGTTTTGCCACCCTTGGCAGCTTGAGTGATTTATATAGCTTAGCTATACATTATTTTTCCTCCTTCTGTAAAATAGAAGCAGTGATAGGGGTTTTCATAAAAGCAATGGTGAAAACTGATTTTATTAAGAGCATAGCTACTGTTGTTTATTACTACTCATAATCTTGGCTGAGTAAAGTCTCCATTTCTTTATAGTTCCCTTAACAAATACATCCACACAGCTTGTGTTGCTTCCTCCTTTTGTGACTAAGAGGTGAATATGTCTCCTCTTGCAGAAAACTAGAACATTTATACTTGTGCTTTCACTCATTATCTTCCACGTTAACTCTTGTAATGTCCTACTACTAATTATTCTCCTTGTTCTAATTTTCTTTAAGTGTAGCAAGGTGGCAATGTATGCTATTCTTGCATGGTAAATACGTTATTCTTATTTATTACCAACGCTTCCCCTTAGCATGCTTGACCAATATATCTGCCCCTGGAGACATTTTCCTAGAGCTACTCTCAGCTTTATCTTCTACTGTCCAAGATTTGCTCCCTTTGCTGTCAGTAATATCAAACGCAGAGCTTTCTTAATATGCTTACCCTACTCCCATCCTATTGATTTCTTCCTTTCTGCCATGAGCTGCTTTGAAGTCTTGATTTGCCAGGGTCTTCCCATCTTAAAATATCTCCTAAAGAGTGGGTTACTCTCTAAGTATTGCAAAAGGAAACAATTTTGCTTGCTCTTCTTTCCCGATGTGCTTTAGTCCTTCCTCTGCAATGTAGAGTCCTTGGGGGCAAGGACTGGGTTGGAATCTCTGGATGTGGACAAGTACTTTATTTTTTAAGAGATTAGAGCTGGCACAGAGGGGCTGCTGCAAGCTTGGCAGATAGCTGGGAACTGTATGCTGCATAAGGTGGTGGAACAACAAACTGCATCTTTCAGCCAGCAAGTTTTCCTCCCCCTCCCCCCTTCCTCCAGGCTTTATTCTGGAGGTCTAAGTTTATAACAAAAGAAACAAAAAGGTTTTTATATAAATGGAAAAGCAAATGGAGCCCAGCTCATGTTACAACTCAGCCTTCTGACAGCCAGGAATGGAGATCTGCCCTACTTAGAGGCCTCTCTTTGCTCTGAACTGCAAGGGAGCTTTTAATATTCCCTCACTTGCTTTGAGTGCTCTCTGATTAGACCTCCAGCTCAGTATTAGCCTAAACTCTACATTTGGCAAAGGTTGCTGCAGAAGTTTTGTCTGTACAGTAACTGCAACAGTGGATCCATTATCCAGTGCCCTGGTGCTATCAGGGTATAAATAAGAAGCATGGTATATATGCACACTGTTGTGATTGCTCAGAGGCTCCACTGTGTTACAAATCCTTTAAAATCATGACCCAAAAAAGTATTTTGACTTTTCATTAGCCATAAAAAGCCAACATTCTTAATATGTGTGATTAAATTTAATCAGGGAGATAAATGTCTGGTTTTTTTGCTTCAGAGATGATGGAAATTGCCCAACACTTTTGGTGTTGGTCCTTAAATATGTTTAAACTTAAGAGGGTACTTTAAGTTAATAAAGCAGGTGCCAGAGCCCCTTGGCTAAGTGAAGGCTAAATTCAAATTTCTTATTCAGAAGCTTAATTTTAGCCAAGGCAATGTCTGTTGAATTAAATATATTTTATTAGATTAAGTATTTAGAAAAAATTAGACATGGGAACACAAATATTTCTCTTGTTATACAAGTTAAAATTTTTGGGAAATCATTCACCCTTTAAGAAACGTTCAGTGCTGAGAATAATCATCACTCTATATTTGATCTCTTGTTGTACAGACTTTCTACAAGCCACTTAACAAAGGTTGAACAACTTTTAAAGGCAAATGTTTGGAGAAGATGCAAAATATAGTGAAGCCTGCTCTGAAAGCCACAGATTCCTGTGAGTCTTGGAGGGTGAATTTTCTGAAGAGTTTCATGTTAAACTTGTTCTTAGGGGACAAAATATGTTCCTATTTTTAAATTCTTTTCTTGCTTTAAGATGAGAGCTTCCCCAAGTTTATGGCCTGTAAAATAATAAAGATTTTGAAGTTTAAGAACAAGATTATGCTGTGGCCCCAAACACAATGGAAAGTGTGGTCACTGGCAGGAACAATTTGAATCGGATATGTTTTATGGAATAAATCTGCATCTGGCTTCCTGTAGGATTATCTCAGTACATAAAAAATGACTGAAGAGAATGAGAAACTTGGGCAGGACTATTCAAAGTAATGCAAATACAGCATACACAGCATCTAACAACTCCTCTCCCTCCAAGGTTCATCCGATGTCATAATCTCTTTTCTTAACTTTCTTTGCCCTTTGTTAGGCTTTCTCCCTTTTCAGGAGAGGGAAGCATGAGGAGATTTCAGGGATGTTATTTTCTCTATTTTTATAAAGGGACCAGATAACAAAACAGAACCCAGATGACCTTTAGATCTGCAGGTGACCCTGGCTGATGAATGCTGGGCACTCATATTGTGATGTGTGTCTTTTCCATTCAGAGCCCATAAAATCTAAATCCCCGAAGTGCGTAGCTGCAAACTTCTGATGGTGAAGAAACAGATGGATGTAAATCATTGATGTTTGGAGCCAACCATTTTCACGATGCCAACGTTTATGCAGTGTAAAAATGGCTAATTGCTTTCTTTCCTAACTGCCTTTCACTCACTGATTTGCCATTATATTTTTAGCTCTTTTTTTTCATACACCAAACAGTTTTGTTAGTGCTCTGTTTTTTATACTCCTGTTTCTGTTTCTCAGGATGCTAGGCAGAGAATTATTTATTTGCTTCAGACAAATTCCTCCCAATTTCAAGAATTAATATAAAAGGGAAGTTGGATAAGCATTTTGTTTCTCCTCGAATTGAAAATATAAAAAAAAATTATGTGTGGGTTGGTGTGTGTGGGTGTGAGATCCTTCAATTTCTGCTAACAGTAGAAAGATTTATGACTTCTTCTGATTCTTGCTGTCTCATGAGAAATACTATACACAGATTTACAGATCAACCTAATATTTATGCTTGTCCACTCCTCCTTAAAGGGTTTGCCAGCTTTGTCAAGCAGTGAGGTTTGGGTACGATTAGCTTTTTCTTCTTCTGGAAAGAGTACATTGACTTTGACTGGTTTGCCCTTTGTCAGCCTGGTCTTTAAGGACTCTGAATCTCATCCTAGAGCCCACTTGTTGATAGCAAAGTAGAAAATTGCCTGAGCAGTGCATTGCTTTAGCTAAAACTGAGAAGACTTCATTCTATATTGTAATAGGTCTGGCAAAAGGAAGCTAAGAGCCTCACAGGGGGCCAGCAGGTTTTTGGTTTTCAGTGGGAGTTTGCTTCTGAGCTTTTTCTTAATATCACAATGGGCTCTTGCTGTGTACATTTAATGCCTCAGCAATGAAGTCAGGGTATATTATGCCATCTGTCCAGGAGTCAACACTACAGGTCAAGCTAATTTAAACTGGCACTTTTCATCTCCCTATGCCTGTGTGCATTACATTTAATAGTTTAAGTGAGTGATTGTATCTCCTGACCCTGCAACAAAGGACAAAGCTCATGTGTGTAGTTTTTCATTATCTTTAGTTGTCAGGGATAGGGACATTTGATCCTCGAATACAAAATAATATGGTTAAATCAGTGACTGATACTCAACTTCTGTTTAAGGAATGGTTCTTATTTTCAAAATTATTTTTCATCCCAGCCCCTCCTTTTTTATTTTTGAAAGGCAAATAGAAAGGTAAATTTATATATGGTGAAATTTTGTAAACTGAATCCTGAATTTAAAAGTTTAAATGTAAAAAGAAAAACTATTGTTTCTTCTTCACATTGACAGTTGAAAATTTATGGAAAGAACTGCTTGCCCTGTGGCAAACAGAAGATTTATGTGATGATTCTGGATAAAAATTATGTTCATAAATACCCAGATTGATACAAAAAAACCCCCAGCCTCTACAAAAAACGTTGTTTTTCATTTGAGCTCTGCAACAAACTTTGAGGAGTTAAATGCACAGGGATGATAGGTGATGAGTCAGGATGGAGATCTAGCAAATGAAAAGTGTGCATAATAGTAAAAGAGATGTTGAAAATCCAGATAAACTTGTCTGAGAATTACTACTCAGTTTAATTTGTCCCTCATGATTTCCCTCTTTCTTTCTACTATTTCTCTGACTTGTTCTTTCTGCAGGCTACCTTGTTTCCAGCATTTTCCTTTTTCTATCCACAGAGAAATAGGATTATTGCTGAGGAGGGAAGGGAAAGAAAGACCACACACAAATATTTATTACTTAAACACATCTGAATTTTTGAACCGGAGTACTGTTCATGTGATTAGGTTGTCGATAAGCTATTTTCCCTCTTTAGCAAAGATGTTATACAGGAACAATAACATAAATCTATCTCCTGCAGCTGTACTAGCCCAGGGCACCAAAGTTATGACTGTTAATCTGAAGTTAATTTTAGAACCAACAGAGGTATATCCATGCAAATTAACCATGTAGACAGATACATAGGTTGTCAGTTTCTGTTGCAACAAAGAACCATCTTCTCAGAGAAAACTGAATCCTATCTGCCAGCTGTGGCCAGCTATTGATCTACTACCATTTCTTCATGTGAACTTTTTTTCATTAATCAAAGCTGTGGCACAATTCAACACATACACAAAATTCTGAACGCTAAGAAATGATAGTAAATCCTTTAACCTCAACCCCTACACGGGGGCAGAAAGAAGAGGCATATGGCTCTCCTTGTCATCAAAGAGACTCTGAAACTGGGAGAAACAAAAGGAGAAAAACCGTGATTGATCTGAGAGCAAGTATGACATAAATGTACAACTTGCCCGAGTATCTTGGGATATTGCAGTGGTGTTTTGGAAGTAGAAGGCACAAGGTCGATTCCTGTGAGAAGCTGATGGAAGCTCCCCCAGTTCCAGTTCTTGCTCTTCTTCTGCCCAGGCTGAGCAGATATGGGAAGCTGGATGTACCTCTGTGAGTAACATATTTAAGAAAGGGAAGAGGAAATGGAAAAAAACCCACTACAGGGCAGAGGAGGGGAGGAGGTGAGAGAGTGCTGCTAGAGAAAAGACACCAGGGTCAGTGAAAGAGGGGGAGAAGGTGCCCGAGCAGAGGTTTGCCCATAGCCCATGGTGAGATGGCAGCTGTGTCCCTGCAGCCCATGGAGGAGCAGAGTGGAGGAGTTCTTGAAGGACCACAGCGAGGTAAACATTGATTTGTGGCCCCTGAAGTGTCACAGGTGTCAGAAGTGAAGCTGCAGCCTGTGCAGGATCACATAGAGGGGCAGATGTGGATCTGCAGCCACGGAAGACTCCATGTCAGAGGAGGTGACTGCTCCTGAAACAGGCAGTGACTCTGTGTGCAGCCCGGGCTGGAGCAGTCTGTGCCTGAGGGACTGCACCTGTGGGAGGGACTCATGTCGGAGGGGCTGGTGAAGGATTCTCTACCATGAAAACGACCCCCCATTGGAGTGGGAGAAGACTGTGAGGAGTCCTCCCCCTGAGGAGGAAGGAGCGTCAGAAACACCGTGTGGGGAACTGACCCTAAACCCCCCCTGCCCCTCCCTGTGCCCTGAGGGGGAGGCAGGGGTGAAGGGATCCGGGACAGGGAAGCAGGGAGGGCGGAGATAGGAGGGGTGTAGGTATTAGTAAATGGCCAGGGTTTCACTTTCTACTTGTAGATTAAATTACATTTGGTTTTTTTCTTCCCAAGGTGTCTGTTTTTTGCCTGATACTCTAATTAGGGGGTGAAAACCTCCCTGTTCTTGTCTTGATTCAAGAGACTTTGGGTGGATTTTCTTCTCCCTGTCCCACATGGGGGGCAGGGAAAGAGTGAGCAGAGGTTTGGTTGGTACCAGCTGGGCTTAAACCATGATGCTAAAGTATGGTTGTAGCTGAAAATTATGTTTTTACTAAAAGTTAATAATTTCACACTTATAGTTCTATGATACTCTCCATACTAGTGATGTTAGACTTAGTACAAGGAACACAAACATATTGAATCACTCATAAGCAAGGATAGAAGGAACAGAAAATACAATATGCAATAGGGTTTTTTTCATTTAAATCTGAAAGTAATTTCATATGCATGTCCTTATACAAGGAAACTTCTGTGCTACAAATAGGCACAAATAGGACAAAGATTTTAAACTTGATTAAAAAATTGGAAAGAACTGTAGTTCTTTCAGAAACATTGGCAATATTTTCAATACTAGCTTATATGTTTTATTAGTTTTTTTCATATCTACTGCATCTGAAATATACTGAAATTTGATAATACCGATTTATGGTTTATTAAACAAAATGTCACTGTAAAGTAATTCTTACCATTATTGTGAGTTAAATATTGTATTCTAGGTAAAGGTTACCTGTCCAGAAGCTATATTCATAATTGAGAAGTATAACTAATGGCGTAGTGAAATGGTGAAAGAGGAAAATTATGAGAAGCTATAATGGTGACTTCATTGGCTGCTATAAATCTGGCAGTGTAATGATGTCACACAGGGCCCCATCTTTAAAAGAAACATTAAATTAATGCAGTTAGGTAAGACAAAAGTGGCTTTGAATTACACCCTAATACTAATCCAGAGCACATTGTAGTATAAATTCAAAACCAATTCCTAAAGAAGCACCTTGCAAATGTACTAAGTAGAGAAACTCCCATTATCAGTAATAAAGCTATTTTAAAAATTGAAGAATGAACATTTATTACTTTAAATCTGTTGTACTTACACATCATGATAGAAAAGTGAGGTACTTATTCATACTTCTAATTGTTTCTAAATCACAGGAAGTCCCATTGCAAAAGAGTATTTAGAGAGAAGAGGAAGGGGTTGGTAGTCACTAGCAGCAAAATAAGTGAGAATTTTTTGTGGGAGAGGGAATGCTGGATAGTGATTTGGCCTCCTTTGCTTCCAGCAGATTAAATGATGTTATTCTACATTATAAAAACGGATTTAAAGACTGATCATTTTCCTTTAACTCTGCTTAATTCCTGCCTGTGGTTGTGTTCAGTCCTTGCTGCTGTGGCAGCACATTTCTACCTATGAAGCACCAGAGTCATTGATAACAAACACTTGATAGTGCATACTGTATCTTTTCCCATGCTTCCTAAGGTGCTGTTCTACACACAAGCAAGCATGCTCTGAATTTTGCCTCCATTGGTTGGGTCCTGCACAGGAATCAGGGATCTCCTATGCAACTTTCTGAGAGCCTTTTATCTGTATTTCTATAGATAGGCTTTCTGCTTGATAGTAACCAGCTGAACTTAGGAGTGAGCTTGCTTTTTATCATCTCCCAAGAGAGGAAGGCTGTGGAGGGAGTTGCTGTCCAGGACCCCAAGGTTCAAGGAGCTCTGCCTGCAGAAGACCTTCTCAGAGCACAAAAGAGCAGCTGAGCCCATGGCTCTCACTCTGCTTGTCTGTGGTAATTCATCTGCCTGTATTTACCAACCAGAGATTTTGAGTGGAGGAAGGTAAAGCTGCTTATGTATCATTTACAGTATTTGTTTCCCTTCCTGAAATGCTCATTTGAAACAAGACAAACAGTACAATGGTACCTTACAGTGTCACATTCAGAGGACATTCTCTGAACTAGCAGTTGGTAATACAGTTTGGGGTTCTTTTTTTCCAGTAGATAAAAATGCAGCAAAACAAAAACAAAACAAAAAAAATCATGGCATGTGGAGACTGAAATTCTTATATTTTTTTCCCCCTATACATCTGAATTTACATGAATTTTTGCTTTTTAGGAAGAAAGGACTTTTTGTGGTTTGGTTTGGCAGATGGCTAAATGGATGATTGTCCCTGTGGGCTTTATAAACCAGGTTTTTGGATTGGCTGGGAATACCTTCTTAGAAGATTGATGCCAGGTTTTTGTTTCATGGGTTTTTTTGTTTGTTTTTGTTTTCCCTTTGCTGTTCCTAGAGCTCTGCTGATCTGTCTTTGGAAGATGTCACATGTCAGTTGCTTGGGAAAGGAGAGCTATTCGTAACTGACATAACAAAGAGTACACATTAGATTAAAAGAATATTGTTCTTTCTTCTACCATTCTTTTATCTTCCTCTATTCTCTCAGAGTTTTTAAAGTTCATTTAGTAGGCAGAGATATAGTACATAATAAATAAGGATATTTTAAAACAAGTTTCAGGTAAAATATAGCCTGGACTTACTGATACTTGATGAAATATGAAAGAAATAGTGACAAGTGTGTGGTAATATATGACTAGGCATAGATATTACTATACATTGTTAAAATTGCTTCTCGAAATCAGGAAATTATTGGAAATTATCAGAAATCATTGGGATTGAAGCTGTTGGAATATTGATACATTCATATATTAATATTTTATTCAGCTTTTCTCTCTATTGAGCAGAAGTTGCCAAAATGCAGATCTTATTTAGTGTGCATGACCAAGAAACAAATTAGCTTTCAGTCTTATTTTTTTTCTCCCTGAAGAAATTTAAATTAATACAATGTTTCTGTATAATGTTAAAGGGGAAAAAGAAAAAGAAAAAAACCCTGTGATGTAACTTCAGGACAGAATAGCTTTACCTTTTTCCAGTAGTGACTCTGCCTTGTAGAAGCACCTTATCTCAAGAATCACTTCTTATTTTTGTTTATCAAGTGTGGGTTTTTTTCCCTCAGTAAATTATGCCTGGTAAGGAGATGTTTCTTCAAATAGCACAACCAAAGATGAATTGGGTGCTAAAGGCTCAGAAAGCTCTTTTGCTTTCAGAAACTGGAAAGCCCATTTCAGACTTGGGAGCACACATAATCTGAGTTCAGAGATGGAGACAAATTGTGTCCTGAGATGCTTTCTCCTCTTCCTGACATAGTCTGTCTGGTGCTGGTGTTGCAGGGCTTGTTCTGCACTTTCCACTTCTGCCTGTTGCAGTACAAGGATGATGAAATGTATTTGTGCTTCACAACCCTACCAGAGGGCTATAGGGGTGTGAAAGCCCACTGCTGTCTTTGAGGCATCCATTTAAAAAGCCATTTGCTGCTCTAGTGTGTTCATACACAGCCATTTTACACAGAAACACCTTCTGAGTTCTGTGGCTTTCCTTCCAAAAATTACTTTGACTGCTTAGCTGGAAGTCTTTTTTACATGTGCGGTCAGATTGAATTTTTTTTCCTAAATATATTTTTTTACAAAGGTACAGCTGACCTCACATATTTACAAGCAATAGATAAAAATACTTTTTATAATAATTAAGGACATCATTTCTGTTCTACAAACTGTCTTGGTTTGATTTTAATAAGTGCTGAATTCAATCCATCTGGAAGTGAGGGCCTAGTTCCTTCAAGCTGATAAACACACTAGAGACTTTGTACAGCTAAGATGTCTGCAATTTTTTATTAGCTAGCAGAGAGGCTGTTTCTTTTAACATAGTTAACTATGAAAATATGATTTGATTCTAAGCTTAAAGAAGTGTATATTCTAAACCACAGACTTTGTTAAGTCTTTATTATGGAAGTCTGATGTTTGAATAAGGCCAAGTCATCTTTTAATTCCTAAACTCACTCTAATAAAAGACTAGAAAGTCTTTGATCTATGTAAAAGAGAAGACTGCCAGGGAGAAGCTTCTGCTTCTGTTTGTCCAAATGCTGCAAGCAGTCTCTAGACTGCAGCTAACAACTCAAATTATATTTGTTTGTGTCTTAGACAGACTTGTTGATTTACATATAAAAGGAATTAAACAGCACTATCAGCTTTTTTGTGGAATTTGCAATAAAGGCAAAAGACTGCTTGAATTTTCATTTAATAGGCTGGCCTGCAATGATGTAATGTAATTAGTGGCTAGTGATGTAGGTGCTGCTTGATGTCATATTTTTAAAGTTATCTGATATTTACATACCAAGGCCTATAAAGGCCATATAGAATTGGGGGATAGAATTTTTTCCAAAATGAGGCTGAAGTCATGGAAATGAATAGAATAGAATAGAATAGAATAGAATAGAATAGAATAGAATAGAATAGAATAGAATAGAATAAAGAGAAGTTTTCCTGAAAGGAAAAAAAATATCTGGAAATCTTATTCTAGGGGGAATAAGGGAAATTCAGACTCAAAAGATGTTCAAAGTTTATAGCATACAGTTTATAGCAAGGTCTCTTTAATTTTTTTCATTAGTTGTTGTAGAGGTAAATAGAAAGTACAGAACTAGGCTGAAGAACAGATCTATTTAATGGGAACAATATGAAGGAAAGATAAGATTTGTAAAGGAAGCTATGTGTATCAGCTTATGTTGATGGCATCTAGTTTTGAGAGAAGAGGGAGGTAAAGCACTTTGCAACAGCAGATAGGAAGGTTACTTATAATCACCTGTAAAAGTTCCCTACAAGTAATTTTTCTGCATAGCACACTGCTGTCATGGCCTTCTTTTACTAGAGAGGCACAGAGGAACAAACTTTCCCAGTCTTTGCTTTCTCCCTTCCATTGACACCCTGAGGCCAGGGCTTGGATAGGAAGGAAGAATTGTTCTTGCAACCAAGACCTTGACAATCTCTTCCCAAGGAATGCCCAGGCAATGAGCAGTTGTCACAATCAGGTGCATGTAAGAGATGCTGTCCTACAAAAAGGTGATCACCAACCATGTGATTAAACTAGGCTGGAGCTCATTGCTTCATATCACTGGAGTCCTTAGCCACATACTAAGAATGATACTTGAATGCTCACCATTATTCCCATTTGTTCATTATCTGTGTTACTTTCAGTGATAGGGGAAAAAAGCCCCAAAAATATAATTCAGCTCATATGAGTGAACTTTATCCCTTGAAGCCCTATGTCTTGCTTCTCAGTGTGAAATACTGTGTCTGTGGAGGTAAAGTTACACCTTGAACTGCTAAATAGACTAGATTTTGTTTCTGGTATTAAGTACAATGCTTCAGCATGTTAACTTTTGTTGTTTCCAGAAGAATGATGTAACACTATGACCTTGTATTAAAAGTTAGTGTGAAGTATACCTGGTTTTCTACAACTAGTAACTCAGTTCTTTTAAACAACAGGAATGTGTTGCTTTCTTGTCTGCTGCTTTCAGAAAGGCACATGTGCATCAAATGCTATCTTTTTACACTGATATAGTTGGAAAAATAAAGAATGTCATCTCTTCGTGCAAACTTTTCCTTCTTTATTTATGTGAGGAGTAACTGTTAGAATAAAGGGTCTGGATAATCTTAATGACATCTGAAGAGATCAGAGGAAAGTCTATGAAGTTTGTCATCACTGCTTAAGTTGTCAAATCATAGAAAATAGTCCTGGAAAAGACCTCAAAAGGTCATGAAGTCCTTAAACTAAGATCAGCTACACCTATCTTTTGTCCTGAAAGATGTTTGTCTAACCTTTTCCAGTGATGGAAATTCAGTGACCTTCCCAGAAAATCTATTCTAAAGCTTTTTCTTTATGTTTAACCTTTGATGCTGTCACTACTTGTTCTTTGCACCATGAGCAAGTAGGACAGATGATTTTCTTCTTCTTGACAAGGGCTTTTCATGTAATTGAAGGATTCTATGATCTTTCCCCTCTTTGCTAGCAAACTGTTTTTTGTCTTTGTGTTTTCTAATCTCTAACCATTTTCTTTGCTCTTTTCTGAAGAGGTGATGAAGGAAAAAGATTTTATATCCACCTTCTAACACTCTTACCCTTCTTCAGTCGTCGTGCTAGCCAAGGAAGGAGAATAGAGTTAAGATGCTTTGGATCATCATGTCCTCTCTTAGGCTACCTTGAGGATTTTCTCTGGTACTGATTGTTTTTACTGTTGTTTAATTAGCTCTTTGCTTTTGCTGCTATTTTTCCAGTATTTCTATGTCGACTATAAAATCACTGATGGGAATTTTAAAAAATCATTCTTCAGAAAAGTTATGTTACTTCTTGTCTCACTGAACACGTTTCCATCTGCCTGAATAGCACAAGGTAGACCTGCCCCTTTGCATTGAAAGCTTTAGCTACCTTGGTTTCCATGTGGTCTGCTTTTGTAGTTAATTTTATTACTTAATTCTGGTTAATATATTATCACCAAAGCTGAAACATTACTAAACCCGAAAACATTATTTTTAGGGGATGTCATTAGGGACATTGTCTCCCTTTGGTTCCTGCAGATAGTTACTTACTAAGACATTTTGCCTTGTTTAGAGCCCCAAAATCACCTTTGTATTTAAACTTCACAGTTACTTAGCAGCCAGGATTTTGTGTCTGCACTTTGTCTACCGACTGAACTCCACCCATTTCCACTATGAAGTGCAGTCACTTCTTTTTTCTTTTTAACTGAGCAGCTGTCCTCCTGGCAGTTCTTGTGGTGAACTTCTTCCAGGTTTGTTTCAGTCCTTGTACTCTACAGGTCTGAGCCAAGAACTTTGTCACATAAGTCCCATTAATAATCATCTGTTTCCCAGTCTTCTTCTATGCACTCAGTCTGAAAACACCCGAAGTCATGCCTGATGGGTGATCTCCTTGGAACATCTGCTCTGGAACTATTCATTATCAACTGATGTGTTGTTGCCTTGCTAATCCAACCCATGGACAAGAGATTATGTGGAACTGGTAAATGTAAAATTGAATGCTTAGTGTTTGGGCTTTGGAGAAGGGTGGTACATTTTAAAAATGGATGTCTCAATCAGACATTGAAATAAATTCTCCCTCGCCCCCCTGCCCTTCCCCCTGTGAAAGTTGAATAACTCTCAGGACTTTCAAGACTTTGTGATGGAGAGAAAAATTATTTATTTTAAGCTTACTCTGTGGTCATATTTATTCTGTGTGGTTCCAGATGAAATCTGAGGGCACATCCAAACTACTGGTCAGTTGGGCACCAGATTGTGTACCCATAAAGACTTCCTTATATTCAACAAATTAGTCAATGCTTATCTGTACAGACTTGCACTGAGTTCTGAATCAGTCCACTGTGAAAAATCTTAAATCCAAGCACAGTGCTTCAGCATGAGCTGAAGTTCATCTTTGGACTGTCTGAATGAAGGAGCTGTTGATAAGGTCCAAGCCATCTGTAGCCTGGTATTTCATGGCACTTCGTAAGCACAGTGGTCTTGTGGCCTTGTTGCTATCTATGTGCATGGTTGCTGAGTTGTCATATAAAATACATTTTATATACATATGTATGCATTTACATATGTATAAACCAGTGGGATTTGGACTTCTGAGCTAGGCAGAGAACTTGGAAGCATTCTGTTGCTCTAAATCCTTCACATACATCAATGTGGCTACGTGACTTAAAATATCTTTTTGTATAAAGGAACATAAAATTAAATTTTAAAGGACTGCAGTCAAATAACAATCTAGGGGTATTAAATTGTTTAAGCCTTGAAAATCAGTTTCTGGTATTAAGTTGTCCTTTATTGTGGCTGTCAAAATTAGCTGAGGCCCTTAAAGATGTCTATATGACCCTTATGAGGACTCTTATTTTCATGAGCCTTGTCTGGAAGTGAAGGCAACAATTCCCTTCTTTTCCCCTTCCTCCATTGCCTTTTGAGATACAAGCATTCATGCATGCGTCACCTCAATACTGAAGTCCAAAAAAGCAAAGACTTGCTCAAAGACCGGGGGCTTTGAGAAATTTCAGTAAATCCATACATCTTGCTTTTATATTCAAGAAAAGAACAATAGTTTCCTCTCATATTTGAATCTGAGGGGAAAAGAAAATTTGCAAAGCATGAAAGGGTTCAGTCTTCTGAGCTTGAATATCTAAGCAAGATGTGATCCTAAAATGACAAGGAGTCAACATCTGGGTATGTTTTCCCACATTAGCAACTGCTGTCCTAAGCTGTGCTGTTGCACGTGATGTTAAACAGCTGCTCAGTTTCACTCCAGAGGTAAGAATATTCTGTATCTCACTTACTTCTTGAGTTTTTAGAACTTTTGAGATTAAAAGCTCCTAGAGAAAGTGTAAAGTAGTAGCACTGCTTGGTACCTAGAAAATCATGCTTTAATTCAATAAAAAGCTGCTGACATATTATAATGCTTATTCTTGGCACTACTGTATTACATTATCCAACCACCGTTTCTCATTATCTACATACCAAATTGCTCAAGTCAGTAATTGGAGTCTTT
Source organism: Florisuga fusca (assembly GCA_038090715.1). Taxonomy (NCBI): domain Eukaryota; kingdom Metazoa; phylum Chordata; class Aves; order Apodiformes; family Trochilidae; genus Florisuga; species Florisuga fusca. Next base: position 8,444,769 of record JAAWXA010000005.1, on the reverse strand, counting down.
CCCCACCATGTACTAGTGAAATAACATACAAATAGCCACCACAAATATTAACAGCTGGTCTATTTCAAGGCATTGTTACCTTTGTCATAAAGTTTGGAGTTAGAATGAAATGTATCCTGCAAACAGCATCCACCTACCCCACCTGCTGAAATGCTTGGGGACTTTTAAAGCTGTACGTGCAAGTAGGGTTTCTTATTAGTTTACCTTTTGGGGAAGAGAAAAGGTTGTATAGGGTCAGGGAAACAATACTTTGGGAGTTGTTTGTATTCAATAAAATTTCACTCAGGAAGCTTAGAATGGATAGAAAAGATGAAGGTTTTGTAAACTACACAAGCATTCTTCCTGTAGTGATTACACACAGGATACTGAAATGTAGGACTCCAGTGCCGGTGGTTTTTGTCTTCGTTTACGTGTTTTAAGTGAGATGTATCATGCTACCATAATGAAAAGGCAGGACTGTAACACACCTGCACTGAGTGGGACTTCCACATCCGTAATTCCCTGAAAAGTACATGACTTTGTGTAAACATGTTCATAACAAAGCAGAAATGCAATTTTGTATGCACTTACACACAGAAATAATATAGAATGATGGTCTCCTACAGAAGAATTGCTAAAGTGAGAATTATGGGTGTCACTTCTTTCAAAATTTTCATAGTTAAAGTTTCCTTTTAAGGTTTTCTTGCTTCTTAAGTGCAGCTGGAAAAACTTAACCAGTTTCCTGATTTCTAGGACCAAACTCGCCTGTAATTTTGGTTGCGAAATCAGTGTCTCAGAGTTAACTTTCTGTTAACTAATTTAGTTCAAACCAATCTTTTGTGCAATTATGTATTGTTTTTCCTTCAAAATCAGCTCATAATTTTATTCCATAAGAGGATATTGTGAGATGCTGCTTTCCACTTTGTCTGAACTGAATTACTGCAAAAGATCTGGCTTGCATTGTGAGAACTGCAAAGCATATTCTAAAAATTCTTTCAAGTGTAGATGTGTAGGTATCTCTCTCTTAGAATCCATGGAATAACATAACTGAAAATGGTATGGAGAAATTTATGCTGCTTATTAACTATGTTGTGTCTGAATTGTTGCCATAAAATAAAAATCAAAGTCTGGATACAAAATGAGATTATTGTGGTAGCTAGAGCTATGTTTTGAGCTGATCTAACCCACTGAGTATACTAGGGTTGAAAAAGAGCCTTGTCCAGCCACTTTTTCCCTAGCCCTGTTAGAGCAAAAACATTTGTGTGCTTCCACATTGAAACAGACAGGGCAAAGGTTTACTTATTTACTATTTTAACTAATAACATGATCTGCAAACAAGCATAATTTACCTCATATGCATGTTATATGCATTCTGCTCTACTGGGTTGTTTACTATCACTCCTTGTAAGCACTTTTGGGATTGTAATACAGTGCTGTAAGTCCTACCCCACACTAAGTGGGGCTTTTAGAGTTGCAAGAAAGTTGTACAAAGCATTCTCTCCCCCTTGAGAAATATTATTCTGTATTCACCTCACACAACACAGCCTCTTTACAGATTACAAACGTCATTCAAGTCAAGCCAGCCTGGTAGTGAGTCTCCTCTAAATAAACTTTCTTTTATTCCCCTGGTCTTAAAGTCTGTTCACCGTCTCTTTATTTTCTTTGCCCTTTTGTGTGCAGCTAAGATTTATAAGGACCACTGTTACTAGTTATATGTTTTTTTACATCAGTTCTTTTGGTCTTAAGACCTCGGAACAGAGAATTTACAGTGGTCATAATATCGACCCCCAAAAAAACCCCTATGACCCAGATTTGCAAATGTTCTGAATTTGATGCAGAGAACAAGTGGGATGAAAGGATGTTCCCATTTTTCTCCATGCAAAAGACCAGCTCCTGAGTGCCATTAAAATTATTGAGGAGCTTACACAAAATTTCTTTTTAGAGGAGGAATTTAAGAAGAAATTCTCACCACTGTAAGAGTCTTCATCTGTACCTTTGTAGAGAGCCAAGCTGGCTTGAGATCTGAGAAACTTTCATCTTCAGGAAAATACAAGCATGGCTCCCAGACTTATGCTTAGGCCCTTGTCTAAGGGAGCTGTATTTCTTTGTGGAACATAATGGAATATTCTTAAACAAAATACAAAAACCTGTTATAGATAAATCTAATTAAATATTTTCAGATGAATAAACAGTAGTTTTATAACTTTTACTGTGAAATCTCATAAGCTTGTAATTAATTCCATGTTTAATACAAAAATGACAATTTTTCTATGGAGCTCCTTTGAGGATTAAATAGGGAAATGTACGACATGCATTTTTCCTGCTCCGTACACTACAGATTTTACATGGGATTGGCATCACAGTAAATAAAAAGATTGGTCATCTACCACCTAGATAATGTGTACTAAATAACAACGAACCTTGTACATTACATGTAATTTCTGTTTTCAGAACTAAACTCCCAAAACTTCTTTTTATCCATGTTTCCCAAAAGTGGTCATCTCAGTCTAAAGGAGCATCTGTAAAGTCTATGAAAGGTAAGAATGTGAAAATCAGACTTTGGTTTGCTTAGGAAGTATTCCAAGATTATATGACTTGTGTGAGGTATGTTTCCCACTGTTACTAGCACGCTGAACGAGATCTTAATTGATCTCTTGTTCTTTTTTGCTGGGCAGAATGAAGTCTTTGAAGATGAATGCTGGCTCATAAACTAAATGCTTTCAGCTGTTGCTGCTGAACATAACAATTCCTAAGAAGATTTTTGTCAGTTGCTTAGAGATTTCCTTGTTTTTATGGGGAAGAAAAGGTTGTAGTTTAACTCTTTAACAACTCCTGGATGACAAAACAAGTCTCACTGTATGTCTACAGTAGAACTTCATCAGTTGGAGAAGGGAAGGCTGCTTTTGTAAGGCAAAGCAGTTATAAGTGTGAACACACAACTAGACACCAGATTTAGTATGGCTTCTTATGCAGAAGGTCATATTCATTTATTAAATTGGTCTACTCTGTACCTAAACAAATGAATGAATAAACTTAAATAGACCCAGATATTACTACTGTGTGTATATGTAATAGTCAGTTGGGAAAATCTTGCAGAGAAAGGGCAACATACAGTGTGCTGACACAACACAAAGTAGTATCTACCTTTCACAGAAGCCATTTCAAGCCTTTTCTTTCCTTTCTCCCAGAAAAGAGTGGCATCCTACATGATGCAGCTGGCAGACTGGCTTGGCTTGTTAATGCATGATCAGAGCCTCATGAGACAGTTTAGTTGGAACCCGAACAAATAAAATACGCTAAATAAAAAGCAGAAGCATTGTAGTGTGAGAAGCAATATTCTTGTGTGTCAGATATACCTGAGCTGCAATCCTCACAGAGCAGAGCTTCACTTCTATGCCTTTCTTCATGGAGAAGCAGGACACAATATTCTCTGTCTGCACTGCTGGAGTATCTGACGACAATCTCTGCATTACCTAGTGGTAAGCAATGTCTGTGTTTATGTAAACACAAAGTGTAAACTAAACTAAACTAAAATCTGAAAACTAAAGTTTACAGATAGCCTGCTCTATAACCAGTGCAGTGCTTTATCATCTTCCTTATGTCCTCCACATTTCTGTCACACCTCTTAAACTACGTGCTAACCACCTACCTCTCCTGGCCTCCTGCTGAAGCCCCAAACCGATCCTCTGTACATAGAAGATGTATTCAACTCTGCATTCATGCTTTTCCATTTGCTTCCCAAGCCTGTATCACATGTATTTTTCTTCTCACACTCCACTCTTTTGGTCCTCTTCACCAAGGCAGTAGATCGCTTCAAGTATCTCTCAGCTCTACACATATCATGTTAACCTTCTATCATGTTAACCTTCTCCTTAGGAAAACCTGGGGAACAACCGATATGGCACAACTGGGTTTTGAAAGCCTTATGACTCCTGCCGAGAGGTGCTGTGTGGTACACAGACAGAGAGAATTGGGATCTCCATCACAATGAGATGAGAGGCTGGACCCAAAACTCACTTTAATTTATAAATCACTGTTGGACAAAATTATAGGATCTGAACCCTTCATTTAATTGTGTGTTTGAGCCCTCAAGAAGACTTCTCATTTGGGAAACCACTCAAGCAGCCATTTAAAGTCTCAGATGAAGCAGGAGAACTGATATCTAGTCAGTTAAAGGAGGAAGAAAAGAGAAATCCATTTGGAGAACGGCCCAGTTGCTGGGCAGTACCAGGAGTTCCCCACCTCCCCTGTTTCTCTGCTGACAGAAGATATCCTGGCCAGTTACTGACCAGATTTCAGCTCTTGTTCATTCTCTTTTATCAATGTGCTTGTTCATTCTACCTTGATAATGTTTTTTAAGAATTGAGAGGAAATACAGTTTTTTCTTTTCTAGATTTAATATATCCTTACCCCAACAATTAAATCGCATGCCCTTAGGTGCACACTCACAGAGTTGTACGCTAGAAAATACCAAAAAGTGTGTTTGTGTATTTGTTTGTTTTCCAAAATTAATTTAATCCACCGGTAATCAGTTTTATCTGTAACTTCTGTGGTCCTTTGTTTCCTGCAAGACCCCTGCAGGATCTGCTTGTAACTTCAATAGCTTCCAAGCTTTCACCAAGTACACAGTTATGATGAATGTGAATAACACACCTTGCTGAGCAACACCTGTGGCCTTTGGGACAGGTTGGATCTACTTGTTCAGAGGGTGCAAATGTAACTTACTGTAAGAACAATCTTTCTTTCCCAACACTTTACTTGCCTTGCTTTTCCTTCATCTTCTGTAGCAAGAAAAGTGTAACTGTACTGAAATTAGTCGTGGGTAATGATCTACTCTGCCCAGTCCATTGGACAGAAGGCCTAAAGAAAAAATAGTACATTACAGTTTTTAATTTCACTGTCTCTTGAATGCACTTGCAGAAGAATACTGGTTTACAGCTACGTGGACTTCTCTTAACTGTTGCAACCTTACATTTTTTTTGTAATATGTTTTCTTTTACAAGTTTCTCTTCTCTTTCAAGAGGTTTGCTAAATTAAGTGCAACTTTGGAAGTAAAGGAAACACTCTGTTTCCATTCCCCTATGTTTTCTCACATATTTGTAAGTACTTTCTTGTATAATAATATGAAACAAGCTCTTAGAACTGAGAAAATCTCCACTACCTCATAATTACATTTAGTGCTTCAGTTCTCCTGCATAACTCTTTCATGAGAATTAAAGCAGAAGTAAGTATAGAGCATTAGTTAGTAACTATAACTGGAGTAAAATAAAATCTTATTGTGCTATATTGACATTTTTCTTGCTACAGTTAGTTTTAACACAGGACACCTCACTAAATTTGAGGAGTGTCCCACCAGTATGTACTGGAGAATATGCTGAAGAAATCGATTCTGTACTTATTTGTGAAACTTCTTGCAATTCATAACCCGTGCTTTGCCTTAGATGTCACAAAATCAAATCCTTATTATATCCCATGAGTTCCTTATTAGGGTGGAATTCCAATGGAAATTCATGAGGGACTTTGTGTCTGCAGGGTTTTGTAATGTGGCTATGAATACCACTAAGAATGTTTTTCTTAAAATCTGGATATCCACACAGGCCCTATCGGTAAACCGCTGGGTTGCTGAATTAAGAATTTATTTACCACTGGAATAAATATACTACCCAGTATACACATAGTCAGGAACCACATATGGGAGCCATTCGTAAACTATATCAACATCAGTTAAGTTATTTGCTGTGTTTAGTGCTGTACATTAGTATTGGGAAGTACGTATATAAAATCATTAACTTTGCTGGTTAATCTCTTCCTTTGAGCTTTCTCTGAGCTTGAAAGTATTTTGCTGTCCAGTCAATCATTATTTGAAACCAAATAAGACATACACAAGGAAGAGATATGGGTTTTTTTTTTTAATTGAACTCTTATGTGACAAAAAATAACTGTAGCACTCCTATGCCTTTTTTAAATCTCCCACAAGAATCTACTACCATGCAGTACACATAACTTCTGGGAAAAAAAAAGGAGTAAAATGCACTGGCCTGACTTTGCATTTTACTTCTAATTCGTTAGTCAATGCTATGGGTAATGAGAAATGGCCTTCTGAATAAAATATTTTTCCCGAATATTTTATTAAGCCATTTACATATTTTCCAGCTTATTTATGGCCATAACCATTTGATACTATTTTATTTTTTTTTTAAAGCTGATTGTTGGCACTAGCTGATACACCTGTCATAATATCTGTTTACAACATATACACCCTCTCTGCCAAGTTAGGTCATAGTTTACAATGTAGTTAGTACTGAATTCACAACATGGCACAATTCTATACAACAATATGAACTTGTGAAACCAACTAAATGGTGGTAATCTTCTAGGGAGTTTTATTAAGCTGCAGCTACACATGGGTATACTGGAAATATGTTGCTGAAGTAAAACTAAAATTTATATAATTCATCATTTGGAAATGAATTTTCTTCTCTGTGTGTGTATTTTTGTTCAGGGTAATTAGCTAACCACAGTTTGTTTATATAAGGTGTGTGTAATCTGTTTATAGAGCATGGCAGCTGACATAATGTAGCTCTTGGCGAGCTGTGACATTCCCTTCCCACAAGTAACATTTGAAATGATAAAACAACATTCAGATGAATAACTCCCCACCAGGTAAAAATCATTACAACCCGCATTCTCCAATAATATTTTCAATCAACCTTGTTAAACCTTTCCACAGGAGCAAACACAGGTACAACCCCATTTGCTGTTAACTGTAGAGCAATTCTTCAACCAGTGTGGGGCCCCACAAATGTGTCTGGAGCAAGTTTACCATTAGTGAGAAGTGTGTTCATTGTAGGGCAAAATGTTATGATATGATCCAGACAAATGGAATGGGATCTGATGAGGGGATTAGAAACAAGGACAAGTCTCATGAATAACATGTCATGTCATTCAGGTGGAAATATGACATGTTAGGCCATGGGGAATCAGAGGCCAAGTATTTACCATCACTGAGACTGAAATCATTGTGCCTGGGCTCTGCAAAGGCTTTCTCCAAGATCACCCCATGTGATCTCACTTCCTGTGAGAAGGTGGTCCATTAACATACTGTATGCAGCTTCTGTGAGAGGGTCTAAGATGATGGGAGCTAGAGATGATGTGGATGCTGTATCTTTGATTTCCATAAGAAAAAATGATTCCTTCTGTAGGGACAGCCTACAGCTCAGTAGGCTTGTTTTCAGTGGTAAAGCTGAGATTGAAGAAGAAAGGATAGTTAAGCAACAATGTGAAGAAGCCATGCCTCTTCTTGGGAAGTGTCTTTTTCTGCTAGATGAAGCAGCTTTCAGGTCTTCATGTTTTCAGCCATTGCTCTAAGAATACAACAACAAAGCCAGAAAACAAAGAAATGTTGCTGACTTTTACCACGTTTCTGTTGATGAGACCTTCTTCCCACCCTGAAGGAAAGTAATTGCTGTATAGCATGTGTCAGTATTAAAGCAATGCTTGTGTGTGTATACAAGTGCAGATGTTTGATCTGCTGTATACAGTCCAGCCTGTGGAGCCCCTCCCAGTTACCCTACTGCACAGCCTGCAGGGTCTTTCTGACTCGGAAAATCAATTTGCAATATCCACTAATTCTGCTCCTACACATCTGCTGGCTATTTTACTTGATGACTTGATCTTACAACTTCTGGTTACTGGTCAGAGCACCTCTTTTTTCTTACCTAGTTAGGTAAGCCTCCCACTTTCTGCAGATGAACTGGGTGTTTGAGCCTTTGTCAGCTCTGAGATGCAAACTCCCTCAGTGTGCCCCAGCTGTCCATCTCTGTTGAACTGTGCCTCCAGTTGAAAAGCCAAAAGAGAATTATAGAATCACTAAGGTTGAAAGGACCTTCAAGATCATAAAGTCCAACCATAATCCAACTACCACAGCCACTAAACCATACCCTGAAGTGCCTCATTTAAACACTTCTTGAACACCTCCAGGGGTCGCGACTCCACCACCTTCCTGGATAGCCCCTTCCACTCCTTCACCACTCTTTCAGTAAAGAATGTTTTCATAATATCTCACCTCCCCTGGAACAACTTAAACCCATTTCCTCTCATCCTATCACTAGTTACTTGAGAGAAGAGACCAAGACCAGCCTCTCTACAACTTCTGTTCAGGTATCTGTAGAGAGCAATACAATCTCCCCTGAGCCCTCTCCTCTTCAGACTAAATAACCCTCCTTACTTCTGTCCATCCTCATGTATAACATGCCCTCCAAACCTCTCACCAGCCTCGTAGCCCTTCTCTGGACATGCTCCAGGACCTCAATGTCTTTCTTACACTGTGGCACCCAGAACTGAACACAATGCTCAAGCTGTGTCCTCACGAGGGCCGAGTATGATCACTTCCCTACGGCTGCTGGACACATTGTTTTTGATGCAGGCCAGGATGCTGGTGGCCTTCTGGGCAGACTGCTGGCTCATGTTCAGCCAGCCATTCACCACTACTCCCAGATCTTTCTCTACTGGGCTGCTCTCCCACTATTCTTCCCTAAGAGAATGGAAAGGATCCTGTTCTACAAATGAGTGAACTTAGTGCCAAAAACTATAGTGGTAGTAAAAAATGGATGGGAGATTGCAGTTAGTCTTCCTATTGCCATACTGCTTCAAATGAGCACCTTGCAGACACAGGGAAAAAGGGAGAGTGTCAGTTTTGTTTTGATGGAAAATTATGTCAGGAAAGAACCTTGGATGGTACAATGGTTACCTTGAAGTGAATTGAGACTTCTGTCTCAATTGAGGATCTACTCCAAAGTGAAAAGTTCCACCTTAACTGAAGTAATTAGAAGTCTGGATATTTCATTCAGTGAGACAGGCTCACAGTCCCATTTTTTGGGGACACAGTAAGATTGCAACATGAAATTGGAAGAGGTGCATTTTTCTTACTGCAGTTAGGGATAAGATAGATTTCAGAACAAGGCAGAAAGGCAAGGTGGAAGTATGAAAGGTCGTTCTTTCAGTAGTTTGGACTGTGAGATGTGTACTATGCTCACCAAGTAGCTTCCATACTATATGGCAACCAGTGTATTACAGTGGTTGCAAATTCTCTTGCTGCTTCAACAAGCTGCTGTGGCAATGATGCAGGATGTAGTGTGTGCTGGTTTTTCTGTGAGTAGGATGTCCTCATAGTCCTCTTCAGTACCAGCCTGTTGACTGCTTAGTCCTCTGACTAATGGTAGGTGCTGAAGGCTTCCTCATGGTGCATCTCGTACAAGATGTTTTCTTGCCAATACTTGTGGGTATGTGTACCTGAAATGCTTATCCTTATTTTGTTTAGACTTTTGGAAGGTATTTGTTGTGCATTTAGTCAGTCTTCTGGAAATTCCTAGTATCTGACCAGAATGTTGAGAGCGGGGAGTAGGACATGACCTATAGAACATTCCTGCATGATAGTTATGTTTACACTGACTGTATCCTCAAGCCCACACTTAAAATGTAGATCAAACAACATTGCCAACATGAATTTTTCCATATCAAGTGTCTCTCCAAATATAGAGTCATATTTGCTGCTCTGCCAGTATTCTTTTAGCAGTGCCTGTTTTATATTTATGTGCAATTCTCCATGTTAAAGAAAGAAAGAAAAGCATAACAGCCAATGTCTGACTGAAATGTGCAACCAGGATATTGACTCTATCACAATTTTTGATGAATAAATGATAAATATATATACAAGGTGCATACAGTGATGAAGTCTTGGGTGTAATCTTTCCCTTCTACCATTTCTAATATGTTCAGGTGACACTGTTTCACAGAATGGTAGGGAATAGAAATTGGTATTTAAATAATCTGCCCTAAAGCTATTTAATATGCAATGTATTGCTCAGAATACTGCTATGATACCTAGAAAGATAAATAGCTGTGTCTTGCATGTTTGATTCAGTTTGTTAATATATGTTATCTGTTAAATAGCACAGAATGAATACATAAAATTATTTGATCATTTAGAAATCATAACATTTGCTAAATGACAGAGTAAGGAAAATTGAATTTGTTCAGCTCTTTGTCATCACAGAACGTTCAAAGCTAGCCTTTCATTTTCATTCCTGGGTCAAGTTACTGTGTCATGCCTACTTCATGGGCATTTATAAAAGGCACATTTAACAATCTTCATTAGAGAAAATGCTCTGATTTTTCCTGAAAGACTGTAAGAAATTCCACAAAGAATGAAATAATCTTAGGCCACCAATCTGGAAAGCGCTTTCTTTTTTTGGCATTCTTTATTCCACAAAAGTGCAAAAATCCAGTATCTGTGATGTTGCTCAGTTTGGTGTATTTCATCCTCTTCAAAAGAATTCATTTCTCTGGACAAGCAAACCCCATTAATCTAGGGAAAAAAGAGTCAGCACTTGATAATAGAATGTAGCTTTTTTGAGCACTTTAACTGGGGCCAGGAAAAGCAAATACACTCTGAATCAACCCAGTGCAGTGAAGTGGAATATAAATGTTGCAAAGTTTATCTATGGAAGCATGTTGTCATTTTTGTGAGGTTTCTATCGAACTTCTAATCAAAACCATAGCTGAAATTGGCCCATGTTACTGTGATCATTTTCAAATGTTCTGTTCTGTAAAGTCTAGCACACAGATTTATAATGTTTGAACACTAGTACTGTTGCCAAAAGTCACAAGAAAGTTGCAGGCTTCAGACACACATCATCAGTACATGTTATATATCTACTTCAGAAGCAAAGGGAAGTCCATTGGAGATGGCCACAAATACATTCGAGTGGTTAGAACCAGCAATGCTGATAAAGTTGCAAGATGATCTGGGAAATGTATTACTTCAGTGAATAGGGAGCAATGTATTCACGAAGACCAGCTGTAGACAAGGTAAACTAAAAGCCTATATAAGCTCCTTTAATAGGCAGTTTGGAATATCTTGTTTGGAATATCAGAGTTCAGCTCTGAATTGCCCTAAAGAATGGCAAAACTGGTTTAATATATTGCTTAGGAACATGTGGTTTTTCTATTCATCTACTTTTCTTAGCACAGCTGGTCATGGTGACTCTTACCTTTCCTGTAAACAGCAGTAGTGTGAGAACCACACCAATATATATGAAGATAAACTCCATATATGGCCCATAGTAATATCTATTGCAAACACCTGAAGTTTATGTGGATCATAATTCTGCCATAAACTTAAGTTTAGTCTTGCTCCTCTTATTGTTGTCCTCAGTGCATAAAAATAAGCACTTGCTTACACGTTCCATGGACCATGGAGGCAGACTTGCCTGTTAACAATAGACAGGTTTCTTTTCCCTGATATTGCATCTACTAGAATAGCTACTAACACCATGATTTCATATAGCACTTGAATTTATACACAGACATCAAAAAACACATATCTCATATTTCAGCTATCTTTGGTTTCTATTAGAAACACAGAAAGGAACACAACAGCCTAAATGAAAACCAGAAGTTTACCTAATGCCAGAGCTGATACTTCCATGTAAATGCTGTAAACTTCCATAAAAATGCTGTAAGAAGTATCAAAGAATAAATATGTGTACATGACTGTATATGATGCTAATGAATTACTTATATAGAAAATTATAATAGTTAATAATTTCCTCATAAAAAAGTTTTGAGAAATACTTTGATTTGACTTTTGAGAAATACTATGATTATAGTTTATTGATATTTATTATTTCCAAGTAAAATGCTTTATCTTGTGCTTTAAGAATGGAGTAAGTGTGAAGAACTAACTCCATGATAAGAAGCAGCAAATGTAAAATCTGGGATTCTTTTACTAGTGGGCTGAGAAATTAGGTTTTGTTTTTAATTAATAGAAGTTAGAAGATATAAAGAAAATATATATATATATATATATATGGTGGTAAGATGAAATACTGAATTAATTTTGTGAGACATGTCAAATTTGGAAAAATATTATTCTACTAGTTCTTTTTTCCTGAACTCCTATCTCATTGGGCATTGGCTTTGGAGTAACTCTGTCCTGTACTCAATTTTAAAATAATTTCCATCTGGTTTTATGGTATTGGCCCAGCTTTTGAAAGGTAAACAGGCATTCAAGCATGCAAGATACTTTGCAGAGTATATTTCTGAGAGTCACATAGTCAGTTGGGGGAAAAACTGACTCATTTATATGAAGCATCTAGCTTCATTTTCTTTTATGTAACCAAGACTCCAAATTACCCTCATGTGCTTGGCTGACTATGTGATGAATAGATTGGCTTGAGGAAGGAACTGGTACCGTCTATAATTTCTATGTACCTCTGGGAGGTCCATGTGAGGATATCTCAAGTAGTAATTTGAAGACACATCACATGAAGTAGTTCAGGATCATGATTTTTCTATTTTTTTAAGTAAATGGCATAAAATTCTTCAGACAGTAAGAGTACTAAGCGATGACAATTCCTTCAAAACAGTACAGTGTTTCATGACTTACATGTACTTCTTCCCTTCTGATTCTTATCTGGCTCCCCTCCCTTTAGCATCTGAGCAACTTAAGTTTTTCTTGCCTTTGTTCAAGAGCATCCTTGTGAGCTAAGGGAATACTTGTGTTTACACTAAATGGTTGAATGGCTTTCCAGGCTCCTGAATTGTTTGTGACAGCCTACTGTGCATGAGCACAGTCCAGGGTTTCCACAGAAAAAGAAGCCAGAGCTCTGGCTAGAAAGTCTTAGCAGTGACCAGCCACGCTTGCCCCAGCCAAGCTAGCTGCGGTCTGTGCCATGACCCACCCAGTCAAGGTGATGCCGTAATTTCCAGCTGCTCTTACTCCCTATAAAACTCCATGGAGAGATAGAGGGAAACAAAAAAAGTTAGGGATTAAGCTAACCTTTAGGAAACCTGTTAGTTGCAAAACTACTATTTTCAAAGTAGCAAAGGGCGTGCTGTTTACAAATAATACATTCTGTGTTTACAGCATCCACTGAAAATCATTAAGTAGAAGGGATCACAAAAATGCTTCCAGCTAAGCCAGAAATACGAGAGTCAGCTGTTACTAATAAACTCCGATTTCAATTGATTGAATAATTATTTTATTCAGCCAGTTTTCTTTTGAAAATGGTTACATCAAATAGTTTGAAAACTGTTCCAGATGTCAGTTGTTCTTTCACATTGGAAATGCATGAGCAAAAGGAAGATAGGTCATTTGATCAATAAGAATAATGTATGTAAGTATGACCTTGTATTCTATTGGAGTATATCTGACAAGCAATTTCACTCCTAACAAAACGAAACCTGAGTTCTTTTCCTCATTTAAACTAAAATTCAACCATGATTCTGACTGGAGCCACTCCTGTGCCCCTTCCAGTAATGCGGACCTCTGGATGTTTGACAGTGAAATCTTTAATCTTAATATGCATTCATCCTTCCTGATACCATTTAACTTGATACCAGGGTTTACTGAAAGCCTTCAGTTGAAACCATTAAGAAAACATTAGGTTTTGACTGAATGACTGTTTTGTTAATCACACTGCTTCTTGCAGAAAATATTGACTCTTAGTTGAGATTGCTAGAAAAGCAAAAGTGCTACCTTGTAAGGTAGCAAAAGTATTCTCTCCATTCTTCCTATCCCTACTTGCTTCTGTGTCCTGCTTGCTTGGTCAGATTAAGTTGCATTTCAAGCATTTAAATGCTTCTTAAGAGCAGGAAGATGCAGTGCACTGTGGAGGCAGAGACAGCAAAATGTCAGAGAAAAAAGTTTACAAAACAATTGCCTTCATCCCCTTTCTCCTGGCTCTGAGATCTGTTACTCTGCAATACTGATTTACAGCGAGATCGTGTTACTTATTAACATATTAGTCATACTTTTGACAGCTTAATAAGATTCAACAGCACATTTTAAAAAGCTGACAAACATCTCAAAATACAATTCCTGACATGTCATTAAAAAGAATTCTATTTTAAGGTACAGCACTTCCTTTAAAAAAAAAGAACAAAACCAAAACAAACAAGAAAGAAATACTTGGTCTTTTAGAGCTTGAAACAAGGGATTTTTTTTTCACTGAAGGTTAAGAAGCTCTAAGACAGTAAATAAAGCATCCATTTATAATGTCTTTCCGTGGCCTGTAAGGAGGTAAACACAATACTGTAGTTTACGCAGACCAGCCACAAAGAAGTGTTAACTTATGAATTAAAAGAAGCTCTATCTCTTAGATTTGCTCCTTAGAAACAAAAAGTTCTGGATAAAATCCTGTTTACTCCGAACTTAGCTGGAATGTAATCACTGACTTCAATAGCTTTGACTGTACCAGTAAAGAAAAAGATGCTTAGGCCTCTTTTTTGCATTGCTGTGTTCAAGTTGCCCACTGGGATGAGCTCCACGGCACCTCATGAGCTCTGCCTGTCCAGGAGTCGTGGGGGAGAACATTAATTGGCCCAGGCCAAAATCATGCCAAAGACTCTTCTGGCAATCTGTAGCACAAACTAGCATAATTATGGCCAAGTCTGGCTGAAATTTCACCTTCTCCATCCACTCTTTTTTATAGGTAGTATAGCTGTCCTCTATTTCTTAGTTCCTCCCCTTATTTCAATAGCTGGAAGATTAATTTGTAAATAGAGGCATCACCTGTTTTTTTTCCAATATAGTTCAATGGCAACAAGAGGCTTCCTAGCAAAGTAGCTGGTTAGTTGAAAGCTGGATTTGACTGGATTTCCCCCTTTTCCCCCATCAAGGTAAAGAAAAAACTTTAAAGTAATAAAATTTTAAGTGTCCTTAAAACTGTAAATGTTAAGCAACTATTTTATTTAATTGCACACCATATGCCTTATTTGGCACACGTTAATATCTGCAGAGTTTTATGTGTTTCTTACTGCTCAATAACTAGTACTTAAACATTTAAGCTAAAACTTGTTAAATACAGAAGTAAGCTACGTGAATTTATAGCGTCCTGTCATGCAAGAAAGGAAAAGGCAAAAATCTGTAACTTTTTAAAGTTTTAGTCAAAACCAGTATATAATCAGTAGACATCACCTTCTACTGGATCGCTGCAGCTTAGGTCATATGCTCCATCTAACACAGAATAATTTTTACAAAGTACATTGTCCTATACTACAACCTTAATGAACACTCCTAAACATCATATCTCTAGTTGAAAAGAAATATTTAATTTGCACGTGCAAATACATGCTCTTTCAGGAAGGGAAGCATAAAAATGTTTCTCGCAAATCTTTAATTAAACATTTAAAGAACTTGTCTGTTTTTCAAAAGCCTTCAATATAGATTATCTCCTGTTGACCATCTGTTAAACATCTTCTTCCCTCAAATATGACTCCAAAGCATTGAGAAGAAGGCTTTGTCTTCTATTGTTGAGTACTGTTGCTTTTTCACAGTAAGAAAGCTTGTAAGATTTTCAAGACAGAAACAGCTCTACCCCATTCTGATTCATATTAAAAGTTATTATAATTATTTTTGTAGCCTTTTTAAAAAAGAAAATTCTTGCCAGAAGGAAGAAATTTAGACCACATAGAGGAAGAATTGCTGGCTTTTGATTCTCTCTCTTAAGCAGCAACAAATAAAATTTTGGGGGTAGAATGAAGTAGAAGAATTAAATTAATAAAACCAGTTTAAAAACAAAAAAAATCCCCCCAAACGAAGCCACAGTTTGCCTGAAGCTAAGGGACTAAGAACTTGGATCCTCCTGTACTCTACCTTTCCTCAGCAGGGACAGGAGTTTTTCAGAGATGAGGTTTAAAATTATGGCAAATATTTCACTTGTATTTTGCCTCAACAACCTGTATTTTCTTTTCTTGAAAGTGACTCCACTGAAATTATGGACACACATGGAAATAAAAGTGAGGTTTTGTTGAAAAAATTAATAACCCACAAAGAAAATGTTAGTACTTGAATTTTATTTTGTTAACAAAACTCCTTCCTGAAGTTTTCCTCAGCTCTGATCACATATGGTGTTCTTTAACTTTCAGTCTCTCTGATCACCAGGAATATTAAATCAAACCGTGATCTAGAGTCATCAAAGGGATAATGTACCATGAAAGGATGAAGCTGATTCAATTTCAATAGCTTTATTGGCATTACATGGTGCCCAGGTACAGTGGAAGTTAATAAAGACAATGAGTATCAGACAACTGCTCACTAATAAGAATTTAGTATTAATTTAGTGTGGATTTTATGCACAGAGAGCAAATGTCTGCAATAAAATATCAGCTGTTTTTAATGGTGCTTAATATGCAAAATCAGCATATTATTTTGACACAGGTTTCTCTTGGAACACTTCTGACCTTGTATCAGAAACTAGAAATGGGATTGTGCAGAGAAAATAACAGTTTTCCAAAAGTCTGGCATTGCCTGATGATAATTTTTAAAACTGTAGTGTGTTTATCACTGAAAAAAGGGTCACTTGAAACTCAGATTTTTTTTTTCCCCTTCCTGTTTGCATTTTACACTTGAACAGAACAAAGTGTTCTTGATCTTTCATTTGTGGGTCCAAATTGTTGAAAACAGATACTCATCTGCTGTATAGCTTGCTTATAAAGAAAATCAGTTAAATCTGCTAATTCAGAGTGATTATACTGATACTGCAGCATGGAGTGTTTCCTTCTCATAAAAAAAAATGCTTTTCAAAAAACAAAACAAAAACAAAAACAAAAAGAAACAAACAAACCTAAAAAATCCCCTGAATGCTTTTAATTAGGGCTGTAATGAAACAGATAGTGTTTCCCATTTCAGTTGGTTCCTTTTATAATTTTTAAAACTTTCTTGAAAGCTATCTTAATGAAGCATTCCTACTAGTGAACTGCTAACCAAACATTTGAACTCAGATATTCAGATGTTCATAGATACAGTAATTTCTTCAGCATCGGGATATACTGGCATTTTGCATAATAAATTATTTGTCAAAAGACAGCAATGAGAGGGAATCTGCATACATGTTAAACATTTCTCCTGTAAGGTTTTGAGCAAATTCATGTTGACAAGTCCTTTCCCTTCTATAATGGCAAAGGCATGAAAGGGCAACAATACTTTATAAGTGGTGGATAGTATCCTTTATGACACAGAGCTGCAGTTCTTTACATTTAGAGGTATCCTTAGGAAAGGCACAGTTCAGGTTTTTTTATTTTCAGCTCTACTGCAACTGCTTTCTTACCTTTTAATTTCTGAAGAGACATGAGTACAGCAGCTTTTAACTGACTGGGGTAAGAGGCTCAAGAGCCAGGTAGGCACAAATCCCTTTTCTTAGGTGTCTGCTGCGATGCTGACAAATCTGCAGCCAGGAAAAATACAGCAGTGGAATTTTAAAGCTGTAGATGAGCCCCATCTTTTCTACTTAATAATATCTATTGCTTGTATGCAAACATGCAATGGAAACCAAATCGTGTGTGTGCGTGTGCATGTGTATGCCATTTTGTATGTTTTAGTTTTTAATGCAGTTGTTAATTACCAGATTAATTTCTCTGTAAAAACCCTATTCAGTTATCCAGATCCATAAATTAAATCCAGATCCATTAAATCTTATTTTGAGTTTCCTAATAAGGCATTTTGAACCAGTCCTTTTATTATTGCCATTATGACCTAACACAAGAAACAAGGATTACTTTTGTCCCAGAGGGGAAGTTGAAGATTAGCACAGCCTCAAGTGGAATCTTTGTGGTAAGGAGGAGTAGAAGTTTCAAAGATTACCTTAAATTACCCCGTCACCAATTAGATTACAGAAGTTTCACCATTCACCAGTTCACTATCAAAAGATTGTCTACTCATACAGCCAGCAATGTTCCATCTGTGAGTGGCAAAAAATCCAATGGATTGTGCAGTTAGAAAGAAATTTCTGATTTGCTTGCATAGTTAATTAATGTACTTTGCAAAAAAAAAAAAAAAAGAGCTTGGCTTAAAGTTAAAGACTGGGATTTCAACATGGCATGAGAAAAAGGATATCAGACTCCTTAATTCCTGATACATGTTTCTTTCAGTCTGTTTCTGAAGCTTTTATCTTTTTGTAGCCAGGAGTGATAGACAGCAGAATTATTTTCTAATTATTGTTTATTTTAGCAGACCTGCAAACTGTGCTTTGACCTAAAGACTGAGATTCCAAAGACCTGTTCTCCTTGGAACCATGAAGCTTAAGAAACACAGACAAAGTCATGAACAAATGCAACTTTTTTTACCTATCATGAGGAGAATAAAACTTTTATGATCATTAATAACAAATGATTACAACAGTTATTGCTTTCAGCGTAAGAAGCTGCAAGATCGAGGTAATAGAGCATTCTCCAAAGTCATGAGATGGGGAGTAAAAGCACTATTCTAGAGTAGTGAAACAGAAATTCTAGCCAAAGTGTTGTTCATCCATTTTAAACAGAAAGATACTCAAGGAAAGAAAAAGAGCATAGCTGGACTTTTTCGAAGCATTATAATCACAGCCAGCTGAAGGCTCTGAGTAATGAACCAGATGATACTATGTGAGATTGTTCATCTAAGCTTCCCAGCAATAAGGAATTTACTATAACAATTTATGGACTTTGGTTCCCATGGAAAGAAATATGTGTATGCCTTTCCTGATGCAACTGAAAGTAAAAGCTGAAAGATAAAGTAACTGTTCCCAGGGCTTTTCACATTAGACTTGATTTCTGCATTAATCATCTCTATCACAAACAGCCCTTGGCTGTAGTCCATGAAGACAAAAGAATGATTTCACAAAGCAAAGGAAGACATTTTTCATTTATTTGTGGATGTCCTCACTCTGAAAGGTAATCTTTCAGTAAAAGAGAAATTTAATGTGAAAGCAATGCTATTGACAAGTAAGGTTAAATGGACTGAAGGAATGTGAAGTTTCACTTCAGATCCTAAGTAAAGATCGTGGTCCTTGTGCTCAATACATTTAAAACTTTGAATCTTGCAAATGTTAAGACTAATCTTAACTTTCTTTTCTTTCCCTTGCCCTGCCTGCCACTTGCTGAACTGTGTAAACAGCAATAGTGCAATACAGCAATAGTGTAACTTAAAAGGTTTCCCACAAAAATTAAGAAGCTTTTCACAAAAAAGAAACCAAAAACCACCAAACAGAAAAGAGAACATTTCATGAGCAAAAGGTCTGAGAGATACTGGTCTGTATTAAAGTGCAGTGTAATTCACAGCTTTTCTTACCTACAGCTTTCCTATTGCTTTACCTATTGCTTCCACAGCAATTCTTACACATAGCTGGCTGCTGAGATGCTCCAAGCCTGGAACTACACAAACAGTAAATCCCTGTAAACTCATGCCTGAAGTCAAAGGCAGCTGATACAAAGTTGGAATTTCTTTTAATGAAGAATTCTGCAGGAATGGCTATTTAGGCGGAATTTATAGAGATTTTTTTCCTATTTCAAGTGGGGACATTTTGCTCTGTGAAGCTGAAACAACACTGAATTTGGGCTGTGGACTTAGCTCTGTTTACCACAGCATTCTTGAGTGCAAGGTGGCCTAGGTGGACATTCAGCAATAGTCAGCTCCAGATGCTGGGACCAGTTTCCCAGATCCGCCCATCCACCAGGATACCTCTGGTATAAGGGAGCCCAGTATGTGAGCTGTCTAGATTTTAGACAAAGTTTCTAAGATTTTAGACAAAGTTTCTAATATAACTTACTTTTCATCAAAAGGTTTCATGATAGGCCTAATATCACAAAGTATTTTGATTACTACTTTTTTCAGAATAGACCCATTTCATTGTAAGTTTCCAATCTACTTTAATAAGTGGCAGTGTCAACATGTCAATTCTGTATTCTCTTTTATTTTGTGCTGTTAGAACATCAACACCTTTTTACTTCATGGAAATATTGTGATTAAAAACGTGCTATAATATGCCTGAACTGATGTATTTTCCTCTGCAAGATGATGGTGTAGATCTGATGAGCAAAAGCTCCTGGATGTTTGGTTTTGTTGCTTTTTTTGGGAGAACTCTGGAGGTCATAGCTTCACAGTTAGGCAAAGCTGCTTAGGTCTTATCCATCATAGTTAAGGAAATCTCCAAGGGTGGAGTTTTGGCAGCCTGTCTTACACAATCTGCTGTTTTTCGCTGACTGCAGCTTGTGTCATTTACATCTTGTAATATCATTGTGTGTCTCCAGCACCACCTTCTCTGGAACCACTTGGCAGGTAGTCGAAGGCAACAACAATATTCCTACCTTTAGCATCCTCCCCTTTAGGCTGAACAACCCCATTTCTGTCAGTTCCTTTTCATACACCACATGCTCCAGTCCCTTCATCATCGTGGTGGCTCTCCACTGGACTTGCTCCAGTTTTTCAATGTTGTCCTTGTACTAGGAGCCCAAAGCTTGGGCTTTACACCAAATGTGATTTCACAAGTCCTGAATATAGGAAAAGAAGTGCTTCTTTTGACCCACTCATGCAGCTCGGGTGGTGACTGTCCTTCACTGCTGGGTCTTTCACCAAGCCCCCTGGTTCCTTGGGGCTAAAGCTTTTTCTATCATCAATGCCAAGGCTTTACTGGTGCATGCTGTTATTCCATCCTAGATGCAGGGCTTTGCATCTGACTTTGGAAATGGTGCATGTGTAAGAGCGTTCTTCCCCATCATGCTTTAGAACCCATTTGTAGTCACAGACGTATCACTCGAGTAATAGAATCCAAATGCTGCTGTAGTGTCCAAGTGCTTATAGCTGTGTTCTCATCATAGAATGTTCCCTACATTCTATGGCAGGGAAAAACAACAAAAAGTAGGCTCTACAGATAATAATTTAGCTTTCTGAAGTGAATTTTTGTTTGTAGGATGAAAAAATGTTTCCCTTAGGATAATAGATTTTTTCAGTAGGGTTCTCATTTTAGTACCCAAAATCTACAAGTGTTACATGCACATCCACATCTATTGCAAATGTTGCTGAGCATGTATTTGGACAGGTATATACTGAATGAGATAAAAAATACCTTATTTGCCTAAGTAAGTACCACTAAAATTCATCGCGCACATTGTGGCACTGGATCTTGGTGAAGGCCTCAAAGACTTGGTCAGCAGCTTCTAGGTTTAGATCCCTTTACAAATGCAGAATTCAAAGAAGCAGGATGAAGGGGGGGGGTCTTTGCCAGATAAAAGAAGGAAAAGCATTTTGTTATTAGGATGCACAGATGGGGAATTGTGCAGCTCCATTTGAATAGAACCATGATCTGAATAAAGCCATGTGAGGATTGGCAGGTGAATCCAACAAACAAGCCTTTGAGAATGTGCCCGTACAAACCTGATTGATGACTTGCAGCCAACCGAAGAAAAAATAAAAATGGTTACAATAGCTTTCCTGCTACCTCTTCAGTGCAGCATAAGGGACCAAAAGGCTGCAGAGTATAAATCTTATTATAAATAATTTGCTTTCCTTATTCTTGGTTAGCTTTTACCTTTTACTGCATTTAGGAGAATAAGTGAGATGAAGTCTTAGCAGGGTTGAAAACAGCAGGTATTTTCACTGTGCATTGCCACTCCAAAGATGGAATCAACACTTTGACTTTAACTTAGGCAATTTAGAACTGACTTGTAATTTCCAGGACAGCCATCTGGATTCTTCTGTTCTCAGTGGTGAGAATAGAGGTACCAAATGGGCAGGGTATTCCAGCAGTTTAGGTACCTAGCTTGGTGACATATTCTGCTTGGGTTTTTTTTCCATTTTGGAGACAACTCCTACAGCTACAAATGGACTTCTAAAAGTGCTTATTAACATTTAATATAATTTTGTACTTTAATTTTAAAATATATATGTAAGAGTAAGGTATCATGTTTTATATAGAGTAAATTTTTAACAGATATGAAATGTGATTTTTCAGTCTACAATGAAATCATAATTGCTTAATAGGAAGGCAAATGAAGGTCTGCCTCTACTTTGTTTCACTGCTTAATCTTAGGGCTCAGTTTTAGTCTATCACAGAGACTGGGAAAACAGCTATTAGAACAGGGGATGGAGGTAGGTTAGAATTATCCTTGGATCTGATCTTGTTCTGAATGTGATAAGTTTGCTTTACCACCTAGTGGAAAGGATTAATATTAGGCAAACGGAACTGTTAACAGTGGCAGAATGTTTGACTGTAATTTAAATATCATTAGTTTGTATGCACTAATTGAACTGGTAAAAAGACAAATATTTTCCAACTGCCTTCTGTATATGAAGTTATAAAAGCAGTTGTTTTGTTACACTAACTGTTATGCTGTGGAGTTGGAAATTC
The DNA here is from genome assembly GCA_038090715.1 of Florisuga fusca. Taxonomy (NCBI): domain Eukaryota; kingdom Metazoa; phylum Chordata; class Aves; order Apodiformes; family Trochilidae; genus Florisuga; species Florisuga fusca. The sequence goes on along the minus strand of JAAWXA010000005.1, from coordinate 8,422,630 downwards.
CTTGTGCTCCTCCCTTTTTTGTGTGTAAGAGTTCATAGTTACTCTTTTGACAGTGGAGATACAAGGCAAGCACCACTAGGCCAAGAACTTTCTCACTAGAATCATCAGATCTTTAAAAAATTAATTCTGTCAGGACTTCTTAACAATAATAATGAGTAATTTGGTTAATTTTATTTATTTTTATTTTTAAAGTCAGCTCAGAAACACAGGCGACAGAACTCCCATATCTGCCCTACCTCTTGTCATTAGCCAGAAGTTGACTTCATAGAGAATCAAAAGCCTAAAAATCCTGGGAACTTACCAGGTCATAGGATTGTGCTTTGTTTCAAAGGCTGCTTCAGATCTCATAGCATAAATGTGTTGAGTGTCAATGGATCAAAAAAAGAGAATTTAAAAATTATAATCAGAGCACTTGGTTCTGTACCACAATAAATGCAAACTTCTTTAGGCACGGGAGAACTTGAACTGACTTATGGTGGCTGGACAGGCCTGGATAGCTTTAAAATGTCTATGCAGCAGCCACGGTGATCTGTGTAGGGAGGGGTAAAATATGTGATTGTTTATCACATACATTATCTGCTAGTCATGCAACTTTTGCAGGACTGGACATACGAAACAACTAGTGAGCAAGGCAATCAACTAAACCTGACTGTTTTATTCACTCTGGGCATAAGAGACAGTGATTTCAAGCTATTGTATTTCCTGTTTTATGTTTCCAGAGCCAAAACTCATGAGATAAATAAATGGTGGGAAACCAAATGCAGAACATAAGTTTGCATATTTCCAGCACCTTCTCCTGCTCCTTCCCCATGACCGTCTTGGCTTGCTCAGCGCTGAGCCATCCCGCTGCTGTTCAAGCACCCGTACATCACATCCCTGGCCTGTCTGACAGGGTGTGATGTTGTGGGATAACAATGCAAAGTGCCTGGGTGATTAGGGGCTGGCCGGGTGCCGAGAGCAGGCCGGTGATGTATGCAGGGATTGGAGGCGCGGGATTCCCAGATGGGAGAGCAGAGGCGAAGCGGCGCTCCGCGGATGGGATAAGTGCCCTCATTATTCACACTCTGGACAGCATAAGTGCCTCCATTATTCACTTGTGGGCCCATTGTATGTAGAGGAAAATATGTATCTTTATTGTTTACTCAGTTGCAGCACAGCACTTTATCAAGGTTAATGTTACTGAATTAAGTATGCAAGCGCATGACCTTTCTAACCTTTTTTAAGTTTTTCTCCTATCGTGCTGGTAGGTGATCTCAGGACTAAAAATAGAGTGGCCCATTATATTACCAAGGCAAACTTTGTGCCACTGAAGGATTTATGTCCTTTAGTGGGGGATGAATCAGATATAATCAGATGGAGTTACTCTTGATCATAACAAAATGAAAACATAACTCCAGACATTTGATTTTTTTCTAATGGTATTCCTAATCTGAAAGCCAAAATGTGAAGAAATACCAATGAAACTAGCACTGCTTGAATTTAAAATATAGTACAAAATCAAGATATTAATATTTTGAAAGGTTGTAAGAGATGAAGGGTATTTATTTTCTTAATATTTTGTCACTGATGCTATAAAGCCATCTATTTGCTTGTTATAAAATACTGATGAAAGTTTTTATAACAGCCCAAGTATATAGCTTTTATTTTGATACATGTCAAAACAATGTAATCTGTATTCAGATGTTGAAATACATCACTGAAGCTGTTTGAATAATTTTTGGTACGTAACACAAATTATGAAAGCTTTTGGGGACAAGGCAGAGGGTAAGTGAAAAGTCCCTTTGCATCTGTTTGCATCACGTTTCATGCCGGTGGGGACACCAAGGACTGAGTGGAACTTACAAGCACTGCTTGGTTAGGCATGGCACTTGGGAAGTTACAAATTAACATCCACCAGACCAGAAAAAAGCAAGAAGAAGAAAAGAGAAGAACAGCACAGAAAACAAGGGACTGGTCTCCTGCAGAATAGTGCTACAAACCAAAATGCTATTCCCAGAGAATTTACCCAACAGGCAATGGGGACACATTAACTCAAGAGCGAGAACTGTCACCTTTAAAAAAAAAAATACTACTAAAGTTGTTGGGGGCAGAGAGGTATGTGTTCCTATCACTAAATTTCACTCAAAATTTCTAGGACCTTTTTCATTAGCACCTAAAAGACTAACCCATGGTAAAAAGCCCCTTGAGGAATTACTTCATGGCTTATCTCTACCCATTTTGACATGACCAAATCCTGATCTTGGACTTTATCCTGATCATGAGCAAAGGTTGTGAAAGTGGTTGACTGTGGTTTCTGATTTTACTTGGAAAATGGAAAAGGAAATATATCCTAAAATGACTGATGTATCTACCAGAATGATAGAGTGGTAGCAGCTTAAACAGATTCTCTTCTGCTACAAACAACTTCATTCACACTGGTTATGTGTAGAGATATATGTAAATCTTTTCCATTTCCAGTTTCAGTCATTGGAAAGACTCACAGTTGGGTAGGATGTGGAGCACCTCCAAATTTAACTCCGGCAGTTTATACTGACTCACTATGCAGCCTGTCTTGGGGGCAAGTGAGGATGCTGAAAGTCCAGGGGATATATTTTGAAGGTAAGAAACAGTTGTCTAGGCCAGTACACTTAATAGGCAAATCAGTAAAGCTGAGATCTGAGCCTCTGGTTTTCTGTATAGCCTGTGTCCCCATCTTGCTGTGTTGCCCATCTTGAGCTATTTCAATTTTGCCTCAGTATCTTGCCCACACAATGGAACAACATTCACTCTCCTTCTCTGAAGCCCTGTTTAACACTCTGATACCTTTAGGTGGAAAAGAGACTTGTGTGAGGATTCTGTCTTATGATATGAATGCCAATTTCTTGCTCATTTAATATTTGTCTTAAATGCCCCTGGAACCTGTCAAAGTGCCCTAACCTATTGGTCCTATAACCACAGACCTATTGAAAAATCTAACAGACCATGTAAGAATGTTCCCATTGCTGAATTTCGGATTAGCAACTCAGCTTTTCTTGTTATTTATGCACAGTATCAGGCACAATGCACAAATCAGAACTTAATTTCACTGTGTGAAGTGCAGTTCTTAATGCAGGGGCAGGGGAATTACCCCTCGACCTAAAAAATAACCTTTCCTGTCCTCCCCCTTCATTCCGTATCAGAGATGCACCTCGTGCTGTTGCTGCCAACAAACAAGTCTGGGTAATCTCACTGCTGCTCCTTCTGCTGATTTGTATTGATTACTCCTCTCACCTGAACATGAAGAAAGTGTGCATTTCCTTATTGAATTCACAAGGCAGATGTTGAGAATACAAATATCCTCTGCTACCGCTGGGATAATAATAAACATTCAGAATAAGCTAGAGCACAGACTTCTTTCAACCCATTTAAAGAGATGACCAGATAACTGCCCACTACACATTTAAAGCACTGTTCGAGCTCGTGACAAATGGAGAATTACTACCTGCAGAGCACAAGCAGTGCTGGTGCTCATCTGGAAAAGTACCACATCTCTACTCAGGAACAGAAAGCAGAAGCACTCATAGGCAGCTTGACTGATCCTTGCAATCTGTCATGCAGTTTGTTCCAATTTACTAATGTAAATTAATAACTCACTTAACCAAAACATATCCTTTGGTAATATTTGGGGTCACTCCTAGTTTACAGGGAGAATTTTTTTTCTGCCCTTAACTGTGTCCTGTATAGACAGGTATGAAATAAGGAATTGTATCAACAGCATGAAACAGAGTATATGTTCCCTGCAGTGTTTCATCCTCTGGGAGGAAAGGAAACTAAGAATTAAGTGATGAGTGAACTGCCAGCTAACTGAAAATGCTGGTTATATTTCAACAATAAGGCAATTATACCAAAGGCTATAAAATTTAGCTATTGAATTCACCCTATACTTTTACAGTTGGAGGCTTATAAATTTCTTCTTCTGGGAAATATTAATCATGGCTGATTTTCCACAGCAAATCTGACAGAGGATAACAAATGCAAGGAAAGAGAAACATGAAGCCTAAACTTGAGATGGCTCAAGTCACTTGTTTTGTGTTGCTTTTCAGCATTCAAGTTACCTTCACATACAAGTTTGTAGCTTTCATCTCAATTTCACCTTAAAAGCATCATGTCTTCATTGATGCTGTGGGTATTGGCAATTTTGATTCTTCACTTTGTCACTCCAAGCAGCAAATGGAGCCACCTATTATCATGCACATTTCTAAGCAGAATCCTACAATGCCCCAAAGTCAACCTCTTTGGTGTTTTCTAAATTGTTAACTGTCCTGGATGGGGACCTCAATGTTTCATTTATCATTGTCACGGTTTAACACTGGCCCAGCAATTGAACTGAATGACAGATACTCTCTATTAATCCCCATCACCTCCCTGATAAAGGAGAGAGAATAAGGGAGAGAGACTTATGGGTTGGAAACTAAACTACATAACTTTAATGAAACAGTAATGATAAATAGGAAAAATTACTAAATATATACAAATATACAAATATACAAATATACAGGAAAATTTTTACCACGTTCGTCCCCCTTTTCCCCCAGTAACTCTCAGGTCACCACCGAAGCTGCAGGGCAGCCCTGGGAAGGTCCAGGCTGGACTCCTGAGGTCAGGAGTAGTTGGGAGCTGGAGGCAGGAACACACAGATTCAGGCTGGCACAGATCAGGACCCACAGGAATCCTCCCAGGATGCCGAAGCAAAACAGGGAACAGGCCAAGAAGGGAAGCGGGAGGGCAGGAAGAGCAGGAAGAGCAGGAAGGGGTTTGACCCTTGTGATCCCTCAAATTTATACTGAGTATGACGTGTATGGGATGAAATACTCTGTTTGGTCAATTCTGGCACCTATCTTGTCCAGTCCTCCGCCGAGGAGGGTTCAGGTGGGACCTCATTACTCTTCCTGGAGGGTAAAATGTTTCTCAGAGCTGAGCAGTGTCCTTGGCTCTGCACACCAGTCTCTGGCAGTAACTATAAACATCCAGTGTTATCAGTCCCAGAAGCAGACACTGTCTGAGAAACTTGCTGTTAATTTCAGCAAGTGCAACTACCTTCAGATGTCCCCACATGCAGGCAGCTAGATTCAAATTTGCAACTGCCTTATTTTCATAACTTGCCCCTTCCTAATTACCTGAATAAATCACATCCATCTTTTTTTTAATACAGCCTTCAGCTTTTATATATTTATTAATCTATTTTTAATTTGCACAGTTCTCACTATATCTTTACCAATTCTCTTTCCCTATACAGATCACTCTAACCTGTGATCTGATACTACCAGAAAGCAAGTGTTTGTGGCTAGGATTATGGCATTTAGGCACTGATGACTATTCTTAGGTGCTATGGATGACAAAGACTGGCAGTTTGATTTCCATATTAACACAGTCTTTGTTGCATAACTGTTCTCTATTCTCCTCACTTTCCCTACTTTCATTACATTTATTTGTCACATCTTCATTGAAATAATGTTCTACGGTATCAACAGTAGGGAGTAGCTCTGCTGCAGTGGTAATAACAACAGGTAGCAAAATGATTCCAGATCCTGACTGGGGCCTGTGGCTGCACTGCAATAGAAATAAAAAAAAGGTTTTAACTGATTTTTAGTGTTTGAACATTGAGAAAGATTAGGTTCAGCTCATTAGGGGTGTCTAGGTTCTGTGGTTACATGTTGACATGTTCCCTTCCAGTTCTAAAAATAGCATTTTTTCCCCTCATCAACAGAACATTTCCAGCTCTATGCATACATGTGTTAATTGTTTGTGGTGCAAGTCTGAGGCACAGGGATAGAGAGCCAAATGGACAGAGGCATGGGAAAAAAAATTAATCATAAGTACCATGATTTATAGTTTAAGAGCACTTTAAATAGAAGAGCACTTGCTCATATACTATAATTTCTTCTAAGGGGTAAGCTAGTATCACTTAACAAAGACATCGATCTCTGAGATCTTTTGATGTAGATCTAAAATTTGTCCATCCATTCTAACTTAGCAGAATTGTTGTACTTCAGGTCATCTGAATTAATTGTTGAACCTGCTTTGAGCAGAAGGTTGAACTGAAGACCCTTTGAAGTCCCTTCCAAACTGGTGGTTTCTATTGTATAATGAGAAATTCTGAACTGTCACACCTTCGTATTGTCTTTTCTCCTGGAGACCCTTCATTGCAATCCAGAACTTTGTCCCAAGCTATTTAATCTAAAGTAATTTCAGAATACTTTGGAGGAACATTGATTTATTGTGGGACTCCTGTGAGAGAAATATATATCTCCATGTGTGTATTCAGCTTCCCAGAGTGTAAGTTAGTTTGAGAAAATCTGTGTGGCAAATGCATAACAGAGACCACAACCTGTGTATTTTAAAAAAACCTTCATCTTAGAACAATGTTATGTGAACAAGCAGTGATTTTAGGACAGAATCAATACTCTGGTGAGTTCAAATGGAAACCACTGCTGCACCAAAGAGGTGTTTTCTTCTTTAAAATTTAGGTAAGATTGTGCTATTTCATATGCCTCATTATAACTTTCTTAAGATAATGATTTTCAAAAATATGAATTATAAGCCTCATTTAAAAAGGAAAAGAAAGAAAAAATGTCTTTAATTCCTTTCAGCTAAAGCATCAGGCTTATTGCAAGGCTCCAAGGCTTCCCACTGAGTCTAGCACTCAACATCAGGTAACACAGCACCTCTTTTTTTATCTGAATAGAAACACTTACTAAAATTAAGAGGAAATTTATGAAAATGATGGATATTGTATCCTCTTTAATGTTATTCACACCCCCTCTAAGAACTTGCTGTAATCCTGTCTGAGAAGAGAAGAACATTGTAACCAAATGCAAGTTGATTTCATGAAAATTTTGAATCTGATTTAGTACAAATATTAAATCCTGACAATATACTTTTAATTAGGGTTGTGGAAAGATGCCTTATTTATTGATCATATTTGAGATATAACTCATTAACCTCCTGGAAAAAATGGACTAGGACTGTAATTTTTAGGAGTGGAAGTACTAGTTTACACTGGCAGGAATTTGGGAGTAGAAGTTAATATCATTTGATATTTTCCCTTTTTTTCAGCTAATGTAGCTGAAATTGTACACAGTAGTGTAACTGTATCACTCTATCCTTCTTCAACTCAGCTTATGGCTCCCTTTGATATTTGTTAGCTAACAAATAATACTTCGACTGTAAAACAGCATACTGCAGAGGCTACCATTAGAAAGTACTGATTTTCTACTGAATGTGTTTATTGTGCCATCCTTCTGCTAATTAGAGAGCAGGCAGCAGTTGAAGACAGAAGTCAGAAGGAGATTTTTCTGTTTTCTGTCTTTCCACAGAAAAGGAAGGCACCAGTTCTTCTCCCATTTTAATTGCCAGTGGTATGTATGGGCAGTATGTATGCAGTAAGCAGCATTCTTATTCACTTCACAGACTGTCAGTCAGAATAATAATGCTGCTTACTGCATACATACTNTATAAGAGACAGGGCCCCACCTGAACCCCTCCTCTGGGGAGGCCCGAGACAAGATAGATGCCAGAACTGACCAAACAGAGTATTCCATCCCATACACGTCATACTCAGTATAAATTTGAGGGATCACGAGGGTCGACACCTTCCTTTTCCCTTTCTTTCCCTTCCTGCTTCTCGTCCTGCCTTCCTTCACCGGGTTTCCCTGTGTGCTTCGGCATCCTGGGAGGATTCCATCTGTTCAGCTGCCTGTGGTCCTGATCCGTGCCAGCCTGAATCTGTGTGTTCCTGCCTCCAGCTCCCGACTGCTCCTGACCCCAGGGTCCAGCCTGGACTTTCCCAGGGCTGCCCTGCAGCCTCCGTGGTGACGTGAGAGTTATTGGGGAAAGGGGGGAGGAACGTGGGATCAATCTTTTCCTGTATATTTGTATATTTGTATATATTTAGTAATTTTTTCCTATTTATCATTCCTGTTTCATTAAAGTTGTGTAGTTTAGTTTCCAACCCATAAGTCTCTTTCCCTTATTCTCTCTCCTTTCCTTATCAGGGAGGAGAGGGGGATTAATATAAAAATCTGTTTTTCGGTTTAATTGCCGGGCCAGTGTTAAACCGTGACATTCTGTTTTCTGTCTTTCCACAGAAAAGGAAGGCACCAATTCTTCTCCCATTTTAATTGCCAGTGGTATGTATGGGCAGTATGTATGCAGTAAGCAGCATTCTTATTCACTTCACAGACTGTCAGTCAGAATAATTCCACTGTGTATTAAAAACATGAATATACAGGGTTATGCAACTATAAATTGAAGTGACTTGATGTGTCAATAAAATAATAATGGCAAGCACTAAAATACTTTGGCTCTCAGTCATGTGTGATGTAAGAGTTTCAAAGAATGACATAGTCCATTTTTCTGGCCTGTTTATTGCATTAATCTCTGAGGCTGCAGTTTCCAGATGTTACTGATGTCTGGGGTACTCAGAGACTAATAGATAAATATAAAAATGTCAATATTTGTGCTTTTCAATTGTGAACTCTTCATTCAGCAGTTAGTGCTGCACTAAAAAATGTGCATGGTTATGGTAACCATTAGTACAATTAAAAGCACATAAAACAACTATTCCTAAGTTTTACCCAGTTTGATGAAGTCCAAACCCACACTTTTAAGTAAAATAGATGTAAAAAAAGCCTCAAAGTGAAAGTAATTATTTCTTGGGTTTTTTCAGATAATTATTGCAAACTTTAGTAATTTTAGGGGAGGAGGGAGTGTCATTTTTCTAATATAGTAATTAAACCCTCTTAAGCCCCCTCAAACAGCCTTACTCATTGTGTTAGGGCATCCTTTGTGAAAAAGTCTGGGCTGAAGGACTAAACTTTCAATGTGACCTTTCTAGATCTAGTCCCTCAGTCCTTCCATCTGTATCTAAGTCGGTTTAATTCTTCTCAGCTCCCCATATATTCTTTGTTTTATAGTGGGCCAAAGCTCCCCATTAGAGTACTGTCTTCCCAGAGTCAATCTACTTGAAGAGAGACGGAGGTTAAGCACCAAGTTTGTGCGATGACATGCAGGCAACAAATAACTGGAGTAGAACTGTGAGTTGTTAAAAGTCTGTTGACTTGCAAGGTGTTTTCAGAGTTGCACTTCTTCCTGTTGACAGGTAGCAATGGTTCCAATGAACTGGAGTATGGCTTGCTGTTAAATTAATATCTCACATTAATTAGATTATTTCTGTGGACCACATGCGCAATAATAATTTATTAAAGATAGGTGTGGCTGACAAAAAATCTGCACCAGCAACTGTTCATGTGAGTGGTCAAGTCATCTTGTCAGATGTGCTCACCAGCACCTTCCTCCTGCCAACAGCTTTACCAATTGCTGTGGTGTTGATTCTTTCTTCTATTCTACATAACACCCTGCTCAGACACTATAACAATTACATTGTTATGCCAGCCTCAGAGTACTTTAAATTAAACAGTTTTCAAAACTTAGTACATTCAATTGAGTGTTACTCATAGGTTGTACATGACCTTAATGAAGCTTTACGGGAATGAACAATTTGCTTTCAGACACCTGAACAAAGTGCTTTAGTTCCAGTTCACTTAGCACTGCTCATCCAACAGTCAAATGTTTTACCCTAGCATTAATTTAGAAAGAGTTTAATTAGACGTTCTAAACACCATGTGAATTGGTGCACTGTTTTCTTAATTTATTTTGCAACATTATAAAAAATGTGGTTGGAATGCTGTATATGTCTCTCCCTTGGGCAACGCTCAGTAGAAATACTGATGAGATGCTATTAGATGTTATTCCAGGTACTGATCCTTCCTTTACTGCTTTATTCACTGTTGGAGTTCCTTGAGTTGACTGAGTCTCGCTTTTGCTTCAGCTAGATAAATCCCTTTTGGAATTCCAGAAATAAAACTTTATTTGCTGTTTATCTTCCAAGGAAACAAGAATGGATGCATACAGATCTGTGAGCACCATGAGCAATAGAGCCCCTACAGTTTTGCTTCTTTTAATGTCAACTGATACTACTTACTGCCTTCTCTAGGAAGAGACCTTGCTTTTCTCACTTTCTAGGGTTTGATTGGGATGGATTTCCATGTCTAGCCTATTCAGAAAAGGTCATATGCCATATCCTTTTGATAGTCCTAAGTAACCAGAAGATTACACAGCTAAGTAATTCACAAAGTCATTGTGAAATATCTGGGTAACAAAGTAACCCTTTTCAACTCTTCTCCTCCACCCCATTTCCTTCAAGCTGCCTCTGCTGCCATCTCCTGCTCAGAGCACATCTAGGGACAAGCAGTTCATCTTGCCAGGTGGCAACATGAACAGCTTCCACCTGCCTGGAAGGCTGGGGGTCCTCTGGGTTTAGCACTTCATTGTGCCAAGACCCTCCTGAAGAGTGCACCTACCTGCTACCTGGAAGAGGGAGAGGTAGCCTCTCCAAACACATAAACATCTTAGAATGGCCGCTCAGGTAGAAGGGCCAGGGAGAAAGTGGAGAGACAGAGAGTCAAAACTCTCGGGTGTAATTACTCCCCAGTGTTTTCACATTGTGCTCGGACTTTCATGGACTAGAAAACCAGCATGTTTAGAAAAAATTCCCAGACATAAAGAACAAGAAATATAGGTAAATACTCTCTCATTACAAAAAAACCATGAGTTATTTAAGATGGAGATCTTTCCCCAATACTGGACATTTACCCACTCTTAAATCTCCTGTCTTTCTGAATCACTTGTGCTTTGAAACTAGGCTTATAATTTTTGTGCGTATTTAGAGGTTGAGATGAAGTGAAAAGAAACAGGAAAAATTGATTTATATAACTAGAAGACAAAACCTTAAACTGTTTATTTTTTTGTTTTGGTTTGTTTGATTTTGGTTTGTTTTGTGTTGGTTGTTTTTTTTTGGGGGGGTGGTGGAGGGTGTACACCATCTTTCTTCTTGCTTGCTTGCTTGCTTTCTTTCCATCTTTGTTTCTTTCTTTCCCTCTTGCTTGCTTTCCTGCTCTCTTTCCTTCTTGCTTGCTTTCTTTCTTTCTCCCTCTCTTTCTGTCTTTCTCTCTTTTGAAAAAGACATCTGCAGGCTAAAAAATTCCTGACTTGAAAAATGCTGATGAAAAATGGATGAATTATCAAACCTGGAAAATGTTTGCTTTTGCAGGATATATTTTTTAAAATAGAATTTAAAATTTTTGGCAGTTAACTTTTAAAATGGGCTATTTATTCTATAATTGTGCAGCACGTGGCTTATTGCAGTTTATGTGGTTATATTGAAATTACATGAGCTGGGGCACCTAAGGGAATGTTTGTATTTCAGAAAAAAAAAAAAAAAAGGGCTGGATTGAAATGCAGCATGAATCATAAGAGAAGTTTAGAAGTACATGAAGATGAATGTGTCCCTAGTGACTCAACAGAGAACATCTGGTAGGTGAGATGCTGTAAAAATAAATACCTGAAAGGACCTCAGTTTTAACAAATATAAGTAAAGCATGGAAATGTACTCTAAAAAAACCTGAGAAATGTATATTATTTTATTAATTTAGGAAGGATAGAATATATTGTGTATTTGTCTGGTCATGCTGGGAGATTCATGGAGCTGGCAGAATAGCTAAATGAGATGAGGTCACTCCAGAAACTCAAGGTCAGCTCTAAAGAGGAATACTGGTGCAGCACAGCTGTGGTGGGACACATCTAAAGTTTAGGCACATGGCAACCATACTGACAACTAGAATCCTTCTCTGGGAATCTTCTCTCAGGGAATGGTTTTTGGGGTGGGCATACAAGTTGTTGAAGCCAAAGAGCTGTCTTGAAAGTGTGTGGGACCTTCCCTTCTCACCTGGATACACCTGGTTTCTGGACTTTCCTCTATGGTCCTGCCAACTCTCATTACTTGTTGGGAGCTGGGAGAACTCAGGGACTTGATGAAGGAGGGCACTTGCTCAGCTTCCATGGTCCTGTCTATTTTAAGACTGTCTATTTTAAGAAAGTTCAATTCTTGAACCAGCATATTTTAATCTGATAACAATTTGCAAGGTTGTTCATTGGAAACCAGTTACACACAGGTAACTCAAACTAAAACCCATCTTTCCCCATAAAATATTTTATCTCCGTAGATGGGGGTTATTTTCTATATCTGGCACTATACAAAAAGAGATATAAGCTTCACAAAACCTGGAAAGAAAAAAATTTGAATTTTTGATTCGGCACTTGACTGATAGCAAGACAACTTCTGATCCCCACTTCAGGGATTTCTTAATGTTTATTTTGCAATAAACAACCACCAAATAAAATGCACAAACATTTCGTGGAAGAGGAACAAGAGCTACAGGCAGTGTCTGTTCTAGGAAATTAGACGTGCCTGGAACCGTTTGCTGGCACAGAGGTCAAATGGCACAAGAATGGCCCATATTCATACTACTCAACACTCTTGCCCTCCAAAACAGGGCAGCCACATCTGAACAACCCTGTGGGAATTGTTGCTGGCACACATTAACTCCCAAATTATGTCCAGGATCTGTTTGGAGAAGAGCAAATTGGCTGGTGCCACAACCATCCCAGAGGGTGCTCTGACAGTGCAAAGTGTGGACACTCCAGCAGTGGTGCCCAGAAATTCTCTCTGGTATGAGTTTCTCCCTCACTGCTGCTTTCACTAGGGAAAGAACAAAATGGTCCTTTTTTAACCTGTTTTTTTTCAGCATACAAGCAGCAAATGGCTCCCCCTCCACATACCTACCATGGCAGACTCAGACCAAAAGTGTTCTCTTGAATAAGAATAAGTGATCTCCCTGAATAAATCCCTCTGAGCTGAGGAAGCCACTCTTCCACTGGAGCCACTGTTTCCTCTTCTGACTGGTTTTACTGCTGTGGGATTTCTCATACACATTAATCTTGTCTTGATAATCATTCAATGGAAACTCCTCTACTCTTTCATGCACTTCCTTAGCAGCATTAACTGTTTCAATCTGGTGATGCTGTGGTCTCACCTTCCTCTGAGTCACACTGGGAAGTGCATACTGCCCCTTCTTCTAAACTGGTCCTCATGTAAGTGCCGGTGTGAGTTGATTCTGACAGCTGATCCAGCCAAAACTTAAGGTCTCTGAGTTTTCAGACAGATCATTATCCAGAACTGCCTTGCTGCTAGTGTTCATGTAAAAGAAGAGGTAGGAATAAACACTTGTAGACAGCTCTTAATTATACGGACATCAACTCAAACAGAATTTCTGCAGTAGATAGGCAGGTGAAACAACACCCCATCAGGATTTTATGGGAGAAAGAAATGGAGCTGCTCTGCCCTTCAGGATGAAAAACATTGAAGCACACTCTGAAGCAAAAGCTGAGACATTTAAGAATCTTTATGTCAAAACCTCTCCTGCCTGAAGCTTTTAAACAAACCAGAGGTTAATGATGAATTTCAGTATGATACACAAGGAAATGGACATGAAATTGGTGACTACCACCAACTTCAGACGTGTGCCTTTTGTGAAGTTAGGGCTGAAATCTCCATAAGGAGGCTCAGTTCCCAAGGCATCCTGAATCTGAATTTTTCTGAAGCTGTCTTTAAGGAAATAATTATATACCATATTTTATAATAAGTTATTTAAGTATTTATTTTCAGTATAAATAAAACATTCAATATTTTAGTTGACATGAAGTCGTGTTTGGGTTTTTTTTTGTTTTTTTGTTTTTTTGTTTTTTTTTGTAAAAGTACCTGGTGTTCTGCATCTGGGATTAAGCTATTTTTTTGGTCATCAGGAAAGAGAAGAAGACGTGTTCTACTGTGAGATTTGCCTAGCTAAGGATGTAAACAGCAGTGTTTTTATGTGAGGAGATAGAAAATTAAGGAAGCATACAATGGCTGCAAAATTAAGGAACTGCAGCCTGTATTTGGGGTGTCTTAGGCTTACCAGCCACCCACTTTATTTGTATAGTGTGTTCAGGTTTAGTAATCTGTACACATATACTAAATCTTTTTACTTACAGAGTCTGGAAGGCTTTTGTATACTGACCAAAATGGAAGAAAAATCCTCCAATTTTGTTTAATCTTTATCAAAATAAGCTCTGTCTGTGTTAATTCACAATGTTAGTCCATAAACACTTTTTTAAGCAGTAATGAAGGGAACACACACACACACAAGTATTCAGCACAAAAATACTGTGAGTATACTTTTTTGTAAACATTAATCCCCTAATCACTCAAGACTCTCCTTCATGTGAATCCAAAAGAACTGTGTCTGGGCAGATACTACCATTTTCTTTTCCATGAATAGTTGAGTTTTCTTAACAAATTCACTCTGGTTGTATTAATGACTGTTCTGTATTTTCTTTGTGTCAAAATTCAGACAAATACTCTTATTGTCCAGCAAGTTGGCAGAAACACTGAATATTGGAGAAAAATGCCATGTGACCTATAATTCCAATCAAAACGAATACTACCACTCAAACAGGGCCAATCCTCAAAACCTATTTTAAGTCAGTGGGAGATTTTCCATCAACTTCAATAGGCTTTGGACTAAGTCCGCGCTGCATACTGGCAACAAACAGCTCATTCACAAACTACAGACCTCTGCTTGTTTGCTGAAATATTGGAAGGAATAATTTTGAATAATGAAGAAAAAAATCCTCAAAATTGTAAGCAGCTCATGGGCAATTTGTGCACATGAAGGGGACAGAAATGATCTGAAAACAGTTGCTGTGCATTAGTCAGCTTACTTTGATGCAATAAAAGTACAGCAGTGAACTTCTTGATGGTTGAGCATCTGTCAGGGGATATGAAACGTTGGGGTTTAGGTTTTGGTTCACTTATTTTCTGTGCTACCTTACATATATTTCAAGTAGAGGTTTATAACAAACTTGTGGAACAGTTAGTGGCTCTTGCATCTGGTAACTTGTCCTAGTCTTTCCTAGCACCAGCATCACCAGCACAGCCCACCAAACCACTTCTGGTCTTTCACAGCTTCCTTCTGTTCTTGTTTGATTAAATTACTCCCACCCTTCAACCTTGTAAGCATACAGTTTAGCCATTGCATGGTTAGAGCAGGCAGACTGAAGCCAGTAGTGTGTAATAGAATCCTAGCATATAAGGCTGGAAGGCGCCTGTTAGGTCTTCTGAGCAAATCCTTACATCAGAACAGGGCCAGCTTTTTCCAGTTTGCTGGTTGTTGTTTCTGGTTCAGTCTTGAATTATCTTCAAGGCTGGAGGTTCTGTAATTTCTCTGGGCATCTTAGGAATCCTGTTCTAATGCTGGTGGACTCTCAAGATGCAAATTTTCTTTCCCTGGTGATGATTCAGGATTTTCACTGCTGTATATTGTGCCCTTGATACTATCAGTGTGTACCTAGAAGGATACTCCAGCTCTTTTGGTTTTTTTTTCCACAACTTCCCAAGAGGTCACTGAAGACATTCATCATCATATCCTTCTCTTTTTAAGATTCTCCCTATATGCTTTATTCTGCAGGTTCCTAACTATCTGGTGGTCTTCCATTGGACTGGCTCTGGTCTTGGATCAGGAGCTCAGGACTGAACAGAATACTCCAAATGCAATCTCTCAAGTGGTGAGCAGAGGGGAAAAAAATAATCTGCTAGCAATGTTTATGCTGTTCTTGAACTTCATGAGGTTCCTGTCAATCTGTCAAGGTTCCTCATATCTCTCCACCTAAATAAGGCATCAAAATGCAGCCAAGTAAAGCAAATGCCATATTTTCTGCTGATGAAGACCATATGGAATCCATTTATTGCTGGTTGTGTGGTTAAAGTCTGCCAGAAAAATTATACCTGCTTTCTGTCTAGCTTTTTGTTGTTGATTGCCAGGTTATCACCAGTAAAAATATGGCAATAACATGGCAATGAAGTCCCACAATGTCTAAAGCAGCTTATCAGATCCTGATGTGTCTACTGATACAATGTGTTGAAAGTACTTATGTCTCCAAGTAACTTGCTTGTTACCTGTAAGACCAACTCAGACATCTTCGAATTACTGTATCCAGTAAGATAGTTTTTGTGCATTTCTCATGTGAAGGTTACGTGCCTTGGTTTGTCAAACACTGGTCATTATAACAAGTAGGATTTATCAACTCTGTCCATAAACACATGCAAGAAATAATGCAGTTTCAGCTTGGTTATTAGTAGGTATTGCAATAACACTGAAAAGATTTAGAACTCTGTGCCTTGCTTTCCTAAATCTCTTTCCTGGGATCTGTCCTCTTCAGTTTAGAGAGGAACATATATATTGCATACAACAATAAATTAAAAATGTTTTCCTAAACAAGGGGGGGAAAATTCTAATAAGGATCTTGCAATTTTTCTGGTTTAAGAGTTAATCAGATTCTCAAAGTGATAACCCCACCTTAGTTTCATGATGATTTAGAAAGCTGACTGAACTCTGTTATTATTTTTGCTGTTATCTATTTGGAGAAACTTGTGAAATTCTTTAAAATTCTTAGACATTTTCTGAACTGCTCTTCATGTAGTTGGTGAAAGCTGCAAGTACAGTTTGTTGATCACAAAGCTAAAAGTTGATGGTTTCTTCTGCACTGAATATTTCTCCACATTATCCAAAGTGATGTGACTTGAAAGATTTCAGCCTGCCATTAGGTCTACACTTCTTCCTAAAACATATATTATATAGTAAGTAAATAGTTGGCATTTGTCCTTTGCTGAAAATTGTTGTTTGAGGTACTCCCCAGGAGGAAAACTGGTGACCACAGTTGTATCAACATCATTTACCCCAGAGTTTTTGGGGAAAAAATAGATACATCTGTTATCTAGTAATGAGTGTAGGTAATTTTGCTTGCATTCATTAAAACAATGAAGAAACATGGGGCTATGCTTCACTGAGACAATAAATCTTGGCATTTTATTTAAACAGATGACTCAACTTGCTTTCTACCTGAACTATTTTTTTAGCAATTGACTTTCTTAAAAATTAGTGTCTCTGCTCTTCATCCAAAAGCAGATATTTAGTGACATAATTTTGGGAGCTAGATTTCTTTTTTGCTTAACTTTTGAAAGTAACATTTGTCTTCTAAAGAAAAGGGCTAGCTGGTAATTCTGCTTTCTTTTTTGTAGAATGCCACTGTAACAATTTATGAGGTTGCTGCTTTATTCCGATGTTTCTTTGTTGTCCCGACTACCGAGTCCCATCTTACTGGTTTTCTTAAAAACTCTTCACTTATGTCAATATCTCATTTAACCAGACTGTGAAAGCAGTCTGTATAAGTATTATTGTTGTTTTCATCTGGACCAGTGTTCTAAATTTTTATGGGATGTTCATATATTTTTTTGTCAATTGCATATATCTAATCAGAAACTTTGTAGATTTACTGTCTATACTATAAGCGTTTTGAAGAGAAGCATTCCTGCTTCTAGGCATGTGCATACTATAGCTAGTATTTTTCCCTACACAGAAATATTTGTCCAAAAGCTGGTTACGTATCCCTTAATTCTACCAAGTTCCCATAGTCTCTCCTATACCACAACCAACTAAATGCTGCACAAGAATTGTTACTGTGGAGAGCTATACTGCCTGAATTCGTAATACACCTCAAACATATACTTCATACTTTCCTTGGGCTAGGGAATCCTGACTAAAGAGAGATGAGCACACTTAAACCTGTCAGTGACAGATGTCTTATCTACTGGTTCATGTGTGTACTATTTATTGCCCTCTGCTGGATGTGGTTTGGGATTTATTTGGGCAAAATCTGAACAAGTCTTTCTGGTGTCTCAAACATAATAGCAATACCAAACAAAGAGCAACAGGTCCCAGTGAGGTTGTTCAGAGATTCTGTGTTAGCTGCCTGAGCAGCCTGAGCAACATTCAACTTCTTGAGGCAAAATGAAATACCTTCAAAGAAGAAGTCACAGCACTGCAGAGGATTTGATTCCTCATTGTGGACTTAATTAGAGCTAGCTTGCATGAAGTGCTTCTATAAACATAAAACCATGGTTAAATTTCCATGTAATTATATCTCTCACATCACATGATTCCATCCAGTCTCTGCCTAGGTCGCCACCCCACTCTCAATAGGGTGACATTTGGTCAAGTCTTCAAAACACATCTGGGAGAGAAGACCAACCTTCTGCACACAGTTTGTCTAATGAATCTAGTGATGGGAGCTTTCAAAATGGAAACCTGAAAGTGACACCTGGATGTTGGGGAATGTGGATAAGACTCCACCACGTATGAAGCTGCCTCTTTGGACCATGGGGGAGCTCAGCTGTGAAAGAGGCCCATTCTTGTTCAACATGGAAAATTAAACCAAACAAATCCCATGCTGCTATTGTGGGATCCTGAATTCAAAGACTTAAACCAGGAGAATTTTCAGGACAAAAGAAAAGCGTTTCATAATTTATTTTTTCTTTGGGGGGGAGGGGATACTTTTTCCAGCAAACTTCTCTGAAACTGGAGCCTACATCCTACCTAAGTGACTGCCTAACTTCTGAGGACAGCACTTTGCCCTTACATGCATCTGGAAGGTATGATTTATGTAATGGAAAGATTGATTGATTTTATTTTCTGTCACGTATGTCTTTTATATATTCAGGTGTTAAGAACATGATTCTAACTTTGCCACTGAATGATACTTGTGGTTTCGCTCTCCATCTTGGTGTCTGTCATCGTATAATCAGGGATTATGTGGTAATAAAATGGCATTTGATCCCAGATCTTCAAAACAGAATGTCTTCGTGCCAAATCTCTCCTCAGTTCTTACCCCATTATTCAAAGAGTTTTGCTGCTCCATTGCCAACTTGTCTTTTAAGATAATGAGATGTGATTGAGGTGAATTATTATTCCCTTCCTCTTCTTTCCTAGCACACTGTCAAATAGTACGCATGAAGGAGTGAATATCAGGAGATGTTGACTACCTAAGTTAAATTCAGACCTTTTAGCAATAATAAGGCTATTACCTGAAATATTAGATCACTTCCTGTTACACGAGGCAGCAGCCTTTTTCAGAAAAGAAAACATTTATATTTGCAGCATAAAGGCATGCTCACAACATTTTCATTTAGTCTCATGGTATTGCAAATAAAGCACTAGACGGACAGATGAGCCTACGAAATAGCACCTGGCCACCTACCTTAACTCATAAACCAGCAAGCATTAAAACTGCAAGCATTAAAAATGCCATCACCTTGCTCTCCTGGCTTGAGCTGTGAAAATTGTGATTATGTGGGAGCCAGACCAGTCAGGTTGGATGATGTAATTTTTTAGAAAAAGAGACTGTAGTAGGATAGTTCTGCCAGTTCCCTTTATAGCCATTCTAGTGCAGGATTTGCACATAAAATGAGTGTTTCTTAATTAATAGCATAGTAAAGGTTGGTTTATCTGGGACCATAGGAGAACGTGGCACATCAGTCACGTGGACATGCCAAAGCTGTTTTTCAATCTTCATAAAGACGAAACAAAAATCTTACGACATACAAGGCCAGTTGAATAGGGGATTGCAGTCATTTGTTTATGTCTCTTCTAGAATAAAGGTCTGATTCAGTGAAAGCACCAGGAGTGAACGCACTTTGTTCAGCATGGCTGTGCTGCTGTTACACCTCTTTTCCACTCCTTTGTATTGTCACATCTGCCTTTTAGATATCTGCTACATATGGCAGCTTCCTACAGCAATGTCTTCTGAGACATTTTGCTGAGGTAATTCTGAGGTAATTTAGGCATCTTTTGGAGAGCTATAGGAAAATATGAGATACATTAGTATCCATAGTTTTTGGAAAAACTTGTTTAATTTCCTCAAGAACTTGTACAATTTTCCTTCCTGGAAAAAAATATTTTTTTTCCTAAGTGGATGCCAGCTTGGAGACACTAGTCTCACTTCTACTGCTACACAGGCTTTGCTAGAACTGCTGAAAAGCACTGTTTAAGCTTTGGGGAGTTACAGAGTGGGAAAAATCACTAGCAAAATTAATCATGTCCAACTTCTCTCTTGTTCAGGTAGGTTCTCAGCAAGGATCTTAACCTAAAGAATATGCGTTTTGTTGGGCCAATAATGTCCTTCATTTTGCCTGAGACAAGGGAACCATAGAATGGTAAGAAGTCCTATACGATACTGTTTGGGGTTTTTTTTATTATGTGTACATACAGAACCCTGGTAGACTGCATCATTCTCTTATTCTTGTTCCCAGTCATGTCCTCTTCATACAGAAGAACTTAACTTCAGGACACTGATAGAGATTGATATATATTTTTTATTTGGGAGGGGGGGTGATGTTGACTGCTGGATGCAGTGATTTTAGAGGTCTTTTCCAACTGTGACATTCTGTGATTCTGTCATCTGATATTAGATGTAAACAGCTTTTTAACTTACATCTCATGGCAGAACATGATATGAGTAAGATCTGTCCATGGTCCTCACTCACAGTTCGCTCTTTCCAAGGATGGTTTAACTTGTAAATCAATCAGGATGTTACTGCGAAGTCTCTTGGTTTAGGTTTGAAATCAAAGGTTCTCCACCAGATGCTAAGAGGTAACACCATCAGCTACATTTTGGTGAGATGATTCTCCAAAGAGAATTTCTGCAATGCTTTCAATGTAAGTGAAGAGCTCAACGTAGCACAGTGCAACACCCACTGGAAATGAGTGCAGTATTTATCACGTGGTGTATGTCTGACTTCTATCATGACAGTCCTACTAGCACTGCTAAGCCTATGAAAGATCATTGGAGAGCTTCCATCTTCACCATAGCTCTGTGGTTGAGCAAGAACTGTCATTGAAAGGAAGAAAAGAATTCTCATTTTGGGGATGGATGTCATAATGTTAGACATCAGTGTACAAAACACAGTGACTGTGTGGTAACAGGAACAGAGATCCTAGTTCTGACATTATGCTAAGCAAGAGAAAATATGTGAATTGGATAATGCCTGCAGCTAAAACTACAACAAAAATATGTTTGTTTTATACTTATGAACACAATTAAGTTTTTATTATATTGCATGATCTATAGTGGCTCTTAGAGACTGAACAAATTTTTAACAAACTTGATTTTTTATTAATTTACTTGGAGATAGAAATTAATAGACAACTTTACAAAAAGGGTAAGTTTATCTACCATGTATTGTTGGAAGCTTTATACTACGAAATACAGAAAACAGACTCAGAAACATGAGTTAACCTAAATATATTGGAGCTCCTGTACATCATGGAGTATTCCAAGTTTTTTGCAATTGTGCATTTTGCTAAGCTTGCTTCAAATAAATTGTTGAAAATCCAGTTTCATTTTGCTTAGCTGACTTCAACAATACATTCAGCTATGGTGTAATTTCCATGTAAACAATGATCAAAATTTTTTGCTTGCAATACTTTTAAAATATGAAATAAAGATCTATTTCATTGTTCTGATGCCTATGACTAAAAAAGACAATTTCACTTAGTGTGAAGTAATTAGTTTAGCAAAAATGCAGAGAGAATGCAGGCTTGCTCTATAAAAGCATTCAGATTGTTCAGACTTCAGGAATATAACACAATACGACAAATCAAACCTATACTTCCAATTTCCTTTACTGAAACATCTCTGTAGAAAAACTAGGTTTGTCTCTCCTATAGGGGCTTCTTGTTTTCTGGGAGTTTCCAGTTGTGTAAGTTATTTCAAGCATACTCACTGTGAATATGAATACTTCATGTTACAGCTAAAGATATTTTTCTCAGTTTCATTCATGAGATACAGCAGAAATCTTATGATGACTCCTGTCATTTAGGTTGCTTTTCTTTGGAGTACGTTTGTGTCATTTAAATTGGAGAATAAGAAAAGGAAATTACATTTCTTTCATTAACAATCAGAAAGAAAGATTTGTTGAAAAAGAGCATATCTGAATAACAAAATACTAAACATGTGGAAAATATATCTTCTGATCAGCAATAAATTAAGTATACCTCAACTACTTCTATTTTTCCCTCTAGAAGAGGTGAATGGCACAGAAGTGAAAGATAAGTTCAGGTGCTGAGTAGAAGTTTTTGACAGTGATATTCCAGTCTCCAGATTTCTGATTTAGTGCTAAATGAGAGTATCACTAGGCTTGGGGATTTAATGTTTATTATTCACAGTAATGAGAAGCATTATGTTTGACACATAAATTAGTTGGTAAAATGAATTGTCTTGTGTTTTGTTTCATCCTTAATGTAAGAAAAATGAAACATTTTTTTATATGTTTTTGCACTACTAAATGCATATACTTTGGACTCTGTTTAACTGAAAAATTAGGAGACTCAGTAAAGTGATATAAGATAATTAATGGTTAAAAGGCACTTCTGTGTACATTTTGAAAAGACCATGAATTTAGCAGGGTTAAAGAAATATAAGCAATTGTTGTTTATATTGTTAAATATATTACCCACAGTTATGACACAAGATTTTTTTAATGTTAAGGCTTTTGAAAGGGATATGAAGCCTTGTGTGCTACCGTGTAACTCAGACTCTAATTATCAGCATTTAGGAAAAAATATCTTGTAGGCAAGTTACTTCATAACCGTAGCAGAAATTAAGATAAGCATTTGGACCTATGCTAATCTCCCCATGCCTGTTTATGCTATCTAACCATCACCAGTGATAAGTTCTTTCCTCCTTTTTATTTTAGGAAATCATCATATTGGATAGCACGATAATATAATTCTTAAATATTTCAAAACAGATGTCTAAAATTCTTCCTACCAGTGGAAAGTTACATCAGGTCTGGGCTTTTTTTGATATAACTTTATTTGGCTTTATCTTCAATGACATCAATATGTATGTTTCCTGAAATATACAAATCTATTGTGTGATTCTCTTTTGAACTTAGGATATATGAAGAATATATAGGAAGTATAAGTACATATAGGACATACAAGGATGTGTATTGTACAATAGTCCAACACTGCCGTAATTCTCTCCCCTGTCTAATACCTTTTTTCTCTCTGTCCCTGTTTCTGACCCATCTTTCTAAAGTTGAGGTGAATTTCCAGTGCTTGACTGTCAACAGTCTGATTTGTTCTGCTCATTGTGCTCATGTCTGTACTTCTTCACAAAGCTATGAAGTATCATAACTTTGTTTATAATGCTTTGTTTTACATTCATTGTTTCTCTGAAAAAATTACTCATATATCTACCACTTTGAGTTACTTTATATTTTGACTGGGCATACTTGGATGATGACTGGCTTAACCAAACAAAAACCCAATTAACTAGACATTCAGACTCCCAAAGGGAAAAGAAAAGAATCAGAAACTATAAAGAAAAGAAGATGCAAGCACTAGTTAGCAACATTCTTTTGAGATGTTTGATGCCACTCCACCCAAGCTACCAGTTTGAGGGTTGACAATCCATCTCATAACTGTTTATGTTCTTCTGAAGTGTTTTTTGAAAAAGTACCTCTGAAGCATGTCATTTACTAACTCTACTAATGTGGCTTTTATGGTACAGCTGCTTGCTGTATTTCCTCCTGCACCAATAAACAAGAACAATGCTGCAGTTTGATTCATTCTGTGGAAGAAGGAAGAAATTATATTGAGAAACTTGTTGAACTGAACTTGAACAAAAAACTATTTATTGACATTGCTAAGTGATCTGAAGGAATAATTAGTGGGAAAATGGTGCACAGACATTATAAATACGAGAAAGGCTTTTTTTCAGCTTATAGGCTATAATACTTTTATTTCCACTTCTAAAAGAAGCTTCTGTAAGGAATTAACCTTTGTATTGACATTTTTCAGTCTATAGATAGGTTTTAGGTTACACTTAAATGAAGCTTCCATTGCTGACTCTGGAAACTAGTTTAGTGAATAAGCAATTCAGCAGAAATCCATAAACATGAATGTTACAAATTCCAGCTATCATATTCTTGTTAGAGAAACCTCAGCGCTTGCAGTTTCTCCAGAAATTTTTTTCCATAATTGACCTTTAAAATCATGACAGGAGAACAAAGCATTGGCTGACATTTAAGGTGAAATAGGAGGATTTCCTCATATTTTATTACTAAATTTGGTTTTCTTTCATTGCAGAAGTATGGGAGAAATAATTTGCGTCTGTTTTTAATAATTCAGTATCGGGATGGAAAACTACACAGGGTACCACTTCACTGGAAGTGGAACTGTTTGTTTCCTTTTGGGAAAAGAAAAAAAAAAAAACAAACAAAAACCCCAAACCAGCAATTTATAATTTTCAGACAGGCACTCAGAGAATGATGATAGCAGTGATCTACTCTTTTTTTTTCATAGCCTCAGAATTAGTTCACCCATGTGTGTGCCTGTTTGAGGATGAAAGGAGAAATTGTGGCTCAGTTTCGTGCCTTCCAGTTCTATTTGATAATTTTCTTTTGGGAAATGGTCTTTTCTAGAGTTATGTAAAGTATTCCTAGATTTGGTACTCTTGCCCAAAGACAGTGTAAGAAAAAGCTGGATGTATAAATTGTTGTGACAGGTTAGGCAGACAGCAGGAACATTTAGTCCTGGGTCTCAAATCGCAGGAAAAACTTCTCCTTTGTGTGGCAGCATTAATTATATATGCTATCAAAATCTCATTTATGGGACTCTCAGTCATAAGACCAACTCATGAGTTATTTCCTATTAATCCAATCTCAACATCTGGGCTGTCGGTGCACATAGGCAGGAAACAAATCACCTAAACAGTCTGTGTGGAAGGAATTGAAGAATAAAAGCATGTAACAATAAAAATGGTAATCTAAACATCTCAGCAAAGGAACAAGATTTAAGAGTACAGTTAGTTGATGGCTGCTTAGACAAAAAGCAGTGAATTAGAGACTATAAATAACCAAGCAGTTACAGGCTTTGTAACACAATTTTGGAGGCAGTGGTTTACTATTATTGCTTCTAATGATCAGACTCTGTAAAAAGAACAAAGCCTGAAAAGCACACTATACCTATAAACATAACAAAACACATTTAGTGTACAAATATGCAGACACAAATGTAAATGGCTGGTTTATGTACAGTAATACAAGGCAAACAGAGAAGTCCCAAGACAGAAGAGAGAATCCAAAGCTGAAGTCTGACATTTATGAGTTTCTTACAACTCCCCTTTGTGCTTGTCTCATGGATAACATTCACTGCCACTTGAACCTGGAGCTAAATCTAACTTGCAGGCAGAAGCTCATTTCTTTCTGGAGGTTACAAGTTAGACATCATTCCTGAAGTTGGGTCTGTACAAGTGCATGCGTGTGGTAAGTTTTCCACTTTTCCTGGACCTCAGAGGATTTTAAGTGTTGCGGATACTGGTTGAAAATTCTTCACCCTTTATCTCAAGCTGTACCAGTTAATAATTCTCTCTCCCCAAAAGTTTCTGCTTTATGACTTCCAGAAATGACTACATTTTGACAATACTTCCAAAGTCAAGATTTTCACTTCCCAAAGAGTTTAGCAGCTCCTTGCTCTGTGGCCAGGAGAATGGGTCATATTATACCTACAAGTTGCTTCCCAGTTCAGAGTCTTACCTGATCACTTAGGAGGCATCTCATTTTCTTTTTCTTTTTAATGCATGTATGAGTCACTATCTAAACTGGTTTATATGATAAATTGATACTGGCATATAGCATGGAGCTGTGTGCTGGGAAGCAGCTGGGGCACGAGGGTAGGTGAGAAACTCTCACTGTCCCATGGACACTGAGCAGTTTTGAAACACAACTTCCATCCTCTCATTACAAGTAGTCATGGTGATGTCTTCCATTGTTACTGTCTCACTAGATGACCATAGCTAGTGGCATCTTTAGCTTCAAAACAGCATCCTATGAAACAAGGAGATACTTGAAGTAAAATACAGCTTTGTGCCTTTGCCCTCTGTATTCTAGAAATGACATAAACAGATGGTTTAAATACAGATAATGAAGTAATTCTAGTTATATTTACCACTATGCTTTTTTTATGGGCTTCATGTTTATATCCTCTGCATATGATCCCCAGAACGACTAAGTTGTCTTCCCCTTATAAAAATGATGGGATGTCTGACAACTTAACTGAGACATTCTTCTGCCTAAAAACCTCTCCTTTCTCTGTGCAAGCAGTTCCAAGATGTGACATAATGCAATGGTATAAACACGTTTGTTTGTTTTATAGAATCAGTGGAACCAGAGGATCTGAATTTTTTCCTTTTAAAAAGAAAAAAACACCAACTTTCTTTCAGCTCTGTTACAGTAAGTTGTTCTTTAATTGCCAGGAAGGTTAAATAGATGCCTGAACATTTATGAGAAGATGATGTGTTCTAAGTATGTACATTCCTGAATGGGAGCCCATTAACATAAACACCAGCAGCTTATCACTGGGTTATTCTACTGCATAAGAATTTTTATTTTTTTTTAACTGATGAACAATACAGGGAGAATGGAAGCCAGATGGCAATATTTCAGTTTAGTCAAGAAAAGATTTCCCATAACCATTTATTTCATTAGGTGCAAGGAAACAATTAATTGTTCTCTAAGTAATGAGCTTCAACATTAATCATGATTTTGTGCAATGGAAAATAAGAAAAAGAATGTTTTGAGTTAACACGAAAGATAAAACATTATTTTTCTTATTTTCCACTGCAAAAAATCATAATTTAAACATCACTTACCTTTCTTTTAATTTTTATTTTAAAGATGTCAAACTATATAACTTGTAGAAAGAAGTAAATATCTTCACAGAACTTTACGTTAAGATGACCTAGTTGGTTACAATTTAATCATTTAAATAAGATGATTGTACCATTAACTCTGAAGACAGCTTGAATTGGTGCCTGCAAGGTAACTACTCCTGTACGACAGGAACCCAGGAGGTGCCCCAGCATATCTCTTCTATTTCTTTATCAGGCTGAAGGCAGTTTTTCTGCTTTCCTGCACCCAGCAACCTCCTCTGTTCTCTGAGGAAGGCCTGTGTAAAGACAGAGCAGAAAGGAAAGAGATGGGAAAAGAGAATATTTAGCCTGCTCTTGCACCTTCCCCTTCCCACTGAAGGTATGACACTTTGGCACATGTAGCAGCCCTTTCCCAGACTATGACTCAGATATATTTAAATTCAATTATACAGATAGTTGGGAAATTGCATCAAACCCAGGAGGCAAACTCAGGTTCTTGGGAGCAGCTAATGTCTTGGAGCAAGACTAACTAATTTTCTAAGTGAATCTCTGCTTTCCTGGAGAGCCAGGTCTCAACAAGAACAAACTTATAAACATCTTAAGCAACAGAGAGAAGTGTATAGATTCAGTTGTGAGTGTAGGGTCACCAGCGATTAAGATGGGAAGCTCCTAGAGGTCAGTTTGCAAAAAGATCATGAGAAGAAAATGGGCTTCCTTACTGACTTAAGGTTCTCCCCTGGCCCATACTAAATTCTTGCAGACTGGGAGATCCTACCTATATATACTTATACCCACTAAACAGCACATTCAGAAGCTGAGTGGAGAGACTAATTATTGGTTATTTGTGTTGGAAGTATTTGTACTATACCGGACCCAAAAAGTTACATCTGCAGGGGTTTTTTTGTTGTTGTTTTTTGGTTGGTTGGTTTGGTTGTTTTATTCATTTTGGTTTTGTTTGGTTGTTTGGTTTTGGTTTGGTTTTGTTTTTTTGGTGGGTTATGTTTCTGTCTGTGAAGTACCCTTTGTGCTTTTCCACTCAAGTGCAAGGCTTCTCCACCTTAAAATTCGTCCTTGTGTTTGTGTTTTTTAAAGAACGAAACCAGTCTGTGACAATGTGGGTGGCTGGGTATGTCATAATCCTGTCATGCACTTGGGTGCCCACACTGCAAAGAATCTCTTAATTTTCAAGCAGGCAGCAGAATTTCTTTACCTGAATGGAAAGCAGGCTGCTTCCTTGGCTCTGGAAGTTGCCACCCAAGTAGGCTGAGAGGAAAAGGCCAGTAAGCTTCTTCTTTTAACTCAGAGTTGCCTCTTGACAAACTATTTGATTTTGACTTGTATCATACTGTGATATTTCTGTTTCAAGCTATGGAATACTGTGTAGTTATTAAAAACATGTACAGGGGAAGCTGTAAGAAGAGCAGGCTATTGAAGAACACTCTGAAAGTCCAAATGTTCTGTGGAAAGTAGGAGTGTTTGAATATGTGATCCTGGGGAGTCTGCTGCACTCCTAGACTGTCTGGAGAGCAAGAAATGTTGGGTAAGCTGATGGGAGACAGGCTTTGACTGCTACTAAGTGAGTTGATCCAGATGAGGGAAAATCCATTTTGCTGATAAGATTTAGTATGTGTGACAACAGTATGGCAAACTTGCCGGAAAAAAGTCTGTAAGGATATCTTACAGTATCAGTCTACAATTATTTTTTTTTGTTCAAAGCCAAGAAAAAATTTGCCTGTATATTCCAGAGGGACTGTTTGGGACTTGATGGTGAGAGATCCAAGCTATTGAAATTGAAAAAGTATCTTCTTGCATTTCTTCAATATTAAGGAAGACTAAAAGCTGTGTTATGACTCTGTAGGTGGATAGATTCCAGTGTGGAATGCTTCTGCTGGGTGAAAGGGGGGATTAGCAATTTTCTATGGTTTTGAAGAAAGCATTGATAAGTGGCAGTTGTCATTTAGATAATCTTTTCTTGACTCCATTAGTCCTGAGGAGAGAACTACTCTCAAAAGCTGTAGGACAAGTAGTTTAAATGGGTTCTGGGTTTCTCTTTTGGTGGTCAGTTCAAATTCCTCTAAGATAAAGTGAGTGGTTTTCCTAGTTCTCTAGCTGATAAGTGTCTCAAAGATTTACTGTCTGTATTTTATTTGCAAAGAAAGATGAGAACTGTTTGAACTGACAGGTACTTCAGTGAGAAATAGATCCAGTGAATTAACTGACGTGGTTACACAGATTTATCTAAATTAAAGGAGTTTTAACAATATACTTGAATTCTGTAGAATGGCAGTGAGTTATACATTCATTGTTATCTGAGCAGTTTCTTGCAGCTTCAGCTCCCTGCTTCCTTGTGTCCATTTTACATTGCTGTTTTTCTAGACTGAAGACAGACCCTTCAATAAGATATCAGTCCTGGCTGATTATTTTCTGTCCCTTGCTTTATTTTGCCCCCAAAATACTTCTATAAAGACTGGTGCTGATTTAGCAGAACACTGACTTTACTACAACTGGGGAGTGTCAGACACCTGTAGTTTGTGTATGTCTAGAAACTAGGATCATCTCACTTAGATTTAACTAGTTCTATAATAGATATTCCCCATTAACAAACTATTTCTCTAAATATCTAAACAACAGTCAGATAACCTTTCTTGTATTTTGCTGCTTGTTTGCTGCTGAAGTGATATCCCATGTGTCATTTTAACATGCGTCTGGAAATCTCAAATACTCTCAAACAAAGCCAATCTGGAGCATGATGGAATTTCATCCCCAAGTGAGTTTTCATTCCCCTGCTGGGGCAAACCTATTCACTTCTGAATACTCCTCATGGACACAGAGCAGCATGGGATGAGACTGGCAAACCTGAAGCAAGAGCAAAACACAACCTTCATGACAAATGTAGAATTGCAAACCAGTGGAATAGAGTGCCAGATTGTGGTTTATGTTGCATTGTGACAGAACAGTGTGAGACAGGATAATATTGCCAAGCATTAGCAACAGCCAATTCCTATGTGAGGAATTAAAACTTAAGTTGAAAAATTGTTCACATCTGTTCAATGTTATCTATGATAATATGGCATTTTGTCTTTCAGATACAGTATGGCAGTGTTTTCACTTAAAAAGTCAGCTGAATTTTCAACATAAGAAGTTTGTGTTGTCATTTGTGTTATTAGACATGGATAGATAAATACAAATTGAAATATGGTCATTCACTTTGATCACTCTTGCAATCTTTTTTAAACTGCTGCTGACATATGCTAGCTGCCAAGAAATTAGTGGATACTGGATATGTTTTAGGCAGTGAGCACATGTAGTAGAACTAGAGATCATTCTGTACTTACATGACCAAGAAGGGCGGAAGCGAAGAAAAATTCCTAAGGAACTTTGGCATAACTCAAGCACTACCATGCGAGCAGTGAGTTATATGGGACAGTGGTAAAGAAAATTTGAGTGGACTCTGGTAGATCAAGTTTGTAAAGATCCCTTTCCATTTAGGAACACCTAATGAGTAAAGGGGAAAAGGAAGAAGATAGCCAAGGAGACATGTTTCCAAAGATACAGAGGATCATGGGAGATATGGAGAAAGAAGGAAAGCAGATAAACAATATTTGACAGCCATTTAAAAAATTAATGCATCAGGGGATAGATCAGTGGGGCATGACAGTAAGCATTTTGACACAATGCTGTGTTGGGGTTCCTGAAAAGTGTTGAGACAGTGAGGGAGAAAAGTGAGAAAGCATTAAACTGATAATGAGAAAGTGAGTTTTGAAAACAAGATGGATAACAACATTGGTATTTGGTGCAGAAATGGGAAGTGGGAGGCAGAAAACAGGAGTAAAACAAGAAGCTTTCTCAGGTGACAGTGGTACCTTTGCAAGGCAACAGAATACATGGGGTTAAGCGTAGTGCAGAGAGTGATTCGTGAAGTAGCAACAAATGTGGAAGTTAAAACCCTGATAAAGTAGTAAGACAGTATTGATGAAGAGCTGACAAGAGAAAAGGGGATAATCTGTGATAGTCATCTTAAAGGATTCTATAAAAGTAAGGCAAATAAGGAGTCTTGAGGGCCATGAAAGGACACAGGCTAAAAGTCAACCTTAAGTACCCACAGAGAGTGAAATAAAAGCAAGCAAAATACAGGATGTTATTTGTGACATTTACTGTGCTTGTAAAATGGGTAATTTTTTAATGCAGCGAACACATTTTCTACACTAAGCCATCCTAACTCTTGTGGATATATTGACAAGATAAAATGTTTATTTTTATCATTACTATTTTTCACTCTATTTGGCAGTGTGTTCTGTCTCTGTCTTTAGGTGATCTGAATATTTTCAAAGGTAAATACAATCTTTACAAATTTTTGAAGTTTGTTTTTTTTTTTTTCCTGCTTTTGCATATGAATCCTTTTTGAGTTGTCTCATGAACTTTTATTAAAAAAAAAAAAAAAAGTTTAACATCTAAAAATCCCCATTCCAAGAAATGTTATGTCGTTTAACTGGGTGTAGTGGTACCACAATATCATGGTAGTGAGTATATAATAAAAAAACAGTTACCTGATATAAACTGACACTGCATGAGACCAGGATATTATATAGCATGAAGCCAACAGAATGATGTAATAAAGGATCAAATTTAGATTAAAATATTGACTTTACTATTGCAACATTGCCAAATTCTTATACACATCTTTCAAATGACTGTTTTGAATTTGACTTAGTCATGATATCTTTTGAAAGAATTGCACACTGTATTTCTAAAAATATGTTAGGGTTGAGGGGTTTTAAAGTTTTGGGGTTTCATAAGAACAGGCTGCATTTTGAATTTTTTCTGTGCAATCATTACAAACTGACAATTAAAAAAAAAAAAAAGAGGACAAGATTCTTCTACAAATCTAATACTCTGACACCAAGCACTTCAAGACAACAGTAAAATGTTATGAAACTTGTCATAAAATCTTGAAAGCTTGCAGCACCACTTGGGAGAAACATTGTTTTCCATTTAGGCATTCTACTTTTCAAAGTATGATTGTACAAAATTCAACATTGGTAGTACAGCAGGGACACACTGTATCAAAATATTAAATAACTTCTGAATACAACTGAGGGGAAAATTAGTCTGGACGATGGAAGTCAGTGGTATCTTGCTTATGGTTCATGGCTTGATTGGGCAGTCAAGGTGATATGTAATATGATATATTGTTATGCCTGGGATTAGCTCTGTTTTCCTTTTTTTTACTGTCTGTTCAAATTAAACCTCTGCAACTTCACTTTTTCATGTCACTTCTTTTAGTCAAGCCCAAACAGGAGAGACTTAATCTAACTGACACATATACTGAAAACGCATACTGAAAGAAAAACTAGACAAGTCAGCATTAATATTACTGATGTACAAACTCTTCTGCTCTGACCCATAGTAGATCCCATGGAAATCTCTAAACTCCTTTGGGTAATGAAATATTTAGAAATCACATTACAGTGGTTGCCAACATTGTTGCCAAATGTACCAAACATTTAGTTGTCATTTTCAGTAAATTTCCCTTTTATCGTAGTGCCTGCAATTCTACGAGGGCTCTGTGCTTAACATAACCAGAAAGGAAATTCACAGAGCCATACAGTGAGGTTTGGGGTTTTTTCTCTTTTGTGTTGAGCTTTTTTGTTATGTGACTATTTGAAAAGCATATTGTGTTTACTATATACTTTAGTAAACAACTTTCAGTCCAAGGAGGAAAACTTGAAAATAATTGGT
The DNA here is from genome assembly GCA_038090715.1 of Florisuga fusca. NCBI lineage: Eukaryota > Metazoa > Chordata > Aves > Apodiformes > Trochilidae > Florisuga > Florisuga fusca. Next base: position 8,390,386 of record JAAWXA010000005.1, on the reverse strand, counting down.
GATTTTAATGTTAAAGAATGTAATCTGGGATAGGATGGTGGGTGGGAGGACAGGGAGAGTGGTGAAAAAGAGCTTTTGAGAATGGAACAGAGCAAGAAAAGCCCAAGAATACTGTCTGCATTTTACTAGCACATATATTGCCCACCAGTGTGAGTCAGAAGATCCTAAAGTATTTGTGACTGCACACCTGACCATCTCTCACCTCAGTAAGGAGTTATGGCCAGGCAGAACCTACCTCACTCAGCTAAAGCCACAGAAATGCAAACTTGAACAATTTTTCTAGGATTCCTTCAGGATACGGTGTTGAGATTGCTGGTACCGAATCCCAGGCTTTTACTACTCTAAGGAAGAAGATAATGTACTTGGCAATACACCTGTAAGTTCAGTGAGTTGACTTCTGGACTGACGAAGGACAAAGGCATAATCAATCTGCTATAGTAATAATACAAGGAAAAAGATGGATTTTATTCAGACATGTTTTATTAAGGGGAACACAAGGATGACCACTCCTTCCTATCTCTTATCTAAAGGACAGGTGCCATAAGGAGAGGATCCTGGAAGGAACACTTCTGAAGGGTATGTGGCTTTATCCAGTGGGGAATGATGCTAGTCACTGAAATTGTGACCAAGAGAAAACTGAATTATCAATGTTTTAATGTTATGTCAGCAATTTTAAACAAAGAATTTTTCAGTACAGACCATTCGCTTCATGATCAGAAAGTTCAGTCCTGTAACGGCTTAAGAGACAGAGAACAACTTCAGAAAGCACCTTTTATTTCTTTCTTGGTGACTTTCAAGGTAGAAGAAAACTCACTGTTATAGCCTCCAACTTTCAATGGAGAAACAAGGCACTCCCCAGGACAGACAGGGCAGCTCACAGAAGTACATTTATGTGTACCTGCCAGCTAGGTAATGATGCTCATGTTGGTAAGAATTATGGCAGCCGAAGTAGAGAACAGAAGATAACCTGGTTTGAGACTTTTTATTTAGTTTATTGTTTTTTATGAAATGAAAGAATTCTTCCTGCTTCATCATCTGTTTTAATCATATGTAGGTTCATAAAAAGCAGCAAAAGTACTCTAAATGAACTACAAAGAACATTTCCTTTGCCTGTTTATTAAAGATAAAATTCTATGTTTAAGAAACAGACGTTAAAAGCCAGACTGGGTTTTATTTCTGCAAGAGCTGGTCCAGTTATTCCTGATTAGTTGCTGAGACATTTTAGAAACTATCAGATATATTTATCCACATTTGCTTGGCTGAGCCTCAAGGAGAGGATCAAGAAAGGAAATGGAGAACACCAGTGATAAACTGTTCCCAGGAACATTCTGAAGCTGGCAAACTCTCAAAATCATGTTTTACTGAGATTCAGATGAACTGCATATTATGCATCTTTGGAAGATGAGTTAGATAAATGCATTCTGTGCTGTGGTCCCTGAGTTTAAGATGAAACATGTACTGAAACTGCCATGCTTTCTGTCATTTTAGTTGCTAGCAAGCATTCATACCATAAGATGAGTCAGAAAAAAAATCAGGTCTGACCAACCTGATCTTCTTTTATGATCAGGTGACCCACCTGGTGGATGAGGGGAAGGCTGTGGATGTGGTCTACCTGGACTTCAGCAAGGCCTTTGACACCGTCTCCCACAGCATTCTCCTGAAAAAGCTGTCAGCCCACAGCTTGGACAGGAGCACCCTGTGCTGGGTTAGGAACTGGCTGGACGGCCGGGCCCAGAGAGTGGTGGTGAACGGTGCTGCATCCAGTTGGCGGNAGGGACCTGGATAGGTTGGAGAGTTGGGCTGATTCCAATGGGATGAGGTTCAACACGGCCAAGTGCCGGGTCCTGCACTTTGGCCACAACAACCCCATGGGAAGCTCCAGGCTGGGCACAGAGTGGCTGGAGAGCAGCCAGACAGAGAGGAACCTGGGGGTTTGGATTGACAGGAAGCTGAACATGAGCCAGCAGTGTGCCCAGGTGGCCAAGAAGGCCAATGGCATCCTGGCCTGTATCAGGAACAGCGTGGCCAGCAGGTCCAAGGAAGTGATTCTTCCCCTGTACTCAGCGCTGGTGAGGCCACACCTCGAGTACTGTGTCCAGTTCTGGGCCCCTCAGTTCAGGAAGGAGATTGAGGTCCTGGAGCAGGTCCAAAGGAGGGCAGCCAGGCTGGTGAAGGGACTCGAGCACAGATCCTATGAGGAGAGGCTGAGGGAGCTGGGGCTGTTCAGCCTGGAGAAGAGGAGGCTCAGGGGAGACCTCATCACTCTCTACAACTACCTGAAAGGAGGTTGTAGCCAGGGGCGGGTTGGTCTCTTTTCCCAGGTAAATATCAGCAAGACAAGAGGGCATGGTCTTAAGTTGTGCCAGGGAAGTTTAGGTTGGATATTAGAATTTCTTTACGGGGAGGGTGATCAGGCATTGGAATGGGCTGCCCAGGGAAGTAGTGGATTCTCCGTCCCTGGAGATATTTAAAAAGAGACTGGATGTGGCACTCAGTGCCATGGTCTGGTAACCGCAGCGGTAGTGGATCAAGGGTTGGACTTGGTGATCTCTGAGGTCCCTTCCAACCCAGCCAATTCTATGATTCTATGATTCTATGAATTGTGAAATTAAAAGCATACTTCTTCTGGAAGTATGAAGAGCACACTGAAACACCTGAGCATGTTTGACTTGTTGAAATAGGCTGTCTCGAGGATGTCTACATGCATAATTCCAATTTTTCTGTTTATTGGTAATTTAACTTGTACTGTTAAGGTAAGAATGAACCTATTTTTTATTGCAAATACATATGTAAATTTTCTTTCAAGAATGTCTCACTATGTTGCTTTAGTAAATTGCTTGTAGTGAAGTGTTACAGAAGTGTACTTTTCTCCAAATGCCAATTCTGTATTTCAGACAAATTACCTTTTCACTTAACCACCACAGAAATGTTCTTATTGTATGCTTCATTAATATTTTGTCACCAGCTCCCTGTGGAGAGGGTCATAACGTGATACCAGGGAGAAACTCCTGTTGCACTTATTGTATGACAGATAGAATTGTTTCAACTAGAACCATTCTCAGTGACATGATTTTTTATTAGAAGAAAACAAAACTTTTTATTATATAGAAAAGCATCTGTGCCCCAGCAAGTTTATTTTTATCACTAATAAAATCTAGAATATAATCTCTAACATAGCCAAACTGACATGAAAGTAATAGGAAACAGTTATGTTGTGGGAATTATAAGCAGTGCAGTACGCATCCTGTTTTTGAGGTGGCCAAGACTTGCTTTAAATCCAGCTCCAGCACTGTCAAAATCTGAAGTAAAAGGGAGGGTCATTAAGTGTGAGACTACCTTCATCAAAATGCTATATGTCATTTACAACGTCAGATCCACGTAAAGGAGGTGGTATGTAAGATGATATGTTGCAAAGAATTTTCAGTCGTCAATAGTTCATAGATAAATGATCTTCCTGGTTGCTGCTGCAAGTTATTTATGGAAGCTAAAATTCTAAAAGAGAAAATCCAGAAATTACCATGAACTAGTTAGGCAAATTCTCTGTGCTTTTATTCACCAAAAAGGCTTTAAATAAAGCACTTTATTAAGACAAGCATATTTCAGTGCTGGGCTGTCAGTATGAAAATTATTTTTTTTTGGAAAAATAATCAACCTCACCTGTTTTTCTTTCCTGCAAATTCCATACTGATTTTGAGAGGCACCCAGAAGGTAAAGCAGTGGCATTTCAACAGGTCATTACTGTAACATTACTTTGTTTAGGAGGTTACAGGTATGTGCAGATGGGAGAACAGCTGCAGAATAGATGAGTGTGATATAAACAGAAAGAAAGCAGAGATACCTTTGGCAAAATTCAGCTCATGGCATAAGGAAAGAGCAGAAAATGGCTCATGGATGAGGGAGGCACAGTGCATTCACTTTTGTGAGATTCCTGTTGATTTCACTGTCCTTTGTGTTAAAAAAGCAATGTTGCAAATACTACCTGTGCAAGCTGTTGAATTTTGGACTGATTTAGAGTAATGAAAAAATTAAAACAACCTACAAAATGCTCCTTTTCTATGTGTAGAAATTGATGTTTTGTTTTTCTACTGTGGGGTTCTCATGAAGAATCAGAAAAGTCCGCATGTCTGGCTTTAGGTTTTGCCAACATGCACTTAGTCTCCAGTCCCCTCTTACACCTATCAGAAGCTTGAATGCATATCTTGGTCCGGGCCCTCTGAAGTCAAACTATGTGTCTGTTTCCATCTGGGATTTCACCAGGAAGTGCTTGAAGTACCAGGCTGTAGGCTGATACCATGCGACTTGAAGACCTGAGAAATTTAGATAAACCCATACAAGCTTTGAACCTCCAAAACTTTTGAAGTTTGTCTGTCATGAAGTGCAACTCTGCTGCTGTCTGCAGACAACACTGAAACACGAATGGAAACAGATCTACTGTGGGTGGCTTAAGGACAAACAAATAAACACAACTATATATGGTGCTCTCTTTCAGAGAAGCACTCCATCTCTTTGCACACTTGAGTACTTCCCTGCATCCATGATGACAACAGAAGCTCGTAACACAAGTTGGTTTCCTACTCATGCCTGCAATTTCACTGCGGGTGATCTGCTGCAGTGATGTGTTCTTCAAATATTTACACAGTCAAGCTGTTGTTGTTTAACATTTTCCCATAAGGAAAAAAATATTTCAGGGAAAATCCAGCAGTATCCAGAAGTTGCTGTAAGTAGGAGAAAGAGTGAGTAAGCAACAGACATTGATGGGGATTCAGTGTTGAGCAGAGTATACACTCAGCCCAGTTTTAAAGTCTATCATCTAGGCATAAAGGTACAATATCATGAGACCTGCTGCTTTGAATTATGACAAACAGCAGATACTTCAGCAAAGAATACAAGGATCAGGAAAGCTGAAGGTAACACTTCCTAATGCAAACCTTCCCAGCTTCCAATATCCTTTGAAAAAAAATGTTTCCTAAATTGAATGTTGCATAGACATAGCATAACATAGGTTCAAAAGCCTGTGCCTTGGAGACAAATCATATGGCAACTAATTCAGTGAAATCTGAAATTGTCTGCAATGCGTCTACAATCATCTACAACTTCTTCTGGGAAAAAGGGATTTTTCTGAAAAAAATATCCATTAATTTTTTTTAAAGCCTTTTTCTGAAACATGTAATTTGCTGGCTTTTATGAGAAATACTGAACAATCATTATCAATTTTCTTCATAAATTTCACATTTTTACTGATGCAACACCATGAAAATATTTCAAGTAGAACTAAATAGCCACTTCCCAATACCTAAGGGGGGTCAGCCAGAAGACAGAAACAGGGTCTTCAAAAATGGGGGACAAGAGGTGACAGACATATGTTGAAACAAGAAATTATCATATATACAAGAAATTGTATATATATAAAAACTTTCATACCATGAGGACAGAAGAGCTATGGAAGAGGAAGAGGCTGGACAGGGAGGCTGTGCAGTTTCCATCTTTGGAGTTTTTTCAAAGTCCAAATAGATAAAACCCAGAGTTCAAATAGATAAAACCCTATTTTAATAGATTGTTGGACTGAGATCTCATGATCTCTCTTCTGAACTGAGTTTTCCTGTGCTCCAGTATGATAACTCTGCTAGTTTTCTGTTTTCATAGAATCATAGAATTTTCAGGGTTGGAAGGGACCTTTAAGATCATGTAGTTCCACCCCCCTGCCATGGGCAGAGACATGGGCTTTTCCTAGCAGAGAAGTCATTCCGTATACAGAAACGATTTTTTATCTTTGATAATTTTTCTTACACACTTGGGGTTTTTTGTTGTTGGTTGGTTGGGTTTGGTTTGGGGTTTTTTTGTGGCTTTCTGTTGTTGATGTTGTTGTTTTTGTTGGTTTGGTTTGGTTTGGGTTTTTTACAATGGACTTTTTGATACCAGGACAACCAGAACTGCACATGGTTTTCAGGAGTGTGTGCTCTGAAGATTAGAGAAGTCCACAGAGATGTTTCCTATGATGTCCCTTAGTCCTACAGTAGTAATTTTACCCTACTCAATTTGCCTTTTTGACTAAACCTCACCAATGAGCCAATATTTTCAGAAGCTTATATACAATAATCCAAGAGCTGTGGCTAGATGAAGACCTGTCAAATGGTCACAGAAAATTTGTAGATATCTGGTTTTGCTCAAGTGTATTTCTTTGCATGTATTGACCCTCTTTTCATCTGTCATTTAATGTCTAATGTTGTTAACTCTCCTTGCAGAACTTTCAGTCAGGACAGTTTTGAACTAATCTGACTTTTTTATTTACTTGTTTTATGAAAGTTTCATTACAGTGTGAACAACAATTCAAATCATAGCTTTGTTTCATATTATGCTTCTGCCTCTTTTCCAGGCACTTTAAAAATCTATTACAAAATAAAAACCCAACAGCTATATCAAAGGAGAATGAAGATATAAAGTTTTGTTACTATGTCCATGATTTTCTTCTTTTAAATATTTTTTTCATTGTTACAGTTTTAGACCTAGCTTGCCAGACCTAAGTCCAGTTTCTTTGTAATTTAGAGGGACAGGGCTTCAATTTCTGGGGGGTTGACTGTTGTATTAGCCCCCTCTAAGCTGATGTTTCACCTTCATGCTGTTACATTGTTCCTTTCAAAGTTATTTGGCTTGATACACTGTATGTTCAAAACCTCTGTTTTCATATGTCTCTAGATCAGGAATGGAAATTATTCCTAATAATTTTCCAACAATAAAGTTCCTAGTGTAATTTAATAATTAGGTATAAGACCAAGTCATGTATATGTCAGGATAAACTCAAGAAGTGTTTCTCTTTTGTGTATTCTCTAATTTGTTTTTCATAGAATAATTTATAGCATCTGAAACCACAGCCTTTTTCTGAGGTTTTAATGACATCTGCTTAAGCCACCCAACAGACTTAAGCCACTTAATTATTCCTTCAGCTTTCACAGTCTCTCCACTACTGTGGCTATGTGGCTACCTTATTATGGAATTATTATGGAATTATTCCTTATTATGGAATGTGTACTGGGTTCTGAAAAGAATGTTTGCAAGATTTAAGCTACTGGGGTAAACTGGATGCTTTCTAAAGGAAGATTTGACTGTCAGGAGCATTTGCATCATTTTGCATCAGTGGTTCCTGATGCCCTATTAATGTGGCATTTCTTCATTAAAGTCTTATGTTTAAGACTAGTAATGCAATACAGCAAACAATCTGTAAACACTTTATTTTTACATTATCATTGCTTTTATTGTTTTAATAAGCATGGGCTCAACATTTGGGTTTGTTTGGTTTTGGTTTTTTTTTTTTTCCTGACTGAAGCTCTAAAACCATTCAGCTGTTTTTAAAGCCCAGAATGTTGACAACAGAATTTAAGCCCCAAAGCTAGAAGGCTTCTAGAGAAAAACACTAATCAGTAGAGAAAGGGAAAATTACTTCTTATGTTTCATTTACATAAATTACAGCTTTGGTCAGAAAAGTTTTTTCCAATGTTCGCAGATCTGTTTTTTGGGATGTCTTTGTATTCTGATTGTGGAAACAGTGTCATTATTTAGTATGCAGGTACAGATGTTCATGGAAAGGGAAGAAGTTGCAAGACAGAGATCCTCAGGCACTTGTGGACTCATAGTACTAAAATGTAAAAAGGAACTACCACATTGCCCTGGACTGTAAAACATGTCCAGATGAGATGAAAAGAATGACCATAGCCAGATGGAGTGGAATTTCTTTCATTCCAGACCACAAGAAAAATAATCCAATTACCAAAGAAAATTTCTCCAAGCTTTGAGGTCTTGAATGAGTCCTGCAAAATGATGTGAATTTTTTAAGATAAGGGCCTGCAAAGCCATGCAGTCCTGCAGTAGCTTGTCTCTATATCCCAGGTATTACCTATTAGAGGTTTTTTATGGATAGTTTTTCCATCCAGATTCTAACACACTGAAGAAAAGAAAACCAATAAGAGATCAGTGAAATGGGAAGGCATTCTGATCCTACTGGGGACTTGGGCCACCTTTGTGCTGAACTTCAAAGGAGTTAGGGCAAGAAAATACACTTAAAACCTTCAGGTTTTGGTACATTAATAGGTTTGGATACACTAATACCAAAACCTGAGGAGAGAAGTCAGTGAAACTCACAGTAAGATTCAGAGCTGTCCAACTGTTGGCTGCACTGAACAGTAAGTAGGTACCTCAGAAGGTACTTTTCACACTGCTTCAAAAGAGACTTGATCGACTTTGTTGTCTGTGTGACAAAAGCAACTTTGCCTAAGAGTTGCTTTTTCTCCAACATTTGGCCCTCGACTAGGTCTTTAGGGCACTGACTGAGAGAGTTAGGGAGGGAAGAATCATATGGTAGGAGACAGTAGAGGGGAAAAAAATAGGGAAGGCAAGGAATAGAAAATGGAGCAATTAATTGACATTTAAAGACCAAAAAACATGAAAATATTCATATGCTAGGAATGAACAAGATGTAATCTTTGTGAAAGAGAGAAGACACTTGGCAGAGACACCTGCATGTGTTTAGCTGATCCTGAATGAGAAACCTGCCTGTTTCCTGTGCTGTCAGCTACCTCTTCAAAATAAACTTATTATTAATAACAGTTCAAAAGGCAGAGATGAAAGGTTATCATGAGATAGCTATTGCACATCTGGTAACCACTGGTCATAAGGGAACACCAATCAGCCAAGTGTGCTGGCACTAATGCTATAAGACCTGTCGGATGTACTCTTTGCATTTACAGCCATGCTCTTCTGCTAGGGTCAGTCCTCACCACACTATACTCTTCTGAACAATTCACTTGCTGCCTGTGATGTGTAAGGACGTGTGTGTCAGCAGTCTCAAATAGGTTTAACATTTTCTTTAATTATCGAAAACCACCCTGGAAAATTGCTACTGATGTATTTTATTTTATCTGACTATTGTGTACAACTGAACTCCCAGTTCAGGCTTTTTAGCTTTGGGTTGTTAGTGAAGATTTTTTAGTTTTGACTTTAGTGAAGCTCAACAGATGATTCTTGGGGCCTGGCAATCACTCTGTCACCTTAAAAAATTTTATTACTACTAGTCTAATTTAACCAAGTCTGTCTATTAGACACTCTGCATTCTTTGGTCTTTTGGAATTCAAACAGCTGATCCAGTTCCTACACTAAATATCTGAACCCAGACCTCACTTTGAAGTCAATGGCATGATGCCTGTTGTTTGGTGGGAACAGACTCAAGAAAGCTTACTTTATGCAGAACACAAAATGTAATATTTTTAGTTTTGCAATGGCAGATGTCTTGACTGCTAGCATTACCATGTTCTTCAAACCAGATGATGTTCTAATTACAGGGCAGTTAAAAAAGTTTGGTTGAATTTCAAAAATGTTGCAATACGGAGGACTGTGTGATAGCTCACTTGTCAGAGGTAATGTAATCAAGCAGTTTATAACAGGTCTGCTTAAAGACACTTGACCTTATGTGCACAGTAAACATCAGACTGAGCATAATGTAGGAGGTAGGTCTTGAGCAAGGAGGAGCAATCAAATGTACTAGAAGTGTATCACAGAGTTGTCTAAAGTTATCCGTATTTTTATTAGACCTTGCACTTTTATGTCTCTCCATGCTGTAAATAAATACTTCTAGGCACTTAATATCTGCTGATGAATTCTGGGCTTAAGTATGAGTATTTATAAACGCTTTCCAAAAGCATCAAGCTCTGCTAAAAGGTATCTGCAATATCTTTCTGTTTGTCTCACATAAAATTCTAAGCTGGCTATAACCTGGTGTACACAGTTCTCCCTAAGTGTGAGAACTGGGCTGTCCCCAGGTAAGTCTCTTGTCATCATCAGGGGCTGTTGATGCTGGGCAACCAGGCTTGCTCCCTGCTATCCTCTCTTATGCTGAGCACCCAGTCCTGCTCCTGTCACCCTCCCTCTATCCCAATGTATGTAGAAATTAAGCCAGTGCGATGGCTTACCTCCAAAGTGAGGGTATGCCCCCTCCCACTGCACACTGGTGCATTGTTTTTAGTTTAAATGTTTATAGTCTTGTATTTAAACCTTTTTTTTCTGGAAGATGTGGGTTTGCTTGCCTACATGACAGGCAGATATTTCACTTTGTCCTCCTGATTGCCACTTACCGAAAGTGCAAAAAGGGAAGTGGAGAAGAAATCCCTTTTAGAAAGGCACACACAACTACAGAGTTCCTGAGAACACCTCTTGGATGGCTTTGAGGTGGCCATGGCAGAGGAGCTGGGGAGAACATGCTCCAGCCATTCAGTCCTTTTAGGATGCAATAGTCATGTCTGTCATGGTAAGCTTCTCAGGTACTTTATGGTCAGAGTGCGGTGACCATAAAGTAAAAGTAGATAAGGCAGCACTTGATTAAATGCATTCAAGCTGCAGCGTTGAGTTTTGGACCTCAGGTTCCAGTATTTCAGATGTCTGTGAGTTTTTTTTGTTTTTCCAAATAGCTCTCTAATAGCCATATGATGAAGGGAAGGTTCAAAAGGCAAATGGATGTATTTTAATACCTGAAGTTGAGAGGTTCAGTCACGTACTTGGTCTCGAGGACTCTTTTGGATGTCTCAGTTCTTCACATTTTGCTTGTGTAGTTGTAAAATTCTATTGGCATGATTTCCCAACAGCTTTAGTGGTGCTAAGAGGGAAAGGTTTAGGGCCTCTTGATGACATGATGGTGCAATTAATCATATTCTTCCCTCATGGTAACCAATACGTAACGTCAGGTTGAAGAGCCTGGTAGAGCTGAACAGCTTTATATTCCACCCACTTCTGCTGAAGCTGTGAACTGCTGGTCTAGAGCTCTGATCATCATCTAATTTAGGGAACTGCAAAAAGGCAAACTTCACACAGACACAGGCTTTCCAGACCTCCCTTATAATGAGATTTCCTCTATTGTGCCTTCAAATTCTATGTCCTGTATAAAAAGCACGCAGGAGATAATTTTTTCCATATTTTGCTTGTTTGGCTGTTATCTGTTCTTCCCAGGCTGCAGCTCTGAGAACAGAAGCATTTATAGTATCACAGGAGAGAGGGCTGCAGCATTCCTACTTTAATGTTTAAAATTGAGTATCCACATACATCCACCTTACATGTTTTAACCCATCAGTATACTCCAGTACAACTGTGCTAGGAGACAAAAAAAAATAAGAGAGGGCTTCTGCAATCAGTAAAATTTTCCATAGGCCTTTCAGGCCTCTTATGACTTCAGTTAACAGTTTTCTACTTGTGATTCACTGCTGTACTTGTTTATCAACTCTCTTTTCATATAAACACTTTTCTTAGGGACAGAAACTCCCAGGTATATTCTTTCTTTGAGATGTTGCACTGAAGTAGGATGTCAGTGGTTCTTTTCTCTTCTGGCATCAGGATTTTTGGTCCAAGAGAGAAGTACATGTTATGAACTAGTGGTGCATGGCATTTTAATGTTTATTAAGAGCTCTTGTTTCCTTAAGAAGTTAACATAACTCAGCGTATTAAACAAACTGGGACTGGGTGGAGTAAGCAGGAACATCTGCATGTCTTATGTTATGACTCCCCTAGCAGTCATCTATAGTTCTGTATAGTTCCAGAAGGCCTCTCAAGATTATAGATGGTGGAGTTTCAACAAGATGCATTCACTGGCTACAGCTGATGTTTCAGCAAGTCATTTTATCTCCAGCTTTCTTCATCTGCTCCTGGCTTTAGGGAAGAAGATCAAGTGTCCTTACATTTCATATGTTTAAGGAAGGACGGAATCTCAAATTATAAAAATCTAAAGCCAGAAAAAAAAGAGGAGGAGAGGGGCAAGGCAAGGCAAGGCAAGGCAAGGCAAGACAAGGCAAGGAAAGGAATACACAGAATTGGTTTTACCCTAAGCTGAATGATCTCGACTATGACAAAATCCACTTTTGTTAAATATGTATTTAAGTTACTATGCTATCCCATAAAATATTTCTAATTCTTCCTGATAAATACATAATTATATTGATAATAAAAGAAAAACAAGTATTTAAAGCAAAATTTTATCTACCTTTCTTCAGTATGATGAACATTTATTGTGATAGTCAACTTAAACCTGTTTTATGTGTCTGTGCAATTTCACTCTGATGTGCTATGAAAATACCTTACCTCACAGAGGAAATAGCTCACAAGTTGTAGCCACCATTTTAGCATCTGCCAATTTAATCAGTGTATGGTTTTGTTGGCGGGTGTATCTAATCAGACAGAAGGTCTCTAACTGCACGATCCTACTTTATTTGTAAAACTGAACACAGTGATGAAAGCTGTTAGAGAGAGGGTTTGCCTGTTAAATTGTACATCAGTATAATTTAGCTGCCGTTTACACTCCGACAGTTCTCCCCCTACTCTTTTAGTCAACCTGGCAATAAATAAATGGTATATGTAAATGAAAAATAAATATTTTTCCTACTTGTTTTCCCTCTGTTTCTTCATTCTCCCTGATCCATTTTAAATAAGTCATGTTAAATTCTGAACTGAACTCTTCAAGAACATTATTACTAATTTATAAATGAAGACTGAATTGGCTGTTTTTAAATTAAGACCTCTGGAGTTTCATCAGTTTAAAAAAAAAATACATGGCTTTAATTGATTTATGGGAGGTGATGTGTAAGTTCCATTGTATCTCTGCTGGCAATGAACTCAATTCATCCATTCAGCATTTTGAAGATAAAGGAGAGAAAAGAGAGAACATTTGGTATTTCTACTTATTATCAGGTTGACAAGCAGCTGTGAAGCTGCTTGGGCGTTCAAGAGAAACGCCTTTTACTCAGAAATGTTGAATGCTGATAAGGATCAGAAAATCTCCTAAGAAAAAAGAATCCCTACTGCAACAAACCCTGAAGCCAGACTTGAGACTTACAAAGAGATTTAGATTTAGAAGCTGATATCATTGTGGGTGTTGGGGATGGTCATGAGGTAAGTCTTTCACTTTATCTCCACTCCCAGTAGTGTCCCTAACCATATTAAGTTCAGTGGACTGAAATGTCTCCTCTCTATAAAACCTCTATGACAATTAGAAATCATGCTGTATTAATAAAATCATTACAATTTTGAAAATCTGAGGAAATAATCCTGCTTTATCCACTCCTTTAGTTGTGAGGCAAGTTTTAGTGAGAAGAAATTCTGCATGTTAGACAAGCTGAAATAAAAACAAATAAACAAAACTGAAAATATTTTCTCACCCCACAGGTATTTTGCTTCCTAATTAAACAAACCTTTTGTATGTGGGTTTTCCTTGCTAGAAAGAGTGAGCGTTGATAACTTGCTATAGAAAAAAAAAATTGTAATGGTCACGATTAACTGAAGGTGTTGGTGTTGTTGCTTCTGACAAATATGTCTGCATTCAGAATGTGAATCTGTAGCTCATACTTCAGAAAGGATAAAAAGCACTAACATGCATAATGCAGAGATTCACTGCCAATTTGTCCCCGACGTACTGGGGTTTGGCACCCATCTTGCCTTGTGTTTTCAACTGTATTACAGTAGACGTTTGTTCCAGAAGCTCTTTCTTAATTTCTGCTTATATTACTGTTCAGTAGAACTGATTTGGGATTGACATGCCTGAACTGTTCTAAAAAAACCTGAGCACAACCTGAATGCAATAGCTGCAGTGTTCCTGCTAAACTCTGAAGATCACTTGGTCTCTAAGGGTGACAGCTGTATCCATTAACTTTACGAAAGGTTTCCTAGAGACAACACGAAGCTACAACATAAATCATACATTTTCTCTGTAATGGACTGGTTCAAAGTGCAAACAAATAGTTTGGGGTGTGGTATTCTCGCTGTTCATAGCAACCTACTTAATCATTACCTCTTGCTTTGGACTAGGCAAGCAGCCTGAAAAGGCTCAGTTATTAGTCTTTCTCATTTCACAGCTAATGTCACACTGATATCACCCTGTAGTCACCCTTTACCCCTCTCAAACAATGAACAAAGGAATAGACAGAAACTGCAGTGGTGGGTTCATATTTGTGGCACATGATGCTTCAGCCTGGGGAATACATATGATCATTAGGGCCTTTAAGGATTTGCATTGCACTTCAGCCCTTATTGACATTTTGCATAAGACCAAACAGCACTCCATCAAAAAGAAAGCTGTTCTCAAGAGTAGTCTTACACAGAGACAAAAAATAAATAAATTTTTTGCAAGAAAAAATTGAGCATGTAAAATTATAAAACAAACATATACCAATTAAGTGGAGCCTGATACACAAGCAAAACAGAACTAAATGGAAACAGTAAAGAAGTAAACAAACCCAAACATTTCAATTATTTCTAGAAGAACATGAAAATTATTTCAGAGAGCACTTGCAACATTTAAGATATTTGTAAAGGAAGAAGATGCTATACATACACTTTCTGAATCACAGTTGAGGCTCAGGTCTCTGTAGCAGCTGCTGTGGGGCTGCTGTGCTTTCTCCTCAAACTCCTTGTATTATGACAACAGTTGAAAAGTGCACTTTCTGTCTATATATTTATTGCTAAGGAATATATGTAGCTATGAGTACACTGGGCCCATATCAACCAGGGCAGTACCTCAAGAAACTAATTTTACTGTAAGTTGTCTTTGGGAGGGTAGGGGTTTGTCCCAATTACATTCTTCTCTGTGGGAAAGTGAAGCACTTAAAAAGCATATTGACCAAGTTGGTCACACATTAAAGGACTTTGAAACTAAGCCCAGAAAAAGTGCAAAACTCTGCATTGCTCAAACGTGGTCAGGAGAGGATGAGGAGGCAAGAATGCAAGCGTTTCATGTTTTGGGCTTGCCTGTGAATATCTTAACCTGCTTAAAGTGATGATTTCTAGTACCTGAAAGTTTACAAAATCTCTGTCTATAGGTCTTGACTACTTGCCCCTGAAAAAAAATGAATTTAAATTAAAGCATCCACAGGAGGGGAGCTATGGAAATGATAAGCTTGTGGTGGACAACTTACATGTAGAATTATAGTATGAAAATTTTCATCTAAGGGACTCCAGGTCCAGGATTAGCATTAGGATTATAAGGGGGAAAAAATTGCAATAACCCAGTTTGTGATATTTAAAAAAACAAACCAAACCAAACCA
>JAAWXA010000005.1:8148370-8375305 GCA_038090715.1 Florisuga fusca | reverse complement strand
GGGTTCATATTTGTGGCACATGATGCTTCAGCCTGGGGAATACATATGATCATTAGAGCCTTTAAGGATTTGCATTGCACTTCAGCCCTTATTGACATTTTGCATAAGACCAAACAGCACTCCATCAAAAAGAAAGCCGTTCTCAAGAGTAGTCTTACACAGAGACAAAAAATAAATAAATTTTTTGCAAGAAAAAATTGAGCATGTAAAATTATAAAGCAAACATATACCAATTAAGTGGAGCCTGATACACAAGCAAAACAGAACTAAATGGAAACAGTAAAGAAGTAAACAAACCCAAACATTTCAATTATTTCTAGAAGAACATGAAAATTATTTCAGAGAGCACTTGCAACATTTAAGATATTTGTAAAGGAAGAAGATGCTATACATACACTTCCTGAATCACAGTTGAGGCTCAGGCATCTGTAGCAGCTGCTGTGGGGCTGCTCTGCTTTCTCCTCAAACTCCTTGTATTATGACAACAGTTGAAAAGTGCACTTTATGTCTGTATATTTATTGCTAAGGAATATATGTAGCTATGAGTACACTGGGCCCATGTCAACCAGGGGAGTACCTCAAGAAACTAATTTTACTGTAAGTTGTCTTACTGTGGGAAAGTGAAGCACTTAAAAAGCATATTGACCAAGTTGGTCACACATTAAAGGACTTTGAAACTAAGCCCAGAAAAAGTGCAAAACTCTGCATTGCTCAAACGTGGTCAGGAGAGGATGAGGAGGCAAGAATGCAAGCGTTTCATGTTTTGGGCTTGCCTGTGAATATCTTAACCTGCTTAAAGTGATGATTTCTAGTACCTGAAAGTTTACAAAATCTCTGTCTATAGGTCTTGACTACTTGCCCCTGAAAAAAAATGAATTTAAATTAAAGCATCCACAGGAGGGGAGCTATGGAAATGATAAGCTTGTGGTGGACAACTTACATGTAGAATTATAGTATGAAAATTTTCATCTAAGGGACTCCAGGTCCAGGATTAGCATTAGGATTATAAGGGGGAAAAAACTGCAATAACCCAGTTTGTGATATTTAAAAAACCAAACCAAACCAAACCAAACAACCAAACAAAAAAAGCCTATGGAATGACTAACCAAAATTATTTTATAGATGTTGTAGGTTGGTTGGTTGCATGGGTGGCTATTTCACTATCCTGTGAAAATTCTAAAATGCAAGGATATTGAGGTCCTGGAGCAGGTCCAAAGGAGGGCAACCAGGCTGGTGAAGGGATTCAAGCACAGATCCTATGAGGAGAGGCTGAGGGAGCTGGGGCTGTTCAGCCTGGAGAAGAGGAGGCTCAGAGGAGACCTCATCACTCTCTACAACTCCCTGAAAGGAGGGTGTAGCCAGGGGCGGGTTGGTCTCTTTTCCCAGGCGACTTTCAACAAGACAAGAGGACACAGTCTTAAGTTGTGCCAGGGGAGGTTTCGGTTAGATATTACAAAGAATTTCTTTATGGAGAGGGTGATCAGGCATTGGAACGGGCTGCCCGGGGAAGTAGTGGATTCTCCGTCCCTGGAGACATTTAAAAAGAGACTGGATGTGGCACTCAGTGCCATGGTCTGGTAACCGCAGTGGTGGGTCAAGGGTTGGACTTGATGATCTCTGAGGTCTCTTCCAGCCCAGCTAATTCTATGACTCTATGATTCTATGATTCTATGATACAAAGTTTGAAGTGTCATAGGACAAAAGTAATTATTTTAGTGTTCTTAATTTAATTTTGATGTCTAACACTTTTCTTTTGCCTTTCTCCCTCATAGACATGTTTTTAATCAATGTATTACACTTCCTTACCTATTTGCCTGGGAAACTTCCTAGGTAGATGACATTTTGAAAGATCTGGGAAAAACTCGGAAGGTTCCTGGACTAGGTTTAGTTCTGTTCCAACTCTTTGTGTTGGGACAGCAAGCTCTACTTGCAACTTTCCTTGTGTGGGTCTCACTTAGCACTGTAACTATTCCAAAATACTTTAACAAAGCAAAGCTCCACTCAGCACCTATACAATAAAGACACATTTGTATCCTTTAGTATTTTCCAGAAAGTTGATGCCACTTGATGGTGGTTCGGTGTAATAATATCTGTCTCTGGGTGGATTTAACATCAAAATGTGTAAAGCAGTGTGAACATCTGATTAACATATGGAAATATTTTTTAAATAAGGCTTTCTTTTCAAGTGCTGAAAGTTTGACAGTCTTTTATACCATTTTATGATGCTGTGGGAGCAATTCCATGGTCACAGCTATAATCCCCTTTCACATTTGATTTTGAAAACCCAGTCCCTTCTGTATCTCAGTTTCAAGAAAAAAAACTATTGAGGATGACGTTTTTCATGTGTGGTCTTCAATAAGAGACAGAATGTACTTATGGGAAATAATCAGATGAGAAAAAATACTGGATCATATAGCAAGTAGTATGGTACTATAAAGAAAAATATGGGGAAGGCTCATGATCTAATATAAATAGTAAAATTTTATGATTATACTTATCAAAAAGTTATCACATAATGTTAAAAAATTGAGCTTTTTTAGAATTTTATTAAAAATGATCTTGTTTTCTGCCCAGTATTGTTTCTTCAAGTGAATAGAATGGGTAATAAAACTTTATTTGCTTTCAGATGAGTTCAAATCTGAGACAGGACTAAGCTATATTAGGGTATTTTCCTTGAGATGGTCAATTTGATATGAACTTGGATTGATCCAAAATATTTTCAGCAGCTCACTCTCTGAACTGTGATTTCTAGTTACAATCATGGACAGAAAAAAATGTATTAATGATACGACAGAAAAAAAAATGTGAAAAGTAGTCAAGGATAGAGAGAAAAACTGCTGTACAACAAAGAACTGTATAGAAAGGAATTGAAATATGCCTCTAATATTGGTATATATATTATAATATGCCTCTAATACCTCTTTTGGGACATCTAGATACCCTGTTTTGTATATATCTGTTACATAACCCTCCAGTTTTCCTAATTTTTTTTTTCCACAGCAGAACATATGGAACAAGAACTCAGCGACAAATCGAGTGCAATAATAGCAGTATTTCCCTTATGAGCTGCCTAACCAGTATAATTGAGAAGGTCATGCAAATTCACCAATTTTACATATTGCTTACTGTCTGGAACATCTCTGGCACTGCAATCTTGTCTGTGAGAAGCTCAAATGTCTCCTGTGTGCAGTTAGTTGTGTGAACAGCCCCTGACATTTTATGCTCGAGCTCTTTCCTGTAAGCTGCAGGAGTGTTGCAACTACCCTTAAGAATATGCATGTCCAGAGGTCAGTGTTAATGTCATGACACACTAGGACATCTGAGATTTCTGTGAAATGTGGGACCAGATCTCAGACCCAAGGCAATCTTTGAAAACCATTCCATTGAACATAACATCAGGAAAAATAATTTTAATAAAGGGAGTATGTTGTCTTTTTATGTTATTGCTGAGGAATGTTAACAACATGTGCTCTTCTTTTGTTTACACTACAAATCATTCTTTTTCCCAGTGCCATATGCACCGTCAAGAAACTTTTGAGTAAATTTTTTAGTTCATTTGTGGTAAAAAATACTCAAGGATGAATGGTATTAAGGACTGTGCTTTTAAGTTTTTGAAGGCTACTTAAACAGAAAATCCTTCCAGCTTACTAGAAAAAAATTAATAGTATTTCATATTCAATATTTAAGTTGGGTCTTAAATAAATATATTAAATTTTAATCTGCAAAATGGAAAAGCACATGAAGCAATCCCACAAGCCATAAGGACATCTCTCTCATTCCAGGCAGAACCCATGAATATAGTTTACACAGACCTATGCTAAATAACAAGTATTAAACTACAGCTTCTGGTGGGGCTTGGAAATTCCAGAGAGACAATATCAAATAAATCAACTATAATGTTCATGGAAAATTTGTTTTACACACAGCTTCTGGGTCCACATATAGTCACAGAAATTCAGTTTTTTTCAAAAAAGTCACAGAAACAATAATTATGTGTCTCTTGCACTTTGTGCAAAAATAAACAAGAACAGAACTCCAGTGCAGCCATCCTGTTTGAAATGGCATGAGTGCCACAATGACTTTTGGGGACAGAATGATACATGTGCTAGGGGAATGTGGCAGAGAGGAGTTACTCTTGTTGATTTTTTTCTGTCCGAAACACCAGCTTTGGCAAAGTAGAGTGACACCATTGCCATTGGAGACAAGAGGGCATTTTTTGGAAACATGTTTCCTTCTGAAGACAGTTGACCAAACACTGAAATTAAGTTGTTGGAGATTTCAAGGCCCAATGTATATGATTATTCCTACCAGGCACACCGCAAATACAATTACACTTTTATGGTTACTATGTCTTTACAATCTCTGCAAATCAATAACAAATGATGGACATTTGTGTTCAGATCCATTGATCCCAGGCTCCTCTCCTTACCCTGTAAGTACAGGAATACCCTGGGTCAGAGGAAATTGTGGGCTGGAGTGGGGGCAGTGGGATGACATTTTTGAGGTCCTGCACAATCCACTGCAGTGGGTGTTTGCTGCTTGGCCTTTCTCCAGCCTTTTACTGTCTAATAACAATTGTGACCATCCTGACCCTCAGGTTCTCCCTCTCTTTTTCCTTGAATTCCTGCATTCATCTCAGTCTTCTTGTGCACCTGAGTGAACGGTTGGTTGAGATGATAGAAAAGATCATCCATCAAGAAGATGGAAAAGATGGCATGGGAAGGGAAGAGAAAGTTTAGAGAGAGGAAAATCATTGCCTCTCAGTGTGATACATTCCATTAGTACATGTAACTCCTGCTTTCAGCACATGTGAACCCAGTTTTGGATAGGAGGGTTGGACAGATCTAAAACAGAGATGTAGGGAAAAAAAGGTAGCCCAGGGTGTCATCGTTTAGGCCTGGCCAGTACCAACCAGACCTCTGCTCATTTACCTCCCATCCCCACTGTTGGACAGGGAGGAGAGAGTTCACCTTAAGGTTCATTAATCAAGACAAGGACAGGGAGGTTTTCATTCCCCAGTTATGGTAACAAGCAAAAAATAGATAGGTTCAAGTTGACCGGCTCAAGAAAAAAAAAAAATTAATCTATAAGGAGAAAGAGAAAGCATGGCTAGATCTTAATACTTTCCCACCCACCCCTCCCTTCTTCTTGGGCCCAGATTACTTCATTCTTCCTTTCCCCTCAGCAGCACAGGGGAGGGGCAGGGGGGGTTTAAGGTCAGTCCTCCACACATTTCTGCTGCTTTTCTCCTCAGGGGGAGGACTCCTCACATTCTTCCCCTGCTCCAACGCGGGGTCCCTCTCATGGGGGAGAGTTCTTCAGGAACCCCTGGGACATGAGTCCCTCCCACAGGTGCAGTCCCTCAGGCACAGACTGCTCCAGCCCGGGCTGCACACAGTCACGGCTGCTGCGGGAGCAGTCACCTCCTCTGACACAGGGTCCTTGATGACTGCAGGTCCACAATTGCCCCTCTCTTCAATCCTACACAGTCTGCTTCTTCATGTCTGCCCACCTGTGACACTTCAGGGGCTACAAGTCCACGTTTACCCCACCATGGTCCTTCAAGGATTGCTCTACCATGCTTCTTTAGGGACTGCTCCACCATGCTTCTCCACAGGCTGCAGGGGGACAGCTGCCATCCCACCACAGACTGTGCTGAGATCTCGGCTTGCGGGACCTTTCCTTCTCCCTTTTCACTGATCTTGGTGTCTTTTCTCTGGCATTGCTCTCTCACCTCCTCCTCTACTCTGCAAGTCTTTTATTTCATATTTTTTGCAGTTTCATTTCTCTTTCTAGAATGTGTTGCTGACAGAGGCATGTCCAGCTTCCCATATCTACATGTCCTACATGGAGCCTCTGGCAGAAAGCTCCAGGAGAGACTCAAGGTCAACCTCTAGGATTTTGGGGTTGAAACTACAAAGACTTCGAGGCCAACTACACAGCCACTGAAAAAGAGATATTGGCCACATATGAAGGAGTTAGAGCTGCTTCAGAAGTAATTTGCACTGAAGCACAGCTCCTCCTGGTACCCCAATTACCTGTACTGGGTTTTATGTACACAGGTAGAGAATCTTCCCTTCATCATGCTACCAGTGCTACATGGAGTAAATGGATTGCCTTACTCTCACAGAGACCTAGAACAGAAAGACTCAACTGTCCAGGAATTGTAGAAGTGGTACCAGACTGGCCAGAAGGCGCATACTTCGGAATGCCACCAGAAAAGGTGGTAAAAAGGGCTGAAGAAGCCCCACCATATGACCAAATACCAGAGAATGAGAAACAATATGCTCTTTTCCATGATGGATCCCATATCTGCTTGGCCTTGAACTGGAACGGAGCAAGCTTCCAGAAGCTTCTCACAGGAGACACCCCTGTGTCATTCCTGCTTTCAAAACACCATTGCACTGACCCAAGACACAGGGTAAGGGGAAATGTGGGAGTGTTTGAAACAGAAAAGAAAAACCTGACCTGCAACACACCACGGCTTTCAAGGTGTTCCCAGCTTTCTCAGTTCACGTGGGTTTTTCAAATGGGTTCGTGGTGAATTTGCTCTTCCTTTAAGAAAATTTCCTTTTTCTTATAAAAGCAAAAGAAAACAAGCAGTTGAGATTACTTCAGATTGAGATTTTTTTAGTTTCCTTTGTTTTTGGAGACTGAATTACAGGGCTCTGAGTGCATGCCATCTAGGACTGTTGCAGGGGAACAGTACCTTCAGGGGATTCTGAATCAAAACCAGAAGGATTCACACAACAGCAGTGAATGTTTCAAATAAGCATTTTGTGTTAATCACCCACTGCACTACAAAAACCTTCCGTTCAAGATAATATAAAAACCAGAAGCAAAAGCAGCAAGGAAAGCATGTTAGTTGACACACAGGCTGAGACAAATATTTTTGCTATTGAGCAGCTTCCTCATCCCAATTACAGGCAAAGTGTAATATGCATTTGTAGAAAAATATATTACTGTGTTACTTATACACAGTTTCTCTAGCACCAAAGCTCTAAGCATTTCATAACAACTCTATAGGTATTGTCCCTGGTAATTAATATCTATTTTCTGGTTTGCATTTTTTTTTTTCAATTTTTGTAAAAAAAAGAATTAAGCTGTTTAATATCAGGAATGGCTCTACAACATTTTTTTAAACACTAAGGGTTATTAAGCACTTAGACTCCCTCTATACACAAGAGTATCCTGCTTATTTTAAAGATCTTTTTTTAGATGGAATGAATTGCCCTCTAGAAGTATCTGCATCTCTTCAGATTGACTGGGGGGTCCAGATTACATTTTAGAACTACACAAATAAATTATAGAGAGCTAATATGCATTTCATCCTGGATAATTCAATACCTGTTCTGTTCTGAAGCAACCGTGGCAAAACCGTGTTTTTGGGGTTTTTTTGCTAAACTTCAAGAAATCTGTTCTAACTTTTCCCTTTTTCCCTATATTGTCTGTTACTGAACAATTATAGCAATAGGTAGGATTTTCCAGTGTACATTTCACAGTACATCAAGGATGGGGAGAGACAGCACCAGACTTTTGCTCATGGTTGACAGAACAAGTTAATTGCACTTTTAAGTCCTATATGAAAGGATAAAAGATGAAATTATGTTGCTTCCTCCTGTCAGCAACCAGCCAAAGGATTCAGAGATGTAGAGACTCATTTATATTATACTAGGTGGTCAGTGAACAGTTTCCATACTGTATGACTCCACTAAGCAGGGTAATCACTTCAACTGCAGTTTTTCAGACCTTTGTGATATTTTCAGGATGGTTGGTGAAAGATTCATGTGACACAAAAACTGATGGTAGGACTGATTTCTACACTCAAAACAAAACAAAACTTAATTTTGTGCTATTTGAAGATAGAAGTATTCTTCAAGTTGGATTTGGAAGTGATTGTTTGTCTATATATTTACATTGGAAACTGCATTAACCTGACAGGTCCTGTGGCATTTCTTTAACTTTTCTTTTTCAGAGAGGTGAAAAATCTTTTTTCTGTTAAACTTGTCTATCACCCTTATTGTCTGTTCTGCTTTGTGTTGTTTCTTTTGGAATGGAGAACTGCCGTTGGTACTACCATGTTGGCTAGCTAGCTTCCTTCCTTGCAATTGTTCTCAGAATCACAGAATCACATGGGTTGGAAGGGACCTCTGAGATCATCAGATCCAACCCTTGACCCACTACCACTGCGGTTACCAGACCATGGCACTGAGTGCCACATTTACTCCCTTCCTAAAAACCTCCAGGGACATAGAATCCACCATCTCCCTGGGCAGGCCATACCAATGCCTGATGACCCTCTCTGTAAAGATTTTTTTCCTAATATCTAACCTAAACCTCCCCTGGCAGAGCGTAACACCATGCCCTCTTGTCCTACTGATAGCTGCCTGGGAGAAGAGACCGACCCCCCCTGGCTACACCCTCCTTTCGGGGAGCTGTAGAGAGTGATGAGGTCTCCCCTGAGCCTCCTCTTCTCCAGACTGAACAGCCCCAGCTCCCTCAGCCCTTCCTCACAGGACTTGTGCTGGAGTCCCTTCACAGCCTCCTTGCTCTTCTCTGGACCTGCTCCAGCACCTCAATCTCCTTCCTGAACTGAGGGGCCCAGAACTGGGCACAGTACTAGAGGTGTGGCCTCACCAGTGCTGAGTACAGGGGAAGAAAGGTTTGTTTTACACCATCATACTTCCTGCCTCATTGCTTCTTATAAAATGACAAAAATATCCCCAGATTATTGTCCCTTGTAGGTGAATTTCAAGGCCTCCCAGTTTTGATAAACAGCATTGTATGTTGTTGTAATCCAGACCAGAAAGGATTACTACTGAGCCACACTTTAGATGTTGTGTTTTTTTCAGTATGCCTTTCATATGTTCATGTTTTCATGTTTCATGTTTTGTTTTGTTTCATGTTTTGTTTTAGGGTTTTTTCAGTTTTTTTCTGCCTTTGCTGTAGCCCAAAATTGATGTGCTAGATGTGTAGCAAAAGCCCAAAATGTTTCAGAGTTTCTGTTTCACCTGTGGGTTAAATACTAAAAAGGAATGAGGTAGGGCTTCATGAAGCCTCTGGGTAAGTGATAAGAAAGGCATGTTGTGGCTACAGAGTCATAAATACTCTGAGGTGTGCTACAAAATGCTGGAAACCTCCCTTCTATTTAGCAAGCACAACTTCCGTTCTGTTGTGCTCATACAAAAAACATTGAGAAGTGAGGAAAAGTGGTTGTAAATTTTTTGCTTAAACTTATTAATATTTAAACTGACACCTAAGATTTGCATATATACTCAGGTGTGTGATCCATCCATTAGTTTAGGCATCCAAATTTCTCCAGAAAATTTCTCAAATCCACACCATGGGTTGGGGCAATCCCAAGCACATTTGCAGGCTGGGTGTAGAATGGGTTGAGAAATAGCCCTTAGGAAAAGTACTTGGGGGTGTTGGTTGTTGGGAAGCTCAGCCTGAGCTGACAATGTGTGCTTGTCGTCTGGAAATCCAGTGTCATATCCCAGGCTGCATCAAAAGAAGTGGGACCAGCAGACTGGCACAGTGTCCAAATGTAGACTAGTGATGAGTGGTGTTTTTCAAGGTCTGGTACTGGGACCAGTGCTGTTTAAAGTCTTTGTCATTGACATGAGCAGTGGAATTGAGGGCACCCTCAGAAAGTTTACTGATGACACCAACCTGTGTGGTGTGGTCTACACACTGGAGGAAAGGGAGGCCATCATCTGGTCCTGGACAGGCTTGAGAGATGGGCCCATGAAAACTGCATGAAGTTCAGGAAGGCCAGGAATAGGCCTGTACAGATTTGGATTAGTCATATAAAATACAGATTTGTCAACAGACAGCTTTGATTTCTTTGTGTGATTTTTCTAGAGCCGTCAGTACTAGGAAATCTAATGCCCAAGAGTTCAGTCATTTATAAAACCCAACATCTCATGGTAGGGCTACTTCATGTGGATCTAACTACCACCACAGAAACTGGGAAAAGTGATGCAGGGCTATTTAAACCGGTTGCTGAAAACCCAAGTTTCCAGAGTGAGCTGATAAACTGAATGAAGTTTCCATTCAGAGTGGCTGGAAGAATGTTTATTATTTGCTCTCATTTTGTTTCATGTTCTCATGGCACAAACATGCCAGGCAATCAGAAAGATGGTGGGAAATGGTGAATCAGAAATGCCTGTTCACTTCAACAGGTAGATTGGCCATGATTACTCACAAGAGAAAGGATGATCATAGTTTTAAAGGGTGTCCATTGAAAAACCTGTTACTCTTCTACGCTTGGGCACTAAAATTGGCCATAAGTCAAAAGTATTTTCTAAGAAAATTTCTAAAAACTCATGTTGGAAATGTCCCCTATGAAAAACATCTCATGTTCACGACCTCAGAGGTCGGAAGGAAGGAAGGGAAGGAAGGAAGGGAAGGAAGGAAAGGAAGGAAGGAAGGGAAGAAAGAAAAGGAAGAAAGGAAAGGAAGGAAGGAAGGAAGGAAGGAAGGAAGGAAGGAAGGAAGGAAGATCTGGTTATATGGAGAGATAGAATAATTCTTATTATCACATAAAGGCTGGGAGAGGATGAAGGATTAAAGTGGTCAGGGAATCAGTTCACTTCTAAGATAAAGGAAATGAATATTTGATAGACAAGTGTTTAATTTTATATTTCAAACCACAACTATCAAGTGACCTGTGCCAAGGAGCAGAACTCAGGGTTATAATCTTTTTATGTGCTTTTGTGTGTATAAATAAATAAATAAACAAATATTTTTATAAATAATAATTTAATTATATGTTTTCAGTGCAAGGAAAAACACAATAGCCATCAGTAGTGTAACTGTAGTTTTCCAATCATGTTTGAATGGATTACTTCTACCAGTAGTGTTACTTCAGTCTTACAGTACAGAGCCAGATACTTTCAGTTCTGCAGTAGCAAGGCATTTGATTGCTTCTGATTTGCTGCAATGAAAAGGGGTGTTGAAATTTCCAACTGCTTCAAAATCTGCATTTATTAAATGATAATTATGTCATTTTTGAGAAATTTTAAAATTCATTGTGCAACAAAATAAATATAGATGTTTGGTTTTCATACTTTAATGTTTTCTGAAATGTCTAAATCGTATTTTTAAAATCATAATTCCTATCTGTTGATTGGGAATGATTTAGCACCATAATGAAATAATTAAAAAAGGCTCCATAAGGACTACATATGGGAATTTACATCAAAAGGCTTAATATGGAATTCATAATAGCATATAAATATATGTATATATATTAGATCAAATAGACTCTTTTCCACAAAAAGCTTTTACTCTACCACTTACAGTGAATAGATAATATTGAAAAGCTCAATAAACACTTGATCCTTGAGTATCAGAAAGAATTTTCAAAGCAGAAGATAAAGGCATTGCACGTTCCCACAACACAGTGGTACAGAACTATTCTTCATAAAATATGAATAAGGGTCATAAAACATAGAAACGCATTAGAATAAGGGTCTATTTCTATTAATCTCTGTTGTGTGGTGTTGTTTTTTTTTCATATAATGGCTTCTTCCTCAATTTCAACAAAGGAAAATTATGTGTAGTGTTACCTTGTTGTTGCATTTGAGCCAGCAGTGATATGTGCCTTATTGTCCTTTACTTCCAATGGCTTAAAACCACCATAGCTCCATTGCTTATTTTGATCACAATAGATTTATCCAACATCTCAAAAAGAGTGGAATATTTCCTTGAGTCTTTTTTTTGGTCTCCAGTTTCATTTAGTTCATGCCATTGAAATTCTGGAGAGAAGTGATGGGTGTCTATGTTGCAGTTTTGACAGAAATATGGTTCTGTGGTTAGAATCATTTTCATGACCAAAAGAGTATTTCCTGCTTTGGAATACTACAAAATAATCTGCAAGTAAGATGTGATAGCACTAGTGCTCATAAATGAAGACACCCAAAGGCAAATTTGAGATGAAACAGGTCGTACCAATATCTTGACAAAGGTATGATACTACCTATCAAACCTAGGTTTGATAAGCTATGCCGTAAATTCTAATCACACAATCAGCAATTTCCAGGAGCAAAAATATTCATTAAAAGAATTCTTTCTTTGTGAGAAGGTGACCGGCACATGTATTTATTCCAGGTTGGTTTAGCACTTTTTATTATGCTAAAGTGGGTCTTAAAATAGATTAATGAAATTCTTTATTCTGCCACTGACTTTCAGTGCAGTCTTGGCTGCACCAATGCAACCCAGGTCCCAGTTGTGTCTGCTGGTGGCCTGACAGGACACACTGCACCTGCTGTCCCTCTGACTCCTTCCTGAGGGAACCCAGTGTTCAGAGGATGTGCACAATGGTCTTCCCCATTGTAAAATTGGTATAAAGCAGAAACATGCCTCAGACTGAAAAGATCAGAAGCACTCCCAAATAATTCTGCCTGACCATAACCTGGGATTATTATTATGTGTTGCAGTCCAGTAGCAGCATGGGCTAGCACTCCTCCTAACTCTCAAACTCTAGTGCTTAGCAGAGGCTACAGTGCTTTATATCCGCAGTTACTGAGGCTGAATGGAGTACTTCCTTCTGCTTCTTCTGCTGGCACAGCTACAGCATTCAAAGATAGGAGCTTTAGTAAATATGCACAGAAATGTGGTGTTTTCTTCTGTTATCATTGCTTGAAAATTCAAGAAATTAATGGATTCTCCATTTCTCACTTCCCCCTCCTTTTTAGCATAGGTACGCCTCCATGCTCAGCTTGCTACCTCTTACTAACCTTCTAATTCCAAACTTGCTTTCCAAATCTGCAACAAGGCAGAGTTCCTAAGGAAGGAATATTCTTTTTCAGTGCAGCTATGAGGTACTCATAGCAGAACTGCATACAGTTCACTGAATAAAGTAGAAGTGTGTAAAACTAAATAAAAACCAAAATGTACAGGACTATGTAAGTAACACCTATAATTAAGAATGCAGGGGATATAATTATGGAAGTGAAGCTGATATTTCTTTGTATTGTGGCAGCAACCTGGTTTGTCAGGAATTACTTTTACTAAACCTTACACAAACCTAAACATAAGCTAAGAGGGCCAGAGAGCCAGAGGGCTATTGACATACCTAAAGAGAAACAACAGGCTAAGATGATGCCTGTAAAAGGGCCTTTATAAAATTAGAAGAGAAAGGCACATCGTATATATTGTCAAAAGGGTTTGTAGGACTTGTGGCAGTGGCAAACATTAGATATTCAGTACTGGGAGTTCATCCTGCTGAAAAGTTCTGGCATGGATCAAAGGGCAAACATTGAAAGCATATTTTACCTGATCAGTAGTAAAGGCTAGATCATAAGCAGAGAAGAATCTAGAATAAAAACCCAAATATTACAAATATTAACAAAAAAGTAGCCATTGCAGAGCTAAACTGCAATGAAGACGACAACTTATTTTTTATTGGCATATTACAGCATGAGACCTCCTGGGTCACTGGAGAAGCCTCCTTGTCACATGATTATCATATAATGCGGGGGAAATTACAATAAAGGCAAGTGTAGAGTCTTGAATCTGAAAAAGAACAACCCCATGTACCAATATAGGTAAGTTGGGGACTGAGCTGTTAGAGAGCAGCACAGATGAAAGGGACCTGGGAGTTATAGTGGACAGAAGGATGACCAATGTGCCCCTGTGGCCAAGAAGACCAATGGCATTCTGGGGGACATTAGAAAGGGAGTGGTTAGTAGGTCAAGAGAGGTTCTCCTCCCTTTCTACTCTGCCCTGGTGAAGCCACATCTGGAATATTGTGTCCAGTTCTAGGCCCCTTAGTTCAAGAAAGGCAGGGAACTGCCTGAGAGACTTCCAGCACAGAGCCACAAAGATGATTAAGGGAGTAGAACATCTCCCTTATAAAGAAAGTCTGAGGGTGCTGGGTCTCTAGCTTGGAGAAGAGGTTACTGAGGGGTGACCTCATTAATGTTTACAAATATATAAAAGATGTCAGGAGGATGGAGCCAGCCTTTTCTCAGTGATGACCAATGGCAGGACAAGGGGTATTGGTTGCAAGTTGAAGCATAGGAGGTTTTGTATAAACATAAGAAAAGGCTTTTTCACTGTGAAGGGGACAAAACACTGGAATGGGCTGCCCAGTGACATTGTGGAGTTTCCTTCTCTGGAGACACCCAAACACGTTCCTGTGTCACCTGCACTAGCTGGGCCTGCTCTGGCAGGGGACTTGGACTCCATCTCTTGAGGTCCCTTCCAACCCCTAACACCCTGTGCCTTCTGTGAAAATGCTTATAACTGAGTGTAGATTATGAGTACCTGGATTTAATTTTCTTTTGCTACTTCCATTCTCTGTTTCATAACCTGCTTTCTCTGTGTGCAATGTGTACTTGGTGTTGCCAATAATTAAATGATCAGTTCCTAAAATAGCAAAGGTAATTTCACCCAATTATTACTTCTATAATAATGAAACTGGTAGTGCCCTAGGGTGGCTGAGATACTGCTGACTATTTCTGATCTTGAGATACCTTTTGAAATTTTATATAATCAGAGGCTGAGGAATATTGAGCTAAGCTAAACAAGCCAGGCTCCTCCTGCCTTTGCTCAAGTTCTGTGTTCAGTGTTCTCCACTTTTTAAAAAAAATTCTTCTGAGAATTATATTGCTTGGGTGAAGATGGTCAGAGTTACTGCCTTCTGGCTGTGTGTTGTGGCACTACTACTGCTTTATGCATTGACATTGCAATAAATATCCATCAATGAACAGCTGTCAATATGAATTAGTGTTACTAGAAATATATTTTCTACCGAATCTTGGAATGAATTTGTTGCACCAGAAGGGCTGCTCAAGTTTTTGTGGTGAAATAACACTGTTAGGTCTTTTTTTTACCTCTCTAGATGCTGCCTACCAGTAGATATCTAGTGGGCATTCCTTAGTGTTTATCCTGGTGCCAAGGCTCTGCAAGGTTTCTGTAAATCTAGCAAACTATGTGCAGTGGCTAGAAGAAGGGAAAGGTCTCATTCTTTCTAATGTTGGTCTTATGCTGTGCCATGTATAGCTTCTCTTCAAAGCACACAGCAGGCTAAATATAAATCAAAGGGAGCTTGTACAATTGATGCTTCTCACGGAATTGGACTTTCAAAAAAATACACCACTCTATTGAAGAAACTTGAAAGCAAGGCAACAGTTGAGAATGTAGTAACCAAGAGGTGCTGTAAAAATCAAAACGCAAAAATACAATGTTGGAGAGGATAAAATGGCACCCTGCCTTGTGATTTTCTGGTACACAATTATAAGGACATGGGGGTGGCAATTGGACATGACACAGTCCTGCCAAGGGAGGGCTAGAAAAGGAGCAGATGATCAAGGGAAACATCCATGGACAGTTCTAGTCATTCTGGGTGATACTTTAAACTCAGACCTGAGTCTTTTTTTTTCCACAGGAAACAAAATAAGTGGAGACAAACCAGGATTTTGGGGCTTCCATGAGTTCCCTTCTGAGATTCCTATATGCATGACCCTGTTTTCCTGTTACATCTTCAAGTACACTTAGCTTTTCTCCATCATGTCCAAACCCATTTAACTCCAATTGCTTCATTAAAATCCACCTCTTTCTGTAATACCTTCAGTCTTCTGTCATTAGTGTAAGCCATTCTTTTTATCTGTTTCTATGTCGATTCCAGTGTCAACTAAATATTTTTGAGCAGGGAGTTACTTATCAGCACATCACTCTTATGTATCCACAGAACTCTGGAATATTTTTGAATTAAACAGATCTCTACTTCTTTAACTGCCTGGATCCTGGAAAGTAGCATTTAGTTTTGAATTAAAATTTTAAAGGAATGGAATTTGTGCCATGGCAGTCCATCCACTCTCATTGTTATCTGCTCATTTGGGTAGGTATGTTGATAAGGATGTATTTTGGGGTTTGTTTTTTTCTTTGCTATTTTACAAGCATCAATCATTCACTACTCTTGATAAACAAAAAGTGATTTTTACATGGCATTCATTACTATAAGTATGAAAACACAATATCCTAGATGATGAAAGACAGAAAAACTTTATAGAGAAGCAGCATTCATTGTAGCATATTACTAGTTTCTGTAGACAGAATACTACTTTGTGAATGGCACATTGCTTTTAATGCTGAGTTTTAAGTTCATTACTTTGTTATCAAATGGCATTATCCTGAACAAGGCCTCAGCTTATCAAGTCTCTAGGGATAGGAAGTCTTTTGTAAAAAAAACAAAAAACCCAGCTTTTGTATAAACTGCCAGTGAAATCATGTCAACCTTTTGTATGTTACACTAGCCTATATTAACCAAGATATTCTCTATTATTACAGATTTGTTTTACCAATGAAAGTGATACTACTTAAATGTTGGAAGGGTTAATTCTTTTAACCTATCCCTCCGGGGCCACTTCATTAGAATGAGCCAGATGAAGCATAAAACACATTCTTCAAATCAACAGCTAATCTATGATAGGAAATTAAATGCTGCCAGGTTCCATTTCCTCAGCCTGGGCCACAGTTATATTCTGGTCATGATCATACTGCATAGCAATGTCCTGGTACCCAAAGCAGTGACAGTTGCCAGGTGACAGTGCTTCTAGGAGTGAGCTTGTTCCCAAGGTCTACTCGGGAAATATTTGGTTTGGTAGAAGTCTGATCCAGGAAAAAAAAAAGCAGTGACAACTCTCCGAATTTACCCATTTGGATTATCAGCATCTTGACACTGTTTAATTTTGTAATTTAGATACAGTCAACATGAAGTTATGGATACATTGGAACAGGCAGCATAAGCTCAGGGGAGTTCAGGAGGGCTGGGATGACAGCTCCTGTGTGTGAATCAACATGTACACAGAATGCTAATGCTGCCATTTGCCTCTTAACAGGGTCTGCTTCAAACTTCATTAAACCAAGGGGGAGCTTTTCTACCGACTTCATCTGTATCTGAAGAAAGTAAACCCTCAGAGTTAAAATATGTTAGTCTTCTTCTGTGACATCCTCATCTTCCATTGTCAAGGATATTTCTGGTCATATTTAGGATAGTCTGTTTATTCATTAGGAGTCCTCTCATTCTCCCTGTAGAGTCATACTGGTGTTCTTGGAGCTTCTATTTACATCTCCCATTCATCTGCCTTTCATCCATACACATGCCTCATCAGATAAATGTTTCAAAATTCCAGCTGGGGTTTTCCCTCCATTCTGCACTGCTTCTATGGTTCACCTCTAGCCATTTCAGAGTTTTTCTGGATGTCATCCAAAGAGTAGGGCTTTCTTCACGTAACACCATGAATGTTTGTTCAAAACCAGAAGGTGGTACTGGAATGAAAGACAACTCCAGCCCACCAGCATCTGTTGTATGTCATGGTTCAGCTTTACAATGGCAGGCAGAAAGGCCCAGAAAAGTGGGTTAATTGAATAAATGAGGCTGTGGACCTAAGGACACTATTGTATGAGATTCAGAGTTTTCATTTGGGGATGGTGTTAGTCTGATCACGTGGATTGAGATGCCATTTGTGGTTGGAGCAAATTAAATTAACTCCCGGTCTTCCATCTTAGTTTCGTAATTCAAAATTAGTTTCTTAATTCAAAGGAATTAAATTTGTGCACTCCAGAATGACTCGGTGATGGTACGTGGGGACATTTGGGACATCAGTTTCAAAGTGCACTCTGGTTCAAAGTAAAATGCACCTGTAACTTCATTATCTGGGTCAGGGCAAGGTCTGAGGATACCAGAAAAAATTTTACACAAATATTTAGCAAATATTTTCAAAAGACAAATGTGGACAACACTGAAAACTATCAAAGGGTTGTAATATTTACCTGAAAGGCACAAGTGAACAACTACTCCTATATTGAAACACCATTCAGACATAGCACTGACATCAAAGCAGTGAGAAAGGAAGAGCCTAGAATAAAATGAAAACAGTAGGCATCAATCAGAAATAAAGTAAAACATTAGAGAAGGGACACAGAACTGAAGACCAGGAGCTGACCCTTCAAACCACAGATCTGATCTATGTTAAATCACAGTTTCAAGCAATTTTTTATAAAGCAACTTTTTCTTAGGGGAGTTGAATTTAAATTTCTCCCCAACTGTTTTAGTATATATGGTACAGTAGATTATAAATAGCAGACATATAAATAAAAAATAGTCATTAACATCTGGGTATTCCTTGATCCTCTTAATTAGGAAACATCTGTGGTGTAGTCAGTGTTCTTTTCCACAGTTGCTTAATATCGGGCAGGATAATATGAAGCCAAAATATCTCTTTGAGAGATTTTTTGCTCAGCAGCATATCATACACACATTTCAAATGTTTTTAAGGGTGTATTTTCATCATAGAAGAAAATCATACATCACAGGAAGCCATCAGGGAGGAGATGTCAACGGTTTTTAGCTTCAGAAAACATGCTTTTTTCTTCATCTATGGGGTGTTTTTTTAAAATAGTGTCATCAAGTGAAAGTAAATTAAGGGATGCCTTACACAGGGATGGGTTGCATAGAAAAATTATGAATTTATTACAATTAGTAAGAATGAAATATCTTTCTTTTAAAGGTTTTGTACATAGGTCTTGTACCACACAAGATTTTTAAATCTTCTAAATTTGGCAAAGACCAGTGATGTATTAAATATAGAATATAGGTTAGAATAGTTTAAAATTAAATCTGAATTTCTTTTTTTTTTTTTTTTTTGGAAGCATGAACACTATCAATTTTGAAAAATACTTTTCTACCATGTATTTGGTACAGCTAGTAAGAGCAAATCTACACAGCGTTACTTATTAATGTTCAGTGTCAGAAAAAAATATAGTGCACTTTACTCACACTTATAAAAAAGCAACAGAGAATAAAACTAAACTGAAGGGAAAGCTTGTTTATGAAGACAGAAATGTAGGGAATTAATTTATCTGTGGCTTGGCTGAGAAAAAAGACCATGTCAAGGACAAATCTTTTTGAAGTGTGGTTTTATTTCTTCCCTAGCAACAACTGTTGCATGACACTCTGAGCAAAACCTGTTGTTTTCATTTTTTAAAGGAATTTTAAAACTCTTTACAGAAATTAACTATGCACCCATGACCTCAGATCCATGTAAAACATGGGGTTCAACCTTATGACTTAACAATCACCAAGTATTTAAATTAATAGTTTGGGTTGCCAGATAATTTCTTTGGGTTTGTACTTGTTTTCAGTGAACAAAACATGTAGGTTAAGTGAAACTATTAGCCTAGAAGGGAGGGACTGTGAGAATGAACTTTTATTGCTCTTATCTTCCTCTTTTTCTCATCTACAAGCAAAATAATCACTAAAAAAAAAAAAGATTTGGCCTCTCTTTTATCCGTATTCACATGGTTCTGTCACTGGACTGTTGAAAAGCCACCAAAGAAGGGTAGGAAGGTGGCCACAGGGGGAGAAAAGGGAGGGGGTGGGAAGAGTGGAGTCAGGGAAGAGAGGTAAGGAGTCAGTCAACAGAGCCTGTTAATTCTGAGATAGCTGTCTGACTGGTTTTGTTTTGGGAGTATAGACTTTCTCACTCTTAAGTGACCCAATTATTTTTCTTCTTGTCCACCTTGGACTGTGGAATGATGAGGGCCCCCAGAAGAGTAAATTAGAATTTGATGGCTTTGGTAACAAAGAGGCTGAAAAGTCAATGAGGTTGTTAAAATAAGCCTTTCCTCCCATGCATTGCCCTATGTACCACCACCAAGTGTTCCTGACAGGAGTGAGAAAATAAGTGAGATTAAATTCCAATTAGATCAGCTTAATTCAGTGATGAAGATGATGTTCTAAACACCAAGAATAAGAAGTGAGAGTGAATACTAAAGCTGTTGTAAGTTATACTGCTAGTCCAATATATGAATAATGAGATTTTTTAAATCTTTCGGGTTTTTTACCTTCCTTGTAGTTCACAAGGAGTAATTTTTCTGACATGTTTTCTGTTCACAGTCCCCTCAGATTTTAACTTTGCATTCAGCTTGTCTCAGAATTAATTCTGAGAGAGTGACAGCTTCTGGTACACGAACTCAAATGTTACTACAGGAGCAGTAAAATGTCACAAAGATATCTAATACAGAGTCAGAAGATTATGGAAAACCATATGTAAATAGCAACAATAACTACAAATTGAATATTTAAAATACAAATGTCTTCAATTTTCTCTCAATTAAGACACGCCAACTGAAAAAATATACGGGGTGACAAAGTTGGCCACACAAAATATCAGAAGAAGATCTTTTAGTAGTCTCCTAACTGCTTCCCTTCCTCTGGCTACCCCCAGTTTACATTAATCAGAACTAACAGGGCTAGTTATCTAATGCAGGTTTACATCTTTTCTATGCAGAAGACACCTCTCCCACAATTATGGTCCTAAATCTTTTCACAGACTAAGGGCTTATCTGAGATAAACCTGGGCAATGTAAGTATTTTATTATGGTATTCTGCTGATAGAAAGGGCCATTATATTGTAATAAAGACAGTTTTCAGGCTTCTTGTAATTAGGTCGGAGTCATCAGCACATAAATAAAGAAAAAAACAATAGCACCCGGCCTTTGTTTCACATAGTGCCTAGGACCATGTTTTAAAAAGTCTTCTAAAAAGAAAAGGAAAAGAGAAAAGAATGTATTGCTAGTGAATATGTTTACTGCCTTTTATTTATATTTTTATTAATCCAAGACTTCAGAGTTTTTCTTGGTCCTTAGCAGAGATCAAGAAGATGCTATCCTCTTCCTTTATGAAGGAGACAGAAGAAGCAGCAGCTGATGAGCTTCTTCCATAGAGTTAGAAACTTGCCATTCTTTGGGCATATTGCACAGGGCAAGATAATTCCTTAGTAAATATTAAAAGCCTCCTGGAGTTAAGTGGCACAACCAAAACTTCATTCTTTCCCACTGCCAGGTCTTTTGACCTTGTCAATGGTTTTGTTTTCTCCTGTTGTTTCTCCACGGCATGTTAAAGCTTTGGGTTTTTTTTTTATTTTTATTTTCTGTGTTGTAAATCTTTCATTTATCAGATACTGGGAAAAATTATATGGCACAGGTATTCTACAGACTTTTATGGATTAGGCTTTTGCTTGTGATTATGACAGTCTGGACTTGTCCATCCCAGCAGGTCAAGTGTGGATCACTAGCTGTGTTTCCAAAACCTTCTGACCACTTTTCAACTAGAATGGTGATACTGAAGATGGAACAGGGCCTGATAGCTCTGGGAATGTGGAAAAGGAAATTACAGCAGGTGAAATGGAAAACTAAAACTCAAAAAACTTAAGGTACTGAAGTTGGGGGAACCAGACAATCTCCATGCAACACTGCATGAGCTCACACATGAAGTTACAGATTGACCGGAAGAACTTTTAAATAAATCTGTTAAATCAGTGGAGGTGCAACTGGAAAACAGTCAACACAGGATGTACATTTGCAAAATAGAAAATAAAGAATGGCCTACACAGCAACATAGTATATTAGTTATATGAGAGGCTTTAGAATACTTCAAGAAGGAATAAAAATGTTGAGGTAAATGAAAGCAGAATGCAGCAATTCAACTATCTTACATTTTAAAAAAACAATACGTCTTTTTCAGATTATTGATTTTCTGTGAGATCAAAATCAGTCTAAACTCTTAGAACTGCAAGTAAAGAATTTTAATATGACTTCATGTAAAGAATTTAATCAGTTGAGATAGAGAAAATTAAATTAATTTAAAAATTGACAGACATTACTGACAATTTTTACGCAAAATGTCTGTATCAAAAAATTCATTGAGAGGTTCTAGAAGTGACTTTGACACAGAAAGTAGCACTATGCAAAGGTCTTTACTGACAAAATCGGGAAATATTGTTAATACGAAGAAAGATAGGAGTGTCTTATGAAGGACTGAATAATCCTGAGTGCACAAAAATGACTATATAATGAATGTAATAGTACAATAGTGAAAAACTGGGCACTGGTGAACTAAGAATTTCTGTTATATGACGAAGTAACTGAAACAAGCAAGAAGGTGAGTAATCTTGAAGAATATATGATGAAATAATGATTTTAAGATGGAAATGTACCTGTATCATGAAGGATCATGAAGCTAGGAAATTTTAAAAAACATCAGTAGTCCTAGGTGGTATCTGGTGAAATATTTTCAATAGGTCTGACATAGTAATACCATTATCAGAGAGCTTTTTGAGTGAGGGGGATTTCAGAAAAGCCTCCCAGCATGGAAGAGCTGTGCAATATTCTGCTTATCTACCTGTCTTTAGGTTAACGAAACTGGAATGGCAGCAGAATAAAGCTACCAGCAGATCAGAGTAATGAAGAATCAAACATGTAAGAGAAGGTAAAAAACTTTGCTTGCTTTTCAGTGCAGGGACATGATTGATGACAAAATATATTTTTATCTATCTATAGAGAGAAGCTATTTAATCTAAAGGATGCATCTGGTGTCAAAATACTCAGCTGTAAAATAGTAATTCATTGAAGATGGAAGATCTTCAGGTTTCTAACTCAGTCTTCTTATACTATCAGTGCTTATTAAAAACACCTCTGTGGTTTCAAGATGAAACTTGGTAAGGGTAATGAGAATATGTGATTATGCATGCATTGTATCTGTAAGTACTGCTTGGAAAACAGAATCCACTATTCAACCATCAGTCCTCTATTTCCTCAGGGTCTAAATCAGAAGCCCTTTATCTTAAAAAATGTAATGACTTTCCTCTGCTTTCCCAACCTCTTTTGTTCTCAGACATGTCTTCCAAAGCTTGAGGGCTGCAATCTTACTTTATTTTCTGATAAAATTATCATTTCTCAAATTAGAGTTCTCCAACAGTACTCCAGCAACAGGGTCTAAGAATCAGAAATCTGGCTGGTAATAACACTCCCGTGTTATTCACTCAGACTCCAGTGAATTCTACACCAACAGAGGAGCCAAGAGGTTTCAGTCAGGTGGTTCTCCCTTGAGACCTTCTGATGAGAAGGAACAGACAAGTAACAAAGAGCTTTTTTATACCTCTCCACAAATCCCTGATGTGCACACATTTTGAACACTTGTGTACCATCCTGTTTCCCCCTTTTCCATGTCAAGAAGGATAATGTAGCAACAAGTAAATATTTGGGAAAGGGTGCTCTGCGATTTGGAAAGACATCCTTCCATGCAAGGTGCAATGAATTAGGATGGGACCCTTCAGAGGAAGGAAGAATATAATAGATATGTATGAAATAGAGGGTAGGTGTCTATGGATCAATTGCTTACTGATTTTTTCAGATAAAAAAAAAAAATGTTAAGTGATGCAAGTAGAATGTAACAGGTTCTACACAGAAGCTAGGGAGGTTGGTTAACCAGTGCAGTGCAGTTCAGCTGTCTAACTCTGTGCCTCAGGATGCTGTCAGTCCAGTCCTAGCTCAGAAAATCTATGACTTGTATTCTGCTGGACTTGAGCCAAGTATCCTGGAGAATCATTGTTAAAGCTTGAACTGACCTTACATTTTTCCAGTCCTTGTTACTGCCAATATCAACTGCATGAGGTGGAGATTTTTTTTTTTTACCTAATAGTTCTCTCTTATATTTACACTGGTGAAAGTTACAAAGGGAAGTTCAACTTTGGAGCTTGCAGAGAAAACATAATCCTGTCTGATCCACAGCAAGTTTTTGTACTGATGTGATCATAGGTCTTCTGCAAGCTATGCATTAGAAAAAAGATTATTTCCTTTCTTATCACCCCACAGGTGGCCAACAGAAGCTGCTTGGAGCTGCAGGACAAAACCAGTAAAACAGTCTCTTTTCAAAACCTTTTTGATAAATCCATAAACTGGTCTGGAGAATATTGCAGGACATTTCAACAGGGTCTGGAGCAATGACCAATGAAGGTTTCTTCCTATCTCCAGTATGCTGCCATTCTTTGTAAAAACAGAATCTTTTACTAAAGTGCTCACTGTTGTACTCTCTCAGCTGCTCCCTTTCCTGGCAGAATCAGTTCTAATTCTTGCTTTTCCTGCCCCTCAAGCCTCACAAAACCAAGTTAAGAGGGAGCTATAATGCAGATAATTGGAGGGAAATGAAGGAGATTTATTTCTTCCTCCTATTTCATTGCAAATAGAATTGTTCCAGTCAAGTTCTCTTATGTGATGCTGGTGAATATGTGTGACAGAGCAGGCTGAGTCTTTAACTGGTGATTATTCACAAGAAACAGAAGACTTGGCTTGCATTTCAGAGGGCAGGCTGTGCTGCCAGGGCTTTGTAATAAAAAAATAAAAAATAAAAAAATAATAATAATAAAAAAGAACTGTTTACTTGCGAGCTGAACATCTTTTATGTGGAAATTATGGGGAGATAATCAGTGTGAAACCCCATGCCATGGTTTTCACAATAAAACCACAATTTGACTTAAGACAAACTTGACTGCACCTTTTCTCTACCCTGTTAATAGCAACACTTTAACTGTTTTCTCAGTAATTTTAAGTTACAGGATTTAAGATGCAGACAGGTTTTGGTTTGGTGGGGTTGGGGAGGGCATTAGATGGGTAGGAAGAGTTTTGATTTTCTTTATCTCCTTTTTCTTTTCACCTTTTCTGTATATCAAGCAATATAAAATGGCGACTCAGTGGAAAGGTGTTTATTTATGACCTGTCTTCCTATAGGACTAATAAATGTAGTTTCAATAGTATTTTACAGTTTTGAACATGGCCATTATCTCCTAGAATTGGAGACAGGACTCTTTGTTAAGCACCTTTGAAAAATTTCAAAAGAAGATGTAAACTTTATGTCCTTATTTTAGGGTTCAAATACAAGACACAGATTGTCATCCATTTTCTTAAAGTCATATCTGGCAGTTTGTGAAGAAAGGTTCCCCTCTTTGTGTCATACCATTTGCAGTTGTCAAGATGTACACCTGTTAGTTTGGTTGATCGCTGGAGCATAGAAGTTGATTTCCCATGCATGTTTTAAAAATTATTAGCTTGAAGACCAAAACTAATCAGGCAACTACTTTGGTTCCAGTGCACCAAGCCTTCATGGCTATCTGTGATACAACTGTTTTTAACTGGGACATTTATCCAGCACAGAAATTGCAAGCTACTGTAAAACTCTTCTATCAATAGCAATGTCTGAAATATGTGCTTTTGCCTCCTGCTGTTCAAGCATTGCAAATTGTCAAATTATATGTGACAGACTGATCATGATTTGTCTTTTTCATGACAGGGAAAAGTGTTTTTCTTCACCCTCAGGAAAAAAACAACATTCAACTACACTGAGAGATTGCTGTAATACCATTTTGCTGTTATTTTGCAAAATGTTAGTTTGTTTCAACAAGCAGCTATAAATTTTTCCCAAGATAGTATTCTATAATTGATGTAGGTCTTTTCCATATTAATATTATGCTGTATACATAATATTATAACATAACATATTATGTTGTATACATAATATTAAAAGTCTGTGACTGCACAACCTACCAGATGACTTGTACTAATTAATGCTTTTATCTAGTAAGCTACAGGAAAGTGAAAATATATATTCTGTTTATTGCCTGTGCTGGTGTACTACAAAGAGAAAACCATTCAGAGGAAGCTATACAATCACTTCACCTGTGAAGGAACAGCTATGGTCATCTAAGGTGGAAAATCCTTATGATGTGAGTTGGGGGTGAAGTGTGGCAGTGTGTTACAGTGTAAATGTGTTGAACACAAGGGGTAACTGTGCTGAAGGCTTGTTTGGGTACCAAAATTGCATATATGCAGTATAGGCATTCCTTCTTAGGCGTGAGTGTTCATCACATAATGATTGTGCTATAGCTGTTTGAAAACATCATCTTCTTTTCATCACACTGTAGGATAGACAACATCTGTTAAAAAGATCCTAAACCAGAGCTGATGTGAGGTGTAAAGAGCTTCTAGAAAAAGAAGACAGAAACAAAGAAACTACGCACATTTTCAAACAAATGCACAAATCATTTTCTGTACTGGTTAGCTAGTGGAACCAATAGAAAAAAATATCCAGCTCTAAACCTGGTCACCTACTCCCACTGACATATAGCATAAAAATTAATAGGCAAGATGGAACAATATTAAAAATAGGTTCTCCAATTTTTTGTTTAAAAAGACCTGTTCACGATCATATTTTTAAATGACTCATTGAATTAGGTAAGCATACTATTTTCTGGCATGTTCATTAGGTAATTATATCCCAATTATTCATTGTCCATATTCCACAGATGCCTGTAGCTGAAACTCAGCAATTCTGGCTGATCACATATTCTGTAATATTGAATCTTGAATGAGAGTCAACAGTACACTGCTCTAGAAGGACCAGAGTAAGAGTAATTTGAAGTATGACTAATATCAAATATTCCTGATTCTAAAACACTTCACCTGTTTTTAATTATTATTTCTGAGGGTATTGGGGTAGACTTTTTAGATATCTTTTGGAGGTAGACATTTATTTAGGTTCACCTATACTTTTTTTTCTATATCTATACAAAAGGATGTACTTATATGTGTGAAATGATGAAAAAAAAAGTCAAAAATGAGAATGAAAATCTCATGGAAATTTCAGAACATTATTAGTAATGCTGAAAACATGCTCTTTATCATGAAACTGATGCAGTTTAGGCTGACACACTTGACAATAATATCACTTTTACACTCCTTTAGTAAGTATTTATAATAATCATACAATAAATATACTGTGATGACTGTAGATAATATTTTGAGAATTCAAATCTAGTAATGGCTCTACTTAGCTTACTCTAGGCAAAGTTGTTTATGTTCATTACCTCATCATTTGTAAGCTACTTTCATGACTTTTTCCTTTACATTGTCTTTTTTGACATTTTCATCATCTCACCAAACTACAGTTTACAATTTTGGGAGTCTAAAACCTGACATTTGACCAATTTCCCTATGCCATCATCCTTGTTATCTCGCTGTAGCATGCCAGGTACCTACTCCCACTTCACCAGAGCCAAACATAACACCGCTTACGTTGGTGTAACTGAAAGAGGAGCCCGCCAGAGTCCCTCTCAAACTGCCATGCATCATTACACCCATTCAACAGAGAGATGCTTATAAACCTTGCTGTCATTTTCTAGCCTTGCTGTTCTGTCTATTGCCAGAGAGGGATTTGATGAGATCACTTGGAGACAGTTGCAAGGAACCCAACCAGCCCACTGGGGAAGCACTCCAAGATGCTGCTGCATTTTTGACACTTGCATCTCCTAGTCATTGGCAGAGAGATGCTTCACTCGACTGAGCCCAGCCTGCCCACATGTAAGCAGAAGTCAGGGCAGCTTTTGGCAGCTGTCATTTGGAGCACTGCTTGTTAAGCTCTTATCAAAGCACAGCGCTGATAAATAACAGAACTGTCAAGAGAGACGTAGCATGTCTTACAAGGAAAGTTAATTTGACTAAGTTTGAAGGGAAAGTATTTTTAAATTATAATGCATATGACCTTTAATAATTTTGTAACAACAGAAGTTACAACTGATCCATCGTGTGAAAGTAAGTAACTGGATTTATTCTTATCCTCTTGCTCTTGTAAAAAGTGCAAAATGCAGCTTTACTCAGACAGCTGAGGTCCTCATTTGCAGTGAAAGACTTCTCAGGTGAAGACTGAGCTTTATTTTAGCCAGATCATTATCTTTTGGAAGAAATTTCCAGCTACCTTTTCAGGATTATTTTGTCTTCATCAGGCCCACAGGCTGCCACTATGGCCCAGAGAGCAGTTTGATTTAGAGAATGAGTAATGCCAAAAGTCTGCAAATTTATAAACACACTTCATGTAAAATAAGAGATGTGAGAACTTCTTTGGTAATAGGGAAAAAAGTCCCTTTCAAATAGAAAATGTGTGTTCTCTTTGAAGGCAGGTGCTAGGGGATGCTCTTAAGGAGATAAAAATGGCTTTTATTTTATTTCCCTCTGCAGAAGTATGCAACTGCCAGACTTAATGAGTCCAGCTAAAGGGCTGCATCCAGACAGAATTAATGCATCATTTATAAAACACTTCGTAGGAAAATGATT
Organism: Florisuga fusca; assembly: GCA_038090715.1. Classification (NCBI taxonomy): domain Eukaryota; kingdom Metazoa; phylum Chordata; class Aves; order Apodiformes; family Trochilidae; genus Florisuga; species Florisuga fusca. The sequence goes on along the minus strand of JAAWXA010000005.1, from coordinate 8,347,351 downwards.
TAGCGAATCACATACCACTTTGATGTCTTGTAATACTCCTTCTTATTAATATTTATGCAAGGAATTGAGCAGTTATAAATGACAAAATCATGCATGCCAACGGTTTTAACAACACACTGTGGGATCTCTGGTGTGAAATGGTTACAAACAGAATAGTTGGGAAGGATCAGTATACACTGCATGTTTTGGGACCTGAGTATAAGTCCTTGACTTGAACCCAAATAAGTGTCACTCAGTCTGGTGGAGAGATGGAGATGTCAAGGTCTCTGGCAGGCTGCATGGTGCTTTTGAAAGATGATGCTCTGCTCATTTCAGCTGGGGCTAAAAGGCTCAGAGCACAGACCTATCAAGCCTGCTCTTGGCAGAAGCGCAGGGCCCTGCAGTGCAGATCTACCTTACAAGGAAACAAAGAATTAAATCATGTCTTTGCACTTGACCTTTGTAAAGGGGAATGAATACTCACAAATCACCTGTGCAGATATAGCTGCACAGATCCTGGTTCCAACGATAGTGTTGTCTTCAGTTCCAGTTCCGGAGCCCCAGCAAAGGCAGGACATGGAATTGTCAGAGTGAGTCCAGACGAAGGCCACAAAGATGATCAGAGGGTTGGAGCACGTACCCTATGAGGATAGGCTGAGAATATCGGGGTTGTTCAGTGTAGAGAAGAGAAAACTCCAGGGAAACCTTATAGTGTCCTTCCCGTTCCTGAAGGAAGGAAATTTCCTCCCCAGGAAATCTGGGGAGGGATTTTTTCACAAAGGTGTGTAGTGATAGGGGAAGGGGTAATGGTTTAAAACTGGAAGAGATTTAGATTTCGGTTCGACATTAGGAAGAATGTCTTCATTGGCACAGGTTGCCTGGAGAACTTGTGGTTGCCCCCTCCCTGGAAATGTTGAAGGACAGGTTGGATGGGGCTTTGGGCCACCTGGTCTAGTGGAAGGTGCCCATCCAGAGGGGTGAAAAGTAGATGATCATTAAGGTTCCTTTCAACTGAAACCATTCTACAATACTTGGGCCTTGGAAAAGGGCTGAAACAGGATGTCGGATGAGGAAAGAAACCCAGGGCTACACCACCTCCTCTCTTGTACTGGTGGAAGGAGCCTGATGTGCTGATGGTATTTCCTCAGCAAAAACAGAGAGGAAAAACAGAGAATACCTCTTTCTCTATAGAAAGATGAAAGTCTACCAGCTCTTTCAATATTGTTGTTGTTCTTTTGTAATTCTACCCAGTTGCTTAGTCCCATACGTCAATGGAGGTGGGTTTGTTCTGCTGCAAGGCCTGTAGAGTACTAAACAGTACTCAGGTTTCTCAGAAATCCGAGGAAAATGTCAGAGCCATTGCAAGACCTGAGACTCTGTTTAGTACTCTACAGGCCTTGTAGCAGAACAAGCCTTTTGTCTCCACAAGTCAATTCATACTAAACAGTGGAATGCTTAAAGTGGTACCTTCTAAATTCTAAATGTAGCCTCATTTCTTCATCTTCTCTTTCCATATATGTAGACTGGGGACCTGGATGTATACAAGATGCACTGTTTGGTGCCACAATTAAATGCAAATGGTTGATTCCAAATCCCCTCTGTGTGGCTTTGTTGCTCACAAAGCATTCTTCCTGAGCAGAAAATCTGTCTGACAGCACTCTGCTTTGTCTTTTTGTGGACAGGAGTCCACATAAAAAAACAAGTAAAATTCCTACTTGGAGCCAGAAATATCCTGTCCTATCACAGAAGAATTTGGGCACTACTTTGTTTCTGAATTCACAGGGCATCATTGACATTTGTTCTTGAGCCTATGGCTCTTCACCAAGGTACTAATTTTTGTGTAAAATTTAGCCAGAACTACAGCTTAAGAAAGATTCTTCTCTGATTGTTTTTGTACTTTGCCTGAGGATAGAAAAGTATTACCTTTCTCCTCCTTCCTCAGTGAATAATGGGGACTTATATCTTCACTGGAAACATCTTGCTGTTGAAGATGGCATAATAAACTTCTTTTTTTTCTTTTCTTTTTTCTTTTTTATCCCAGTGGTTTGCACTACATTCCCTAGGAAAAAGAGGAAAGAAAATTCCCAAAGCTTTCATACAAAAAGCTCTGGATTTTTTGGTACAAAACCACGGGGAGATGTTTTTTTTGACACACCCCATCTCACCCCCAACCTCCCACAGCTTGATTTTTACTGATTCTGCCATTTTCTATGCTTCTAAAAAACTCCATCTTTCAGCAAGTTAAAATCTCACTTGGCTTGCCTTTCTCTTTTTCCTTAGTATGAAAATGGACAAGATCATTGGGATTTATGCGGGCAAACATGGCTGGCTTCTAGTATTGGACTGTGAAATGCAATTTGAGGTCATTAAGAGCAAATATCTGTTTTAAGAATCTGAGTAAGCACTTACTTCTGAAGGTCAAACATAAAAAGTGATTATTAAAACCATTTTTTACATTTTTTTTACTTAAAATATTTACCATTTCTGAGGGAACTGCAGATGTAAATTTTTTTCACAATGAAATTACAGAACAGGAACAGGAAAATATGATACTCCAAAACTGTGATCTAGTAAATTTTCCTTTACAATACTTCTGTAGATTCTGAGGAAGTATTTGCACAGAATCCTAATGATTTGGCATATAATATTAGACTTCCACAAGTAAACCCAATCCAGGGAGAAAGATTTAATTAAACATATTTTTATAGTGTTTAGTATAGCTAGAATTTCTGACGAGCTTCTTTGCTTTTGCACGTGCTTTTAGTAGCTTATACAGGACCTGGATTTCGTGTAAAGGACGGGGGGGGGAGAGAACAAGGCTTTGAAATGCCTCAGCATGCAAGTAAAATGTGCATCTGAAGATCAAGAAATATAGGAAATGCTGTGAATTTCTGACCCATGGATCAAAACCAGGACAGACCTAAGGAACAATGGAAAAGCTCCTTCAGCCATTTTTTTTCTGTCACATGGGATACTGCCTGAAAACTCTTTTCTCTGACTGTTTTCTAATTAGGAATTCAGAAGTGACCAGTGCAGAGACTCCAGCAGATGTAAATAATGCTGAATGAGTGAAGCACTGCTTTACAGGCCTTCCGAATTCACAGGCAGATCCTCTGGATAGGCCGGATGGTACAAAATTAATGTATTTCAGTATTCTTGACAAGAGGAAGCAAAGCATGGATGTCCATTGCCTCAGTCATATTACATATATTTTAGAGATGCATTTGATATGACAATCTCTACAAAGATTAATGGCAATATGTATAAAGGACTTTTTTCCTCAGTGCACATGAATATGACTGGGATGCATGAATTAGATATGCTCTTTGGAACTCACTATTCCAGCTAAAGGCTGCTTTTTTCTGGGAGTAGGACAAGCATCCTGATCTAGGACTGGGTGGGCTATAGCTTTTATTGGCAAGCACAGAGATTGCTCTGACAGCATAGCTGCAAATCTCTGATCAATAATGGAAGATATACCTTCATTCATGGTGACTTCTTTTATTTCCTTGATACTTGCTTTATTCCACTGCAGTCAGAGAAATCACATTCAGCTCTATTTTGGCAGAACACAGGGCAGGAAAAGTATTTCCAGCATGCATACTTGATTGAGGAATATCATCATTTAATGATTTTTAGAGGAAAATAACTATGTCTTTTTACATGATGGCTCTTTTATAAGTTAATTTCAGAAAAAAAGAATGAATGTAGTTCATTCAGAATGTCTTCATCATTAAATATTTCCCAGAAGAAGTAGTAAAGAAATAAATGTGTCTTACAATGAATTACTAAAGTTTAACTCACTATATTAATTGGGAAGACCAAGGACTTTGAGAAATTTAGTTCAGGCACTGGTTGTTTAATAATTTATTACAGTTCTTCATACTTAGTAAACTTCACATGTTGAGGCTTTTATGCATTTCCTTCTTGACAGATTGAATGGCAATACATAACACATCTATTGGGTATTTACCTTTATTCTCTTTATTTTTCCTTTAAACAAAGCAAATATTGCTGGCTTATATTAAGACTTAAAAGTCAAAAATAGCTGACAATGCAATTCAGGTAACACATGAGTATGACTGTGGATTTGATCTGGAGACAGAGTTCTTTAAATGGGCAGCTATTTAAAATCTGGTTTATGTTGACAATCATATTTCCAGACCCCTCTCATTTACATCCTCTGTGTTATCTCTAAGTTGCACAATTATTATTCATTCAAAGAAATGCATCGTGGCACATATTTCAAAATTAAATTGCTCTTTTGCTGAAGTTGTTCTGGATAAAAAACAAAGATCTTTTTAAAATCTTTAAATAGTAAATAGGTTAACTCTTGAAAAAAATGAGTAAGTAGAAAAATACATAGCTGCAAAAATACATAACTTTCACGTTCTGGGTGATTTCCATAAAATTGCATATTTTGTGTTCCAAGCAGAAGGATATTTTTCATAGAAAATTTTACTGGTACTTTTTAGAGAGCTTGTTTCATTTTACTGAATAATGGTAGTAGTCACAAATCTAGTTAGTAACAAAGGCATGTAATTGAATTTGATGCTGGGTTGTTTAGAAGAGCAGGTGAAGATAACAGGTATTACTCTGGGAAACACAGGATTTTAAATCTAGATTGTTGAGGTTGTTGTGAGAATAGGACGTAGCTATTTTGCTGTCCTCTTTGTTGAGATGTATACAGAACAGACAAGAGCACATAAAGATATACCCAGCCACTCATGAGAAATAAGAAAATTAATCTTACACCTTTTTTTTTTTTCAGCTCCTGCTTCTCGAGTACTCTTCTGTACTGGTCAGCAGCAGCAAGAAGCTGTTCTTTTTTAAGAAGTCAATGGAAAGCAACTACAGTGAAAATCCTAGAAGTTTATCTATCTTCACAGGTTTATTTTGGATTTAAACATTATTTTGTTAAAGGCAAAATGGAACTTTCCCAATATTTACTTAGGTTGTTTTATTTAATTAACCAAGCATGTTACTGTGTTACCTGACACCAAGAAATGGAGCTCTTCCCGTGGCAACTTTTTTCCCAGAATGGAGTAAATGGTGCGGAGATTAAGTGTAAAATAGGCTTCACATCTGGGGCCAAATTCAGACAGCGTCAGCTGATACAAACCACATTTTCTTAAATTCACTTGCTGTGTCTTACATTTATGAAATCTGAACCCCAAAAAGAAAGATTAAGAACACATGAGGAAGCATAAATTAAAGTGTATGAGTCTCATCCTCAATTATTATCAAAGTGATTTATTTCTTAAACCAAGCTGGCAAGGGAATGAGACCTGAAGGAACATGGATTTCCCCCTCTCCCTGACACCCAACCCCTGCGCCCCCCAAAATTTTCTCTTTTACAGTGGGCTTTCTTTGTCAGGGAAGAACTGAGAGTCAGTATCAGAATGACACCCAACACATGGCATAGCAGAAGACAGTGGTTGCTTTGGTATGTGGCCAAAGCTTTTGCTTCTGCCTTTTGCTTCTAAAGGACTCATGAGGACCAGAGCATCCACCCTAGAAACTCTGAGAATGTCACGGTTTTCACTAGGGGCAGGAGAACTGCAAAAGACATATCAAACAGGCAGTTTTCACTCCCGTAACATATTTTACAGCTAATCATATCTGCATAATTTCCACTTTCCACCCCACAGGTGACTTCATAGCCTCTTGGGATTCAACTCCCTTCATCTGATGGTGCTCCAGCCCATCTTACTGTTCTTTCTGTGGGCCTTGGCCCTACAGTCACAACAGCATTAAGATATGCTCCTATTCCAGGAAGGAGGAAAAAGAGCTTCCTTGAACATACAACTAAGATTCAGGCATTTTACAGGTCTTGTCAGATTCTTCTGACCACTTAGACATACAAAGAATTCTGAACTTACAGCTTTTTCGTTGTGTTACAGTTGCTGGAAGGTGGGGGAAAAAAAGGCAGGAATGATGCATCTTTTTCTGTCCAAGAGCCCTGTCTGCATTTTGGGGAGACCTTCATTCTCACTGCAGTGAAGACAACTGTCACTATAAACCAATTTATTTTCAAAAAAGACTGAAGGATTAGACTCACAGTCCCATTGTAATGTCATTTCCAAGTAAAGCATAAAAAAATATGTTTTCCAATCACAGTCTTGTGATGATTTCTGCATGTTGGTGGCAGAGTGCAATGAAATCTACATCTCTGGATCTGACGTGTGATGCTCACAATAACTTCTGCAATAACGTAAGCCTACATCCTTGTGACGTTAATGTCTTGGGAGCTGTAAGGCCAATAGATGTTTACAATTACCCAGGGCTGCCTTTTCAAGCAGCATCAAGCAGCAGAGCATTTGTCTTGTTGTGTATTCAAAACTTTTTTCCTTGTTTTCACTTGCAATTATATTAAGTTAAAAAAAGGAGAGAGGAAAACTGTGTTTGCCCATCACCTCCCAAAGTTATGAGGTTCAATTGGTGTCTCTCTACTCATACAGGTAGGTCAATCTCATGGATATGTGATTACTGCTCATTCCATGTATTACTTTATCCATCTACTCTGAAAAATAAAAAAGAATCCTTTTAATCCATCCATGTAACCATATTGAAGTGAGTAGGGGAAAGTCAAAGATACTTTTTTCACTTTTTTACATAAAGGTAATGTGAACAGTTACCTATTCACCTCCTAAAAGACCTGTTAAAGTCCTTGGCATAGTATGTTCCCTGAAAACTCTAGTTGTCCACTTAAGGTTAAAATTGATCAGCCTCTGATGTTTCTTTTGCTAGTTCTTGTGAAAATCCACTTGAGTTATTCCGTAATACAGATCTATCTACAATTCTAACTATGTCAGTGCTAAGCCAATGTCATTTTGTGTTTCATAACAAAAGAGAAGCTTCTCACAGAAAACAACACCATTTCCAATGGACATATTGTTCTAGTTGGAAGTTCAGCAATGTCGCATCTCTTCTGGTAAGTTACTAAAGAAGATCCTAAGGAATTTTTTGCTCGCTAGGGTTCCAAAACCACTGATTATTTTATTTTAAAAGAAAAAGAAGAGATTAAAGAACAATTCTTTCTTATAATGGACTGAAACTTTTCTGAGAGTAGTTTTCACAGTCTGGGAGCTGGTCCTCACTATCAAAACCTTCTTAATCACTTTAGATGTAAATATTTGTGGACCTACATTGCAATCTGTCATTCTTGTTATCACACTAATTATAATTAAGCATGAATCATGGGCAAAGTCAACAAAAGAAAATTATTTGTCCTAGAGTTGTCCAATTTCAAAGGCTAATAGAAATTTCATGTTACGAGTGGGCACATGATTCAGGCTGAGGAAAGAAACATATGCAAAATCTATACTATTGATGTTTTTTTAAAAGGTCATATTTTATCCTAAGTCACAGTAATACCTTATGTATTTGGGCCTGTGATGCAATAATACCTAGAGCTAAGAAGCATGAATACAGATATGAGAAAGAAAGACCTATTAGAACAAATGTTGCAATCCTAGAGGGATAATGTCTTCTACCCATCTCTCCCTTAGCATCTCTTTTAGTCACCATTTGTACACAGATATTCCCTGAACAAGCTGGTCAGCACAATGGTTATGGTAAGTAAATATCTATGCAGGCCACAGTGTTTTCCTAGATTATTTTTCTCAAGAGCTGTTTGGGATTACAGTAGCACTAACCAAGGTAACTGCATCCCTGCTCTCTTTGTGTTGTTGTGTACACATATTCCAGAGAAACAAAAGTTATTCTCCAAGTACTGTGCTCAATCAAAAAGGAATTGATTGACTTTATCTCATCAAGTTCTACACAACCTATCTGAGTGTATTTTATTTTGGGAGACTTGTTTGTAATAAAATTGGAGACAGTTAAGGCAAGGAGCAGCTAATTTTACCCAGGTTTAACTCTTGAGTTTTCTCTCACTAGTCTGTAAAGAATAAATTTACACAAGGTCACTTGAATCCTCTAATTCAAATAAATGTAACACACTGCAGTATTTTACTTACATTGAAATCCATAATAATTTTGGAAAATAAAGAATCACATTCCAGTTCCTAGAAATTAAGTCATGTGCTATAGATAAATAATACCTATGTCATAGGATAACAGTAATTAATACCATAGTATAACAGTCATTATATTTTATAACTTGTCAATGTGCTGACTTCTTCATTGCCATGAAATTCTAACAGCAATGTAGCATGCCCTTACCTTCAATTCCTAGACTGTAGCTTCTCCAGAATATTGAGTGTGATACCTGGAGATCAGTTAGCCTGGCTTCACTGATGCTTCATGGCAAGAAAAAACATCACTGCTGCTAATTTTTGTTGTACACTGTGATCTGGTGCCATCTCTAAACCAAACTGGGGAGATTTCTTTCATTTTGTTTAGATGAATGTATTAATTTTCTTTCCTGACTTTCAGGTCATAAATATATTTTCAGTCTCTCAATCCTTATGAAAGATATGAAACACAGGATAGTTTTAGTCTCTTTTTCCTAAAAGAACAAACTTTTTACATGGCAATTCTGCCTGTACTATAGCTGTTTTTTTAATCTAAATGTGTGAACAGAAATCATAGAATCATAGAATTGTAGGGGCTGGAAGGGAACTCTGGAGATCATTGAGTCACATGGTGACATGGTTTTGCTTTCATTTTGCCTACATTAGAATCAATGTCCCTAGCAATCGGGACATTATGATGTTACCAAATAAAACCCTCAAGAAGAAGATAATGCTTTTTCTAGGGACATTTTTCTTGGTGTATTATGTCTTCTGACGATGTGAAAAAGTACCCCCCCATTCCCATTGAGAATATGTTCCTATTAAAAGATGATTAAGAAATGCAAAGACTTTATTTTGAAAATAGCCATTTTTATAACAACATCGAAAGCTGACTTTCAAAAACTGAAAGCCCAATGTTTTCCTAAAGCTGAAATACTACCAATTCTTCTGAATAAGTCAGATCTTCAGAAAAAAAAAGTCTAAGCAACTTTAACAAGTACCAACTTTCTGAAACTTAAGAAAGTTATTTTAAACGGATCTCTTAGTTTCATTGAGTTTGCTGAGTATTGAGATTTTACTCCTTTAACTGAATTATTTTGCACACTGCAATCCAGATTTTATGTTATCAACAGCTCATCATGAAACAGAGCCAATGCACCACCAGGAAAAAGCCAAAGCAAGAGATTTATTTTATTTTACACACATATTCCTTAGAAATCAGTCATGAGGGTAACAAAAATCCAGAACTCTTATAAAGCTTTACTAAAAAACGTTTGGATAAACTGCATTTCTTAGTTCTGAAGTTTTCCACAGACTGTTGAAGGCTCATTAGTAACTGTTGCCAAAACCTTACTTTCAGTCAGTTTTACTCCACTTGACTTTTTCCTGAAAGTATTTTTTACAGAACAGACTTAGAAAATAGTCAAAAATTCCACTTTCAACATAGCAGAAATTATTAACAAAGCATCATCTTTTTACAGCCCTATATGAGATGGTGTTTCCTTCTCTTTAGAAATGAGAATAATACTTCAATTTAAATATAATAATAATTAATACTGAGAGGATGTGTATGCGTTGTGTACATGTGTATACAATTCTATAGAAGCAAATAATTTTGTGTACAAAATGTTTTCTACTAGGCTTACAGGAATGAAATACAATCCAGACATTCTTTACAGTGAAAAGATTCTCACCATTTCAAATTCTGTATCATCATACACTCTTGTAGCTGTATATGGGTGAAAAAGGATTTGTTAATTTGAAAGATCCCAAGGATAAGAAAAAAACACTACAAGAGACATGAAAAAAGATTACATCCAATTCTTACATTTGAATCTGTTTTCATTCCTGTTATCTTCCTATGCCATAGCTCTAATACTTAGGATTTCTAGTTGCTCAATCTGCAAAGAATAAAAGGGATTTTACAGAAGATTTGGAGCAATCAGAGTCTTATCTTTCTGTTTGGAAAATCCAAAATGCATGGTTTTCTCACAGCTGGAGGACAATTCTCACAGCTGTGGAATGGAAATGTCATCTTTGCATAATTTCTCTCAGCTCCCTGGAATCTGTTTGTTTTATGTGTGTATATCACAGATGTAGTGCATGTTCCTTTTCTGTCCCTCGACCTTCTCTAGGATACCACATGGCTACCACCAAATTAAAAGAAGCTTTCTTCAGTTTAAAGTGAAGTAGAACTGGAGAGACGTGCTCTGGAGCAATAAAGAAAGCATGGAGATTGAAAAGTATTTAACTTTACTCACTGCCATGTTTGCAAATGTCACAGACCATTCACAGATGGAGGGGTTTGTCTCTGTTTGAAGACTTCACTATGCACAAGAAAGACATGAAATATTTCCATGAAGATATTTTCAAGGGAGGGCAGGATGGTCATTAGTACCAGTGTACAGAATGGGAAAGAAAAAAGACAGAGGCAGGAATGTTTGTAATGCTGCAGTGCAAACATAACCTGGAGCACAGAGCACTCCTGCCCAAGAGCAGCAGCAACTACTGCAGAAACTGGGTGCACAAGTTGAATCCTTTTCTGCCACCTCATTCTCTCCTCTTTTAAGCACCTTTTACCTTCCCCTAACTAGAAGAAACCAGAGTGTCAACAGTGAACAGACAGACTGAGATAACACAACTATAGGAAGCAAAAAAATGCTGAACATCTGGCCTTCTAGCCAGAAAAGTGAAGGCACACCTGTTCCCATGTCTTTTATAGCACTTGCCTAAATACTAAAGATTTTTTAAAGAACAAAAATGGTATTAACCCACACCATCTTTTCCAGTATGAAAACACCAAAGGCAGGTACAGTCAAGTAGAGTCTAGTTTTTATTTCTAAGCATCAGGAACATTTTAAATACGTGATCTCCACAGAAGCTGTGTAGCCCAAGAATGAGCTCTAAAATATCTTCAAGGTGTTCTGGCCTGGCTTACAGCTTCTTTATGGGAAACAGAAGTTCACAAAAACAAGACAAGTCTTCAGACTAAATAACAGTTGCTACTTCATCCAAGAGATCTGTTTGATAGATACAGTAAAATACAGAACTGCATTAGCCAAAGACAATCTGGCTGTTCTATCAAAAAGGGCAAGAAGGGGCAGGCGAGCAGCTTTTATTCACATCATGTTGGTTTTTGCCTTCTCTTACAGAGCAGAAAAGAGTGAGACATGATCATTTCAAGATCTGATGAGAGAACTCTGATTTTAAGACATTGGCAATCAGTTGCTTTGGTGTCTGGTATCTTTTATTATCAGACAGGTCCTTGTCTAGACCTTTGTTTCTGAGTTACGCTTGTGCTTTCACTAGCATGGTTTCTCAGTGCCTGCCAATAATACTCCAGGAGACATGAGTGGCATCTGTCACACGAGTTATTTTTCTTTTTCTTACCATCTTCCCAAAGTTGAAATTGTTCATACAGTTAAATTGCTTTGTTTGGTAGATTTTACTTTATCATATGTACACGCAGCAATGTGCTTATTTACATACAGAAAGGTCAGAGAAATGATGGTTCCTAATTCCTGTGGGAGTTCATTTCATTGTCTGGCACCAGAGCTGAAAATCTCTTGTCTCCTGCAAAGACTCTTACCCTTGGGGTAAGAAGTTGTTTTACAGTTGAGTGTCTGCCAGCAATGTAAATGGATATATACTTGTTTAGTGAGATCCAGCAATTTTTAATTTGCAGATTTAATTCATTTGTGTTGTTCAATTAACAATCAACTATTTCTTTTTTCCTTTTTTTTTTTAATTGATGATATTCTGTGAGGATTTTCTCTTTTTGATCAAAGCATCTGAATGACTAGATACAAAGTAATGTGGTAAGATTTTACAACTGTACTGCAGACCTACTGGCCTGCTGGCTCACAGTACGTTTTTTTATTGTCTTAAAACTTGACATTCATTTTGGTTTTATCTCCACTCTTTTTCAGTAGAAAAATAGGCTTCCTGAACTGAGTAGGCTAAAAAGACTAGGGAAGGGAAGATTTTCAGGGTTCTAAAAAGATAAAGCTGAACATGGGGAAAAAAAGAGAAATTAACAAATACAATCATATTGGTCCTGGTTTTTGCACTTCTTTTTATCCTTAGCATTAGCTTAATTCTAGAGGTTTACTTATGATTCTACTTGAATAAAATAGAAGATTCACTTTCAGCATGAATTACTCACTACAATCAGTAAAGATGGATTTCATATGCTATTAAGACAATTGCATAGTTATGCAAAAGAGTTAATTAATCACAATGCAAAGTGTAACAATAAATCAGGCATTGTTACTGGAGCCAAAGTATTGCAACTATGTAGAAAGATTGGGGTAGAAAGTAAGAATGAAGTTAATGAAAGCTGAGTAATTTCCTAACACATAGGAAAGAAAAAGTTTTAATGAGAAAATGTAAATTAATCTAAGAACTGTCATTCACAGCAAAGCAGCAAAATATAAGCACAGTGCACATCTAATTCTCTCCCCATTGTTCTAAGTTTACCAAAAATAAAGTTCCAACTCCCTTAATGTAGGGAGCACTCTGGGGTAGGGAGCATTTATCTAAATGAAGACATAGCACTGCATCCCCTATCACCTCTGCTTCCTTATTTACTTTTCAATCAGGTTGAACAAGAAGGCTAAACCCTGTGCTATCTTCAATGCAAACTCTGGTTAGAAAGAATCTTGAGCCAAAACACAGGTGGATCACATCTAACATACTAGACATGTACCCTTCACTCTGTATACTAAAAATAAGGCAGGAATGTCAGATTTAGCATGAGTAGAGTGAGAGTGTGTGACTTGCTTTATTATGCAGCTCATAATGAAGATAGCATTTCCTTTTGAATTATGCATTTCCTTTTTCTACATCTTTGGAATTATGACTGGGAATAGTGATACAAAAATCTGTCATAGCTACACATAAAATTGTTTTTAAAGTCTTCTTCCAAATATATTGGTGACTAATCACAGTTTAGACTTTGGGATGTTTAATTTTGGATAAATACCATTATTTAATGCCAGTGTCTGTTACCAGTTTTGATACAGGCCACTTTAATGTAAAATCTAGGGAAAATGAAATAACAAAGGCATCCTTTTTCTAGCATTTTGAACTAGAGACATGTTATTCATATACACATAGAAAAAAGAGTAGTCACAGTTTTGCTATAGTTGACGTCGGACCAAGATCAGACAGCTACCCTCATTTCAGTTATAGGAAAGAAATGATACTCCTGTCAAAATCTCAAGACATGTTGTAGCCAAGAAATACACGCACATTTTGAGTCTGTTCAGGAGGAGAAAGTAGTTGGACAGAGAGCTTTTCTGGCTGACATTCTAGGTCTGTAAGAGAGGAGGAGGACAAGCATAAGAGACATGAAAGAAACAAGACCCCTCAGAAAATCCCCAGACCACATTTTTACATCATGTTTTGAGAGATTCCCAAGATAGTGAACATGGAAACATGGCTCCATAGCTCCATTCTGTAGCACAATCAGGCCCCACCTCTTCAGCATACTGTTGACATGCTATTAGCTCAGCATGAGGCAGTTTGTGTGCTCCTGCAAACCGTACCTGTAGGGTGCCTGCAAGCATTTTTGCAATCATTATACATGCTGCCTAGGAGCTGTTTTTGTAGACTGCAGGCAGGCAGAGATGGAAATGTACCATGCTTCTGGCTTCTTGGTGTTTTTTTTTTAAGACTGTTATCAACAAAACCAATGACTCTGGTAACATGATCCTGAAACAAAATGTTCAAAATAGCCTAGAGAAAGTATTTGTGTTGGGTGCTGATGGCTAGAGATTTGGTTTAGATGATAAGGGATTTTTAAAAGTGAAAATAGATGGATAAAATAACCTCAAATGAAAGAAAAATATCTTTTAAGACAAATTAATCTGAGGCTGGGGGGGGAGGCGGGAGGGGAATGTGTAAATACCAGTGAGAGTGTAAATATTTTGAGATACAATAAACACTTCTTCCTGCCACCTCTCAAATGCAATGAGGAATAATAATGTTTAACTGCCATAAAGAAATGCTGTACCTCTATTATGTTAATCATATTGTGCAAATCTTTCCACAATTGTTCCAGAAAAAAAAAAAATACATCCTGATCAGAGCTATGCAGCCTTACAGCCATGCAAGGCCTGCAATGAGGCATACAAGACGTTTCTTGGTTTTCTCCAGCTCTGCTCCTGTTTGTGGGTTAGCAGAAGACAAGGGATAGCATTTTATGTCATGTTATCTTAAGGCATGTAATTAACCTGCTTCTATTTACTGGATACACAAGTGCTCCCATGAGAGTGAACTGTGCTCCTTTGAGGAGTGTAACAGACAAACAAGATGGACTGGCTGTTTAATCAAGTAATTGCCCTAACGATGCCCTCCTAGGCACAAACATTGGTGGGTTTGAGGGTAAGCTTGAATGTTGTTGACTTTTGGTCACGTTACAAAGGCCATTTATTTACTCAGATTTCCTCTCACAGAAATGCTGAATGGGCAGAGTTATTTCCTCTGAACATGGAGGAGAATTTTTGACATTCTAGATAATTTGATTATATTTTACTACTCTATAGTTTTCTTAATTTACTTATAAAAATAGTATAGTCTAAGATATATTCCAACTCACTAATCAAATAAAACAAGTTTAAGAAATGTATATATTTTTCCTGGGTCTAAATATTTAGTCTGTAAGAAAAAATTCCAAAGGAAAATTTAGTATTAATTCAGTGAGTTGTCTAATTTCAGATTGGCATGATGTTTATCCATATTTACAGGGAATTCACTGAGTCAACATAAACCCACAGCCAGTTGTATTAAAAACAAGAACTAGAACATCCACAGTAGAAAAAAATAAAGAATACTGGATTAAAAAAAAAGCAAATTTAGTTAGAAAATTCTTAGCATACTATTTTAAATAAAAGAACTTTCTTTCCAAGATTGTCATTCTTGAAAATTTTTAACAGCTATAAACATAAAGTAAGCATGTTAAGTAAACATGATCCCCAGCAATAATCCATCTATAATACAGCCCCAACAGAAATGTAAAGCCACAGAAATGAATACTTCACAGTAGCAGAATAAGTACCACAATTCTCTATCACCCTTCTTTCAAGTACACTTTGGCCTGTGGAGTTCTGAAGATTGAAACTAGATTTTTTACTGTATTAAACTAGAAACTAGCAGGCAGGTTCAAAAAAATCAGTGAAGTGGAAGCCTAGCAAGACAGACACCAGACTTTGCCTGCACAGAAGAAGCTGCTCCATGTACCACTCCCTGTCTGTGTCCTGCAGAATGTTGCTGTTGCAGTGATTGCATCTGGAAGAAAGGAGGTACCATGTCCCATCACATAAGGATTATTAAAACCCTTGCACTGATAATAATTTTCTAGCACACCTTTGGCTGCACTTGCTTTCTGTAGCAACAACGTATGGCTCATAATCATCTGAAAATTAACATCCACACACACTTATCCCTCTCCAGGTTATATAAAAAGCCAAGTCTTCCATTAGATACATCAATGAGATGAACAGTGATGTCATGCCCAAAGATGCTTCTTCTCAAACAATCATAGCCACTTTCCTCTTATTTGGATGGAGTAAGTCACCTCTCTCTCTCTCACACTTCCTCGATCATGCTTTAAAGCATCAGACTTTAATGGAACTGTTCTCATGCTTAAAGAGGGTGACTGCTGAATACTTGGGGGAAGTGGGCTCTATGTGTCAGTAAATTCTGGACCTACAGTGCTACCAGCTCCTTGTGACATTTTAATCACTTAATTACTAAGTGCTGGAACACAATACCAGTGTGTTACCCTCTCATCACTCTTATTCCATTAGGACTGTGTCCATGTTCTCCTGTAATCACCACTGTTAGTGTTTTCCAGTGCGTAGCTGATTGTCTTTCATCCAACAGACTATTCCATATGATTCAGGGCTGTCCGATAAATCTGCCTTCCTGGTAAATGGCTTAGTTAATGGTTCAGCCAGCCAGATGAACACAGATGAAGCTAGCAGGGCAGAGCCAGGAAAATACAGTGGTGTTTGGGTTTTTTTATGATGTGGTAATTTATTAATGATCACTGCTCACATTCAGGACTCACATGACTCATTGTGGAATACTGAAGTGTTATTCACAAGCACATAAAAAGGGTGATATAAATATATATTGTCTTTAAATCCAGACAGAACACAGCTCACAATGGAGTATCCCAAAACTTGATCTCATCAACATTTTTGTCAGATAATGTGATACAAATAAAAAAATGCAAACCAGCTGCTTGTCCTTGTTTGTAGACAGTTTAAAACAAATTTAAAAAAATTAAATGAAAACTTCAGCTTTAGAAGTTTTAGAAGCTTTAGAAGTTTAACAGCTTTTTTGTATTTTGGAGATATTTTCTGTGCATACTCACATAGAGTAGCAGTCTTTTATTAGAGGGTCCATCATTAAAGTAGGGGTAGATCTCTTCTGCTTATCCTTGATGGCTGTCCATCAGGGAATAAGCTGGGAATTTGTAATGCACATTTGCTGAAAGCTGTGGATGAATTCCAGTGGCTTTCCAGACATACCCTCTTTTGCTAAAACAAGTTGTAATGGCCAAGGTTCTGCATCAACTGTTCATGAGGTCATATAATAGTTGCTCTGTTACTCTCAGATGTTACAGGAACCACTGTTTGTTCTGTTCTTTTTGTAATGCATTTTGTTATAGTTTAACGGTGAAGGCACCATGTCTGACCAAATTTTATGCAGGCATCAGAGAATTATAAAAAAATAAACATTTGTTGTAGAAAAACATAGGGCACTGTCCTTTGTGCATAGTATCTATTCCTTACTTCAAGACCTCATGTCTAAATGATATATGGTTCATCATACCTGTTTTTCTTAATTTATTTATCTTTTTTTGTGGTCACCAACTGTTCCATTCTAACAGCAACTCTTTAATGAAAATATTGAATCTAATATCATGTGAAAGTCTTCATATGAGACAGCAGCGATGTTTGTGTTGCTTGGGGGGTGCTAAAAGAAGTGGATGATAATCATTGCTTATGATGGGCTCCACTCCAAAGGATCACAGGAGGTAAAAAGGTTTCTTTTTTTTTTTTTTTTTGCCAGATGGCACACTGCTAACCCCTTCAACAACCCCTACTGCCGTTTTCAACAGCTTGGCACAAACTTCAAGGGACTTCTCCAGCTGGATCTGATCGATCCTTACTATGACAAGTAGCGAGATGAAATAGACTCTCTGGGATCATGGGTCTCTGTCTTCTTTCATTCCTACTGGACTACACAAACTGTCCTTCACACTGGCTAGTTTTCAAGAATGGAGAGAGAAAATTGTGTTAACTGATGGGTAAAATGCACTTGATGGACCTAAGTGTTTTTGTTATATAATCAGAACTAAAAGATCAAGCAAGGAAAATAAGCAAGTGCCATATTGTCTTCAATTTTCTTGACATGAGAATTTAGCATCTCCAGGAGAAGCATTGTTTACTTCCTTTTACAAACACATTCCTTTGAAGTCAGAAAAACTAAAGGTATTTGATTTGCATCCAGTATTCCTAGGATAACATTTCCAGAAATCTTTTTTTTTACAAAATTTCTTTTAAGACACATTAGTGAGTCACATTAATTACTCTCGTTTATGTTTTGTGATGGCATTTCAGAAGTCATGTTGTACAGTTTCATACTTAGACTCCTGGCTACACAGAAGCAGTGCAAATTGACACCACCATTTTTTCTGCCAGGAAAAGGTGTGTTTCCATAACATATATACATTTATTTACAGTCAACAAAGCAATATAATGGGAGGTGTCCATCGAGCTGGGTAGGATATTAAAAAAATACCTTCATGATACTTCAAAAAATAATGAAAGGGAAACTGTATCAGACAGTTCATTTTCATAGGAGATAGGGTTAAGAAGCATGTTATTGTCTTAATTAAACTCATTTGCAGGACTGGAGGCTTAGGATGTCCTGAAGGCAAGTGAAGAAATTCAACTTAGTTCTGTAAGCTTCCAGGGGAAACACTGAAGCCAGACAAGGGACAAGGATTTCTGACAGTGTCAGGATATTTCAGACACAAGTCTTCTCCACTATCCTTAGTTCAAAAATTGCTCATTTCTCTGTGTCTCACATGGCACCAACTTCTTACATTATTCTTTGTTTTGCCTTACAGGCTCATGTGTACTGCAGTCTGTGTACTCTTGTCTTCCCTGTGTAACAAACTTACTGATTTCCATGTTCTATTAGGTCCATATTTTTGTCTCTCCTAAGATTATTTTGATTGTGTTGGCAGCATTATGAATGGTACAATGTAAAAATGAGGGGGTTTTTTCCATTGGTTTGAATTACCTCAGACTCGTAGCTTAAAGAGCAGTGAGAAGAGACGTAGAGATATAATTTGAGGTAAAAAGCATAGAGAGAAGAAGGCAAGTGCTAGGTAAGATAAAGATTTTGTCTCACTGTTTCTTACTAGATTTGAGAGTCCAAGCTAAACCTAGCTTAAGCAAAATTGTGCTAATTCATTAAATTTTCTGGCTTAGGATCAGATTCTAAAAACATAATTTTATTTTTCAGTCTAGTTGCCCACTACCCTATCAGATTGAAACAGTTCAAAACCAAATCAGCTGTGAGTGTTAATGAAGCATTGGTTGGGAGACACGTAAACTTAAAATCTAAGAAAGCCTAAATATTTTTGGTGGCAGAAGTTTCATGTTTAGCTTTAGAGCATGGCCAAAATTCTTAAATGCTGTGATTTATGATCTGACAAAATGTTATGTGAGTTCAATAGTTTTGAGGTGTCGCAGATATCAGTGAAAGATCTAACATGTTCTCTCTCTTACCTGATTGCCATTTAAAACTACTGCAGACTATGTACAGCAAAATCTGGAAAAACTGTTACTGTACTGGTACTATACTATTCCTTCCCTGTAGAAGGGGACCCAATTAACTGCAATTATTTTGCTATATCTAAGATTACTTCATCGCAATAAAATCCTACTGCTAAAGATAGCAGGAAAAATTTCCTTTTCATCAAGCTCCCAAACAAATATGATTTATTCAACGGGCATGTTCTGATGCACTAATTTGTCTCAGATGTTTTCTCTGACTCTGAAGTATGAACCAGTTTCCAGAGGGTGCCCTACATTCTTCAAGAATGCAGCCTGGACAATCAACTTGTGTCTTAAGAGCTGCAAGACTGGCTTTGTTATACTGCCAGTGTGAGGAATTCCCTGTGTTTATCATCAGAACTTGGTGAATCACTGATTTACAGCTACTCACAGCAGAGTCACTAACAGTTAAAGGAAATAATTACATCTCCTAACTGGAAAAGTTGATCACTCTTGTTTTGATATTACTAGGTTTGTTGTTGTGTAATTGCTAAACACATAATGTAATTTTTGTGTTTCTGTTCTGGTTAAGCATACCTTCCCCCTGACAAAACCGGAATGTTTTGTTTCTGAGTCAAGTATTGAGGCTAAAAGTTGAAATGGAAGAAAAGCGATAAAATTAAATTAATTTATACATGGAAAACTGAGGGAAAAAAATTAAGAAATAAAAAAAAGAAGTCAGTGGAATCAGGCTCAGTGATTAAATTGATATTTGTTCACTGCAGAAAATCCAACCTGCTGGGACAATTTTGCAAAACATTTCAGGTTAGATAATTTTCGTTTCGTAAAAGTATGTAAAAATAAAAGATTTTTGGCATACATTCTGTCCCACTTCTACCAGTAATGTTCTTCTGAATCATCACAAATTAAGTCCCAAAACCCAGAAACTCTTTATCCCAAATGATCAAAGTTTGAGGGAAAAAGGCACTCCAGTTGTGCCTACCCATGTGCCTGGAACATTTTATGCAGCTCACTTTCTTTGGTTGTACTCACTGTTGCATCTAGTGATTAACTGAGAGAAATCTTGATAAATATTATTGCAAAACACTATTATTCCCATATTTTCCATTCCATTTGAAAATACTTTTTCATCTTTTATGCTCTAACGTCACAAAAATTTTCAGACACTAATTTTCAGATTATAAACATAATTAGTGTCCATTAAGCAAAACAGAGGTCAAAGCTTTTGTGCAATTAGTCTTAGAGTACAAGTAATAAGTAAGAATTCAAAGTCTGCATTTCATTTGAAGTTCTGAGCAGTTCCTCATGGGTAATTTTTGGGCATATCTGTATTTATCTGTAATTAGCTTGTGCTTGTGTGACCCTCCACAGTTCACAGATTTGAACAACACACGAAACTTCCCATATATAGTAGGGACCTGCTGATCTTTTTTTTATCTCCCTCTATCTTTTACTTCTCACCTGAAGAGGAAAGCTTAGGAATAGCACTTTATTTTCATCCTGGTGGTTTGTATATGTTCCAAGATAGTTTGAATTTCTTCTTTACCCCCCCCCCAGCTTATTAATGAAACATCTAATTTGTTTTATTTGGCCACCAGCTCACATTCCGAGCTTGCAAAGAGGTTACTCACTGCAGCTGAGTGAGAGCAGGAAACCTTTTGTTTTTAAAATATGGGATGAAATTCAGATCAAATAATTTTTAGTATAATTTTAATCCTTTAGACAGAGGTATGCCAGAAATTGTTGAGCTGTGGGTAGGAAGCGGAGGAATCCAGAGCAGTGATCTGGGAGCAAATAAATTACCTGTGAGCAGTAAAAAGACTGTAAAGAAGACAGGCACACATTTAGAAGATAACAGACTTACCTATATGAAATAAAAGCTGGACGGAAGAGCCATGAAGAAAAGAGATCCCATATCATGTTACCATCCATTCCTTTCCCAGCACAGGGCAAGATTGGTTGAGTAAGTTTCAGAAAAAAAGTTAGAAGTCTTTTCTGAATTACAAAGCCTAATTAATCTTCCTGGGAGGTGCAATACAACCAATGGTCTATTGAGCAAGACCTTTGTTTCTGACTGTAGCTAACATCAAATGCTGTCTGTAACTAAGGAGCTTGTGGCAGATAGCTACCAAATAACATAGCTTTAGGAAAAATCTCTTTCTGTAGACATTAGACTAAAATTTAGTGTCTGCTTTCAGGCAGAAGTTTTATTTCTTAGTGGAGAAACTTGTTTTTTCTTCTTCTTTTGCATTTAAGTCTTTCATGCATATTTTTCTTCTTGGTTTTTTATCTTAATGTTTCCTTGTAGTGACATGCTCCGCTGGTTGACAATTTGACTTGAGGAAATGTAATTGTTTTTGTCTGTTTTGTCTTCCCTTCCCTTTACTCTTCCCTTGTCCTCCCTTGTCTTCCCTTTTCTCTTCCCTTGCCTTCCATTCCTTTCCCTTGCCTAGCCTTGCCCTGCCTTGCCTTCCCTTCCCTTGCCTTGCCTTTCTTTTTCCTTCAAAGGGTGCCCTCTTCCTCCACACAAATGGGTAATCTTTTGGCTCTTTCTGCCTCTGTTTAGCCATTCATTTTTTTAAATCTCTCCAACTGAGCCACTCATGTTTCTCTCCTTTTTAAATAAAGAAGTTACAGGCTGTTTAAAACACTCTTGATTATGGAAGTTTTTATTTTTTTGCACCTCTGACATCTCTCATCAGGCACCTCTATTAATAGAGAATTAGGGAATTGGAAGTTCAAGTTAGAACTGAACCTTGTGCTTCCTTTCTAGCTTATAAACTGAGGCAAAAAATCCTAGCTTGCTCAAATAATTACTTACAAATCTGTGTTCAGATTTTATTGTTTGCTCATACTTTTATCTTCTATTTTGCCTTTTTGCTTCTGTATCTGACATCCTCTGCCCAGGGGTCAAACCTCATTTCCATGCACCATCCACTTCTGGGAAAATGCTATCAAAATAGAACTAACTTCAGGGATTAATTTTATCTTCCTTCTTCTATTTCATAACTGTCATAGCATCATCAGTGTCTGATAGGTTACTTTGCTGTTTTGTTACTGTCCACCCTGAAGACTATCTGAGAGGTCTGTACAGTAATTGCTGCTCAGTTCCCATCCCTACTAGCCCTGTGCTCAGCAGGGAATGTAGTCAATAAATAACTGCTGACCCATAGCATTCCCAAACAAGAGGTGTTTGGACTGCTATCCCTGGGAGGTTTCAGTATCCTATTTGATTTCAGTTTTCTGTCACCCTGCTACTGGCATTAGTGTTGCACATGAACACCTTAAAAGGAATTTTATTATGATCAGGTTTTAATATGTCACAGACTACTTATTTTATCAAGATAATACAAGAGTGACAGAAGAAATTAAATCACAGAAGTTAGACATAATCTCAGTACACAACCCAGAATGGAAGTCTTAAAAGGAGTCCAGGAGAGTTTATTAGGCAAAATTGATTTTAAAATTTTATATGATCTAACCCACATTGTTGAAATGAGCAATATGCTTCCTTGGTTCATTGAGGATGGAGTCTAAGATTTTCTAAAATGCTACACAGATTTTCCTTTGACCTAGTGCCTCATAGATCCAGCCAGCAACTCTAATGGAATACCACCCAGAAAACTTCTACACAGCAAGTTTATAAAAGCAGTGCTAGCAATTTACTTCAACATGAGTGACAGGGACAGCATTCTTGCAGCAAGTAAGTGGACATGTTTCATGATATTACCAAGATTTAATTTTCTCCCTAAAGACTGCCAAATCATTCAAAACAACAGGAGGCAGCTTGCAGGACTTCGAAAGGAGTTGTGTGGATGAAGTAACTCAAGCTGCACTACTTTACCTGGTTAAGCTCTCGGAGACCAGCAAAAATAAAGCACATCTTTTGGGTCAGTCAGGAGCCTCTTTTCAAAACTATAGATGTAATGTTGCCTGGTCATTGTAATGTAACTAGGTATTCAAAGATGGTGAAACAGTCCATTGTACTTCAATTTTCCGATGTGCATTTCTGTAAGAGATTAATTAAAAATCTGCTTTAGATATGGGAAGAAATCCCTTAGGACTAAGCAAAAGAATACTTGCTTTACATAGATATTTTCTAGGTATAAGGACTTGTTATCAATTTCTTGTGTATTTTATTAAGCCCACAGTTATTATTAAGTGTTGAAACTGCTAGATTAAAAAAACAAGTAGCTACATAATCAAGAGCAGAATTGGTCAATTTGTCTTTCTCAACAGAAAATTTTGCCATTTGCTTGCAGTCTAAGTTGAACCAAAAATGCATCTCTGATTGTTTTAAGGCAAAACTTAGCTGGTCACTAATAGTCTCAGTTCATTCCTAGGGAAGTAGGATGGTAAAGAATCAGGTAGATGTGATGTCATTTAACCATGTTGTATAGCCATGTAGAAGAAAAATGATTCAGACATTAAAAAATTGAGTGAACTCTAAATGTTTATGTCAATTTGTCTCCATGGCCTGTTGTCTGTAGCAGTGTCTTAAGACAACTAGCAATTTAGAGGGAGGATCTGAAAAGGGACAGCATTCCAGCTTTAGCAATGGCATAGGATAAGACACAGTTACTGAGAGAAGGAACAAATCCAGATGCACAGAAGTGCTCAGACATTCCTAAGGGCCACAACAAGCAGATTTCTAAAGTCAAGGAGAAACTTACCTTTGATTGATAGGTAGATAGAACTAACCAAACAATTTGAAGGAAAATGTTTTGGATCAGCAAGCAACAGGGAAGTGACAGTTACTGTTATCCTGTAGCTGTCTTAAAAGATCTGAAGGGAAGTTCTAAAGCCAGAGAAGTTACAGGAGCAATGTACAGATATCTATACATGCACACATGCATAATGCATGCATAAACACACCCAGACACATGCACATGTTTTTTTTCCTTATTGTCACATATGGTCATTAAAATAAAGTTGCAGGTCTAATAATGAAAAGCCTCCTGTCGCAAAGTCTGGAAACTCAGCCATCTGTAATAGATTTCCACTAGATTACATTTCTGTGGAAGAATGACAAGGTGAAGCTATAAAATCAGTTAATCTTATTTATAAATTTTACCATGTCATATCTGTGATCTGCAAAATCGACCCCAAGGAGCATGACAATGAAGAAACAGATCATTTTCCCATCACAAATTAATGCAAACTCACCCAACACCAAACATTTCAAACTTTGTTTCAATCTTATAAATATTTTTTTCTTTCATTATATTATGGCCACGTACCTTAAACCCTCTTGGAAAAAACCAGATTCAGTATTTCCACCAGCCTTTTTTCCCTGTCAAACACTACAAAATTATGGTTGAAAGTTAGAAATAACTAAATTCTAAAATAACTAAACCTATTTTTAAAATCCTGAATGCATTTTATAGCAAGTATGTAGAGAAAGCAAGCTGAAGCCTCTTGGCCAGCAAGCCGTGGAGGCTTTCACATTTTTCCTGTGTCTCTTAGGAATGGAATAAGCAAGGATTAGAAAATGATGTCTTAAACTGGTGTCCACAAAGAGTGTACTGTCATATTAGCAGATTGCCCACAGCATATAAGTAAATTCCTTAGATTTAGTAATACTACATTTTTTACTAGTTCCTGTGGGGGAAAAAAAAAAAAAAGCATGATGAAAAATAACCAAGCAGCTCTTTTTGTTTGATAACCTTGCTTATAGGCTTTTTTAGCACCATATAAATCCAGCAATTGCATAGGATTATTTGGCAGCATGAGTGTTAGAAGATGGCCAGGCTGGTACTGAAAAATAAGGTCTTAAGAAAGGCTTTGTAAGATTTATGGAAGGAAAGGCTGTCACTGGCAGAGAACTCTACGTGTCCTTTGACTAGCAGGAGAGGATGAAGGGTGTCAAGATACTTTGCACCTTTCCCACCAGACTTAGAAGAGGACCAGTGGGTCTGTTTCATTCAGTCATTCCTCAGTTTCTCCTTGTGCCCAGCCCTACAGTCTCTAATGACACAACTGAAATTCAAGGAGAGACAAATGTCAGGGCCATTGACTTGGGGTACTTTACACTGCCTTAAATAGACTGAACACGTGGATTCAGAGTTGATTGAAACGGAAACTCTGCAGCTCTTAACATTTTTTTCAAGCACATTTTTTCCAGGCTTGAGAGAAGCAAGAAGGTTATAAAAGCAAGGTGGCCCCTTGCCAATGCCAGAGATGTGTTTTGGAGTCAAGGGAAAACAGGGAATGATACTGGGAAGTATTTGGTGAAGCTCACAAGACTGTACTACAACAGGAGCTGTGTTTGGGGGTCAGGCATGACAGGCAAGAGGATTTGCACATGCAAGCCAAATTGGAATTGGAGATTTTCTGTAACCCAGCAGCAGCCTGCCAATGGCAAAGCAGGGAAAAAAATTCATCATATGAGATGAGCTATTTTCACCCATCAGTGTGGGATGCCCTCTGAAGTGTTTTTGGAATAGGTCAAAATTCATATAAAGCTGTCACAATTATCTGATAAACTTCTAGCAAAAAACTTCACATAAAAAATTATAGATGAAAGTGTATATATCTTCAGAAGCAAAGATTTTCACAGACTGAAGGCATATGCCTTGCACACATGGATGATACTTTATTATGCTATAATCAGCATTATCTTATGTTTATTAGAAAAACCATATAAATGTGTCTGTAAGGTTCTCAGAGTGTGTTTGTTCTTTAGCTTTAGAAAGTAAGGAAGGTTTAGAACTATTTTGATGAGTCATGAAAGATTAGAAACTCTAAGGCTGTTGTGAATCCTTTTGAATGGATGCCTTTTCATCCATTCTTAATTTTTACAATGCATTGCTGCAACCACACTTTCACAATAGGGGGGTGATGGTTCATACTGGAGTTAATCTAATCAACTATAGCCTTTTTCTGTATGATCTCCCCAAAACTAATGGGTCCACTGATGCACAGAACTGTTAGAAAGATCTAAGTTGAATATCAGGCTTCTATATGTTTCAGGGTGATACTGATAATCAAGGCAACATCATGCATAAATATTGTGCTAATGACCATATGTGAATGGTAGATGTGAATAAGCGTTCTTCAGAAAGGTTTAGCTTGCTGCAGGACAATGACAAAGTATTATAAGTCAGGAAATAGCTTTAGCTCAACTTCTCTCACAAGGTATCAGAGCAAAACCATGTCTGTGTGATTTGGGAAAGGACAATTTTTCTTTGTTTCTGCAGTGTTTGCAGAAGTATATTGGTCCACAATGTGGGGAAATTTTTTTGTCTTATTTTTGGACAGTATTTATTTTGCCATTATAAAAGTCCAACCTTCATGAAAGATATATTGCTCAATACTTAGAGCAACAACTCTACCAATAAGCCTGACACAGGAAAATGTTTTCAGTGAGAGACCAACTATTGTAAATTTGATCTCCACTGTAGTCTCTAAAACAAACTCTTCAGGTTTTAAATTTACTGGCAGTCTGGCACATCACTGCCATAAACAACAGGACAAAGAGAAAAGATTTTTTGTATATCTCTTTATATAGAAGTATATTAATTACAAATAATGAATTGAGACTGCCTGCAGAGCAGCTGTGGTTCTTTTAATGAATATTGTCTTCCAATGACTGAAATAAAATGTCAAGACTGGTGGAGGTTTGAAATTGGAAAAGCTATATAAGCTATTTATAGAAGCAAATTAACTGTAAAAACATATTTGCTAAATGTTTCTGGCTTCTATAGTGCAGTTGTACACTAAATTTCTTAGTAAAGCATCTAACCTTATCACTGGTATAACCTCCTAGAAGTAATGTGTGTGCAGTCTACTTGGTGAAGATAAGAGTTCTCTCTCCTGAAGCTGAAGAATATCTTTGTAGTTTTTATTAAGTTAAAGCCAACAATATCAGCCATGCTGTTGTTGTTGAAGAGATGCATTAGGGTGTAATAGGGCTTGTATTTTACCAATCTGTTTTTCCAAAGGTGATATGAGGCCGATCAGGGCAAAACAGCTTTAGAAAATAACACCATTTAAGTAACTCAAAATTTTTCTTAGACTAAACAAACTAATCTGAAATTATGTAATTTCAGCCAAGGTATCATATTACTGCAAATTTTCATCACTATCCACCATGGTGCCTTAGAAATAAAAGAGACAAAAATATTACAGTCTGATTGTCCAACACTGAAACTGTGGAGGTGGCAGGGGCAGGACATGGATTGGGAATGCTGCTTTGGGCAGAGCAGGAGCCAGGGGAGAGCATGGCCCTGGGAAGCCTTTAGGCAACTGAGAAGAGATGCCAGAGTCCTACCTGACCTAGCTTTGCTGCTTAGAATCATAGAACTGCTTTGGTTAGAAAACACCTTAAGGATCAAGTCCAACTGTTAACCTAGAACACTGACAATTCCACCACTAAACCATGTCCCTGTGCACCACATCTGCACATCTTTTAAATACCTTTGTGGATGGTGACTTGACCACTTCCCTGGGCATCTTGTTCCAGTGCCAGAAAACCCTTTTAAATGAAGGCAGTCTATACCTTCCCTGGGACAACTTCAGGACATTTCATCTTGTTCTATGACTTGCTTGTTGGGAGAAGAGACCAACACCCACCTCACCACAACCTCCTTTTAGATAGCTGTAGCAAGCTCCCCTCAGCCTCCTCCTCTTCAGATTAAATGGCCCCAGTTCCCTCATTGTCTCCTCATATAACTTGTGCTCTAGACTCTTCACCAGTTTGTTGCCCTTTTCTGGACTCGCTTAAATACCTTCATGTCCTTCTTTTAGTAAGGAGTCCAAAACTGAACACAGTTTTTAAGGTTTGGCCTCAGCAGTGCTGAGTACAGGGGGATGATCACTTCCCAAGTCCTGCTGGCCACACTATTTCTGATACAAGCCAGGATGCTGTTGGTCTTCTCAGCCCCTTGGGCACACTGCTGGCTCATATTCAGCTGGCTGTTGATCAACACTCCCAGGTCCTTTCCCTCTGAGCAGCATTCCAGGACAGTGTTAAAGAGTGACACCAGCCATTCTTCCCTCAGATTGTAGCATTCTGTGGGGTTGTTACTGAAGTGTAGGATCTGTTACTGAGACTTGCTGAATCTCATAATTTAAAAAAAAAATGCTTCAGGAGAAGCATCTCCCTGCTTTCTATGGCCTCAGCAGGCCCAGTTGCCTGCTGCAGATGCCTCCCTGCCCACCTCACCTTCACCCAAGGAGATGCTTGGGGCTGCACCCTCCACCCTGCTCTGCCTCCACCTGAGGAGAGCCCAGGGAGCCCAGCTCAGAGTGAGAGCCATGGGTGGAGGGGCAGAAAGTCTTACAGACATCTGGAGATCCCCCAGTAGAAGTCTGTCTCCTCAGAGATCCATGTAGGGGGCTGCACCTCCACTCTCCTGCCAGTGCCAGCCCCTCCATGATTATCTCCTGCTTCCTGCCATTCTTCCTGGACTGGGTTCCTCCCCGAAGTGAGTTCACCTGCTCCTTCCTCAGTGTCCCTCTGGTGTTGGAGGAAGCCTGCAAGGTGTATCCCTCTTCCCCAGAAGCAGCAGCAGCAGGTGGCCCACCCCTCTTGGGGATGCTGTGCATTATGTGAACCAAACTGGGCTTGTTCCAGTGTTCAGTTGTTACATGTTCCTTAAGGAATTTCCCAGGCAAAACACAAACAAAGAAAGAAGCAACGATTTTAACTTGTTTTTATTAAATACCCATCTAAAAAATGAGCTTAAAATAACACTTATTACAGGGACGAGCTAGGCTAGGAAGGAGAGGAAGGACTGAGGGACTTTTAAAGAATAAGAGAAATTCATCTTCATTGTGGAGGAAATTAAATGTTTCTCCTTTTTTGTTGTTGGTTTTTTTTTCAGTTGGTTTGTTTATTTGTTCTTTTCCGAGTAAGTCACCAACAGATATTTTATGAAGTTAGCCACAGTTCAACACTCTGTTTGTTGGAAAATATTTTTGTTTCAGAGCGGATAAAACATTAGGAGTGGAGTAAACATTTTAAACTTAGAACTGCAACAACTACAGTAAATCACATGTTGTTTGCGTGTTGGAGCAGGAATCCCTGGAGCTGCGCTCCCCACAGCAAGTTCACCTTGGGACAGTTCCCCAGAGCATCTCTGGCTTTTGCAAGGCACCTTTTATGGTTCCTTATATTTTCCCTCTGACACATAGATTGCAGTACTGGCTGACAGGTAAAGGTGGCCAAATTTTAGACCTGACTTGTGCCAAAAGCAGAAGAATAAAAGTGAGGTGTCTTGCATTCCTTGACAGTCAGTAGAAACAACAGACAAATCCAAGTATAACTTTCCCTCAAGTTATAGTTCTGGCTCACTCTTTCTGATAGAGGGAGACCTGTGCCCTAAAACAGGCACTACAGTTTGATGTCCTCACTCAGGTTACATCTCCTCCAGCTTTTGTGGCTCCATGTCCACTATAGTGGTTGTTGCTTTTGCAATGTGTATCTCCCAGTCCAACAGCTGTCAGACAGTGGAAAACAGTCAGCGGACAACAGTCAGCTATAGAGACCTGTAGATGTCTCATTTCTAGATGGTAAATAGAATTAAAAGCAAGTTGAAAACTTCCATTCCTTCCTGTTTATGTTGCATTTTTCAATTTTTTTCTTGTTGTGGTTGTGGGGTGGGCTTTTTTTATTTTTTGTTTGGTTTTGTTTTGTTTGCTTGCTTGTTTTGTTTTGTGATTTTGTTGTTGTTGTTGTGTTTTCGTGTGTGTGAGTTCATAAACTCAGTTGATGTAGCTATTACAGGGATATTAAGTGGTTTCTGGTGGGATGTGAGGTAGCCCACATTCTGTATGGGAGGGATGTGGTCTCCTTTTAGATGTGGTTCACAAAATGGGAAAAGTTTATGTAAAGGGAGTTGTCTCTGTTCTGCTCTTTTTTGAACAGGTGCCCACATTACAAATACCACCACAATTGGCAGTGTTAGCAGAGAGGTTAACAAATTGGCTGACCCCAGCTATTCTTTCCAAAATATCCTTTTACTCTGTAATGAAACAGTCTTGCTCAGTGACATAAGGTCAGTAAGAGGGTTGCCTGCCTGCACTGTCACGTCCTCTGTGTGTAAAAAAGTTCTAGTCTTTCCTGTATTTTCTATATTAGAAGCCTTTACGTAAGTTAAAAGATTTCTTCATCCTTAAAATCCTTTTGTAACTTTTTCCGTTTTGGCTCGTAACAGTTAGGACAGAGAGTGGCATCTCATCACCAATTTTTAAATGACCTTTCCAAGTTTGCCCATAAACGAAGATTGAGTTACACCACAGGGATGGGGGAAGAGGGAACAGTTCTGTGACAAAGCCAATTTAATGCAGCCATATCTGTGTAAAGCAGAGACTGGCAGGAGTAAGCACCTCAGAGTCTAAGCTTGTTAATTAATTAAGTTATTAGGAAAGTTTTAAAGTAAGCTGTACACTTAGGAAATGAAATGGCTGTAAAAGAGTAGCAGGAGAGAGATCTTGTTTCTTTCCACAATTCAAAGAATTCAGGCTCCTTTAACTCTTGCTCACACCAAGTGAAACTGGAAGTTTCGTCCTAGTTTGTTTTCAGTGTGGAAAGCATTAATTCTTACCTAGAATTTCTGCCTTCATCAACCTGAGTATAACCTTGTGAAATTTATTTTGAAATTTGTTGCTATTTAATGGTATATGACCTGTTTTAAGGGTGCTATTCAATAGATTCCTGAGTGGTTTACAGACTGGGAAAAAAGTCTTATCCAGCTTTTCCAGATAGCTGATCACAAATACAAAAGTATTTTTTGTTGACTGAATGCATCTACTGCTAATGGATCATCTTATAAGCTAATAACTTGTGCTAATGCATCTAACACAGCCCTGCTTTGCTTGCTTCTCCAGACATGTCAGAACCATGAAGGCCATTTATCTTCATATTTTCCTTACTCCAGATAAATTCCTTTCCACTTGTTCTAATTCCACACCCGTTGGTACACACATTGCTGAAGCACACGGGATTCAGTGTGATGTTTTGTGATTCTGTGTGAAGCTTTTGGGGTTCACAATGGCCTCCTTTCTATTTTTCTCAACAAACACAGCCAGCTGCATCACACAGACAACACTACAGCTAGAAAGAGATATATGTGGGGAATGGAAAAGCTGATGGCTCCAAACCACTGGAACAGTATTATCTCAAGAGAAGTGAACCGTTAGGAATTTTCCAGGTGCTGGTTCTAGTTCCCCTCTCAGGTACCAACGTTCCTGTTCTTAAGGTGGTATCCAGATTCGTGCTGGACTTTCAGATTCAGCTATAATAGAAACAATTACAGATGTCTCTGCTGTTCTTCTAAAGGCCAGACCCCACTGCCATTTTCTGGGTGAAGATATATTTCTCTTTGTCTTGAGCTACTGAGACTCATTCCATCACAGTCATGGAAAGCAGAGACAATGCAACTAATTATGGAAGACAGAGCTAATACAAACTAAGAGTGAACACTCCCATAGCAGCAATTCAAAGGTTTTCCTTTCTATTACTTCCTTAAGCAATGCTGCTAGTGCTTGTATATACTGCTTGGGAAATATCTCCCTGCCTTTACTTAAGTTTAGTTTGCAGTCCTTAGGCCAGTTTAAATAAAATATGTAACCACTCATTTAGAAAAAAAAAAACCCCACCCCACACTTCAGAACATTTTATCTTTTGTTTTCTTAGTATAGAGCACAACATACACTTTTCCTAAATGTTACCAAGAGCACATGATATCACAGCTCTGTGGTAAATGGAGACAGGATATTAGACATAAACACAGAGGTCACTCAGCACCGGAAAGAGCTGCCAGACACAGCTCTAGCCAGAGGAAGGAACCAGCTGATACTGAAAACAACTGCTGAAATCAGTATCTGTATACATTTCAGGCATGAGTAGCATTCAGAGTCATGTGAAAGCAGTTGATGTGTTATTTTGGAGAAGAGGGCATCAAGGACAAATTAAGGGCACTTCAGAGAATTTACTGAAACTTTTTTCTTTTTTTTTTAAAAAAAAAAAAGATTTGTCAGTTAAATTTAGATCACAATAAATCAAAAAATAACTTTGACAGAGCCAGAAGAGATTGGATGAGCTATACTTCCAAAATACTGGTCTGGAGGCTAGTAGATGCCAAGCAGGGAAACAAGAAAACATAAAATTATATGACTGCAGCAAAGGTGCCAACACACCTAGGGAAGTCATAATTTAGCTGTCTGGTTTCCAAGAATATACATTTGAGTAGCACATGGTTTCTTGTTTCAAGACAGGCATCAAAATAGCAGTTCTGATATATTACCAGACATGCAGATGGAAGATGTCAGTGAATGCAGCAGTCTTTCATGAGATGCATTTCTCAAACGTGGCATGTTGGTTAATATGCTAATTAAAAGTGAATGTATGGAGCAACAGCAATCATGGTCTTGTGTACCCCACAGCTCCACCATGGCTGTAGCTGGCAGAGCACCCCTCAGTACACACTGTTCAAACTGACAGAACGAGTTTTTCTGGCATAGTTACACCACCTCCCTGAGTGATGTAAGTTGAGCCAATATAAGCTCTCCCCTTCTGGCAAAGCTGCGTCCGCACCAGGAGTTCTGCAAACATAGCGATATCTGCTGGGGATGTGACATAGTTATGTTGGCAAAACATTCTAATTTAGAACAGACCTAGAAAAAAAAAGCATTTATCACCCCATACTCAGCCATTTGCAAAGCATTAGAGAGTCCTAAATACTTGACTTTCTGATAATGGTTACACTTTACAGACAGAAATTCTGATTTCAGTGAGAGGGATAGTGTGTTACATTGATTAAAAATGCAACACTTTCTAATACTTAGTGTTTTCTACCACTAAGGTGTCCCACACCTTTGCTGACTGCACCTACGTACAAAAGATGTAAATAACAAAATGCAGTTTGACTGCTATATACAAGCATAACATTTCAAGTGGTTGACTGCATCTTTGGATGGGCTGGAACCCGGCCCTCCCATCCTCTGTTAGGCTATTAACCAGTGCTTGCAACCATGGCTCCTGGGACCACTCAGCCTAACCATGTGCGAGTTCTTCTTTTTAGAGTCACATTCAGCACCTGTAGTGAAGCAAAAATGGGAGTTTTTTCAAGAGCAAGTATTTTCATTTTGAGTATTCTTGTCAAGGTGAGGCAACTAGCAGATTGCTTTTGTAGCACAACCATGGTGATATCTGTGCCAAGCTTATGTAGGCCTGGTTTAATCAGGCACCTTCAGGCTGGAAAAAGTTCAGTCTGTCTCCTTGCAGTCTGTAGGTGCCTCTTATGACCAATCATCCCCAGTTTCCACAGAACACCAGGAGCAGGGAGGCAAATGTGTTTGCATTTGCATTTCCCCTCCTGCTGCATCAAAGGTTACCGAAAACTTGCTAGGGGTTACCCTCTCCCCCATCAGCTAAATGAGATGTGGCTGGGAGGGTTGTCTAGCCCCTGTCAGCCAGAAAGAGATGGGTAAGCAATAATTTACTGTGTAAACAGGCTTTAACTAAGCTGGCTCATTTTAAGCAGCAATTCTAGCAATCACTCAGCCAGAAAATCAGGAGTGGGAGGGTGTGCATAACCTCTAGGAAGAGGGTGCTGACAAGTAGCTGGCTAAGAGCTGCATATGGAAACCACTTCTAGTGGCACAGCAGCAGCAGGAGAAGAAAGTAAGACTATACTGATGGTAAACACTGCTGGTGGCTTGCTACTGGCTTCATGTGGATGGAAATCCTCTAGATCCCTCAAATGAAAAGTGCCTGCAAGTGTAACACTAGGGCAGGGGGTGGAATTTCTAATATTCATGGGGTATCTTATGTCTTTCACATGAAAAAGAGAAGGCAAGAAACTTTCTTAATGAAAAGAAATAAAGTAAGGGCAAACGTAGGCATGATATCAAAAAGCATCTCTGCCAGTGAAGTCCATTAGCCTTGAAGTAATCTCCTAAGGGAACCAAAGACGTTCCCACCACTTGGGATACTTAAAACTGGAACAGACAAAGCACTAGGAAGTGTACAATGGGGAACAATCCAGAATCAGCAGGGAGAGGGATTAAATAGTCTTAATAAGCCTTTAACATAGATTCTGTGATTTCAGTGCCAAGAATTCACGTCCCTCTGCTCTCTCTCCTCTCTGTAGTTGCCATAATGGGAGATTATGAAATCACTGTTAATGTGGGCAATTAACTATTCTAACAGATTTTGATAATGTAATGGTGGTACATTATTCTTCCTCATAGCCTCGACTAAGACACCTCTACAGTGGATTTAAGCTGATGTGTTAGTAGAACTATTACAATCTTGTGGTACAGAGGCATAGTAAAATTACTTTGTGTTTCTGATAAATGGCTTTCGTTTCAGACAGTGATTTTTTTTTTAGCTGAACTAATTTTTTTCTCTTAAATTTCAAAATTCAAAGGTGTTTATTACATTTCAAAATTCTAAAGTTGTTTATCTAAATTGTTTGTCTTTTTCTTCTGTGTTTAATCACTCGTTATTATTATCCTATGTGCTTCTAAATCTGTAGTCTTTTGCGAGCATAGAAGAGCCAAGGGGTTCACTTTGGTAAAATCAATAGGTAAAAGATGCTCTTTGTGGCACAGAGATGGATTTGTATTTATATCTCTGTTCTGCGAATGTTAGGTCACTGCTGAAGTATTCAGATCAACAATGTATTGTTTATAAACATAAACAATAAGAATTTATTGTTTCACAAATGCCACTGTTTGCTGTGATCTCTGATGATTTTCACATTTTCCTGATGTGTTGATTTGATATTGTGTCCTCAGATCCAGAAAACTTCTTGAATCATGCTCACTCTGGAATAGGGGGTACTTTGTTTAGTTTCACTGAGGGAAAAGCCAGTACACTGTGGTTTAGAGGGGCCCCACTAGCAAAGACAGCTCAGTGAAGCCATGCTTGATGGTACAAGTAAAAATTACTTTAAATGAGTTGCAATTGACAAAACCTTTGAAATTTTTTTGTTTATGCTCTGATGGAATTCTTGTGAAGAATTTCTGTCCGTGTGCACCTCCAAAAAGGCAAAGTCATATTGCAAAAGAATGAGGTTTCAATAACGTTTGATTCTGTGGTTTCTTTGTGTAGTTTTGGGTGATAAATATTGTCCCCATAAACCACTTCTTGTCAGTTTTGCTCTTTTGAATATATAATTTATTCTTTAAGTAACACATGACATTCATATTGGGGATTCATGTCTAGAATAAGAATCTTATACAGAAAACTATTGTGTAAGCCAGAAAAATGACAATTTATTAATGGCTTTTTAGGAGAGGGGTTTTACTATTCTATGGATTTACAGCTGCTAACTTGAGCAATAGATGTACCAGTGGGAAAGAAATATAATGATTAAAAAGTGAAACAAGCTCCATTTTCACAACCAAGTGGTGCTTACAAAGACAGATTCTGCTCTGTACCATCATGTTCAGTGGGACTGAGCAGATGGTCACCTGCAAAACCTTTAAATGGTACACACATAAATCTAGAAGAATTCCCTCCCCATAATTCCATGATTTAGATTGAATTTTCAGTATGTAACATTGTTAGAAAGAAAGCTCTGTGTCTGATAATTGATTTTTTTTTAATGTCTTGAGAATTAATTCTTACCAGGAAAGTTTATGGTAGCATTTTTACAAATGAAGTAAACAACTATAATACACTGTGGGAGCTGGATCCTGACATACCTATCCATCTTAGGAGGACTCATTCTTCTCAAAGCTCTTCAATTTTAATCTAATGTTTTGGATGACAAAGCACTGCTGAAAGGTTGTAAGAAACTTATTTTATATTACTTGCCAATATTTTATTATTATTGATCAGACATACAAATAAAGGTCAATGACTTTAGAACAAGTATGAATTTAGAGCAAAGATGAATAGACTGCATCTATAACAATATGATTACCAACCTCTTTTTCCCTTGCACCTTAAAACTCAGTGCAAGTTGATATATTGGCAATTCTCATTGTTTTTAACTTTCTGCATCCTATTATCTTCACAAAAAGAAGAGAACACATGGCTTACAGTTAAGCTAGTAAATTTAAAACCACCAGCAAATGCTCTCTGGCACTGAAGAGCCCTGGCATGGAGCATCCCACATCTACCCAGTTACATTATTTTCTGAGCAGTGACCACCTGCAAACTGCCTGCTATGCACTGGGCCAGTTCCCAGACTCTGCCCAATAACTGCAAGGAGCTTTCAAGCTGACCCAAGCTGAAAGCACTGCAGGAATTTTCTTGCAGTTTAACCATATACATTTGTGGATACCACTGTAAGTCATTTATTCCATGATCAAAATGAGTTGCACACTACCATTAAGTCTTTTCTTTTCCTATTTTATTTTATTTCTTTCCCGTTTCCCCTTTTCCCTTTCCTTTCCTTTCCTTTCCTTTCCTTTCCTTTCCTTTCCTTTCCTTTCCTTTCCTTTCCTTTCCTTTCCTTTCCTTTCCTTTCCTTTCCTTTCCTTTCCTTTCCTTTCCTTTCCTTTCCTTTCCTTTCCTTTCCTTTCCTTTCCTAGAACCTCCTAAAAAAAAAATAAAGCCAAACCATACAGATGTTCCTTGGAAACATGCTTGATGTATCAAAACAATTACAAAAAGCATGTGGCAATAAGAGCTACCCTACTTTTGTTCAGGTGACAGCATTACAAATGAGCTGATGGATGGTAAATATTTTTTTTTAATGTAAATAGACTGTTCCATTTCTGTTTAGATTCTCAGGCATGGAGGAAGAGGATTTTCTGCTAGTCTCAATAAAATGGAAGTTGTCTTTTCCAAGACAAGCTAATTGCTAGAGAGCATACATCAGTGTTCAGCACAAACTAGTTATCCACATTCTCTACTTCTGAGAGAAACCACTATTGCAGTGGTTCAAGGACTACATGAAGATTTTTCCTTACCCTAGGAATCCCTCCTCACCAGGAGAGGCACTGCTGCCCATGGCTCTTTCTCACACCTACTGCTGACAGCTCTGGAAAAAGCTCTCACTAATATTATAGTTATTGATGTGCTGTTGCAGTGGCACAGTAATGCACTTAAGAGACAGATGCTTTTGTGGTTCAGGTCAGCATCAGGCTTTTATAACACCTTCCTGTTTAGAAATCTATTGATACAAACTTGAATAGCTTTTGAAATAGCTTATTAGTTTCTGTTTTAAAAGAAATGTGGTTTAGCATTTAGATATTTGATATTATTATTTTACATGTGATAATAACGTACTCCTAGCTTAAAACTGTGCTGTCTAAGCTAGAATTTTCCCTGAGTTTTAATATAAAAAAAAAAAAATCACAAGAGCAGACACAGCGTTTGTGCCTTCTGGAGAAGAGTCCCAGCACAGGCATAGCTGTATGAATCCTTGAGAATTGCCATAAGTTCAGGTGGCTCCAGGGTACAATGAAGAGCCTGTCCAGGCACACATTTATTTCAGTTGGTTGGTTTTGCTTACAAAGCTGGGATCCCAAAACTTCCATCTGGAAAGCATACTGAAAACTTAAGGAAGGATAAACAGTGTTCCTGATGATTCTGATGGAAACTGTCTGAGGAAATTTGGTAAGAATCCAACTCACATTTTTATTTCTTTAACCCCTTTTGTTTAAAGTGCTGGGTGGTGGAGGAAGCCAGAAAAAATGGGGGTATCCTAAGGTATTTCCTAGATATTTATTCTGGATTGCTCAGTCACATAGCAAACCAATGAACCTAGTGAAGGAAATAAGATAATAATACAAGTTGGTGAAGCAATAACATTATGAAACTGGATTATAGTCATAAAAATTTCACTGCAAATTTATGAAGCATGTAGGTTGTCACTGGGTGGATCTCAGCTGCATCTGCACATGAAAGATCTAAGTGTGTGTCCAGTTAGAAGTGACATGATACAACAATACTTTACGACAATTATGTTACTTACTGACCTCTGGTGCAAGACTGTTCCATTTAAACATGAAGGATATTTTGTCCTGGCAGACCTGCAAGCCTTGTCTGGGAATTATCAATCAATCCACTACATAGATTCACAGACTCATAAATGGTTTGGGGCTGGAAATGACACAAAAAATCATCTAGTTCTAAACCCCATGCATAGGCAGGGACACCCTCCACTAGAACAGGTTGCTCAAAACTCCATGCAAACTGGCCTTGAACACTTCCATGGAGGGGAACATGTAACTGAAGTATTAAAAATGTTTTCCCCTCTTATTAGAAATATATAAATTCAAATACCTTAAGAAGAGTACAGTAATGGAAAACATGTCATTTTCATATAATCAGTTTTTGGAGTAAGAGTCCTCTTCAAGCAAGTTGATTATGGTTTATTTTATTTTATTTTTGGTAAAAATTCAATTCATACAAGATAATTGGAGGTGCAATATTAGGCTTTTTATAGCTTTGATACAATTAAATATGGTAAAAATTAATAGAAAAATAGTCTGCTTCTGTCATCCTCTTATTGAAACAATGCTACTTTCAATACAGGTAATGAAATTCGTTGTTTCACTGAAATAAGTGGGAAAATTTCTCTGGCTTTTAAGATGAGCTGTGTCTTAGATCCTTTTTCTGCTTTCAATGGATTTCATATTGCATTACTACGATTTACATTTAATAAGGGTCCTAATGTTTTCCAGTTGAGCATATATGTATATATTTATACACATGTGTGTGTCTGTGCAGAAAGAGGCTCATAGAGAGTTATCTGTTTGCATTTTCAGAGCAATGTCAGTGTTTGCCAGGGTATGCCACAGAGCTACCTCTGATTTCAGTGACCGTGGACAGCTGCAGTATTGTGATACCAAATGCTGGGTTGACAAGGAAGGCTCCTAGCCTAGGTACCATGCTAAATGGCTAAATTATCTAACAATCCATTTGTGCCACTCAATTAAAAGGCTTCAGGGTCAGTTTTTTTGATAGCATCACACCGGTATGCCTCCAGGCACACTGAAAGTGAGGAGACCATTACCCGTGATCTTGGCTGAGCAGGGCTCAGCTGTGCTGCTCACATAAGTCACAGCCTGCAATTTGCTCCTCCTGCTTGCTCCAAGAGGGAAAAATGCCTTGACCTATGCATAACTTTTGTGTGCTTAATTTTCCAGCTGGTGAGTGTCACATGGTTAATTTGGGCAATGTAAATAGCAATCTCTTCAATAGTTAACATTTTCACTGACAACACAGTCACTGAGCTTAGACAGCTGATCACTGCTGCTGTAGAGCTAAGTCCTTAAATATTATCAAACTAATACCCTTGTATGGTCACACTGGATACAGATTAGTGAAAGGCATAATCCTATTTAATTTAACACAGTCCTAGGGATTTTCCTCTGTAAAGAATTCGGTCACATGCATACTGAATAATATTTTGCATAGTTCTGAAATATATGGCCCCTCTCTAGGAGCAGGCCTGTCTGCCAGTTTTAATGGCACTTATTAAATCCCATTGTACTTCCCACCACAGTCCAGATGCAGGTGTCTGCTAGCAAAAGCTCCATGGTCAGTAAGAATTTGTTGTGGCTCTGAGCTATGCCACAGCTCATTCTCTCAAGTCCTCTACGGGGGAGGTTATCCCTCAGCAAAGTTAAGATGATGAGGGACTACAATTAATTTTACCCACAGTGCAGCCCAGCCAAGTCCCTGACATCTCAGATATATGAAAACTGACTGTGCCTGAACTGTCACAGATTCTGGGGTCTGTGGTTAAGCCACTCACTTCTGAGTCATAGAATAGGCCTGGTTTTTATGTGCTGAGCACAGTTAAGACCATTTAGCTTCAACACACTGTGATATCTTTGACACAACAGCAGATTAGACTCACAGAATTAGGGCCACCCTCTTTACAAACTTCTCTTCTTCTCTTCTCTTCTCTTCTCTTCTCTTCTCTTCTCTTCTCTTCTCTTCTCTTCTCTTCTCTTCTCTTCTCTTCTCTTCTCTTCTCTTCTCTTCTCTTCTCTTCTCTTCTCTTCTCTTCTCTTCTCTTCTCTTCTCTTCTCTTCTCTTCTCTTCTCTTCTCTTCTCTTCTCTTCTCCTTCTCTTCTCCTCTCTTCTCTTCTCTTCTCTTCTCTTCTCTTCTCTTCTCTTCTCTTCTCTTCTCTTCTCTTCCCTTCTCTTCTCTTCTCTTCTCTTCCCTTGTCTTCCCTTCTCTTCTCTCCTCTCCTCTCCTCTCCTCTCCTCTCTTCTCTTCTCTTCTCTTCTCTTCTCCTCTCTTCCCTTCTCTTCTCTTCTCCTCTCTTCTCTTCTCTTCTCTTCTCTTCTCTTCTCTTCTCTTCTCTTCTCNTCTTCTCTTCTCTTTTTTTTTTTTCTTTTCTTTTCCTCCATTTAGAAATGCTGTCTGAATGTCAAAAGCAGACTTTGGCCCTCTGTCAAGGTTTTTCAGCTAACACCATTGCTTATCCTAGGTGTAAATTACAAGAGCCACATGTCTGGTGTGTACATTGCAGATCTTGCAGGGCACGTGTGGGTATGGCTTTGTTGGGTGACCCTGGGCAGGGGTATGGGAGTCTAGAGGAAAGCAAACCTATGGAAAGCAGTAAGCTATATGGTCAGCTGTATGTTCAGACAACATTTACCAAATCCCAACAGGCTGAAACAACAGGATGCTCTGTCACCTAGTCAGAAGCTGGATTTCCAAGCATAGTGTCAGTCCAGCTTGTATTTCAGGGTTCCCAGTACAAGTTTATTAATGTTATACAATTCTTGGAGCATTTTATAGACTTATAGTATTTATTGTAGAGGAATGGTGATGAAATTTAAAGCAAAAGATTGCTGGGTAGCAAAGCAGCTCCAGACAGGACAAGGATGCAATCTTCTAACTTAATTTTCCTTCAGTTTCCAGGCATGTTGGGACAAATATGTGGCCTGGATGATTTGCATGTAGGAGTGGCCCTGCTCTCCTCAGAAGTGCTTGATAGATATGAGCACAACAGGCACAGAGACTTCTCCACCTTCTCTAGCAGCACACTGGAGGTAGAAGCCTTCTTCAACCCCTCAGGAAGCTGAGAGAGGTTTGTGTTGATTAGGGTTCCAGGTTATTTTCAACAACTTAGGCACCATTTGAATGGCTGTTGACTTAATGTGGAGAGTAGTTATTAGTATTATTACTACTATTACTATTAATAATAAAATAACACTTCTTCCAAAAGTGCCTAAGGAGCAAGCTAAGGTGAGCTTCATCTTTCTAGGTGCTCTGTAACTTTGGGCTGACATTCAAAAACACAGTAACTCCTGCTTCAGGGCTCCCACTACTGGATCAGAAGCATCAAAGTCACATGAGCCAAAATGCTGATGCTGTATGAAAAAATTTTGCCAATTCAACTGTATTTTTAAATGTTGGTAATTTAGCTTTATGTTGGTTGGCTTCATGCCAGCTTTGGTATTCTCTTCCCCCCTCAGCCATCCAACATTGTACAAAACCAACTGCAGCAAGTTTTCTAAGCACTGGCATAGAGTCAACACAAACCTCAGATTAGGTTCTCCCAAAGTGCGGTTGTGTGACCTCTTTGGGGTCAAATCTTTACTGCTCACAGATCTGCTGTAAGTTTTCATGGCAGCACAGTCCCAGAATATCCAGTGGTTTTTCTCCTGAAGAGCTTGCCAAGTACACAGGCAAGACAGGTGTCACGGAAGAGGTTTAATGGAAAAGTGAAGGGGACAGAAAGATTGAGGAAAAACTCATTGCTCATTTTTGGAGGGTCAGTGAAGAAGGGGTGAAAGATTGTAAGGAGAATACACATGTGGAAAGGCAAGGGAGGGTGAGGTCACAGAAAATCATGGAGAAATAAGAATTGGGAGGTGAACCAGGGATCTGGCTGAGAAAGAAGAAAGGAAAGAAAAAGGTAATTAGGACAGAACTGGAAAGCCTGGGCATAACTGTGGAAACTTGCTGTACAGTGCACATTCCCTGTTTGGGACACTCTTTTCTCTGCATTTGGCTTCAGCTTTTTGTCTTATCCTTTCTGGGTTTCTCCTGATACCTTCCTGGAACAAGATCCAGAAGGCATTCCTCTTGTTCATGGATAGCAGAAGTACCTTACTCAGCCTAAGAAACCAGCCTCTGCCAGAGCTTTTAGTCCCTTATTTGATCTATTTTTCTTCCTGATCTTTACTGGTTCTTTAAAGCCCTCTTCTTGTCTGGTGGAGATGAGCACAGTATAAAGGGCAGCAGCTAACTAAAGAGTTTGCTCATCACAAAAGGATGAGCTGCTCAGTCTTCTAAAACTGACACCCTAGTAGAAATGCAGAACTTGATGACATTTAGCTCTCATTACAAATCTTTACACATATAGTTAAGACGTGTTGAATTTGCTGCATTCAGTCATGCATAGCAGAGACTGGCTTATTTACAGTGCGTTTTTATGTGTCATACATTTTTAATCAGACTAGAGTATGGACTAGTTTAATTTCTTTTCCACTGATGGTGTCTGCATGGAAATTAGAGGAATCGTTAGTGCTTTGGCTTATCTAGTGTCACACCACGAAGAAATTATTGGCAGTAATAATTATTATTACACCCTCCAGCTCCTTCAATTTGATTATAACGGTGTGGATTAGGGACATGTGTTTTGGCTGCTGTGTCAAGATCCCGCATGATTTTTTTTTTCAATATTTCATGTGAGAACTAGAAGGCAGTGAAGTGTATGCATCTGTATGCATCTCTGTTCTCTGTAACACTCAGCTCTGCCCTGTTTTGGGTTTCTCTCCCCTTGCCTTCTACATTTTTCTGCACCCAGATGGGGGTCATGCTTCCCCTACAGCTGCAGCTGTCCTGAAGGAGTGGAGAGCAGGGCTGGAAAGGAATCACACTCTTCCTGTAGCCTTCTGCCAGGTGCATGGTAACAAACAAGGGCTTTCACAAATATGAGGTACATGGATTGCAAAAGCAATGTTTGAACACACTAACACCTTGTTTTCTTTAAAGGAAACCCTTTTTGCTGTCCCTGAAAGATGTTGTGATAGTACTCTCAATAACTGTATTGGGAAATATTTAAATATTATTCAGTATCTATTCAAGACCACATTTTCCTGCTTTTGTTTGTTTGGTTGGTTTTTGTTGGATTTTTTTTCTTGCTGACCTGCTGATTTTTTTAAAACTTTTAATGAGTTTAGACCTGCTGTCCCTGTTTTCTCAGTATTTTTTCTTGGCATTTTTCTAGTTGGTAAAATGCGTATAACCACAAAAT
Organism: Florisuga fusca; assembly: GCA_038090715.1. Taxonomy (NCBI): domain Eukaryota; kingdom Metazoa; phylum Chordata; class Aves; order Apodiformes; family Trochilidae; genus Florisuga; species Florisuga fusca. The sequence goes on along the minus strand of JAAWXA010000005.1, from coordinate 8,304,435 downwards.
GCTGAGGTCATACATATAACACAACAAAAACATGGCTCCTGAATTGTCCTGGAGAGCAATCTGAGGAATTGGCTTGTGTAGAAAGGGGAGGAAGGGAGAACAGATTTGGCAAATAAATCACTACATTTACCACATTTGAAATATCTCTGATTTACTAAAAAGAAGAGAACGGTAGGAATCTAATTTAAAAAGCTTCAAAATCTTTTTGAGCAACTTAAAAAATCTGAGGTAAGTAGGTCCAAAAGAATAATATTTTAATAAGTAGATGATGACTGAATTGTATGTTACAAAAACACAGAATATTACACTTCAAAGAGTGTCTTCTGAACCTGTGATCCAGTAGTAAGATCACTTTGTTTCTTTTCAGCTTTTGAAAATGCCTCAGTATGTACATGCTTTTCTACATTCTCAAAGGGATCTGTTTTACTGAAAGTAGTAGCAATGTATTAGTTGCTACTGGTGTGAGATAAATGCTCCATAATCTTTTTTTTCTGTAGGCTGATGTTAATTATGAAATTATATTCCTTGAAGTATAGGTAGATTGTTTTGCATTATCTAAACACTAATTTTACAACCCTGCTTTTAGCAGAAATGAAACAAAACTACAAAAGGATGAAACCCAAGGGAATCTGCAAATTACAAATAAGTTAAAAAAAAAACCTGCTGTGATCAGGCTATCTGTCATTGTGAGAAATGTAGATGTATAGGAATAGATATTCCTGTCCTCTAGATTTACATAGCTTTAGGGAAATTCCTACCCCTCACTCCCTTTTTTTTTGAGGAGCGTGTTTTACGTGGTGGTTCTTTACCTTCCCTGAGCTGTTGCGAGAGTTTTCAGAATTTGCAATTCTGTGTGCTTCCTCCCCTCACCTCCCTTCTTCCCCTCGAGACTTTCACATTTTTTTTCTAGAAAGCCTGTTTTATTAAATAAATCAAGCTGAGTCTCAAACGTGTATCAAAATGTGCTGGCAAAACTGGTAGTGCCAATAAAGGAGGCTGTGGGTGCATGGGGCAGAGACAGTTCCCCCTGGGATGAGAAGAGGTGACTGACTGCTCAGCTCCACTTCTCACTGGGATTCATGGCCACAGATGAGGGAGAGTGCAGGGGGAGATGGGGAAGGCAAAGGGCTCCCTTCAACCTTTCCAGTGCGTGCTGCAAATCCTGTAAAAACATTTGGTCTTTACAGATTTGAAAAGAAAAGCTTCTCTTGTACGTGAGAATGCAAACTGGGAAACATATTTCTTCAGAAGGCCTTGAATGTGAATGTCACCCACCACATATATTACATCCCTGGACTTAGGTAAATTGAAGCCAGACTTGTATTTCTTTTTGATGACTCCATCAAGGTATGTTTTAACTCCTTTCCCTAGTCCTATAGCCACTCAAAATACACATCTGCAGAAAAGGGAGCAGCCTCAAACCCATGCAAGGTGACAGCAGCCAAACAAGTGGCTTTCAAAAGAAAAATCCAGCTTTTTAGCACTTTCTTCCTGCAACCAATTTCCTTTTCCAGTTATAAATTTCATCTCCTAAAAAAAATTCCCGGGAAGAGACAGAGGACACAGGGAGATAAACAGAGTTTGAGTAATTCTGTGCATTCTGAAAGTGGAGAAATTTAACACAAATTTGTCAGGCATCTCTCAGGTGCACAGATGATCATGTAAAGCAATTCTAAGTTGCTTCCTTTCATGTCTCAGTAAATTAGACAGTTTGGCATCTACACATGCTTGTCAGACATCCACTGGCATTCAATAGGTTTGCTCTGCAGAGAGTTTGAGTAACATACAATTGTATGACACCATTATGAGATTACTGTTACTTGAGAAATGCTGCTTATTCTCTGCTATCTTTTACTGAGTGTCAAAACCAGCCTACTAGCTCATCTATATGTGGCAAATACTGTCAGGTCTAAGAAGCCAAAGCTGTTGAGAATTTCACTTTGAAATGCTGGATCTGGTCAAAATAAATCCGATAACCTCATTTGAGACAAATTTAACCTTGCTTTTGCAATTGCTCCCAAAGACGTCACCATTTCGTCAAAAAGAGATAAATGGCTATAATGGCCCCTTATAAAATCAGGAAGTCTGCATGAATTGGGAGAAAATGCACTTCCTCACCAATTCCCATCTCCATAGAAACTCCATGACTCTGCTTTGTCTTCTGTCTATCCAGATTAGGCAGCATGGTTTTCCAATAACAGACGGTGAAGTCTGACGCCTGTGTTGTCTCACAGAGGGGTATCTTGAAGAGCAGAATTTAAATTCTAAGAGAAGAACTTCACCAAGTGATTAATGTTTTGTCCCCCAACTTTCAAATTCTTCCTGTTGCTTTTCATGTTCCTGAGAAAAGTTTTTATAAGGATCACCACTTTTTGATGCCAGGTTACCCACACCTCTGATGGTGCCTTTGTCAACTATTTCTGCTTCAAGGAACTCAGTGTCATCCTAATCACTAATGCACACTACCCAGTATCACAATTCATGTCATTTAGAGGGAAGTCGTGGAATCATCAGGAGCAGACTATGGGGTACTAATTTAAACCTACAGCTTTATTTTCAAATTCATTCACTAGTTTATGCATGAACGGATGTGCTTTCTCAGCAGTTCAGATAAACAGATAAAAATAGTATTTTTTTTAATGAAGTGAAATATGTGAGATAATATATTCATCGATTATTCTTAGGAAAAGAAGAGGTTATTAAACTGCACTAGGTAGATAAACATCGGAATGAAAAGTTCTTTTGTTAATAAGTATAAATTGATAGATTTATAGACTTTAAAATCTGGCAAGATCATTTGATTGTCTCATCCGACCTGTAAATTAAAGCCACTAAATCTTACAGTGCTACCTCTGAGCTGAATAGAGCTAGACAAAACATGTTGGTAAAACAGTACATGAAACAAAAGATGCAATTCAGCTTGACAGAAGCTTTATGGCTTTGGGTCAAATCTACCTTCCTTAAGTTTTAAAAATAAAGAGAACAACTAAAATTGAAGTGCTGTTCCCCCAGGTTCCCAGCTTTGGCTGAGCATACTGGTTTTTGGGTTGTCTGTAAAAATGGCATGTCTGTTTTCTTTGTTATAGACTTAGTCCATAATAAACACAGGGCAAAATTCAGTTTTGACATGAGGATTTCCAACAGCAAGTTTCTAAAGATTCTCATTTCAGTGACTGATCACCCATTCTGTGTGAAAATACAGTGCACAATTTCCCATATAAATATGCTCAGCATTCAACCTTTATTATACATTTTTGACTGCTAAAGGCCCCTCTGTTTTTGTCTCATAAAGGTACTTATGCAGTGTAGTCAAGTGACTCTCAATTTTCTTTTTAATGGACTAAGTCTATTGAAGCATTTAAGTCTCTCCTAGTAGGGTATTTTCTATGACTCTTAAACAGGTCTGTGATTTTGCTTATAAGAGCCCAGATTTTTCAGTCTAGTTATCTATCTCATGAATTCATCTTTGCATAGAGAAAAATGAAGTTGTCGCTCGTTTTTCCTACACTTATACATCCATGGATTATACTAGCCCTTTGCCCACAGCACTGCAGTGAAAGCTTATGCTCCGTTCCTGGCCTACTTTGGTCCTAAATCATTTCAGAAAGGTTGCTTTTAAAAGTACTACTCTAGATAAATTTCAAACTGCCATGTTTAATTTATGCCCTAGGCTTAGAAGTTTGCAATAGCCAAAACTCATATCAGTTTTCTCTTTTGAAAAGATTATCTTATACAGCAGTTGAAATCAATCCCTTTATACTGTCCCCAGGATACCTGTCCCTGCTTCCACTGCCTGTGTGATTCCCTTTTGCCCTTTAGTTTGACCAGCAGGTCTTGATTAATCCATACTGCTCTCTTGTCTTCCTTGCCTACGGATCGAGAGCTCATCCATGGAAAGTGTCCTTATAGCAGCTCTGTTCTGCTCCTTTGTCCCTGAGGAGAGTTTCACAGGGAGTGCTATTGATTAATTACTTGAAGAGCTGGAATTTTGCTTTCCTAAAATTCAGTGTTCTGACTTTACTCTTTGCCTGATCCATATCCCTGAGGACTGTGAATGTCAGCAGTGCTTGATCACCTCATCCCAGGCTACCTCCAGTCCTTGATATCACCAATTACCTCACTTGTATTGGTGACCACCAGGTGTAGTATTTAATCCCCTCTGGCAGGGCTGTCTATTACCTGGCTTAGGAAGGAATGCTCAATGCACTCCTGGACTCTCAAGGATTGCCTACGATCACTGTGATACTTTTCCAGTAGATGTTCAGGGTGGTTGAAGTCCTCCAGCTGGGGGGACTATGAGAAGCCTATGAGCATGATGAAGATGAAGAAGCCTGTGAGTATGATGGCTCCTGTATCTGGAGTAAGAACGGAGTCCATCAACAGTCCATCTGGAGTTCATCAAGAGGCTCTACTTGATCAGGTGGCCTGTAGTAGACACCGACTGCAATCTTCCTTTTTAACATCAGTGCCTAATTCTTTAACATCAGTGCCTAATTCTGGTATTCCTCAGAGACAGCTCTTCACATTCTGTTCGCTCAGTCTTCTTTTCTTGATGTAGAGGGCAGGGTCTCCACCCCTCCTTCCTCTCCTGTCCCTTCTGAATGGCCTGTAGCCATCGCTAGCTACACTTCAGTCATTGGATACATCTCACCAAGTTTCAGTAATAGCACCTAAGCCCCAGATTTCTAGCAACATGGTGGCTTTTGACTGCTCCTATTTGTTGCCCGTGCTTCATGTGTTGGTGTAGAAGCACCTCAGATGGGCTCTTGGCTGTGTCACCTCCTTAGAAAAACATCTCTTTATTCCTTTGAGGTAGTTCACTGGTGTTTCCCTGTTGGTTTCTATTACCTCAGGAGCCCATGACTCATCTCCATAAGACTTCAGCTGTGCTCCACTGTGTGTCACCAGTATATACTGCAGGCTCAGGATCCTCTCTAGCACATACTCCCTCTAACCTTGGTGTGTAACTCCACAGCCCATCACGTGCAAGCCTGATACTATCCCCCAATAGCTTAAAGCTCGTATAAGCAAGCTTGTGAGCAATAATCCTTTTTCCCCCTTAAGAAAGCTGAATCCTATCCAAATCAAGCAAGCCTGGTGCTGTGTAGTCCATCCCATTATCAAAAACCCCAAAAATGTGGTGGTAACATCAGCCACAGATCCGTGTATTAAAAGAGAGTGTGTACCTGTTTCTTCCAATATCTCTGCTCATAATTGGATGGAGAGAGGAAAAAACAACCTGTGCTCCAGATTTCCTTCCCATTATGAAAATAATACTGCTGGGATGAAAGATGAAACTTTGTTCGCTGATCTCAAACTTCACCTATAAAGACTTTCCCCTCAGTCTGGATCTCCAGCATCGGGCAATGTATGCTGTATTGATTCCAAGGAGGAAATATTACTGTCTGACAGCTGCACCACATCCTTTGTTAACATCCAAAGCAGAGTTGGGATTTAGCTAATGAGGCTTAACCATATCTTTTTGCAGCTGCTGGAAGAAACAGTCACTTTGGATGTGCAATTAATATCAGAGATATGTCCTCTTGTCCCACTTAAAAACCTGAAGCACATTGTCCTTGGACAGTGTGGGCTCTTCCCTGAATACCATGGGGATAGAGTTGTGATGATTTCTCTGTCTCTATTCTGTAATTATTTCACATAATAAAAATATGGTGATAGATGGGATTTTTACAGTTTAGAAGAAATTTCTTATTCTTTTTGCATATGGGAATTTTCCTACACATTCTGCAATATTGAAATAAGTAAGTAGCTATACAGTGCTATGTGTATTAGGCAAAAAACAAAGGTTCCTGAAGTATCCTGTTCCTGACTCTTGATATGTCCAGTAAACCCAAACCAAAAGATGTATATGTAGTTGTTTTAAGCAGCAGCCTTTGGGCTATGCTCTGTGCTTACCTATCTGACAGGAGTTTGTCTCTGAGTGATCATGTAACATAAGACAATGTAACATATTTTATTCTTTTTTGATTTATGAGCAACACATGGTAGAAAGTATTGCAAGGCTAATATGAATTATTAGAATAATAATTTCTCCATCCTTTCAACTACTTAGCCTTTTAACATTGTAAAATGGCTCAGGCATGAGCTGTCAGAAAGTACTGCACCAAAGTCGCTACTGCACGTGGGGCTGTCTGCACACATTAATAAGGAATTTGCCACCACTGTTAGAAATCCTTGTTCTCAACCTCCTTTTTTTCTGCTTAGGGAGCTCTGGGGCCACTAGATGTTATCATTCAAACCCACTCATTCTTTGCACTATCCCTCTGCATGCTCAGGGAATTCATGTGAGCACCAGCTTTGTTATAACTCTTGCACAGCCATGGGTCAGTCGTAGTACTTCTTGCAACCAGGAAAAAACCCCATGGATCCACCCTTTCTATATAAAAATACTGAGCTAGATACATAACTGCAAGCCTTTATTAGAAAGCAGTATTTTTTGAATCAGTCTCGTCATAAACTGCAGCTTGATGTTGGCTTCTCTATTCTACTTTTTCTCTTCACTCCTTGTTTTCCACCATCGAGGAATATTGGATATTATTTTTTTAGGAAGTACTCACAGTAATCAGGGACTCTTTATCCCTACCATGCCCCTACATAGATATGTCAGATTAGCCCTTAAGTCACTGTTCTTTAAACAGCAGGGGACAAACCAAAGTGCAAAAGGGATTTGGGAGGAGCCATCCTCCTCACAGAGCTGGAACATACTCCTCCCTGTGGACAAGGGGAAAAATGGGGGGATTTGGGCGGAGGATATTGGAGTAGAGTGACTCAGAGTAGCTAGGCAAAATGGGCATGTAATTGGAAGTAGAGATGCAAGCGTTAATTTTATGGGTGGCTTTTTTTTTTCTGGTTCTATTTTTCTCCCATTAGCCAACAACAAATAAAGGCTAGACTTTCTTTCCTACGACCATTGTCCCTTTACAAAAAAGGGTAAGCCATGCAAGTGATATCACTGTTTTTTTTCCAATGAATACAGACAGGTTTTTGATGGAGAGTTTTCAACTGCTACACCCAGACTTCTGTGGATGGATATCATCTTTGCCACAGGGATGGGCTAGGACAGAGGGAAGAGCTGGTGACATTCTAATCCAGGTCAAAGTTTATCCAAGTGCCTGATATGGTTCCAAGGTATATTTAGGGAAGGTATTAGGAGTTTCCAGTGGTGACCTGAAGGAATATGTTACATCATTTCCACCCAAAATACCCTGATTTTAAAGGATTTTGTGAACTACAGCATAGCTTTATAAAAATGGCATTCTCTCTTCTTTTTTCCTTTTTTTCCCCACCGACTTGTTCTTTTTTTCCACTTTACTAGTGAAAATTAAAACTGTCTTGCTTGCCAATTTAAGGTGTCTTTAAGTGGTATTTTTCCTCTAGAGAAAGCTCAAACAGCAGCCATATATTGGTCTTTCCTCAGCTGATGTCTCTGACCGCCCTTTTGTCACACTGCAACTCCTGCATTCTCCAGGTCAGGTTTTTAATTTGTACCTAGAGCAGGCAGTTATCAGAGGAGTTTCTCTAGGGGAACCTCATGGACAGTTGTTCAGCTAAAAAAGCTTTCCTCAGGCACCATTTCAAAATACTTAAAACGAAGAAAGCTTTGTTTTGACATTGCATTTTCCATAATTTTTCCAGATTCTTTCTGTTCCTGCTTTGGAGAAAATAGTCATTAAGAGCTCATAGACAAATATATGATTACTATTCTTCCCAAACAAACATTTAGCACTGAGTCAGTTATGTCTTATGAAATATTAATCTTGAAAGTTATTGCAATACACAACCAGAATTTGCTCCGAATATGTTACAAAAAGATTTTCTTTTATTTCCATGGACAATTGAAATGGAAATCCTTCTATTGACTGGTCAGGTACTTATACAATTTGTTAATGATTTTCTTAAGGGACACATTGGTGGTATTGATTTACTGCTGAGGAGAGGAAAAGGTTCATTAGTCTTTTCAAACATGGGTGCCAAAAAGATGACTGTTAAAGGCACCAGAGGTTGGCTCAACACAGCCTCTTCATGACAAGGTTTCTTGTATGTTACTTCCCCCAGAAAGCCAAATTAAATGCTATATGCCCAATTTCCCATGTGTTTTCGTTCACCATGACAACTAGCTAAATGTGACCTTGACTTGTAAAACCATGTGTTGCCATCTGTAGTAAGAGAGAGCTAAAGACAAAAACGCCTTAGCATTTTTTCTCCCAAAGGAATGGCAGGGGTATTATGTGATTTCCTCTACCCTTGGATAATGTGGTAGGAAAATTCTATTTAGTTAAAAATAAGACATAAAGAAAAGGAGTGCATTTGTGTTTAAGGCATGAAAAGCCAGTCAATGTTAAGGCATATTTTATTAGGGTATTTATTAGAATTATTTGCTGTCCACTGATACTGTTTTTCTGTGGAAAATAGGTTTTTAACAAATCTTTTGTGTATCAGGTATTTGCTTTTTATAAAATTCTCAGTTTTCTGATCCTCCAGAGGATTTTGACAAATTTGGTCATTTTGGCCTTTTACGATGGGGGTTACAGAATTGGTGGATAAGAGAAGAGCAATTGACATCATATACCTGGACTTGTGCAAAGTGTTCTACACTGTATCACACGACACCCTGATCTCTAAGTTGCAAATATATGGATTCAATGAATGGACCACTCAGTGGATAAGGAATTGGTTGAATGGACACAGTCAAAGAATTGTGGCCAATGACTTGATGTCCAAATGGAGATCAGTGGCAAGTGGCATTGCCCAGGGACTGGTAGTGGGACAGTGCTGTTTAACAGCTTTTTCAGTGACATGGATGGGGGGATCAAGTGCATTCTGTATGGTGCTCTGTATGGTGGAAAGCTGTATGGTGCAGTCACTATCCAGAGGGAGCTGGATAGGCTTGAAGGATTGGCCCGTGCAAACAGCATGATGTTCAACAAGGCAAAGTGCAAGGCCCTCCACCTGGGTATAGGGTTCTGCTATTCCGTTACCTAAATCTGGCCAGTTTTAAAGCCTTATTTAAATTGTAGTTTGGATAGTCTCAGTTGAAACTTTGTAAGCCTTTTGCAACTGTGCTTCCAAATAATATTTTTACTTTGACTTGGATGTGTAATTGAAGTAGACTGGCTTGGGCTGTTCAGGCTATCAAGTCCATTTAACCATGTCCTGAAGGATTTCCTGCCAGCTCCTGACAACATGGAAAAAGGAGGTGTTGTATTTGAATTAAAAAAGAAACAAGTCTTGTACATTTGAGCAGCAATGGGAAAACTAGAAAGAGACCGCAATAGCAATTAAGGAGGGAAAGAGATAGACTGGAAAATAATAGTGTAAGTGGAATTGGGGTGGGAAGGGGATTTAAACCTAGGGTTAACCGGACCTGTCTGGGATGCAGGGTAGAGAAGACAATGGCTAACAGAGAGAGGTTTGTGCATGTCCCGAACAAATCTGTCTCTAAAGGATAAGAAAACATCACAGTGCTTCTGGACCTCACTTGCCTGCAGGCAGGAAACAGCTCCTTATACCCTACAACACAGCTGCCCCTGCTGGATATGCTCCAGCTTGTACAGATCACATAGTAGCAAGCAGTTTTCCACAGACACAAATATTGGAAGTTATAGCAATGGCACTAAGCATTTCAGCTCTGGGGACGTCCAGCTGAGGTCTGGATATGAGAACAGAAGAGAAGCCTTCTATTTTCAATCAAGAGTTTTGTGATTTAATTCCTAAAGTATTTTCTTTTTTAATTATTACCGTGGAAGAATACCAAGTTGCAAAGCTAAGCAATGAAAGATTAAAAATACAAGAAGGTAGTTTTCCTATAAAGCTTTTTTCTCTCATGCACCATACCCTGGTACCTTGCCTATACAAACCCATCATCCTCTGATTCAGTGGGCTCATCGGGGTATCCAAGGAGAGTTCCACTGACTATCTATCTCCAGCCATTCATCCCACTGAGGGGTTCAGAACTGCCCTCTGGAGACACTTAATTCTCTTCATTGACTTTGTAGGAGCTTGGTTTCCAACTATAAAGTAGATGCTTAAGTGTCAAGGCATCCAGATGATCTTGACTCTGCTGTTCAGAGTCAGCAGAGCCTGCAGGACATAATCCTCACTGTATGGAAAAAACTAGACCTTTCTGAGAGATAATCTAAGTTACTTAATAGAGACAGTGCTGTCTGTGGGACTCCTCTGTTTGGTAGGGGCAAATCAGGTAGGAATAGCAATAAGGGGGAAATGAACCTTGTAACAGTTTGGGTTGTTCTGTGATTTGTGGCCATTCAATAAAGCCAAAATTTTTCAGATGATCACCCATTTTTGTATGCCTTTCTCAAGGGATGTCAGTCATTTTGTAGGGAAAAAATATTCACTCTTGCAGCTGGAGTAAATAAAGATATTCATACTTCAACTAGATTAAATTCCTCTTAATGTGAAGTACTCTCAAAAATATCAGGTTCTAGTTCTTTAAATTATATGCTCAAAATACTTTTGGCATTTTGACCTTTCTTCCTCCCCTATGAAATGCTGATAACATTTGCCTCTTGCAATGTGTCTCGGTCCTCAGAAACATGCTGTAAAAATAAATACATTTTGTTCACAAAGTCCTTATATACAAGGTTGTGAGTAGAGCCATGAAAAAGTTCACGGGGAATTTAATAACTCTGTATTCAGAGCAGGATATGAATTGTGTATAGTAAATAAGGCCTGAAGGCACAAATATTGCATAGCAGCTCCTTACTTGAACTCTGCCCATCCTGTGCATTGAACAAGAAGAGAGGAATGGAGAGAAAAACTGATTTTGCTTTTTATGCTTGCATATAGTTTTGATACTTCTCAGCTACTAAAAGCTTATCTTGTCAGCTCTTGTGGATTTTTAAGATATATCTAACATGCAATTAAAAGAACATTCTTCAAATCAGCAGGAGGTTTGCTTTGCATCTAGCTCCCAAATTGCTCCTGGCTACATCCATGTTTTGATTCAGATCAAACTCTAGGCAAATGAAAAAGGTCCATAAATATATGTGTTCCCCAGAGCAGGCCTTTTCATTGCTCCCCCATCTTGATGTCAGGGAATCTCAGCTGCTGTCAGTAAGAAAACCTGTGCTGATAAGAAAACCTTATTGTATTTTTTGGTAGTGAAATTAGGCATAGTTCCTCATAGAACTGAATGCTTAAATTAAAATAAAATATATATCTTGAAGAACGATTTTTTACTCCCCACCATTTTAATTTTAATATTTAAAATAATTGTATTCACTCCAAAGTTTGACTTAAAGGTTTTTACTTGGAGTGTCCTCTTGCCTCTGAGTCTTAGTGACCATTGTCCTGAAAACAGCACTATTCATTTTGCACCCTCTCATATGAAATAGAGGAGCAATTGTTCCGAATACACATCAAAGAAATAAAATATGCAGAATGAATCTTTTAAAAATAGAACTGTAATAAGGTGAGATGTTAATCTATGTCATTCTTTCCTGTGTTCTATTTAGATAGAAATCTTTGCAGTCATTATAGAGCTATAAAATTGATGGTACTTATAAATGAGATTGAGAATAGTTTTCTTTCACTGGTCTTGCTTATTTTCCATCTTTTTGAAGTAAGAGTCAAAGATGGTCCCTGAAAAGGCAGGGAGAAGCTGTCTGCAGAAATAACTGCCTGATATGATGAGGTGAATTACCTGGCTGCCACACGAGTAGCCAGAATGACTTGGGATGAACCCTGCCTGTGCTGGCGCAGAACCACAAATGTCAGTCAGGTTTTACCTGCTCAAAATTATAAAGATAGCCTCCAGTAGAAGTTCTTATCCCAGGTATTCAAGTCAGCAATTAGGCCCTGGTTTTCTTGAAGCAGCTGCTTCATGTCATGCATCATCACATATGCACCTCCCCACTGAAGACGGAGGAATTTCTGTTAAATCTAAACCTCTGTTTATTATATACCAAGCTTACTACAGCCAAAGAATATCTTCCTCCTGAAATCCCTTCAACCCAGTCAGTCATTTCAGACATCTTCAGAAATAACCATCTGTAGTACAGATGCTACAAGTTAAAGATCAAGTGGTAGACTTAATGCTGAATTTCACTTTTATGTTTAGACTTATGTGTCCAGGTCTCATTCTCTTGTGGATTTATATGATTCTGTTTTCCTCTTTAAAATATATGAGAGAAATGCTCACAGACCCTTAAATGTAGAGGTATGAGTACCCCACTGTAATTAATGCCCTGGTCTACTCCCTGGTTTTTAATATTTTTTTAATTTTTTTTTTCACTGTACAAGTCCTGTGGAGTTTGCAGATTGATTCAATTGCAAAGTTAGATTCCCACTGTGATGGCAGTTTTCAAACCCCTGGGCTTTTCTGCCTGTCCTGACAGCCCAGGAACAATGGGTGCTAATTAAAATCCTTCTTAAAAGGTTCCCCTTTACTGCAGCATTTGAGGCTTTCAGGGGGCAGACAGGGGTAGGATGCCTTGTTCTGTTTATGCATATGCAAGCACTTAGTGAGCTGGGTGGCTGACTGCGGGTCGAGAAAACACCACAAAAGCCTGGTGCTTATAGGAAAGGGCTGGATTTCAACCTGATGAGCTTAGTTAATAGACTAGACTGAAGAGGGCCTAGCTGTAGTTTCTTCCCCAAATTGAAGGCACATTTCAAAATAGAACTTGCTTTACCATTTGCTTCTACTGATATGTTCAAGCCTCCATCCTTTTGTATTGAAGTTTTCTTGTAGTGCAAGGATAAGTAACAGATTTTCCTTTATTTCTACTTATAAGATTAACTACTGGGTTTGCTAGTCAACTGGGGGGCTTGTGCCAAAATATGTATATGGAATAAAATTACTTTCCTACATCAAGTGCTTGTTCCTTGAGCCACTATCTGGGTTTTTTATGGATCCCATCAGACCTCTATGTTGCTTAGTGACACAACTGAATTCTAAGAAGTATGCAAGCCTCAGCCATTTTCAAGGAGGAAAAATGAGAAATGAACTATACCTTAGAGCTTTATTTGTAAATGCACATAAAATTGCTCAGTATCAGAACATGGCAGATAGAGAATCAGCTTCGTTGTTTCAAGCAAATTCAATATGCATTGGTTTTCAGCAAAAGCAAAGAACAGAAAACACACCATTGCAAATAAACTCATCAATAAGCCACACAGGTTTTTGTTTGATGTCATTTGTAACTGACAACTTGATAATCTTACATTGAATAGTCCCTTAGAAATACGAGAGTAATAGGCACAGAATCTGTCTCAGATCTTTTGTTAATAGCAGTTCACTTGGTGGCATTCACAAACCTGTCCTAGCCTTCTTCAGCTTTTTTTCTTGTATAAAACTATCTTGCCCACTGAGAGAGCTGAAAATATTTCATGGGACAAATTGCATGTCATTGAAATTGACTGGTCAAAATGACCAATTCATAGATAACCTCATAGTTTGACAGGTATTATTCTAAACTTTTTGTTATTGTTGTTCAGTCTCAGGGAAGAATGAGTGCTTGTGCAGAAAACAGGATTGCCTTGCAAATAACTCACCCTCCAAAAAAAAGACTATTAATTTATAATTTTTCCTGTCTACACACATTGCCTAAGAGATGTATAGCTATTTTAATTAAAGAAACAGATGATAGTTTTCTCATTTTTAACTTTACAGCCATATGCTGTAATAATTAATAATGCTTAATAAAGCTATTTGCAGGCTGAAAACTGCTTAAAAGACTAAAGATGTCTAGGATCAGGGCATATGGCCTTTGTTGTCAGCCACATGCACCGAGGAATAAAGGCAGCTAAGCCCAACCTCCTACTCTTACTCTGTTCACACTGTGATTACTGCTGTGGAGAAAAGACAACTCCTTTTTTCTCTCTCTCTTTTTTTTTTTCTCTCTCTCGCTCTCTCTCTCTCTTTTTTTTTTTTTTTTTTTTTTTTTTTTTTTTTTTTTTTTTTTTTTTTTTTTTTTTTTTTTTTTTTTTTTTTTTTTTTTTTTTTTTNCTCCAGCTTGTACAGATCACATAGTAGCAAGCAGTTTTCCACAGACACAAATATTGGAAGTTATAGCAATGGCACTAAGCATTTCAGCTCTGGGGACGTCCAGCTGAGGTCTGGATATGAGAACAGAAGAGAAGCCTTCTATTTTCAATCAAGAGTTTTGTGATTTTTTTTTTTTTTTTTTTTTTTTTTTAATTGTTTTAGTTCTGCATAGAAATTAGGAGTGTGGTAAAAACATTAGGAGAAATCTGCCTGTGTCTCTGCATTTCCCTTCCCCATTTACCCACTAGGGCAGACAAAAATAGAAGGTTCCTAGACCAAAGAGGATGAAGCCATATCCAAGATGCCCCCCCAGCCACCCTTCTCATGGGCACGGATAGATCTGTATGAGTACAAAAGCAAGGTGCTTCCAACAAAACAGCAGTCCCAAGCCCAGATGCATGCCCTGGACTGACAGGAGCTTTCCTGGTGAAGCATTCCAGCCAGCTACTCAGTTCTGAAGGGGTCGGGCTGTTGTGCAGCTTCCAGGGTCTGATCCTGGACCTGCAGAGGTCCCTCCGCCTTGTCAGAATGACAGGAACTGCCTGAGGAGCTTCTCTGTATAACAAGCACCTACAACAGGTGCCAAAAACCAGTTCTGCAGAGGTCTTTGAAGACATCTTGAACAGGCACTTCAGAGGGTAAAAATGATTACGGGAACATCTCAGGCAGGATGTCACTTCCTTATTCACTGGAGCTTTTTCCGGGAGGCTGGATTGCCTGATGGTAGGAATTGAAACAGTCAACTTATTAAGGATGTTGCCAGACCTCTGTTAACAAAGAGGGAACAGCACTTTGCCTAGTCACAGGAGAAAGCAGTGATTTCTCAGTTGCTGTGGCTACAGGCAAGAATCCAAAAAAACAGATTAACAAAACCCTGTTAGCGGATAATCCCTGGAAATGTACTTTAACAGAAGACTTCTCCCTCTTCTTTCAGCATCACCCAGTCTTACCTAGCTTCCTGCTTTGATGGCTAAACCTTGAGAAGTTGTTAATTTCTGGTAGACAATTGGCCAGCATCATACAAGCATTCTGTAATGGAGATATACATCTCAGCACCAGGTGCCTTCTGATCTTCTTGCCTCACCTGCTCATCTTCACATCTGCTGCTGCCATCTCAGGAAAAGACAGTGCTTCATTTTTCAACAGATAAATAGATTCAAATGACATAATTTGCCTCAGCCCATCTATCTCCATTTTCCTAAAAGATCACACCATCTGTCCCTCTGCTTGATGCTAGCTAGCCAGGAGTAAACAAGATTTTCTCTGGAACACGGTACTGATTGCTCCTGGGAAACTAAGTCAGGGATTCCTGGGAGACTTAGACAAGCTATGTCCCACTGCAATAATGTAGAACTGGACACTGCATCTCATCTGTCCTGTGATCTTCACAAGGTTACTGTGTGACATGGTAGCAAGACAAGGACTGTCACAGCTATTTTATACAACATAGTTGGGCTGTCTTCTCTGGTGGGTCACAGCCACCAGTGGCATAACTTCATGTTCTTTGAAGCCAAAGTAACTCTGTTACCCACACTTCTTCACTGCTTTTCCAGGTATTGGAAGGTCTGCCTGAACAGGCAGCTTCTGGAACAAAGTTTCAATGGGAGTATGGTGAGGAGAGAAGGATGAAAGGAAAAACATTTCTGATTTGAGGAACAGTGCGCATGTGAAGGAATTTCATGATCTGTGAGCAGGTGACTGATCTGATCACCCAGGAAGTTGCTTCCCACATCTGTAGCACATAAAATAAATCAGCTCTTAGCCTTGGGTGAATCCAGTCAGATGTAAAGAGGATGCTTGAATTTTGCTGCATGATAGGCAGAATATTTTATTAAGAGGATGCACATGGGCTTTAAAATACTGAATTCTCACCTTTTTATGACATTCTCCAACGAATGAGAGTGTGTCTCTGATAAATAAAACTCTGTTTGTTTAAGGACAGTAGATTCAGAATTAGTTACCAAATTCCCTTCTTTTCAGACACTTAATTTATACAGCTGCTGAGCCTCAATCTTGAATGAAGAGCGTGGGTTCCACAATTAACATACTATACATCAGTCATTTCTTCATATGTCCTCTTCTACCCATTATGACTGAACCTTAATACCACCTGTGAGACTGGAAGG
The DNA here is from genome assembly GCA_038090715.1 of Florisuga fusca. Classification (NCBI taxonomy): domain Eukaryota; kingdom Metazoa; phylum Chordata; class Aves; order Apodiformes; family Trochilidae; genus Florisuga; species Florisuga fusca. The sequence goes on along the minus strand of JAAWXA010000005.1, from coordinate 8,288,280 downwards.
GGGGTCTCATCTACTCCTGCACAGTAGAACTCGTGCTCTGCAGAAGTGAGCTGGTCAGGGATCCTGTGGGATCATTTTCTGTTCCAATGACCTCTGTCTCTGTGAATCGATGTGACTGATTAGATTGCTTGATGGCAGAAAGGTCAATGATGTATGGAGTCTTCTGGGAGTCAAGGCAGCCCTGCAACATTTTGTAGTCCAGTTCTGACAATGCATGTGCTTTCCTATGGGCTCATGAACAAGCCTTGCCCTAGGCTTCAATAACTAAAAACTTGGATTAATATAGTGCATATTTTTACATAGATCTGTCTATTTCAAGCAAGTGGCTGGATAACCTACCATTTAACACAACCTTTTGCCCTCTAATAGGGTCAAGCCAAGAGCTAGGTACGCTGGATATTATTTGAAGCTGGTTTTGAAATACCATGAATTTAATTAAAGGCAACCTCATCAGCCTTATTCTCATAAGTATAGTCCACAAGAAAGACAAGCTTTCCCTGAAGTTTCCAACCTTTCTATTCTCAGGGAAAGATCTAAAAAAATTCTTAAGAGTCGTTGTGTTAAGGGGAAAGTATTTATCATAATTTCATTCTCTGTTAATAATTTTTACCCATTGTCATGGAAGTATTAAAAATTCTCAGCAACTAATGTTTTGGGGTGTGACGGTGATGTATGATGAAGTATGTTTTTGTTTCTGATGGCTTTTTGAAGCCTATGCCTGAGTATTCTCAAGAACCCAAGAGCTAGTTTTATTTATTCTAGAATTTACTGCAGCAGTGTAGAAGAAAAGAGTTTTGCACTGGACCAAAACATACTACTGTTTGGTGGCTCTAAATGTGTTTCTCAAAGTGTATGTGGATTAAACATCCAGCAAGGAGTGACATTATGTGGGTGGATGTTGACCAAACAGGTGAGTAATTGTAAAAAATTTACACTTACCACATCAATGTAAGCATAATTTCAGTATATTGTGAGAAAACAGTCCCAGAAACTGTGCCACTTAATTTAAATGTGATTTGAATACAGTTGGGTAGATTCTACTGAGTTTGGTAATAAAATGCAGGTGATATGGACAAAAAATTCTAGTGAAATTGTACAGACAGCTGACAGTGGAGATTTCACATACTCATGCCTTATCCTGAATTTTATTGTTTCCTGCTCTGGGAAGCCTCAGAAAATGCATTGGAGAGTATTTCAGCAATCCAATCATGAGACAAATGCTCATGCCTAAAAAGTCTGTAGAGCTTTCCATAGTGGAAGTTTGTTCAAAAGTGACATGAGTAAAAGTTTTTACTAAAGTATCAAAACCTGCTGTCTAAAACTGGTAGCAAGTGCTCAGTCTGGGGAAAAAAAGCTAACAAAAAAATAACAAAAACCTGCTTTCTGTTCCGTGTTAGTGCCGAGGACCTTAGCACTGTGTGAGTATATAAATAAACCACTGTGATCAACACCTGAGAGCTTATAAATGTCTGAAATGTATGGTGACAATTTGCAGAACTTCTGCATTGCTCCCTCATGCCCACTTACATACTATTTGGATAATCTGGAACCTGTTAGGCAAAACCATATACCATTGTTTGCTGGACTCCTCTAGGCTTGCAAAGGGCAACAATTAACAGTGCAAGGAAAGCTTCAGTTTATACAGGGGGGTGGCAGAGATGCAACTCTCCTTCTCTTTTTGTGGGGCAAGTGTGCCTGATAAAATGAGTTACAATTGAACCACCTTAGCCACCTGGTAAAACCATGCCTGCTTTTAGCTACCAGTCTTACATCTTGCTAGTTCCCTGTTTTGACCCAGATTTGCAGTATCCTTCTTTCCATGTGTTTTCAGTATTTGTATTACTGTAGTTTTATCACTCAGGGTCTGTTTGCTGCGGGAAACCAGGTCTAGCAGACTGTATATGTTGGGCTCAGTTCACCTCGACTTTAACACTATGGATTCAAGAACATTTGATGGCCAAATTCCCCTGAAGCTGTTTGCGGTGAGTGGATGGAAATTCCACTGAGGTCTCTGGACCTCATTCAGAACTGACCTGAATGATTGTTACTCATCAGGTGTAACTGAACATTAAAAGGCTTTTAAGTGCTTCCAAGCTGTTCCCCTATTTATCGCAGAGTTTGGATTCAAAAAGAAGTTCCCATGGAAGCAAATAAACTGTGAAAAGAACAGGGGAGGTTACCTACCTGCTTACCTTCTACCCTTCTCATTTCTTCCTTCTTTCCTGCTTTTTCCCCTTTTGTGCTGTTTCCCATCCATACTTTCTTCACATATCCCTCCCATCACTAATTCCTACTGCATCTAGAATCTTTGGAGTGCTATTTCAATTCTGGTGTTAAGTAGATGTGAGTCACTGCTTTATGGCAGGGCAGAGTTTTGTCCCCATAGCATACCAAATTGCTTTTGCACACACGTGGAATGCCAAATCAGCTTGCAGGAGAATTTTGTAACTACTTTTTATTACTCATTTACACTTGGCATGAATATTATACCATTATTAATGTCACTGTTGAGCCTGGACTGTTATATAAATTTGATCCTGTATGAAACTATATGGTTTAGAGGACTGGCAGTGGATCCAGCACCTATCCCATGTAAATTACCAGCTCAAATTCTAATCAAGTCATTAAACCAAACCAACCAGAACTTCTTTCTGTACTATGCTGTTGCAAAAATGAGCTTCGTCTCTGAGTTCCCAGTACACGTGTGTCAACACCACAGTTGACTCTGATTAGTACACTTGCTGGCTATGAAAGCTCCAGAGCCAAGGATTTAAGGAGGCAGTGAGACTGAACTCTTTGTCCTGGCCTCAGGTCACAGCAGGCTGATGAACAAGTGAGTCCTGCTTCTGTCTCAACCATAGCTGCCTTCTATTTTCTGGGACTAGCAGCTTGGCACCTTCCACAAGCATGTTGTTTTCATAAAAAACATTTAACTCTAGTCTCATTGCATAATATAGGCATTTTCTCTCTTTTTTTAAGGAAGCTTTAGAGTTAATAGGACTGTGGCCTGAGCAGGGACCACAGAATTTTGACCCCTCTGGGATCTTTGTCCTAGATTTCAGTCTTGGCAGGTGGAGCATTCTGAAACCAGTTGACATTTCAGTGGCTAGTTTGTAAGTCAAATATCTTGTTTTATGTTTTCCTTTTCGGTTTGGATAAGTTTATATGGGTTTCTAAGTATTTGGGAAAGCTGTATGAGCTTCATGATGCCACTGCACCTTCCTTGAGCCAAAAAAAGTTGCTTTTCTCATTGAGAAATCTCACTTCAAAAGAAGTTGTGATGTTTTTTTTATATTACTGTTTCAGGTGGCTTTTATTTCCAAATGTCTGCATCATCCTGATTTGCGGTATTTCTGATTTATTTTTCCTATTTAGAGGGCTCCTTTTTTATTACATGTGTCCACTTTCTTCATGCACAGACACACACACACAATAATAAAATTTAAAAAACTGGAAAAAAATGAAGTGACCTCTGGTCTTGCTTCAGTTTTAGGAAAGAAAATAAGAATGTGAGAAGATTCTGGATCCCAGCCATTACAATGAAAAACATCTGGTGAAGCCTTTGCAAACATAAATTTATCTTACCATGGGCATGATTACTAATTAAAATGCAGGGGTTTTTTTCTAAGAAGTTATTTTAGCTTCATAAATTGAAAAAGGAAAGGTAGAAACCTGTTGCACTTTGGTGCTGCTGTAAAGCAAAGATGACTGTATTCTGTTTTAGGCACTACCTGATGGTGGTCCAGAGAGCTGGAGGATCACACAATGCTGGCTCCTTTGCTCTCTTTCTCACTGCTAAATTGCATAAAATAGTTTCCTACTGTTGTGTTTCCATGTAAGCAACCAAACAAAGTACTGTGAAGGAGTTGCTGAGTCCCAGATTAGAGGAGTGGTTTCTATGACTGTTAATGTGAAAGAGGGTTTGAGGCAAATCTGTAAAACTACTATTCATATTTCAACAAATCTATCATATCTGAGGAATGCAATGTCTCCAGAGTTGCAAGAACACCAAATTCCTACAGCCAAGGTTAGTTTTGGCAGTCTGGCTACGAATGTGTATTACGCAGTCTTTCTGGGAGACCAATCTGTTTTGGGATCTGTGGCAGAGTCAGGACTTGCCCTTGCCTGAGTCATAACAGCAGAGCTGAAGAGACAGAAGAAGCCAGGCCTGGCAGGACATCAGCCTCTGTCCAGGCTGGGCAGGGAGCCCTCAGGAGAGGTTTTCTGCAGAGGTCTCTGAGCTTTCTCCTCCCAAAAACATTTTGGTGAAGGACAACATATTTTCCCACACCAGATCCCATCACACAGCTTCCTTCAGTGTGGAACGTTTATGCAGTTTCACTGACGAAACCCCTCCCGGTGATTTATTTACAGGGGCTTCTGCAGGTTTAACAAGGGAAGTGGACTGTGGTGAATGGGTACTCTGTGTGGTTCTGTTCAAACTAAAAATATATGTTCTACAGAAAATTCCCTCTTCATGCTCTTGTGTTTTGTTTTGTTTTCTTTTAATCCTCCAAACCCGTATCTAATCTAAAGACAGAAATCGCTTTCCAAGATACAGTGTATTCAAAGGGTGTGTTATGCTGCCTCAAAAGGTTAGCTAACAAACCTGCTCATGCATTTACTTAGCAATGTTCGATAGAAATTGGAAATTATGCCTGTTTTTATTGGAGTGAAGTAACATTTAAACATAGGTAGTACAGGTGATAAACTTGCAACACTAGCAAGCTGAAAAACACATGGGACCTGACTGTGTGCCAATTCAAATACAGCTATATTAAATGCACCTGATTTTAAGCTACCTTTTAGTATTCCATTTAGCAGTTTAATGAGAACCAGTTATAGCTTAGTTGGATTTTTTTTACTGTGTTCAGATTTCAGCAAGCTGCCCAGCTGACATGCATATCCATTTAGGCAGACAGCATCAGAAAAATCCAATGAAGGCCTTCACTGTAAGTAAATATAGGACATCTATCTGACCTTCTAAACTAACATCATTTACACAGTGTGCTGAGAACATCTGAAGCAGAAGCTATCAGTGTTTCCTTGAGACCTTTTAGCACAAAGGCTGTTTCATGAATTAAAGAGCTCAAACTGTTGACTACAAGGACTCTGGCATTACGACCAGAGAATGGTACCTAGCAGTGTCCATTCTTACATTAACATCTGCAGCCATTGAAATAGCCACTTGCTGCTGAAGGCAGGGGAGAGGGCTATTATGGGCACGTTACAGAGTCCTCTTTCAGCTGCTGTTTTGCTGAAGTGCCAGGTGCAAAAGATGTGCTCAAAAAGAAGCTATAGAAGAGGGCAATGGTCACGTCGATTACAAACTGATAATTGCTCACTCGCTATTTCCTTGGTATTCAACCAAGTAGCTGTTTCAGCAATTATTTTCCTGTTCTTGATTTCTATTAATGGTGTGCCCAATATTGGGGACTGTTTCCCTCTTTTATAGCTTTAAGTTGCTATTGAAATCCTGCAAGTGTAATGTATAGCATTAGCTTTAGTGTGTATGATTAATGTAATCACAAGCTTAGCTCTGTAATCCACCCTGTAGTTTACATTAGCTGTTAGATGACCTAAAATTCTCCCCTCTCCCCCATCCCTCTGCAAAGAACTGGTTACATGTTTTTACTTGTCTTTTTGTTTATTCTTATGATTTTCTAAGTCTGTTGAAAGAGCTGACTGCCTGCCATTTTCCACATTCACAGTAACCTTATAGTTCTGAGTTCTGTTTTCAGATGCACAAGGATGATGAGGGTCACAGAGCACCATACGTCTTTGTTAGCCTAGATACTGCATCTGTGGCTGCTGATTTATATAGGTTAGAATACAACCCTTCAGAAAGATACTCACAAAAGCCTGCAAGCAGTTCTTCCACTTTTTTTTTTTTTATTGGCAATTCTTTTTTACAGCAGATGAGATATTATAAGGGTGAAACCCTTTGTGTGAAGTAATCAAATTCTTGCATTGTAAATTATGACCACTCAATTTCTTTAGTTACAATTTCTTTTTTCAAGTAAGAAATACTAGCTTACATAGGGATCGCAAGATCAAAGACAAGTTGACTATATTTTATTTATTTATTTATTTATTTATGTAAGAATCTGCTTTAAAAATAAAAGTTAGAGATAATTAAATTATGTGGCAGCATATACCAGTTAGTAAAAGAGGCTAAAAGAAACAAAACTTAAAATTTCCCTTTCTCTGAGAAGAAGAAAGTGAATTACTTGAGTAGGCCAATTATGGAAACAGATGAATATAGCATTAAATATTAGTTAGGATGATATGCCAGATGATGACAGATTATCATATGAATTAGATCTTTCCCAGAAAGAACAATTATCACAGCACCTCTTGGAAGCTTCCTATTGTTATTTCAGTACAGCAAATGTTTTATCAATGAACAACACCCTCAATAATATTGACTGAAAAAAACCAAACTGCTGACAGATTCCCTACTGTGGTAAAGAAGTTGGGCAGCAGTGTAACAGATAAAGTGCCCACTAAAAGGTGGCAGGTTGCAGGTGGGGAGATGGAGATGAAAGTGATAAAATTCTTTTTAAGAGATTTCTCTAGAATGTGAGACTCCTCCCAGTTACCCACACAAATGGCAATATTCATGAGAACAAGACAGTTTACTTGATAGCTGCAAGAAGGCTTTCAGTGACAGTAGCTACATGCAACTGTGCAAAGCTTTGAGATAAGGATCAAATTTAGAATTATGATTAAAGATACTATACATTAGTATAATATTTTAAATTAAATACTACACAAAGATCTATAGATTATAGATTTGATTAAGACACTATAGATTAATATAGATTAAGATACTATACAAATTAAGATACTATACAAATTAAATTTATTTGAATTAAGATACTATACAAATCCCCATCTGTAACTTGAATGAAAAATTATTCCCTGCCATACAGATTAAGCAGAAATAAAAGGCAGGAGTTTCTGGGGTTATTGTTTGTGTGGTTGGAAATGAGAATGTTGAAATTCAGAAGCACACAGAGTCTATGCTCTGGCCTCCCTCACTGCCAATGTATGCTAATTGTTTTAATTCTAACCTCAGAAACCCAAGACTAGCAAATCTGAGGCAAATTAATTGCCTAATCCCGTGTTTCGGTGTCATTCAGTCACAAACAAAATTTGCTGTGTTAATCTTCTGTTATCTTTTATGAACATTATTAAATCTACTCTGGGAGCATCAGAATAAAGGAGGGGCCTAAAGTAAAAGCAGATCACTTTTCCAGTGAAAAGCAGCCTCAACCACCTCCTAGTTGAGCAGGCAGTCACCTCCTTGCCTCCCTGGGGTGCTCTGTTTGCTGCTGGCTGCTGGGTGTTCCTTGCCTCTTCCATTTTGAAGTGCTGCTTCCTGATGGCAGCTCACAAGCCTGGAAGAAACCAGCAGTCCTTCCTCATCCTTTCAATATGGTGACGAGCAGAAATCCCAGTCTGTGCTTCCCTGAGAGGAGGAGAGTGTATCCAGAAAAAAAAGCACTCAATTTTCTGGTAGTTTTTGCACCCAAATACAGGGCAGGGAGCACAATCCTTGCCTCGGAGCTGCCGTGCCGGCAAAGCGGAGTTGCCTGTGCCGAGGAGCTGGGCTGCATGGCAATGCCACAGCCTAGCCTCTGCATTGTGTCACTGCCCTAGTTGGGAATGCCAGGTCTCATCCACCCAGCAAAGCCTGCTGAAAGCACAGTCGCTTGCCCTGGCTTTTGGGACTGTCCTACCCAGCTCCTGCCTGAGAAACGAGCTGTCATCACAGCCAGACAGTTTAGGGAACTACTTGTGGTGAGTACTGCATGTGGCAAAGCATGGGAAGGGCTTTAAGCCCCTTGTTGCAGTTATAGACAGTGCATAGGATGTTGTTCTGTGTTCTCTGTCTTTCCTGTACTTTTAACCTCATTCTACCTCTAGCCATGCTCAAAATGACCGCCACTGAAAAGGGGGGTTGGGGGGATGCTTTCCATTCCTTTCCTTGTCTAAATATGCAAATATACAAATATGCTTACACTGGCCATAGGCTTTGGTACTGCTTTCTCTCCTGCTGCATGACTCCATCCTCCCAGCCAGTGTGGTGGTCCCCTTCAGTGAAGGGAGATTGTTTCAAGGTAAGGTACTTTACTGTGGGACAGATGCCAAAAGAAAGCAAGAAAGCACTTAGGCAGTTTTAATGGACAATGGTTTTACAGATGCTCTCAACTTTGAGCTAACTTATGGGGTATTATGAGCTAAATCATCCAATGGTATGTACTTGCATTTCCAAAAAAGAAAACATTTTCAGGAGTATAACCTCTTAATGTTACTGGAGAAGGCCATTCCCTTTCCAGTTCACTTCTTGCTGATTTGTGGATATTAAAAATGAAAAGCCAAAAATAGTTCTTCACTTTGTCAGTGAGATACACATCAATGCATATCTGTCAGTGCTACCCACTTAGCCTGTGGTTCCTCTGCATAACTTGACAGAGGGTCAGAGCCATTCTGACAGCTCCACAATGGGACTAAGATGTGGTGACAGGCAGTGCTGAAGAGCCAGAGATGTCAACAGGATCTCCAAATAACCAACGGCCTTGAAAATCAGAATTCTTGAGCTGCAGAAAGACAGTAAGTTTGTCTAATACAGGAAAGGCAATCCTGCATGAAACAGGTCCTTTAGACAGAATCAGGCAATATCTAGAGATAGTAGGGTGTCTAAGCATTTATGCATCCTGTTTATGGACAGCCCAGCTATCCAAAGAGCACTGAAGTCACTTTGCAGGTGGCTATCAAACTTCAACTCAGCATATTTTAACAACTGGGAGTTTTTCAGTGGCAAACTTTTTAGACTCCTCTAACAAATACTGTTTTAAAACACCTCAACTTATTTTTCTCCTCATAAGTACCTATGGCACTATATGGTGCACTTTCAGTGGAATAATTTAATTTTAAAATTTAATTTACTACTTTCTTTCCCCAAGTACCTCAAAGCTTGCAAAGGAGATAACAAAAAGGAAGACAATTATCTTTTATTATTTTTATATTATTTTATATTATTTGGCTTGGGATTACATTTGGAATTTATGAATATATGCCTTGTAATCTGGTATCTATACTTTTGCCATCTGCGCTTGTGCAGTTAAATATATAATTAGGATTTTAGATGACACAGGCTTAGTTTTCCCTCTATACCACAGATTTGGTTAATCACTTAAGTTAACTGTGCTCTAGCTTCCCAAATGGTGTTCAGCAATGATGGGGGTAATTTCAAATTTCCAGAGCTGGAGAATGGGAAGTAAATTCATGACATGCCATGTGACACCTATGATTCTGTGAGCTGCTGGTGATATGGGCAGCTCACAGCAAAGCAGCTATAAGGACTTGGCATGTTGAGAAAAATCAGGAGAGAAGGTTGATATAATTGCTCTCAGATGTGCACTTAAAAATCTATGATGTTTTGTCTGGATACCATTATTACTCCAGGGAGCCACTGTGAAATACCTAATAACTCTAGAGGGAACACTGGAAAACAAAAATGTTGATTCTTCCCGGGTACTCCAGCAGTAGCTTAAGTTAGAGCTCCTTGTTGAAAATGAGATCTTGTCTTGGTTAATGAACTGCAGTATAAGGTATGTAAAACCTAGTGGTGACATGATTCCATCACTCTTGCTGTTTCTGATGGAGACCTGAAGGCATGGATTTAGATCCAAAATTTATCACCAAGGGGGAAGGTTGTGCTCTCCCTTCGCAAATTTTCCTTCTTGCCCACTCGCTGCCATGTTCTTCAACTGCTTCATCTATGCCACTGTGTTGGGAACAATTATAGTTTAATGATAACATCTCTTTTATCAAAAAGATGAGTTATTTGTATCTGGGACAAAGCACAAGGAAATTTTAATTCATCCTGCAGACAGGATGTATACATGGGTGAAGGGTATTTCTTCTTTTAAAATATTGTATTATTGTCTTCTTGCTGTTCTGTGGACTAAGACAGATATTCCTAAATATTTTTGAAGATACTATATTCTCCTTTTCACCTCCTGACATAAAGATGGTCCCTGGAAGAAGCCATGGGGATAAACTTATGAACTGCATACAGAAAAAAGCTTAAGTGTCCATCCAAAGCTCCACAAGTGTGATGCAGATGTTTCAAATCATATTTATGTCTCACAACTGTGTATTGGATAAGCAGTAACTGAAGTGCAAAGTCCCAGATAGAGGGATTGTATTGATAATCTTATGGCCAAGTCTCCAAATCTTAAAAATACATATAGGTATTGCAGACACTATTAAAAAAGCTTTGCTTATGTTCTTACATAACCAGTCATGAACAAAGTGATCATGTGGAGCTGCTGGCCAGGCCCTGTTTTTAGCTATAAGCAAGATTTGTGTACAGAGATAAAATACTGTGTGATTTTAAGGGTTAAATTCCACAGTTTTGGGTAAATCAAGCTGAAGATCCTTCTCCATAGATCTAGCGGGTGGAAAATCTGACTAATTTCCACTATAATCTCCACAGAAAACTTGCTGGTTCTATTTTCCTGCAGACATATTTGGAGTGAAGTTAGGCTAGTACTAAACCACTGTCAGGTCCTGCCATTTACTTGCTGTCCACAATGCAATCCACAGGTATATTGGAGCTAGAATTAATCTCAGCAGAAAAAAAAGCAGAATGCTGCTGGCACCAACTAAATACACGTTGCCTGGTGCCTCATTGCTGTGCTAAATACCATCCCCCTCCCACCAAGGCCTTTAAACTTATTTGGTGTTCTGCAGTTGAACCTCCAGCTGTCATACAGATGTAGCCACCCATGGTTCTGTTTAAAGTCCTGCTTCCACTGTCCCAGTAGCTTTCCTTGGGGTAGTTTGCATTGCAGTGCTATCCTAAGCAAGAAATCCTCAGGAATTGCCTTGATGCTTTTCACATTGATGGAAAACCTGAGTGACATTTCAGAGTCTCTGGAACATCTCAGCCCTAACACAGGTGAGGAGCAGGTGCTGAGCTAGCTTAGAGAAGTCACCTGCTGCTCTCTACAGAGGGAAACTGAAAGGGAAAGGGTAACCTTTTTCTTTACCCATTCTCCTGCATTTGCCTCTCTGATTTAGCTGAAGAAAACAGCCTAGAGGCAAAAGGGAAGAAGAAACCGAGTAACTATCCCAGACACCATGGTAGGCAGCTGATTTAGTGGAGAGGAAGAAGACAAATGCATTTAAACTCATAGTGGTAAAACAACATTATGGGACAGTGATATAAATTGCCTCATCAATAAGTGAAAAAAACCCCATCTGAGACCCAGCTCTTTAGTGTCAGAGCAAAAGAAACTTCAGTGGGGGCTAGGGCATTACAGTGGGATCTTCTCCTACCTACAGGTCTTTATTATTCAACAGCCTCAGCCCAGTCAGCTGTAAACCCTCAGCAGGGGCTGGCACAGCTGTTTGCCCTCTTCTCACTCCATTCATGGAGTTCTCCAGGGTCTGAAATTTTGTACATGAGGGTAAGCATACCTAAGTCCCTAGTACAACTTAAGAAACCTATACCTTGCAAACTGCCTACTTGCCACATCAGTAAAATTCCACTGCAAGAAAAGGTTAAACTGCAGAACATCACAGACCTCTAAGGCTCCAGGCCTCATTTGCAAGAGTGCAGAGGTCCAGTGCTCTGTTCAAGCACATGTCCATCAGACAAACTACTGAAGGAAGGGGAGCCAGCATTTGTAAAACATACGACTGCCTGATTTTTATAGGGCATAGGATACATATGATCCTCTGTGAGTTTTAAATTAGTTGGAACATCCAACTTCTTCATTTCTTGAGAAATGTTTTCTGACAAGAGCATTACTGACCCATCCGCCTGCAGCTATGAATCGTTTGATGGATACTGTTATGATGTCTGGAATAGCTAATGACTCTTCTGCAGTGACCTTTTAATGAGGAGCAAGATCCTGAGAAGAATAAAATCATTTCCCCAAACCAAAAACATAACTCACGTTAAAATAAAAGCAGAAATACTAAATTACTATAATGACTAATCTGTATGAATGTTCTGCCTAGGATGGATGACCATTTGTTCTAAGCACACTTCATGTAATTGTATGACAGCAAAACCTGCTATAGTTAGGGGACTCAAAACTTAAAGGGTCCAATATTTCCCTGATATTTTATTTTTTTTCCCTGAGCCTAGGTCCTTACCAATTAAGGAAGTCCAGCTTTATAGATGAAGCAATACCAAAAAAAGTACCAATAAAATTTTTAAAGCTCTTTAAAACATTTTAATACCGTATTTCATGTGGCATATACAGAGTTATGATGGTTTGTAAGGCATAAAGTTTTTTATTAGTGCTCCACTGGGAAGACAGCATAACTCAATCATTGCTTTGCAGCTGATTTAAAGCACGTCACCACAGCATTTGACTAGCATATTTATCACAAATTTAACTCAGCCAAATATTTGACTCGGCAGCCTATTACACACTTACACAAAGACAGAATTAACTGCAAACTAATTTAGAGAATTAGTGGCCAGTTACAAAATGCAGCCTACACACACCAACCTTCCTCCAGATTATGCTGTATTATTCCTCAAAGCCTCAAGGTTTCACAGTGTTATCCCCAAAGAATGTGTGATACAAAAATTGTAAAATCAAGTAACTTCTGCTTTAAGATCTTTTTATGAAACAAATGTTAAAACTGAGATGGGAGGCATAACATTAATTTTCTCCCTCTGGCTTCACCTCCTTCCTCCCTTCCCCAACATTTAGAGAGTTTTACTTCAAGTAAGTAAAGCAGAACTAGAACATTCCCCTTCCAACTACCTGCTTATTTCCATATTTCATGCCATCAGGCAAACCCAAAGGTTGTGTGAGCTCAGTCATCCTGTCCACCAAATGCATGACAGTGCTGCACCACACAAAGTTCACTCATTTCTCAGGTGATCATTGCTCTTGATTTCCCTCTTACACAGAAGGAATAACAAGGCAATTAGCAGAGCATCCTAGGTGGAATCTCTATGTCCAAAAGAAGGGAGAGGCTGATCTGTTTTTCTGTACATCAGCAAAGCATCGGGAGAAGAATCGTGTTTTCAGCTGAAAATTTCCTTTGAATTACTAAAGTCTTGCTTAAAACTCTCCTCTTGTTTACTGTGGAACAAATACAGATGGCTGTAGTACAGTGTTATGATATGGAATAGTGATCCTCTATAAGAAACTTGAGGCTTGATGTGTACAGAAGTTTAAAAAAAAACAAAAAACAAAACAAAACAAAAAAAGGAAAGAAAAAAAAAAAAAGGGAAAAATTCTTAACAGGAGTTGATTAAACCCCAGATATTCAAGTGTTTCAAGTGTCAAATAAACTTGATTTTAGGATTTTAATTTAGCGCTTGAGACATTTAAGGAGTAAAGATTGCTTCTTCCAGTAATATGATAAAAAGTATTTCAAACTATTTGTACTAATATTAGTCTGTAGCAGTTGTATTTATAGAAAGCACACTTTTCAAGGATGCATGTTTCCAAGAAATGAAAATCCGCTTGGTTGACATTAAAGCAAACAAATCATGTCCTGTAATTGTTTTCATGGAAATGTGATAAAAGCTTGCTGGTTACATCATTTACCTGAAATCTATAACACCAGATTAAAAGTGCTTTCCAATTTGAAACAAGGATATATGTAACAGAGCAGAGAAATGTGATAGCCATTGGGTCTGTAAAACCAGTCCTGCTTTGGCTTGGATTTTAAATTATTTATACAAAATAGAATATCCCCAACAAGAGACTAAAAACTTGGCAACACAGAATAAGTATATTTTATTTCTTTACATCCTTTTGAAAATTTATCTACAACTGGCTGAAGCATATATATCTGAAAATTGCAGAGTTGCAAAAAATTCCAGTGCACTGAATATGCTCCTTCCTTACACAGCTCTGATATGTTAGCTGGGTGGATCGCGCACCTTCCCAGAGCTGCAAGAGAGATCTCTCCTGATATTATTTGGTATTTAATAGACTGGAAAGAAGACTACACATTAATTGAAGTTATTATTTACCATAGAGAGAGAGGAAAAAAGAATCTAACTAACACAGAAAGCTGCAGATTTTGAAAGAGGTAGGAATAAGCATGCAAAACAGGCATGTTGATGAGTGAGGTTTATAAGTGTCAAAGACTCAAGCTTCGACTTAGCAGTAGAAGAAAGATTTTTTAAAAACAGAAAGGCTATGAACATTCAGTTTCTGACTAGGAAATAAATAACCACTAATGTATATTTCTCCATCTATTAGTAGCTGGTCTACAAAGGGCATGATATCCTGCTCCATTTCATTCAAGATGGGGATCCAAATCTGCTATAAAATTCTGCTGGTGAACATCAACACATTGTCAGTTTTTCAGTTTTTCTTTTTCCAAAAAATGGGCAAAACAGTTGAAACCACGTAAGTCCTCAGGCCAATTGTGCCAGCCAGAGGGACGGTACCCTGAGAAACTTCAGGTTTCTTTTGTATATCCCCAGCTATAGTCTTAAACTTCTATGTGATCCGTGCCTTATTAAATGACACCTAAATTTGAGAACTTCTAAGTGCTTTGAATAGTTGATCATTGAATCTAAATGTTCTTTTAACTTTTTTTAACTTCCTTTAAAAAAAAAACATCAAAGTGCAAAACATATTTCAAAGAGCCAGTCCTTTATCAGCAGTTCAGTTCTGCTGTGCATACGCAGGAAAAATCCTCATTGAAGTCAGTATCTAAGTTCAGAGAGTTCCTTTTCGTTGGACTGCTTTAAATAAGTAGGGAATTGCTGTCCCAGAAAGTATATGGCTCAAATTAAATTGCTACAGCAGTTAGGTTCAGGGGCTGCAGCACAGAGACTGGTGGGATTTATAACTGAGTGGGTCCATCAAAGCCATATGGTCTGGGAAGCTTAAGAAAGGCGGGGTAGTTCTGGAAGAAGACCGTGGGCAAGGAAGGAAACTTGGGTGCCATTGTGATGATTTAGAAACAGTGCAAAATTGACCCTGAACTTCAACTTCCAGGAAGCTTCACACTGTGCAGAAGTATATGTATATATGTATATATATGTATACAGTATATGCTCTGTGTTGGACTGAAGCTGTGTGGAAATGCTCACTAAAAGGTTACTCCAACTCCATCAAGGCAAGTACCTTCATTTGCTTAGCAGAGAACAACACAGGACCTGACCTTCAGTCAGATTTGGCCTTGAAGACTGACAGGTCGTCATCCCTTTAGCTAAAGGTATCAAGAGGTGCCTGGAGAGGGGACATGTGCATTGTGCACTCTTCAACTGTGCTCCACAATCACGGATGTCCTGCAGATAAACTGGATACAGCAAGGATTTGTAATGCCTTCAGAAAAGAGGATCTAGCTGCAAACTGCCAAGATGCTGCCCTACGACTGCCTGTAGTTACCTGCTCTCCATGTCTGCTGGAATCAGCCTCTTTCCATATTTGCTATTTGGATCTAGGGTTGTTGGAATAATGACTGGGGAATTAGTCCTAATCCAGCATATTATGCCAAGCAGATGGCAAGACTGATTTAACATATTAACCCAAGACCACAATGAAAGTGAACTTTATGTCCTACATGGGACTGTCAGCTGGACAGATGAGGCATGAACCTACTCTACTTTCTCCCTGGAGGGTGCTGCCCAAGGCAGCTGCCTGTGCTGCCAGTTCTCTGCCTTCTCCCTGGAAATTCCCAGGTGGATGAGATAATTTCACCTCTCTTTTAAGGCAGTAACTTCTAGACAGATTCTCCTGCAGGTCTTTGCTTTACTCTGGATTTCAGGGGTGTTTCATTCAACAAATGATATCTAACACCATAATATGAAAGTCCAGGTACTCAGCTCCATGGTAAGAAATGGCTTTTTGCCCTATTACACCACGGAGAGCAATATATAAGGAGAACACAGTAGATTAAGAGATAAATAAACTCAATGATATGTATAATCACCTAAATATAATCTATATAATTATTTTGTAAATTTTGAAATTTTTCTGAAAATAAATTCGCATGTGATCTTTTATATTTACTAGGCTATGAGACTAATGCAAATATCCCTGTTGTTTTCCACATCTCAGGTATAATATGTCTTTATTTATGAAAACTTGTGGTTATTTTATTCCTCTTCACAAATTTCTATATTTGGAAGCACTGCTTTCACACAGGCCACATCTCAGTTCAGGTTCTTCTTTAATGCTCAAATTAAAGGTCTGCTTGGGGAAGATAGTAAACACTTGCAGTCAGCTGGAATAATAACCAGGATCTTAACTATAAATCACCTTTGAAGCTGTCAACATACTGTCCTTTACAGCAGAAAATCTGAGGAAGCTTTTCCACAGTAGCAAAAATATCAGCTGTGAATTACTTCAGCAGGTACTTCAAGAGTCATATCATTATTTTGTGATATGTTTGTCTTTTTGGCTAATGTTTCTGGTTGTTTGCTTATTTGAACTGCTGAAGGCAATGCTTTTTATTTAAGTTAATGGCAGACAGAGGTTTGTGCTGCACAATAGAGAACTACTCTGCTTTTTCCCTCTGAGAAAACAGACAACTCCTATCCCACTTCATGCACAGTTTCCTGAGTTGAGCATGTGTTTTCAGGCATGGAAATGGCTGTCCTTGCCTTATTAAGACATTGACATGAATACCACTGAAGGAGAATGGAAAAGCTTAAACACTCAAGTAAGGCTTGGGGCTGAAGTTCTTGCCTCATTTACTTGATGTTGGTGTGTGTGGTACAAGGGACATTTAATGAATACAGGCAGTCACACAGACTGTATAAGAATCTAGGTATTAAAACAGAAATATTTATATACTTTTAGGTTGAGCTTACTGTAGAATTGGAGATTAAAGATTAACATTATTCATTGGTGGTAAAAGTTGTCTACTTCCACATAAGAAAATATGTATTATCTTGCCTGCAAATTTAAAGAATGGACTTCTCTGAGTAGATCCCAAGTCACTTGTCTGCCCTGTCCTGCCCCCAACCCTTACTGCTCACACTGCTATAATACTTTTACATGTAAGCTCTTCTTCACATTGCAGTGACCTCTGATTATTTTTTTTTAATAAAGTGACAGTCCTGTATTTCACATTCTTCCCAGCCTATTCTGATCTGAATGCAGTGAAATGCACCAAATAAAGCAAAATCCAAGACTGGCTAAAGCACATCCCCTAAAAAGAAGGCACTGATGTGGAGTACTGCTTCAGCTCAGAAAACACGTTTGTAGCACCTTGCTCTTTCACTCCCAGCTGCAAGGCCCAACTTTGTTCCCCATTGGTCCATTCTACTCAGGAACTGAGGAACTTTCTTCCTGGTGAATTCCTGATGAAAAATTGGCCAGTCCCCCCTCAGTCTCCTGTCATAATGAACAAAGCAGACAGAGTTCCTTAAGTTTTCTGCACAAGCTGTTTTCTGAGATTCTTGATTCAGTTGTTCATCTTTTTCAAAAACAGTTTCCAGTCATTTAACTGAATTTACTATAATTAGTATTAAACTAAGTGAGTGTAGGTGTTTTCTACTCTGGTTGCTCAACCTGAGAAACCAGAAGGGGCTTGGAGCTTATGGAGACACACGCTTCTCCTTTTGAAAGGTCTAAAACTTATTTACATAGAAATAAGCAACACAGAATCACAGTTATCTCTGGTACTGATAACAGCAATAAAAAAGACACATAAACAATGACAGATGGAGGAAAAATCCAAAGTTTTTTGATATTTTTATATATATGAGGGCAAATAATAGTTCCTATGAAAAGATCCCATGGTACTTTTCATATTCACTGAGACAAGACCTTATTTTTTTAAGCCTCCATTTGAATGACCTAAACACAGCAATCATGGATGCGTGTAATTTTTTTCCCCTCCTCCTGCTTGATCTCAAATTTAAATCATAATGCTGAACTTGTGACGTCACTCTCAATCATTTCCACGTGGCTTCACTTGTAGGATCAAAAAGAAGGTGAAGCTCTCTTGTGTCAGCAGAAAGCTGATTTGGAGGATGGCAAGATAATTTAGTGAAATTTCTAGTAGTGACAAGAAGACTTCAAAGAAGCCTGCAGGTAAAGTACTATTCTTTCTTTTTCAGTAAATAAGTGTTCTGCTTCAAATCTGCCATGTTTCTAGACATTCAGTTTTTAAGAGGGCTGTGCTGGTAAGGAGATCCCAAGTCTTCTTAAGCTCCAGTTCCTTTAGAAAAATCTTTCCTGAAGCTAAAATCCACAGGTGAATCCTAGAAAATAAACCTCAGTGACAAACAGTGTAAGATAACAGCAGGTTGGGTTACCCAGCTTCATACTTCCATTTTCTCTGGTACGTTAGTTTTCTAAAGGTGGCATTTTGGCTCCGACCGAATGGAAGGGCAAAGGTTACTGAATGGGAGGCTGTGGCTGCTGGAAAAGAGAACAACCACTACAATGGTGGGGAAAGACAGGCCACCAGCACTAAGCACGGAGAGATGCGGGAAACTGGCAAGGAGGAAGAGGATGACATTTTCTGAGAAACCAGGAAATGAGCTCTGCACTCAAGCATTTCTATTTATGGTATGAGAATTGCAAATATCACAGGAGATATTTGATACCGAGATGAGGAAATATGTGTCAGGCCTTTTAGTTTTAAGCCTTTGTCTTTGCATGGGCTGCTTTTGTTCAAGGAAACAACAATGGGAAAGAAGGGATTTGAAGGGGAAAAAAAAAAAAAAAGCTTCTGCTGCAGCATTTCCCAAACTGTTTTTCCCGTGCCCCTCTCCCAAGTGAACTCTACCGTTCGTGACCCTTTGCTCCCCCTTCCCTCCCCAACTCATCCAGCATCCAGCACTCAGGATTATAACCACTCATCTCAGCTTACAGCCCTGCCAGTACCTCTCATACCACCCCCCCCCTATCTCTCAACTTTCCCAGAGGGTGAGTCTTAGTTTGGGAACTGCTGTTTCTACTGGATTTGAGTTCCTGGCAACCTATCTGTAAAATACTTTGACCAAAAGGGAGCTGTTCCCCAGAGACTGTGAGGCTAATTCTGCTGTGGCATTGCTGTGATTTCAGGGTAAATCTGGCCACACACCAACGTTGTCCTGCTGGGCTTGTCCCTGAATGTATAAAATGAGAAAACTTCTACAATGCCGTTTTTTAAGTGTAGCACCTCAGTTGTCTGTCCCTGAGGTTAGCTTCACTGGTTAGCGAAATATCTCTCTGTTCATTTCTATCATGCTGAAGCCCAAAACTTTTCTCTTTCTTCTGCCATCAGCTTTTATTGATTCAGATACTTTTCCTTCAGGTTTTATTAGTTCTATGTTTCAATGAAAAAATCAAGCATGACTGGAGCAGGCAGGGTGAGGAGGGAGGAAAAATACTAGTTTTCACTGCTTGTTCTGTGAAATGTGCAGACATAAACAATGTAATTCTTCCCATCCAGGGTCTTTCTCAGAGCTAGTTCTCATCCCTGGTTTCTGTTTGCATGGGTGGCTCATCACAGCCACTGACTCCCTTGCCTGAGTAGCTGAACATGTCCTGCAAGCCCTTTCCTCATCCCTTACAAAGTGGGGGGAACGGAGATGCTTGGCACTATGTCTTTATCTGTCCAAATATAGATTTAAAAAGCTCATTATAGTTGTTTGACTTTGAAACATCTTGACCCCAGAATACCAGGTGTTTAAAATAAATAGAAGATTTCATGGAAATTCTGCTCTTTTGTTCAAAGGATACTCAATCATCTCCTTTCTAAACTAGTGTATCCTTCTCCTGGTGTCTGTTTATTATTTCAAGGCTAAAGCCTATGAATGTAAAATGAGGAAAACAACAGTGAGAGATGCTTTGGGGAAGAGTATGGAAGTGAAATGAGTACAAGTTGTGATCTCAGTAGTAACTCCAGATATAAGGTACTTACCTGGCCCATGCACATTGACCCTGAGTGGGGGACACCAGTATGAAAGGCACCCTGTTCCTCACACTGTCCTGTGTTCAAGACCCATTTAGCTTCCCTACCACGCACTCAAGTTAGGAGAAATTGCTAGGTGTCATCATGGCCCTAGTCATCTAGGGTATTTCACATGTTTCCCCTCTGTGACAGCAGGTGAATTAGGATTATATGGGTAGATTGTTTGTTTTGTTGTTTTTTTTTTTTGCCTGAAACTTGAAAGCTGCTGCTAGTTGCTGGGGCTAAGTCTATCGTGAACAAAATATGTCACAGTTCCAATTCAATGCACATGAGAGGTTTTTTCTCATAACATTTGCTGTGAGAGGAACAGGCTGCAGCCCTGTGCCAGAGCTGCTGGTGCTTGCAGGAGGAGGATGCAAAGTGGCTCTGCAGGACTGGGGAGAAGATGGACGTCCATCACAGCTCCTGTCAGGCCAGCACTTGAACTTCTGTGAGATGTAGGGGATTGCTAAATTTGTTTCTGAGACTGCTTGCAATATAAAAAAAGACAGTGACAGAATAGCACAGAAAGGAGATTTGATGCGAAACCACAGAGGTTCTCCACTTTTTAGAAATGTTTTGAAATGTGTTGGAACGGGCCACCTGGCTATCTTGGGCTGTGAGTCCTACTAATCCTTTGATGTCCTTAACTGGTGTCCTAGATATTCCAAATTAGCTATTTTTAGAAGATTTTAAATTTTATTTTCAAATATGCAATGGATATGTCGCTGGTTGTTTTTCATGTCAGCATGATTAAAATACTTAATCCCCTCTGAGAACTTTGCAGTGATTTAAACCACTGTTAGAACTCACCTTTAAAATTTAGGAGAGTAAAAAGCCAAGTTAATTTAGGAGGCAGCAGTTTTTCCGAAAGGTTTTTTCCCCTCCCCTAAACCACTCAGACAGGTTCCTAGCAGGGGTAAACTCAGCGAAAGTGCAATACTGATACAGGGGAGTGTCTTCTGCATTCATAAAACAGGAGGGCTAAGGTCCCTATAGAGCAGAGGGTTTCTGAGCAGCGGAAGGGTGTAAGGCAGCAAAGCTAGGTGTGCCCTAGCCCTGTGAAGGGGATGGGTGAGAGACTGTATCAGTGTGTTCAGGAAGTCAAAGTGGTCCAGTTCTCACCCTGTGAACAAGGCCTGAGGCTTAATTGGGGATGAGAAGCACTTTCAGCAGGGTCTGCTGCTTTGAAAACATGATCAGAATTAAATTCCTATTAAACAGTCTGCAGAAAACCCAGTATATGAAGGGCCTTCCCTGGGAGATCTGTAATGTCATTCTGCTTGTGGAAATAAAGCATAGAAAATGTAATCGTTGTGTAAAAAAGATGAAATGACCTAATCTACAATACAATAATCTACAGGCATTCTTTCTTCACCATTGCAGCAACTTTCTCCGTATTTTTCGCTATATTTCTGACTTCCCATGAGTCAGTATATAATGAAACTTTTATATGCTCATATTTTCTTCTAGTAACTATTGAGCTGTATTAATTAAACATTTTTACTTGCCTAGTTGAGGTTCAAATTCATGCCTGTGTCTCAAAAGTATTATTGATATCACTTCTTTTTAATATGTACTGTATTGTACAATGTGTATCAGAACACTTTCCAGGGAGTTTATATGGTCTATACAAAGGTATTTATGATTATTAATATTTATAATATAAAAGGATACTCTTTTATTTTTGCATTATTTTTATTTGATTCTCTTGAGACAGACATTGACATTTTGTAGTCATAAAGCACTTTCAAGTATATGGAAGTCAGATTTGTCTTTGGAAAGGTACAGATATTTATTACCAAATCTGAGGAGCCAGCAAAGAGTGTCTGGGTTGGTAGAATGAATTGCTAAGTTATATGTACAGGTGCTAAGTTACGTTAATATTACGTAAAAGTATAAATGCAAGAGATGAGATCACCAAAGGCAGCACAGGCATTGCAATTTTAAGAACTGGGAACTGCAACTCTATTTATCACCTGGTTTGAAAACTCCCCCTATTAAAACCCCTCATTAACTATTCTGTTGAATGCTGTGAAAGAGACCAGGCTGAGGCAGAGGAATACAATGAATTTGGACTGAATTTTCAATTACAATCCACAGTCTGTTCTGCTTCTGATAATCTCTAAATTCTTTTGAAGAAATGATCATTATAACTGTGTTTAATCTGTTTTCAAAACAGACTGTGAAATAGCCATTGTGTATGCACCTTCTGTTTTTATAACTTCTGTGCTTTGATATTGTAATTGATGCAAGTGGGTGCAATTAAATCTTTATTTGGAAACTTGCACCAAAGCAAGTCATTCAGAAAAAAAGCCACCAATGTGCTTTGACTCTGGATTCTCACACATATTTGCACTTACAATCAAAGCTTTTGTTCTGTTAAACTAACAAGGGCTGTTTAGCATAAGAAAGAGTTAACACAAGCTGCCTTAGGTTGTGCTAATTTCAGGAATAACACTCAAACCGGAAAAAATCTGCAGTAAACTATGCTGTCCCAATAAAAATGACCAATTTTTATTTTAGGTAGGAACTCACAGCAAGTGGGAAGATTTATTGTTAAAGAAAAATATGATTGCCAACAATTACTCTTATTCTGTGACTAAATACTTTTCTCCTGATTTTCTTAAGACAGATCACAAGAGAGCAGAGCAGATCTTTCACTCAGTCTACTTCTGAAATAGTCAGCAAACTACTACTACTACTTTCACTTATTGGGCTTTTACATCAGAGCATGAGACAGGCAGGGATCAAGGTCTGCAGTTCTCTCTGACATGAGGTTTGTTAGCACGTCTAATTTTAGTGCTGTGACACAGCTATTGATCAGCTATCACATTCCTCTGTATGATGCAGGTACTGCTGTCTTAAAACGTAGCTGGGGATTCATTTGTGTGAAAAGATATTTTGTAGAAGGGTGAGTTTGATTCACTTCAGTGAAATGTTCTGTCTGCTCAGTTCCACCGCAGGAGAAGGCTGGGAGCTGCAGCTCCACTGCAGGGAGCTTAGTTCAGGCTGTAAGCTGAGTCTTTTTTCTTTTGCTCAGAAACACTCAACTAAAAGGGAAAATCTTAAATATAATAAAAGATGGTGTGTGCATGTATGTGTATTTACATTTCAGGTAAATTTCATTCAGGTTGACCATTTACCACCCATGAAGCAAAGTCATGATAGCACATAACAGATGCAGTGAGGTTTCAAGACCCTTACAGCAGGTTTAAAACCCTCTATATTCACTTACCTGGAAAATGCCAGACTTTCTTGAGACCCAAAGGTGATTATTTCAAATGGGGACTCTGACAGAACATGTTTCTGGCATAAGCTCAGGCTATTTATGGTGTTCCCTTTTCAGGCTATTTTCCTAGCAGAAAAGCTCAGCCTCTTCCATGTCTCAGGCAAATATGGCAGCAACACTATCCTCAGTCTATGAGGAAATCAAACTCAGGTCTACTGAAGAATTCTTTACTGTCAATAAGACTGGCTTAAATAGCACCTGTCTGGTGCCCAAAAAAAGGTGCTTGTTTTCTGATTATTACCTCGGGGTAATTCAGCATCTCAGGGGCAGATCTCATCTCCTGTAGTAAGACAATTGACTATTAGTGCCATCATTCAGTAGATGATGGTTGTAAAGCTTCTCCAGTCTCACTTGGCTGAAGTTTGTCTGAGTTCCAAAATTTTAAGATGAGCTTGAGCACATTTAAGATCAGACTCTCTCCAAAAAGAAAATATTTTCTTCCCTCCCTTGGTTGTACATTTCTGTGCCTTTTCTTGTGTAAGCACTGGTATTTTCATAGCTTTATAGTCCAGTTACACCGCATTGAAATATAGCTATTTTAAAAAGGGAAATTAAAAAAAAAAAAAATGGTCAGCTAATGTTGATGTAAAGGACTCAGCAGGGAAAAGAACCAAGAGGCGCAGAGTAAGGGGAAAGTATAGATTGTCTCTTCCAGTGATTTTTGCTGGATGTGTACTGCACTCCGAAGCTGCATCATCTGCAGTTGTAATGCTGCTTCTAGATGACTCTGTGGAGCTGGGTGTTGGACTGCATGTCAGACCACAGCCCTTACTACAGTTCTGTAAATACTGATTTTTCAGTGTAAATGTGACTTTCTGATAGCAATCAATTTGAAGAAAATTTTAGAAAGGCCTTTAAAGAGTGGAGTGAAAACAAATTTGAAACTAGTTACGAAATGTCATTTCTGACCCTTTTTATAACCATGTGTACAGCCTTCAGAGAAGAATGAGACAGAAAAAAATACTCAAAGTTCCATAGGACCATACAGAAAAAAGAATTTCTCTGCCTTTTATACAAGCCTAACTGACCAGGTTCCACCTTCCCACTGATCAATACCAGAATGAACAAAGACAAAAAATATTTTTCTCTCTCTTCAACCAAATGTGGAATTCAAATAAAACCAAAATAAAACAGCCAGGAAAATATTACAACTTCCTGCTCCAGTCCTTTTAAAATTCAGCTTCACTAACACAAGCTTGGAAAAGACTCAGTGCCCTAAATTACCACTGAGAGTAAATAATAATTATGTTGGCCATTAAGATGAGGCTTGGGGTAAGTGTCAGCCTAAGGACAGCAGATGGTACTGTCTGTTGGGAGTTTCCCTTTGCTGCTGTAGTAGGTTTAGCTTGGATGGAGAGGAGAGCTGAAGGGCTACTCGGGTCCCTGGTGGCATCACTTCACCAGCCCGAATTCCATTTTGCTCCTTTCAGTCCTGCTCCTTTCCTCTCTCCCGTGTCCCTTCCCCTATAGTGATCACAGCCTGGAAAGTCCCAGGGGGCTGCCTAATTCGACACAGGGAGTGTGATTCCTGGGTTAAAGGTCAGTGGGAGAGAGCTGTGAGTAGTGACAGGGAAAGGAGGAAGCCATGAGGATGAGGCACAAGATTCTCCTGTGCCACAAGAGCTGAAGAGAAAGTGCAGAGAGGGTCAGACTGTCAGAAGGGTCAGGAATCTCTTGCCTCACCCACAGCCTTTCAGAAATGCCACAGCCAGCAGGCTCCGCAGCCCAATGTCTTTTTTTGTACTCTGTCTGTTGTGAGAACCCTTCTAAAAGCACCAAACCCTGTTAGCACCCCTTTCCTGCACCTGTTCCCATGAAACCTTCTGCTAACTCTTCCAAAACCTTTCCCCTTCTTTGAAGACCCTCCAACTCCTGAACAGCTTGAACACCCTCAAGCTCTTTTGTTTTCCTGAAATTTGACTTTTTTTTTCTCCAAAGTGCTATCATTTTTCTGATCCTTTCTCTCCCAAATCTTTCTGCCACTTCTACAGTCCTGCATGTTACCCATCCTTTCTTCATCCTTGTGATGACACAAATTCAGCCAGTCAATACAATCTGCTGCTCAGTAGGCCTCTCAGATGGCATCATTCATGCCTGTCTAAACTAGCTCTGCTTGGAAAGAAATGACATCTCTCTTCTCTTTATCACTAAAGACATACATTAATACAGGACCTGCACCTGTCCTTGGGACTTCTTATACATCCAGTAGATTTGTTCTTCCAGCAACACTCCATGAAACAGTTCCCTCTTGGCCTTTTTCAATATTATGTTTCAGCTTTTATTCTTCTTTTTTTTTTTTTTTTTTTTTTTTTTTTTTTTTTTTTTTCAGTTTTCTCTACAAGGAACATTTTTAGTGACAAAAGATGTGAGCCATAGATATTTTCAGGAGGTGAATTTGAGGTTTTGGCAGTCAAGTTAGGACATTCTGAGCTTTTGGCTCCTATAAATGGAATGACAAGTGGTTTGGTTTGGTGGGATAGGCCTATTAACTTTCTTTTTGTTTTTTTTCCCAAAGTAGCTAGCTACATTTTAATCTTTATCTAAAGGTCATGTTTACAAATGTAGTGTTTCGTGATGTTTGCATTTATTTTGCAATCTATGATATCCTTAATTTAGGCCCAATAACAAGATTTTAGATGTAGAATTATATACGTATAAACCTATATATGTATATATTTTATGTGTACATATGTATTTAATTCTAGGTATCAGTATTATATGTACACATCTACACATACTTTTTATAGGGATGTATATTATCATTTAAGCAATTCCCATGTGTAGGAAAAGATACTAGTGGCACCCAAGACAACGCTATGAAAACTTGGCTCCAACAAACAAATTCTCCCAGGCAACTAATGCTGCCTTATCATTCTTTCAGTGACTTGGGGTTGTATTATGACTTCAGTATGTTCTTCACTTAGGCGTTATGACTACATCAAGTCTTATGGTCAAGAGAGCCTTGAGTGAGTCTGCCAGCTGTTACAGCTGTACTTACCATACCTGTTTACTGTTAGGTGCTTACATTAGGTGCCAATTTCCTTGAGGTTGTCTTAGCAGGTGTATTTAATTACACATAAGAGGCAACCTAAGCATATTGGCCTATTTTCTCAGTGAGAACAGAAGAAGTGAGATCGGTAGGTCCTGGCTACCACGTAAGAATTGTTATACAGAGGTATAGCTGATTCTGCAATGTCTCTGGTCTTTCTGCTCTGAGATATTCTCTTCCTTATGCCTGAGATCACAAGAGGGTTAAAAGAAATATTTTCCCTAAGTGTTATGGTGTTTGCTGATGCTTTGTTGTTTTAAAAATAAAAGGACTACAAGGGCTGTTGTTCCCTTGACTCACTAGGACAAAATGAATGTTATACGACATGTATTCCCACGCTCTGACCAAAAAAAACATCATGGGCATAGCTGTTTTTTTAGGCAAGTGGTACCTTGACTATATGCAACATAAGAGACATAGTCAAAGAGGGAAATGGTAAGATTGAAAGTTCCTAATGAAAGGTTTACCAGTTTTTGTGAATTTACTCTACAAGTCATTCAAGTCCTCCATTCTTTGTCATTGCAGTTGTTTCAGGTTGCAAGTTCTGAGTAAAGGCACAGAGGAGAACTGTGTAACAAGGAGGCACTTAAAAAATGACCACTGGTCTTCAGTTTACTAATAATTAACATCAAAAGCTATGAGACATTCTGACTTCTAAATTATTGGCATTTTTTCAATTTTTGTAAAGTATTGGATGGTTCACCTCAAATTTTTTTTCAGTAATGAAACTGAACTCTGTCCAAAAATGTGAAGTCAGCACAAGTTCTGAGAGCACATTGCTTGCTGAGTTCTCACACTTTAAAGCCTTATAGACTTCATATACACTCTCCCCTTAGCATTTTCCATATTGCTGAACATGGGATCACCTACCTTGTGCTGACTGGCTAAATCGGTTGATTTTCCTGCCTTTATTTGCCTCTATTTTCCAACTGTCTGGTGTGCTGAGCTCTCCCCAGACTCGCTGATCACTTGTTTACTGAACTGAAGCTGGAACTCTTGTCCAGCTGGCAGCTGAGAAGGGAAGAACCACAGCTTCTCAGTGCATTAAATAGTCATATTACGCTCTAGTTTGGAAAAACTTTTGCTGGCTTTGTTTTCTTTTTCCCTAATCATGACATGACAAATATGCAGGGTTTTCATTTGCTGGTTATTTTCTTCTTTTTTATTTTGAGATACATAAAAGAAAGAAAGAAAGAAAAAGTTTAGCTATGACAAATCTATATGCCAACATAAGAAACCTGTCTTTTTTTCATCATTGCAGTGGCCTTGCTTGGTATTGAATTACTATGCAACTGCTAATAAGGGAACTACCTTAGAAGAAACAGTAGCTGAGGAGGAGTATCTTGGGAGGGGATATAAGTGAAGCAACACCAATTTGGGACTAAAAATCAGAGCAAACACTGGTCTTCTTCTGGGGGGCAAGTGATAGTAATGACAACGTGACAAATTGTAAAGCCCTGTTATGAACTAAGTTCATTTATAACCTTTTGTCTGTTCCACCTGCACTCTACCCTCTCTTCTAGTTAGCCCTCAAGAGAACTATTTTTGGCATTGTAGACCAGAGATAAACGCTAATTGGGTATAACTTCCATGCCATCCAGTTGCAGGGAAGATGCAGAAAGGCAGGAAAGCTTCCTTTAAATATTGAAGAAGGCAAGGCTAGAATTTTCCACCCCATAACAGCTTTGAACATGCAGGCAGAAGTGAATCCAGAGCTGCACTCATAGTGCGTTTCTACAGCAGTTGTTTTGTACCTAGCATGGGTATGGATTCTTCCTGAGAGAGTATGTCTATATGCCTACAAACATTACCCCAGAAAATACAGAAATTGCTCTGGGACACCTGAGCTGTCACCTATGCTTCTAGGATACAAAATCTTGCATTTTCCTATACTTGCACCATATGTAAATCTATGGCTCTTTTGTAATTGTTTACACATTAACCTTATCTATATTTTGACACAGAATAATAATTCTTGTAATATTATGTTCAGATAAAGCTACCCCAGTGGGTATTTGATTGCATGGCCTACAAGTTTTCTATTTCTTCTTCCTTGGGCCAGGTTTTAGAAAAATGAGTTAGCTTTAACTATGCCACTCAAAACTCTCCACTTCCCCTCTACTCTGCTCATCTGAGACCCCACCTGGAGTAGTCTAGTTCTGGAGTCCCCAGCACAAAAAAGACAGAACTCCTTGAGCATGTCCAGAGGATAGCCATAAAATTGATGAGAGGACTGGAACACCTCCCCAGTGAAGACAGGCTGAGGAAGCTGGGTTTGTTCAGCCTGGAGAAGAGGAGGCTTTGAGGTGACCTTATAGCAGCTTTCCAGTACCTGAAGGGGACCTACAAGAAAGCTGGGGCAGGACTTTTTGTGAGACAACAAAAGGCAATGGTTTCAGACTGGAAGAGGGGAGATTTAGATTAGGTATTAAGAGGAAATTTTTCATTATGAGGGTGGTAAGACACTGGAACAGGTTGCCCAAGGAAGTTGTGGATGCCTCCTCCCTGAAAGTGCTCAAGTCCAGGTTGGATGGGGCCTTAAGCAACCAGATCTAGTGGGAAGTGTCCCTAGACATGGCAGGGAACTAGATTATTATTATGGTCCTTTCCAACCCAAACCATTCTATGATTTATGAGTCTACAGCAAATTTGGTAGATGCGCTCTGAGAGACCAATGAAGCAATTAATAGGACTGAAGTGAAGAAATACCTGACTCCTGAATCCTGCTTGGCCTTGGGAATGGGCTTTCAGCATGGGGAAATACACACAGGTTGCTTTGGTACAGTTTTAAAAGACTGTGAGCCTGTGTGATTTAGGTGACTTCAGGTTAGGGAATAGATGAGAAGATTTTTGCACACAATATAGTTTGGGATTCAGCACCCAAATTTTACATGAGCCCATGTCTGACTTTGGAATGCCTACACATATGGCGAAAAATAAAATTAACTGCTGACTTCAGTAGAAGCTGCTGTATACTCAATACTTTTGATCAGACCATTTTTACTTAGGTTCCTGAATATGGATTTATGAGCCAACCTTTAAAAACCTTGGCTGAAGTTCTTAAAAGTTATTCATCTATTTTACACTACCCATGATGAGGCCCCAAAACTACCCATGGCTAAATTCTTTAAGAAAGAAAGTACAGCTGTACAACACTAAATCATGGATGTACTAGGCTTGGCACTCTCCAATAGTGGAAAAAAGTGGATGCCTGGGAGAAACTGTTAGAACAGGACAAGGACAGAATTACACATGTCCAGGATCCTCTCCAGGCTGTTCAGGGTATCCCTGTAACAGAAGTTCTGTATTTGTATTTAATTGCTGCAAGCAGACTATTTTTTTTTTAATGGATTTGGCCAAACACTTGAACATATGTAAATTTTTTTAATCCACTGCATCCTGCAGCAACGAGTTATAACTCTTCAGTGTGTACCATACAAAAATGCAAATCTTCCTGTGCTCCTTTGAACCTGTCATTTGTCATTTCATTTGAGTGAAATCTTTTTTGGTAATTCCTTATTTGCTGTTTCTTTGCCACTCAGGACTTTAGAGGCATTTGTATAATCTCAGTGATTTATCACCCAAGCTCAACATGAGCCTCTGCTTGTGTACATTTAAAGCTAGAATCATAGAATCATATAATGTCAAGCTGGAAGTGACCTGAAGGATCATCTGGTCCAGCCCTCCTAATATTATTGTTTACATGTGTCATAGTCTGAGTAGGAGGAACTAAAGGAGGAGGATTTTCTTAGACTATGAGAAGGGAGGAACACATGGGGTTCTGTTCCCTCCCATTTCCTGCCCATACTGTATGAAGATCAGGCAGACCCCAGCCCCCCTCTCCTTCTCCCACTCCTCGTTTTGCTGCTGTTCCCCTGGCTCCTTTACCACCATGTGCTCTGCAGAATCCACATCCATTGGATGCTGGGAAGAGCCATGGAGCAGGCACCTATCCCTGCCAGAATCGAGATCAGGTTGTATGTATATTTGTATTTATTTGTATATTTGTTCCTTACCCCATGTGTTACTGCCCTTCCCCTGTTCTAGTAAACTGTTTCAGTTTTAATTTCCAACGTTAAATCTCTCTCTCGTCCTTTTTCCCCTTTTATCTTTCTTTAGGAGGGTGGAGGCAGGGTGGGGGTGAGGTAAAAGAGAACAATTCTGTCTTCTGGTTTTTGGTCCACGCAAACCACGAAGTTGTGATAACATGATATGTCTCAGCACCCCGTCAGGTTGAGACTTAAAACTTTCCAAAGTGGGGGAATCCACCACTTACCCTGGGAGACCTTTCCAGTGTCTGTCCTCATAGTGAAAAATTTTCCTCATGTATTCAAATAAAATCTTTCCAGGAGCAACTTGTGCCCATTGTCCCTTGTCTTGTCCATGTGACTGTAAATAGGGAGTCTCCATCTAATTTGTAGCTGCTCTTTAAGTTCTGGAACATTGTAATAATTTCTCCTTTAAGCCTTGTCCTCTCAGGGCTGAACAGACATCTTCTCAGCCTAATTCTTCTCAGAATTTGTCCATGGACTTGTTTGTGGATTTAGAGTTGCGTTCTAGAACTTCTCCTGTTTCCATGTAAACTCTTCAAGACTAATTGAATCCAGAATAGACTTAGAATTATTCATGGAAATAAAAAAAGCAGACTCCTCATATTGGCAGCAGAGGTAGACTGGGGTTGCTGCAGGAACCATGAAGTACCCCTTCAATTACTTATGAGAGATGAAAATGCTGTCGCTGAGAATTACATGGGGTTCTTGAGCAGAAGTAGATGTGTAGAGTCACACAAAACTGCTAAGACTGCTGGAGGAAATGTGATGAGTTCAGTCTAGGCAATGCCAAGTAAAGCTCAGTGCCCTGGCTTAAAGACCTTGCTGGTTAATGGAAACTACTTGGAGCTAGTAAGTAAGGGACATATTAACTATGGGAAAAAACAGGAGCAATTCTTTCTCAATATCACAATTACCTACAATTCATTTGGCATATCATGATTGTCTTGAGCTACTTGTATAAAGCATTACTCACTTTGTTATGAGTCTTATCATCACATGATCAATTTGACCTTAGTAGGTTCGCGAAATTCACATTCAACTTGAGTACCTGGTTTATGATGTATTATGTGTACTGTTTAACAGTATTTCAGGTACAGCTTTTCCAGCACAGCTTTCATTTCAGCCTTTAAAAACTAAACTCTTTGCAGATGGCAATCTGGATAGAGGAGAAGCCATGGAAAAAGCTATTATAAACTGTCACAGCAAACTAAATCTGGCAGCAGTCAGTCATAACAGATGCAGTTAGATTATTCCACAACATCAGTAGCTTTTATGTAAGAACATGACCATGCACAATGCTTGAGGACCATTACTAGCATTGGTTTTGGAGATGAAAGTTTGTATTTCAAGTTGTTGAAGAGTCTTTGAAGATAAGTGTGTGTGTGTATGTGTCTCTCTGGACAAAACATGCAATTACGGTTCCTTTTAACTACCTCAGTTTTACACTGTTTTGACTTGACAGGCATCAGCAGACTTATGCAAGGAGGAACTGGGCCTGTACATCATAGAATGCTCAGTATATTATGTATATTTATACCCAGATATAACAAGCAATATTGAGTAAACATGTACACAACATCACATAATTGCACTGCACATAACTGTCATTTATATTGGTTAGAAGAATCTAGACGCTGAACCCTGTTGAGTTTGCATCTCATGTCACCAATGTGCAATAGAGCCAATGTGAGCTGAGCTGCATTTTACTCAATGAGTAAATTTTATTCATGTTACTCAATGAGTAACAGAAGGTGATACAGCACAAGTTTGGGGGCATCTGTGATCGCTATACATTTTTTATCTCAGGTAACTAATACTGTACTGGTAAGAAGGACAGCTAAAGAGAATACAAACAAGCATGATAATGTCTCCAGGGCTTTCCAAGTGTGTAAGATTATCCAGACTGTTTACAGACCACAGTCTGCAAGAAAAATCAAACCAAAATCAAACCAAACCCTTGCCCTGAAGACATAATTGGCAGTGTTAAGATTCTTACAATACCCCGGGGACAGTAGCTGCATCCCTACTTCACCACATATTATTGTCAAAAAATATTGTTTAGTCATTTATTTATCTGGAATTAGCAGATTAGGGAACAGTATGTTTTAGAGAATACCCAACATCTGTGAAAGCAGTTTCAGTTTAATGGACTGAAACAGACACAATATAATCACTTTGGGGAAGGTTTTAAGCAAATGCAATCGTGACTGCAATTTCTTCCTCTCCTTTCTCTCTTCTCCAGGTCAGCTCTGATAACAGCTAACTGGGCACAAACTACAGCTCTTTAATCTCACCTTTCATTAAGCATGCACTTTGCCTCTAGCCTTGTGTAAGGTATTCAAAAACAAGTAAGCCAAATCAACGTTTCAAGACTCTCATCTGGCTTTCATACAGCTGGGTAGAGTGTGTCTTTTCACAATTGCAAACCTTTCTTCAAGTTGGATGTTAACACTTCCAGAATAACTTTTAGTGCCAAAACGGCGTTCCTCCCTTTCAGTTCAAAGAAAACACAACATCTGTCATAATGTGAAATGTAGAATTAATTCAAGTGTCAAGTCAGGCACTTGGTAATGAGGTTAAAACCCCTTGAGATTTGAAGTCTCTCTTCCACTCTATCTTATTACAGGGTGGGGAAAGGAAAGAACTGTTTCTTTGGCACTTAGCAGCTTTTCTGTGTCCCTTATCAATGCTTCTCGGACATCATCTGTAAATTAAGGTATTTTTCCTGGCAGTGACTCCGAGAGGGAGGAAAGTGTGATGTTTGCTTTTCGGCCGAGGGAAACTGAGGTACATACTGGACACAGCCCAGCCCTTCCGAAGCGCTGCCTAAATCCCCCAGCCGCGGCATGGGGATGGGTGCCAGGTCCCCAGGGGTAGGACAGCGAGCCTTAAACTCTCGGACTGCATCCCGCAAAAAAGTCCGAGGGGGCGCGGCGATGACGGCAGCGGTGGGGGAAGCAACAGGCTGGTGGCACCGCTTCGCGGAGGGACCCGGTGCCGAGAGCGGTGCGAAATCTGTAGCCGGGTGCCCAGTGCCGATCCTGATGCGGAGTGCCGGGTACGGGGTGCACAGCGCGGAGCCCAGCGCGGGGTGCACGGCGCGGAGCCCAGCGCGGAGCCCGGCGCGGAGCGGCTNCCGGGAATTTACAGCAAGTCAGGGGAAGCGCGGGCTCGAGTGAAAGGCTTGCAGATTTCTGTGCAGAAGTAAAAATATTTTGCCCTTTGGATCTCCCCTTTCCTCCCCGCTTCGGCACACTCGTCGCGCACACACACACACACACACACCCTTCTCCCACCCCTCCCCAACCTACCCACCGCCACCCCGGTTTTCCTGTCCCCACCGCTCCCCCAAGAAAGCTGGAGGCAGCCACGGGGTGATCACGGCACGGTAAGAAGTTGGGATTTCGGGATGCAACTGTCACACTGCAGTGCAAATGACTCTCACGTTAGCATTTGATCATGATCTCAAACTGCATCTTTTATCTCTTAGGAAAACGTCTCTCGGAGGAGATTACCCTCAATAGAGCCGCCATAAAAAGATTTTTCTCTTGTCTTTCTGTGCATCCCACTGTGAGGGGGTCCCAGTGGTCCCTTGGGAATACAAGGAGTTGTGAGAAGTAACACAACTGGCCACCAGACTAATCCACTCCCTCTACCTTCCCGCTAGCACCTCCCCCTTCTGCTCTTTTTTTCAATAGCAGCCCTTGCTCAAAATCTCAGGTTACTTTGCTAAAGAGTTCTCAGCCCTATAGTTTCTGCCCTTGTCTCTGCCTCCAGCTCCTTAAGAGCCACCCAGCCCCAGCGATTGGATTGGGCAGCCCGTCTTGACACACCACTGTGCTGAGTGCTTGAGGACGTGTTTCAACAGATGGTTGGGGTTAGTGTGTGTCATCACACTCGAGTGGGGATTAGGGGAGAGAGGCAGCCTTGCTGGAGAGCTGTGTGGTCTTCCCCAAGTGTGAGCTGCAAGCAAAAGAAGAACTACCTAGCTCTGGGGGAGAAGAGGGAGGAATCGTTTCCAGCAGCTCAGAGGGAAAAATAAACCCCCACACTTTGTTCAGGTAAAGTAAAAGGCACCTCATGCCTCTCTCTCTCTCTCTCTCTCTCTCTTTCTCTTTCCTTCAGGGTTTTCAGAGGAATGCTAGCACAGCACACTTGTCAAAGCCAGTTGCTGCTGCCTTATCAATGCTGCCATTGTACGGCTGACAGATAACAGCGAGCATAGCCTGATGCTTGGCTGTCTTCACAGAGCTAACACTCTTAACGCAGCTAAGGTCACGCTTTTGAAGGTGTAGATGAGAAAAGCTTATCTGGAGCGGTGCATCTGCCCGCGGCGGGTGCCTCCTCTCGCCCTCTCCCGCAGCCACCGCGCTTCGCTCCCGCACACACGTGCAGCTCCCAGACCTCCAGCCCGGGGGAAGCGGCAGCCGGGGTCATGCTTGTTGCCGGTTCCGAGGGTTATAAATGTCTCCGTGTTTCACCAGGATGGTGGAAGCAGTGTGCTGAGGCTGGGGAAGGAACCGCTGCTGAGTATTTCCTCGGTTTTGAGAAGGATGCTTGGAGCAGTGTGCAGCCTGTCTGGGGCTCAGCTGGCAGGCAAACCAAAGTGTTTTGAGAGTGCTTTGGAGACGTCTGTAAAAATTGAGGGCTCCTTTATAGAGACCTGGCTGGCCTTCTGATGATCGGTATAGAGATGATTTGGCTTGCACATGGTCTTAAAGTTAAGAGAAACTCAGGGAAGTAGGGAAAGGCAGCGTGCAGTGTAATGCTGCTCTCGCAGCTGCAGCAGAGCAGATGGATGTAATTCATTTGGAGATCTGTTTGCGAAAGTTTTACAAGTCATTGAAACTAAGTAGCATCACTATAATGGATCATTAAAGTCTCGCTGTATTTATAGATGCTAAACCAGCGATCTGAAGTGTTAATTAGAAGTAAGCAAAAAATTATGTTTAGGAAAGGAGAGGGGCAGAACTGTAATTAGAAATTACTTTTTGAAGTACTCCGCTATAATTTTCATTTACTTCAGCTATTATGTTCATTGATGTCTGGAGCAGGAGAAGCTCATCAGTTAGCTTAGAAGTCAGAAATGTTATCACTACAGAATGTTAGGTTACCAGAGAACTTAGATGTTCTCATTGTTTTGCTCTAAATGTTCTAGATGGAGAAAGCAGAGGGTGGGTAGTTTTCATTTATTTTTTCAATAAAATATTTACTGTATAAATATGTGTTTTGTTTGTGCAGAGTAACAAAAAGATTTGTTTCTTTCGCACTATAACAGATCTTCACACAAACTCTCACATACCTGTGGTGCTTATGAATTATTGGCCTCCTGCTAGTGAAAGAAATCTAACCCTGTCCTCACCATTTACAGGTGAGATGTTCTGTAAATAATACTATATATAATACGTTCTGAAATAAGATCCATTTTGTAGACTGAGCAAGGGGATTTATGGCTGGTGCTTTGTGATTTTGGCATTCAGCTGTGTAACGATGCCCATAAAACCATGTTTCAGGTTGCATATATATTTTTGCCTCAAACCAACTTTTCTGTTGAGTTTTGTTGGTTTGTTGTTTGTTTTGTTTTTTTTTCAGTAGGCTACTTGGCCCCTGTACAGGTTTTTCTCAGCTTGCCTTTTCAAACACACTCTTCAGTAAACATGCTTTCTCAGAAATTCTCAGACAGAGAATTAGCTAATTCCCTAATGTAAACGTATGTGAATAAATTTGATCAATTTGATTTCTCTCTCAGTCCACACTTTCTCACTGTCAAAAGTGATGGAAACCTTTACAAGCTTGAAAATTAAAAACAAACCCAAAGAAAACCCTCACTATGACTCTATATTAAAACCTGGTATGCACTCTACGTTGGGTTTCTCCTTTTCACTCTTCTTACTCTGTCCTGAGAGAAGCCCAAATGAGCCAGCTTCGGTGCACAGAAGCTTAGTCTTCCAGCAAAGCTAAGGTGCAGCACTGTGAGCTGCACAGCCTGCCGCTGTCACAGCCTGACTAAAACACAACCTTCTCTGTGGGTATTGTCAGATTACAGATCAGATGATCTATAAGAAAACATATTTTCAAGAAACTGCATAGCTCACTACACATGCCCAGCTTGTTATTGTTTTACTAGGAAAAAAAAAACGAGTTTCTCTAGCACTGCCAGAAAATCTTGCTGAGAAACTAGGAACAGCAAATCATGTTTTTCCTTCCTTTATAATGATGGGGCTGTTTAAAAGACAATGCCCACGGGGCAGTCCAGCTTCTTGTCAAAATGTAATCTACTGTTCCAGATGGTAAACATTCAAAGACATATTTATGGTGACTTCTACATACCTTCCTTTGACATTGGCTTTTTTTTCCCTGAGAGCACTTGTACTGGGTACACACATGAAGTTTCCATTAGCATCCTAGCAGCTGTGAAAGTGTTCAGAACCCACAAAGATGTTCCTCACAGTGAGATAAAAATAACCTGAGGAGAAGATCTGAGACCAGTACAGACCTCAGTAGATCCACAAGGCGCTCAAGGTGAAAAATTCCAGTGGTACAAAAAGATCCATAAACTGATGCATGAAAGATGTACTACATTTTTGTTTCTGCTAATTCATCTTCGCTTGATATGGAATGCTGAACATACCAGGCATGTCTGTACTATCAACTGTGTTTGTGATGTGAGGGAATCTGCACTGCAGAAAAGCTGGTGGGGTTTTTTTTCCCCCCAGCTGGTGAAGACTAGGTGGGATACTGATTGTCTTCATAGAGTGGTTTTCAAAGTGTCACCTTTTTTTTTTTTTTTTTCCTCCTCACTGCTCTGAGCAATGAGACAGAGCCCGGGAAAATGTTTTCCAGCCACAATGTGTTCCACCCTGAATTGTCTTAATTATGTGTCAGTTTATTGCTTGTCAGGGGCTTCCTCTTCTTAGCACATTATAATCGAGGTGGGTGAGCTTGTTCCGTCATAATATGCAACTTCAGTTTCTGCTGCTTAGCACAGTCTCCTTGGCCTTTCATTGATTTTTCCCTCCACTTCAGAGGGAAAAAATATTTATGGTTGGTGTCATTTCACCTTGGAAAAAAAACCCAAACACAACAACAAAAAAACAAAACAAAAAGCCTTGGTGAATTTCCAAATGTCATCTAAATACATCTCCAAAAAGTAGGCTAAATGAGAAATCATTAGGGTAAAATACACATGTAGGATTACAGAAGCATCCTAAAAATGGCAAGTATCAGTGTGAAAATTATTGTAACAGCTCTAGTTCCAGCCAGAAACTGATAAAAACAGTTTATTAAAAATGTTGTGATGCTGGGGACAGTGTTTCTAAATGTGGAAGCTGTTATAAAACCCACACTCAGTGGAAGTTACACAGCTATGGAAAAAAAATTTTTAAATGAAAGATTTGCAGATTCTGTTCTGGCTAGATCACTTTATTGCAGACTGTTTTGACAGTTTGCAGTTTATTATCTAGCACTGTTTAAGATACTACACTTGATGTTACATGTTTGTTCATGCAGGATCAGGAGTTTGAGCCTTGTGTAATAACAGGACTCATTCTTACCCAGGCAAGGCTGGACACTTGTCACACATCATGGGAGTCGTGGGTTCCATGATTTCCTTAGCTTTAGAAAGGGCTTTGGGGGATTTGTGTTTGAGTGGAAAGGCAGACTGATGGGATAACAATTGATAAAGCTCCTTTCTGAGTGCCTTGAGAGCTGCAGTGCTCAACAGAGAACAGGGGTCCTGTGACAACTCTGCGGTGACACAGAAAGAATCCAATTAGTGGCCACTCCTGCTGTTGATACTAGATCTCTCCTAAAAATATTTCTGTCATTACCACCCCCATTGTAATCCCATCCACGGTGCTGATAACAGGATCAAGATTTTGTTTTCAGAATGCCTGTTTAAATTTTAACTGCTGTCTTAGGAGATTTTGGGGGTATTAAAGGAGATGGTGCTGAACAGCACAGCTCACAAGAGACCTACGTGACACCCATGTCACATAGTAGTTGTCTTTCTCATCCTAGATTTTCTTACGACCTCCATCACAAGTAGAGCTGCTGTAAGGGATGGAGTAGAGGGGTTGGTGGTGTATGTGCATAGTGAACACTCCATTGACTTGTGGCTGCCCTTGAATTGCAATTACATGTAGACCTTGTCCTTACACAGCTACACGTGTGAGAAGTGGAAGGAGTGAGTGGGAGCTGATACAATCCCCTGCCCCAGGGGATGATACAAACCTTTGCCCCAGGAGTGGCAGAAAGTCTGTCTTTCCTTTAACGAGGCCTAAATAGTCACTCTGCTTTCCCAGATGGACCAGCAGCATAATATTCCCCACCAACCCCCTCATTTTTTTCTGTCTTTCACTTTTTTCTTGCTCCAGCACAAATTCACCATTTCCATATGATCAGAGCACAGTAACTCTACTGTTGTTCTTACCAAGTAGGGCGCGTTCAACACTGTCATGTGCTTGCAGAGGGCACTCTACAAGCAAAGAAAAACTCTGCACCAGTGTCACCTCGGTAATATATGAATTGCCAAACCAGACACGTTTTAGCTGAATTATTTTAGCATATTTCAGTTATGTCAGTAGATTCCTTCCCAGAGCTCCTGCAAGATCTTTGCTTCAGTATTGCTTGTTCATACTCAAAGGTTATGGTTAACTGGTGAGAGTAATTCCTTTTTTAATTTTTGGTATTTTAAGGCTTTTTTTTTCTGACAAAGCTAGTAGTTGTTTCATCTTCTGGTTTATGCTTTTCACACAGCAGACTTGGTATCAGTGATTTCCCAGAACTTTAAATTGCCCTTTCAGAATCTGTTTAAAAGGCTTGGTAAGCCTTTGTTACTGTGTGTGCTCTATTAATCCTGGAGCTCTGAGCCTCCTCATCCTTAACCATCATTGGTGATTTGGTTACAGTGAAACAATTTTGTAGTAGTTGACTTCTTTGCCCACGATTTTGTGACTTTCTTAAAATTTTGTTTCTGTTAATTTTAGGGCAAAAATTACATTACAACTGATTGAAATTCTACATTGTAATTTTTATAGCTCTCTGCAAAGCTGACAGTGTTTCTGGAATTCCAAACAAAAATGACTTCTTTTCACCAATTTTATCACAGGCCATTGTCACAATACCACCACTATATTCTGGGAGATTTCCAGATGTGGTACCATGGAAATCCAGGCTGTTTTGTAGATCAGTGCTAGGTTATCCACAGAATATTTAATGGAGTTTCTAAATGGAAGCAAACCACTGAAATTCAATCATTTTATGTTAAAAAAAAATCTAAATCTGTATGAGTGTAATTATGACACTGCATGTTGCCATTTCTCTATGATGTGACTCTAACCAAGGGAGAAGAGCTGCTCCACAGCAGCTGTATTTTTGTGGTGCTTCACAGGAGGTGAATTCTGTTTGGAAAGCCCACAGAGAAGATGGGGAAGCCTTTGGCACTCGAGTGCTGGAGAATAAATATACCAGGGAGCTGAACACAGCAATTGTTTTTCTCAAAAGCATCCATAAAAACAGAATAGTGGTCTGTTCCAGTATTGTAATTGCAATGTGCCAAGATGTTCGTTATTCTAGCATGTGCACTCTTTTGTCTGTTTTCACTTAAAACCAGAAAAATGTGTTACAAGCCCACAAATGTTTGCAGATCTGCCAACTCTCCTAACTTTTATCAGTCGTCTCGCGATATTTAGCTTCTTTGTAAAAATTCAAGAGTTAGAGGCACTTGCGAGTTCAGAAGTTCTCCTTTCTGTTTTGTTGGTTTTTTTTTTTAAATCTAGTCCTTCTGGTTGCTGAGGAAGCTGACTTACATGCAGCTCCAGAAACATGAAGGAAATTGATGGAATTCCCAAATCTCACTGTGTAAATATATGCAGAGTTGGTGAATAAGGTGGGTTTGTGTATGCTGCGCCTGGCAATTAAGAAAAATACCAACTCGTTTTTCCTGAGGTTTACCATAATCAGTTCCCCCCCAGATTTCTGATAATTTGTCTGATAACTCCCATTTTGTTTAAGAGGTTTTATTGCAGTGGAGGGTGAGGCTGCTTAACTCTGCTTCAACCAGTGGAATAGCTTGCTGCCCTGGAGAAACCTAGCCTTGATCCTCCCATCCTCTGCCTCCAGCTGTGTGTTCCCATCTCCTCCGTCATGCCAGGTTTGGCTCTTGGCTCACCTCCTGGCGCACTGAATGAGCTCACCAGAGCAGCAGGAAGCTGCGTGGGCTGCCTGCCTGGTGAGATGATTCAGCTCAGCGAGTGGACAGAAGCTCCACATGGTGCAAAGGATGCTGTTGGATCTGGTGGCTTGCTGCGAGAGAGGAAGAAAAAAAATCAGAATCATACAATAGTTTCAGTTGGAAGGGACCTTAAAGGCCATCTGGTTCCAAACCTCCTGCATGGGCAGGGATACCTCCAACTGGACTGGGTTGCTCAAAACTCCGTCCAACCTAGCTCTGAACACTTCTAGGACTGAGGTATCCACAACCTCCCTGAGCAACTTGTTCCAGCGTCTTACCACCCTCACAGTTAAGAATTTCTTCCTAATGTCTGACCTAAATCTATCCACTTCCAGCTTAAAACCATTACTGGGCCATCCTTTACGGGCAGGTGAGCTGTACCATCACTCAGCTACCTGCTGACACCGTGCCCTGAAAACCGAGGCATTGTGTGTTTCTGCAGCAGAAGGTGTGATAATTGACATGTGGTTGTGCCAGTGTTGCCACAGGCAGGAGGCTGAGTGAGATTCTAAGGGTGGGAACCAATCTACATAGCCAAGATGCTTGAGGTGCCCCTGAGCCTTAAATACTCAAAGAGCACCTACCTAAAGTCATGTTCTCTCTCTGGTCAAGACAGTCCCTCTGAAGGCTTCCAGGCATTGCAGTTAAGCTATCAGGGTTTCTTCTTGGAAACCTTCAAAAATACTGCCTCTTCCAGTTGCACAAGTAGGAATGGAGTTTTCCCATTTCCTTTACAAAGACTGCAAAAAACCTGAAGCTGGAGGGACTTGGTACCATGAGTTTTTCTATTGGCCCACAGATGACCGGTGCCATGGATAAACACTGTCTGCATTTGAACAGCTGTGATACAATTCCTGTGTGGCTCCTTATGGTGTATCCTATACTTTCCACAGAAAAAGGTATGAAGCAGGTCTTTCATTTGAGCAGCAGGAACCATGCTTCACTTAAGAGTCTTGCATGCTCATTTTAGATTAAATATAATTGAGGTACTGACTGTAGAAATGGAACACTGTACTCATCCAAAGTGTCATCCATTTCAGTGTGTGGTTACATCAAGCCAAATGCATAGCCTTTTCTTTCTAAATTATACAAGTTACAGGAATACATTTTAAAAATCACCCACCACTGTTACTTGAAGGAATGTCTTGAAGGCCTGAGGGGCAGCTGAAACCTAGGAGGACCACAGCTGTTGGTGCCTGCATGCACTAAAGGAGCAGTGAGGAATAGAGGATGATCTTGCAGGGGTAGGATGTTGGGCAAAGAATGGAAGACAGAACTGTAAAAGATTCCATTTTTAGGCTGAGCTATGCTAAGTCTTTTGAGGATTATCTCCCACTGACTTGGCTGCCTTTGGGCATGCCAGTCATGAGTTAGAGAAGAGTAGTTCAATAATAAACTGAATATGCTGTAAATAATCAGCACAGCATACCTTCTACTATTACTTTTTTCCAAGGACTGCAAAAATTCTAACAATAGTAGAATTTAGAATAATATTTGGGTTT
The DNA here is from genome assembly GCA_038090715.1 of Florisuga fusca. Lineage (NCBI taxonomy): Eukaryota > Metazoa > Chordata > Aves > Apodiformes > Trochilidae > Florisuga > Florisuga fusca. Next base: position 8,246,246 of record JAAWXA010000005.1, on the reverse strand, counting down.
TTGTAGCAATAAAGTAGTATGAGTGATGCCAGCGTTTGTCATAACTTTTAGCAAAGATTCCCTTGGTATAATTTCCCACTATTTTATTGATGTGATTGTCTGTAGCACTTGAATTCCTGGATGTGTCTCTAGTAAGCCCATGTGAATTTACCTTGTGATCTATTTTACATCTATAGACAATTTATGAACTGAAACTGTAACTCTATTTCCTTGGCCACCATTGTGTAGGATTTAGGGCAGCCATTACCATAGTTAGATCAATAAAAATGTTCTGAAGTTAACTCAGGTTTATCTGCCAGACGTGCCAGACATTCCAGTATTTTTTTTTTTTTTTTTTTTTTTGTCTCTATATCAGTAGAGAGTTGGTGTTTCTTATCTACTGAAGCTTCAATCCACTACTGGTATATAGGTTCACAGAGGAATGCTTCCTGTGCTCGACTGTTCTGCAGCTCAACTCCTAAGTGCAAAAGGCCACAAAGTTAGATTTTTAGTTTCCTTCTCTTTGGAATCCTCTAAAGCCTGGATGTTCTGAAGTGAGGAATGGTAAAATGAAGAGTCTTTGAGGGATACATGGTCAGGGATCAACAGGCTTCTCAAAAAAACCCCTCTAATAGTTCAACACAGAACGATGAGCAGCTGCAAAGATGTGTTCAAACAGCTACATCCATTTTTTAGATCTTTTCCATGTTATGCAGCTCACATAAAATTTTCCCTCTCACTAAATTGCTCTACAAACTTTTGTCCACAAACTTTGCACCTTTTTGCACCTTAGCAACTATGAAATCTTAGAGATGCACTATAACTAGTATCTCAAGAAAGAGGCCTGATTCACAGATACTTGTTTTATTCTTGGGTACCAGGGGTACATTTAGCATAAAAGAGTAATCTGGCAAATCCTGTAAACCCTTTAGAGTGGAGAATAGCCAGCATGGTCTGGAAAAGCCAAGTAAAAGAAGGGCATAGCTAGCTAGAACTGAGGTCCACACTGGCTTTGGTAAGTGACATTGTGTAACCATATCCTGATCTGGTCCATTTTGAGGAACCTGGTCTACCTTGTATGTATGTGTGGGAATCCACTGCTCTTTCTGGCAGCTTAACAGCATGAGCAGTGTGAAAAGACCATGTATGCTTTTTTTTTTATTTCTCCTTTTCTGTGCTTTTTAATAATCCTTGATCCTTATCAGAAACCCACAGGGTTATTGGAGGATACATGCCAAAGTGCTTGAACTCATCCCTGTGTGGTGAATGATGTCTGCAGCCATACCTACCACACTGCTCCCATTCTGCTGGTTCCCTTTGGGAACTGGTACAAGGTTGCTCTGAGTAAAGCTGTTTTCTACACCCTCTGCAGTGCTTGCTGAGGTCATTGTCATGAGCAGCAGCAGCTCCATTTGGGATGAGTGATGCTACTGCTGTGACCTGTCTGCTTCTCTCCTCTACTGAAGATTACTAGTGGAGTGCATGTATACACCTGAGGAGCTCCAGTGCAAAGTTTGGTGCAGGGCAACTTTTTAATTTGCCACAAAAAATATTTTACTTTCAGTCTGAGTCAGTTCAGGTAAAAGGCAACAGTAATGCAGCCACTCTACATTTGCTGCACTAATTTAGCTGGATGCTGAACGGTGACACCATGCAACCATGACAGTGGAAAATAGACAGAGGCATGCCCCAGTGTGGTGAATCTGGTTGCTATTCAAAATACTGTTTTTTTAGTATCCTACTACCTATACCTGCCAGAACTTCCACTTCTTCCACGCCTGTAATAAAGGACTCTGCTGAGTTTTTCAGCTTGGAGTTGATCTCAGTAATGAATGCATTTATGGGTCTGAGTTTTTTTGTTGTTATGGTTTGTCTTTTTTTTTTAAGTCATATCTTACTGTCAAAGAACTCATCTTTAGAAAAAGTGTTGCAGCTAGTTTGGATGAGAGCCTAACACAGGGCAGAGCAGGTCTGCAAGAATGCCTCACCCCTCGCTTCCAGACACCTTGCTGAGTCCCATCTGGTATGAAATGAGGAGTCCATGTGTCAGCCCTTATCTTCAAAGCTCTGCATGGACCACTCATTGTTTGAAGAAGTTCTTTGCCTGGATTATTCATGAATCATCGGCATCTACACATAATAGTAATGGAGGATGGAAATTTAGGTGGACAATGAACCACTATTCTGACACAATAGACACAGGCATTACAAGTGACTCTGAAAGAATAAGTAAGTTCTAAAACAAAACTGATGGATATCCTGAAAGAATGTAGACCAGACCTGGCAAGTGGACGATAGAAATAAAATAAATTCTCTCCTTCTGACAGTGGTGTTTCAGTGTGCTTCTTGTGTGTATCTCCTGATCTATCCACACATCAGCCTGTTCAAAGGTATACTTATTTTTTCTTCCATGAGAAATTCTGAGCTCAATATTGCACAATCAGACATTTCTAGGGCATTTACCTTATATCATATGCTGGTGTACCATGCCTATTGTTGCTGTAATGGACATGAGGAGGTGGTAGTGTCAAAGAGGAATTAATCTGTTCCCTCAGCAGTTAGGAAATTACGTAACTGGAAACCTTCATTTTGATCTTAATTTTTGTAGTGCTAGAAGAAAGTTCTTTCTTCCTTACAAGTCTCAAGTGAGACAGAAATCGACACTGGTAAAGCCACATATGTCCCAGGAACAGTTTAGCTTAAAGTATATGTACGTGGGAGTACACAGGATGGAAGATTACCTTGGGTGCCATGTATTATATAATTTACCAAAGTCTAAAGGAATTATTTCTCTTTTGCTGTTTCTTATGAGTCCTTCATCCTTCCCCCCATTTTTTATTCAGGAGGTGAACTATTTTCTATTTATGCTTTTATCTTTTGATTTTCCTACTTTAAGATCTCATGTTCAATGCTGTCAGAAAACTCCTTTAAATGAAAGTGATGTGATATACTTTTAGTGGAAGCCAAAAGAATGTGAACTTAATCTCTTTTCATAAGAGGTTTCATTTGGTTCCATCCTGTGCCCTGCTTAAACACATTGGCCTTTTTCAACCTTTTCCTTGATGAAGGTTAAGTGGGAAATATCTTAGCTGCAGCCATTGGGGTTAACCAGAAAAATCTTTCCATAGATCATGTTTACTTTTTTTTTCATGAGGTCCCTCCAAAGCCAGCTCATGTCCAGGCTGAACAAGCCTAGTAACCACAAATTTTTGCAGCAGAGCAAGTGCTCCATCCCCCAGCTATCTTTGTGGATGTTCACTGAACTTGTTCCATTTTATCATTGCTGATCTTTTACTGTCGGCCCCAAAAGTGGGAACAGTACTCTAGGTGCCATGAGTTTGAAGTAAAAGGAGATCATCACTTCTCTCAATCTGATTGCCCTATGGCTGTTAGTGCTGCCTAGGATGCTGTTGGCCATCTATGCTTCCTAAGTACACTGCAGGCTCATGTTCAGCTTGCTGCCTAACATGACATGTCTAACAGGTCCTTCTCAGCAGAGCTGCTTCCCAGCCAGTGCATCCCTAGTCTGTGTAATTGCAACAGACTCTTCCTTCCCTGATGCAGGACATAGTATCTGTCCTCACTGAATTCCATGCAGTTCTTTCTGATCCATTGCTCCAGCCTGGCTAGGTCTCTCTGAATGGAAACTATCTCTACAGTGGATCCACTACACACCTCAATTTGGTGTCAGCCTCAAACTTGATGAGTTTCTTATGTTGCTTAAAACACTTGTCCTCAAGCTGCTAGTTTTGACTTTATTTGAACACAGTTTTATTCTTGATTTTTATTCTGGTTTCTCAGTGGCTCTGAGTAGACTGGATATTTATAAAAAGAAGCATATTAAAGCAACCCGCCATTCCATCTTGTGATCTGTTCCCAAAATATGCCATTATTCTTAAATAAATTGTAAATAGCTCTTCCAGTCTTCCCCAAGAATCTGCAGGACAAATATTTCTCAACAATATATATTCACATGGGTTGGTTGGTCCTCTTCCTTCTTTTTGGCCAGGTCTGTCACAGTAGACGTCCTTAATAAAATATTTTGCAAAACTCTCTTTTGAATTCAGCAGGTTTCTGTGCAGCCCAACTAAACAGTGTCGAAGGCTGCAATTCAAAACCTGCAATCCAAACCCATGTGAGATTCTACTTTTTAGTTTACATTTTGAGTTGTGGGGTTTTATTGTGTTTTACAGATGTTTGAGAGGACTTCGTCTGAACTTTTTAAGTCCTGAAATAGATCAGTTTCAAACAACTACAGCCTGCAGTCTGGAGCACTGAAAACAACCTTTAAAATTTCACGTCTGTTTTTGTCAGCAGTATTGTTGCTTCTGAGTTCCTTGCTGCTCTGGCATTGCTGACTCCCTTCATCTTCATGTTGCTTCAAGTTTTCTCCCATTATTTCATTGTCAGTTCTCAGTAATAGTGGTTCTTCTATGTCTCTAACTTTCAAACTGCTGATTAAAGCAATCCATTTTTAGTCCAACATGTGTATCTTACTGATTCATTTATTTTCTTATAAAGTTATTATAAAATTCTATTTGCTGCTGGATAAGAAGTTAACCAACAGAGCTGAAATTTATGAATTTTCAAACATACAAAGTTCAAAGCCGTCCTAGTTTAGTGATTATTCTGGGTAATTTCAGTTCCCAGTCAGCCTGTCTGATTTCTACCTGCGTTTGCTGACACCTGTCCTCTTAAAAAGCTCCCTGCTGTCTCAGCTTAAGAACTTTGTGAATGGCCTTGAAGATTCAATTTATTCAATGCCAAACATTTCATTAGGAACACATCACTTCTACCAACCACTTATTATTCTAGAAAACATAATTTTAATTTCTCCTATCATAGGCTTGGGGGAAAATACCTGAATTACTTCTTTAGTGAGAAGGTTTCTTGGCATGAAAGATAAGAGATCAACTGCTGGTGCGTACATTATACAAGTGATGTGACCACCTGCACCATTCAGCCAATTCTTGATTATTTGAAGTGGGATATGTATTTCCTAAAGCTCAGTTCACATCTGAGCTACCTTTTTCATAGTTTCCCAGTGTGAGGAAAAAAAAGCGAATATAACTTTCCTGGACTTTTGTAGAATTTTGGTAGAGGGGAAGACTTGTTTCAAATACTTGTTTATGAGGTTTAACAGAGTCAATACTCAAAATAACCAAAACTTCAGTGCAATTACATCTCAAAACATGGTTACTCTCTTATTTTGGACCTTTCCACTGAATTGAGCTGCCAGCAAGAGTGGTCTGTTTCAGTTTTTATCTACCCTTCTTCACTGTCCATCACCCTGTAACTTCTCAGAGGTAAGAACTACGTGACAGAAGTCATCACCACAAACCTGTACATGTCTCTGACAGTAACAGCTTCTCTACAGTGGCATTTATTGGCTTCTTTAAATCAGTGCTAACTCACTGGTATAGGTGCATTGGAACTGTCTCAGTATTCTTGAAATAAATGTAACATTGGATGCACCCTAGATTTGCAGGTGTGTGGTAAAGGTACTCCTATAGAACAGACATATTTGTGACCACTCTTGTCTGGAGGATTTTTCTAATTTCTTTGGCAGTGCTTTTTCAATCACAAGACTTTTATCCAAATGAGGGTTGAGCATCTCCTAGAGCTTCCTCAGGAGAATGGATTGTCTATTCCTCAGCAGTATAATTGCAGAGTCCAAGTTCTGAGAAGGCAGAGAATTCCTTCTTGCTAGTTAGGTCTGTTCTTTGCTTAGTAGGGTAATAGATCTGGAACACAGCCTTGACTCCTGACTTGCAGCTTGGAGCCTCGACACATCTTTATTCTGCACTGATCCATGTTCTCTGGTGCCCTGGAGAGCTTTCAGAATCACTTCTCCCATCTGTTGCCCCATTAATCTCCTGGAGTTTAGGCGTCCCATGGAAAATAAAGCTGAATGTGCTACATAGCATCCCCTCAGCTACTCCAGTCTCTTCATCTTCATGTAAATTGAAGTAGCTATGTTCAAAATGTTAATTAATATGCTGGGCTATAAGCCAGAGTCACTGAGGAGCTCTCCTATCGGGACAGACCTCCCATTCTGCTATCTCTGTTAGAGTGCCAGTTACCTTGACCAGGGATAGTGGTATAAAGAAATGGAACATCTGGAAGATTTAACTTCTTAACTTAACAAAGTATGAATATCCAAAATCATGAATCAAGGTCTTGAGTTTTTGCTTCTGTCTTGGTATTACGCTATCCTGTGTACAGTGATGCTTAGGGAATACTGCTGATACTTATTTTCTGGCTTCTGGGCTCCAGGGAAAGCTAACAACATACAACACAAAAGCTGAATGAAAGAAAGTAGACCCAAATTTGGTAAGATCTAAAATAGCTATTAAAACTACAAGCTTTCACAGTCCTTCATATTGGTGGAGAAAGTAAAAAGATTTATGTTTTAAAAAAAAAATTCTTGCTGGAAGAGGATACTTAAGGTAGCTGAAGCTTAGCTATGATCTAATTTAGATTTTGTGAGTAGAACATGGAAAAAAATTGTCAGTAAGAACTAATTCCCCATCATGTTTTAATAAGGGAAGTGAATGTTTGTTTTCTGTGTGTGCGTGGGAGGCACAACAACGGAAACAAATCTCTGTATCACTAGTATTAGAATATTTAACTTAGTTTGCACTCTTTGGGATATATTTTACTTCAGGTGTTGCCCATTTTGCAGTCCATAAGGACATTCATTCGTGTAACAAATTACATGGACATGAGGGAAGCAGTACAAACTATGGCTCCCAGCCAATCTGAGAGCTCTTTTGCCTCCGTCTTTAATATAGGCATGACAATATGGTAAAATAATATTTCAACAAAACAGTATTTTTTCCTGAGAAACAAAATTTAATAGCAGTCTATGTTATATAATATATTGAGGATGCAAAACATCTCTGGTTGGACAGTCAAGTCACCTTGCTGACTGATTACTGATGCAGTGTTGCTTAAGGATAATGGTGTAATAGATACAAGTTAATACAATAATTCCTTTAACCTCTGTTAACATATTGCAAGTGTTTAGTGTTTATCATGGTAAGATAAACCAGAGGTCTTCATTAATCTAAACAAAACAAATACGTAGGAGATGTGTTACCAATTTTAGAAAAATTTCTCATAAATTTGCCCCCTTTTTTTTTTTCATATCTTGGATCAGACACAGGAAAATGTGTTTGTATGTCTTTGTTTTCCTCAAAGCACTGAATCAATGGGGTGTGAGAATTATCTTCTATTCACAGTCATGCTGCTATTTGGTCACATTTCAATCCACTGGAATAAAAAAAGAAGGCAGTAGGAACTGAAAACACAGCAGCACTGTTTAAATGAGTTTAAACTTCAGTGGTGCTGCAACCTTTCACAAAAGGCAGAGCTCATCTGTGTCTATGAAAGGTTTCATATTTTTTAAAAAAATCAATAAATAAATGAAAAAATGACATTAACAGGATAACGCAGAACATTTATTACTTAGAATTATTTTCATTTCTTTTTCAAGTATATTTGTGCATTCTCAAAATCAGAGAGACAAAGTTTCTGGCAACTATTCTTCCTTGCCTCATTCCTTGCCTTCATATATTTCAGTGTCCTATATTGCTCCTTAAATATTGAAATTAAGGTTATCTTGCTTTTTTATTCATTTGTAGTGACATTGTTCTTTATCTAGAGACGCTTATAAGGAGTAGTCAGCTTTCCAGTCACAATAAATTGCTATTTAAAGTTCTGAAATGTAGGAAAAGCCTGATAGATTAAATCCCCAAGTTATTTCTCTGTCTGAAGCAACATTTTCCATAGTTTAGTTTTCTTGCTAAAGAAAATGCTGTAGCTGGCTACTGAAAAAACAAATCTCCCAGAACAGTTGGGCAAAGGGAGATGCTAATATTTCATCAACTAAGAAAGCACACATGTAACTGGGGGCATATTAATGCCCACCAAATCACATTTAATAAATTTCCCGCTCTACCAACCCTTCATGTATTTTAGCTATCTGTTACCAATTTAAGTCTCTTTTCAGCTTGCTAGAATCTCCAAAATACCTAAACTGGATAGATATCCTCTAAATGCAAATTGTTTGTTTTCCCACAACTGCATAAAAGAAACAGGATTACCTTACACACTGAAGAGTAATAATGGTTTGTATAAAAGTAATTTTTGCAGAACAAGTGCCTGTCAGGTTCAGTCTACTTCAAGAAGATTCTGCCACTTTTTAGACATTCTAAGAGCAGTCATATTTTCTTCCACTTTCTTCAGAGATTAATTCCGCTGAAATAACAATAATGAGAATATCATCAAATCTTTTGGTTAAATCAAACCATGAAAAATTGCAAGTTGAATGTAAAGTGTCTTGCTATTTCAGATATTAATTCAATCTTTTGTTTTATTTTAGAATATCAATTATAATTTTTTTGCCTACTATTTTGTTTTTATAGCATTTTTACTTCACTTTATGGTAAATTTTTAGTTTGGTTTTCTACTCGTAATTTGGAAAGCAGAATTTGGCCTTTGTTCTTTTGAAGTGTAAGAGTTGTGTCCATTTTTGTCGGTAGGTAGTTAACCTGAATGCAGAATTGAATCCTAGATTCAGGTGTCAAGCTGGCACATTTTTCCAAACGGAGGATCAAATGCTATGGCAAATTTTGAGTCATATCCAGAAAAATCATGATGAAAAGTTTAATGAGCAGAGTCTGTTGTCTCGGGAAATGTTGTGTAAATAGATTAGTTTTATTTAATTTAATGGTTTTGCTCATGCCTGTTAGAAGCAGTATTTTACACTTCAAAAAGGTAACACCTAGAAGATTTCTTCTTCGTTTCTTCACTCAGAAATGAGGGGGGGGCAGACATTATTTTATGACTTATGCTGAGATACCCCTTTCATATCTAGCATATTGATGATGTAAGTTCTTATATCTGTGAATCTTTAGCAGTAACTGACAGAAGCCCTTTAGAAATTAGTCTACTGAGATAAACCCACTGAGATATGAATGCCTAGAAAGATTCGAGATCGTTTTTAACCCTCACTGTTTCACAAATAGAAATAAATTTTGCATTGATCTGGGGAGGCTGATCTTTATTTTTTTTTTAACAATAGATGTTTCTATTGTTATGGAAACACTGCTATGTGAGTGGTGAGGTCAGAATGTTCTGAAGTTGCTGGTGTTTGGTGCCTTTTTACTACTCTGTCTTCTGAGCCTGTGGTGAGCAAGACTCGGTGGCATGATAACAGTGCCAGGTGGTAGGAGAGCTCTGAGAATGCTGGAGTTCCCTTGCGTGTCAACAGTGGAGCTGCAATCCTGAGAAATATTAGGATATATCCTTATTCAGAAATACTTCTTACAGTGCTTACTGAAGGTAACAAAGCCAGAACAGAATTGAACACTTAGATAAATTGCAGTTGCTCAGAGTTCTCTGGAGTCATTCCTATAGAGGTTCCAGAAAAAAAAAAAAAAAAAAGTGTTGGGTAACTGCTGTTGCATTTTCTTTTCCATTTATTGGCATTTGTGAAGTCAGCCACCAAAATGTTTTCCAAGTCACTCTGTTTTCAATGAGATATGACTGCAGCCATCTTGCACTTGCAACTTGTGTGTATAATATTTAAATAAAAGGCACTTTATGGACATAGAAAGCCCCATGTCCTTTGGTAGAATAAAATTGTTTCTGGGTGAAATGGGAAGCTGCTGCCTAATTATATTCTTTGTACAGCATTGCTGTAAGGAAGTAATGAACAAGTCTCTGGCTGAGTCTGGAGAAAGATGTAGGTCTAGTATTTTCCTGTTTTCTGAAAGACCTCCCTTCTGGAATGAAACTGACTACGTAAATTCAAGACTGACTCAGAGATGGAGTGAATCACACGCAACACTCCCTTCAGTCTCTTGGGTATTCCTTGGAGGCTTTGGGACTGTGTTTCTTTTGTGAGCTTAAATAAGATCATTTCAGCTCCAGGACATGGTAAGTCATGAGTTACACTCTTGGGGTGATTTGGAAAACTCTTTATCACTAGTATATCCCAGGTAGGGAAAGAGTCCTGCACATAGTAAACCCTCCTATTTTTTATTAATCATCTGTGTTAATAGGAAGGATTTATCTCATTGTCACACATACACTCCCAAAAATTCCCAAATAAAATGCCATCTAACAGTACCTAAACACCTGTTGTTCAAAGGCAGAGGAGTAAATACTAATCTTGCATCCAGCATGCTGTCAGACTTCCTTGTGGGACACTGTTATGTCTCCATCTGTACCACAGGTTGGAAATGCATTCTGACAAGGTTCCCAACCAAGGCTGTATTCAGAATTTAGAAAGTAAATGGTACGGAGAAACCTGAAGAAGAAAAATGAGAGAAAGAAAGAGACAGAGAGAGAGAGAGAAGGAAAGAATGAAAGAAATGAAAGTGTTCCTGCTATTTCTTTAAACACAGCATCATTGAAAGAAAATAATGGGTGCTTTTTCCATAGAATAGAATTATGGCATAACATTCTCTCCAATGTTTAGTCATAACCAACTCATTTGTGTATATTCTGGAAAGAGTTGTACTTTCATACACTTGTAAATGTGGAGAACGAGGACTTGGAAACTTTGACAATGGTGTCTACTATCTCCATGTATCTTACTCAGCTGTGTAACAGACTAGGTCAATGCCCACCAAAGTACATGAAAAGATTTCTGTTGATTCCAGAGCTATTTGGCTTCCAAATGCCATCCAATGGCTTATTGCATTGTCCTGCTGCTTCATCATCCAATATATTTACCCTTTCATATGTGTAGATAAAGAGGTTTCTGTAGCAAATGTTTCACTCCAGTTGGTGCTATTAGGAGGTTCTTGATTTTACATTATCACATCCACTTGAAACTAGCATCTTCAGTGCAGTGGTGAGCAAGAAGGAAAAGGTAAATAAATCACGGTTCTTTTTCAATGAAAGAAGAAGATATTTGAAACAGACGGGGAAAGAGCTTTTGTTGTGCACATGCTGTCAGCTTATTGATTGTGAACAGGGAAGATTTAAGGATTGTTTTTGAGGCATTTTCCCTTTGCTTGATTTGCTGTTCTAACCATTGCTTTCTTCATTATCTTATTTTCGTCTGTATGATTTGTTTTCTTTATGTTCTTTTCCATTACATTCTTGGCCATTAGAAAATGCTTTCCTTCCAATAGTTCTTTGCCCAATTTGTTTCCCATAACAACAACAATAATAGGAAAAAATATTCTTTTTTAAGAAAATACCTTTCAGTGGGATTTGTACTCATATAGCCGCAGCTAAAAAGCTGGCCTGTGCACTCCAGCCCACCCTTCCATGTAACTACAGCAAGCAAGTGTAACAAAACTTAGCAAGCCTTCATTTATGTTTTGAAATCACAGGAATAGTTTGGTTAATCATCTTATAGTGTTTTCATACCCATCCCTTCTTCACATCCTCTTGTACAGCAGCAGATAGCTAATCTTTCATTGCATCTTGTGCTCGAAACTTGGTCTTCTTAACACATTAAGTGAAAAAACTATGTCTGTTGTGACTGCTTGGCCTTTCTTTATATCATGTATTTTGCTGGGAGAAAAAAACTGCTGTAGCACTACTGTGCATTCAACCAGCTCCTGTGGGAAAGGGCCTGGTGCACTCACCCATCCCTAGTAATGGTCACTGAGGAGTTATTGCACTGAGAAGGTCAGCAGTGGCCACTGGGACACATAAGTTGTGTTGAGTGTGATTGACTGTGAGAGTGGTTTTATTAATTCCTAGCCTCTTGGCCCCAGCAATATACATGCCCAAGAATGCTGAGCGTATCTAGAGAGAAAGGCAAGTCTTCATTAGTTGCCCATAATTTTATTTGACATTATTAGTGAGCAAAAAATGGTCAACAGTAGAAAGTGTGAATGACAAAGAAACCGTTCAGTCTTATTATCCTAGCTATTACAGCCTTGCTAAAACATTGGAATCAGATCAACAAAAAAAATAAATTATTCAAAGCTGGAGAGCAATCTCTCAGACGGAGAGCAAAAACTGTGCATTAGGTAAAACAGTAATAACATTATTTTCTACATCTCCAATTATTTCATACCTATTTTTTTATACGTTAAGAGTGTTCAATCCTGATTCTGACCTTAAATTTTCAAGGTGAAACCTGGGAAGACTTAATGGTTTTCACAGCAACTACCAACATGAAAACCTAAATGATCATTGGTTTATTTTTTGTTTTGTTGGAAGCAGGCTTAACTGAACTTCCTGGTTGGAATCTAAGTAAGTCTTGCTGGATTTCTGCATTGCACCTGCAGAAGCAGCTTTAGAGAGCTACTGCCCTCTGTAGATACTGTACACTATCAGTATAACATTCTCAAGAAAAGAATTAAAGGAGACAGATGACTGCTGATAAATGAAGAAAACTGCAGTGGCAGTGTACGTTGCTGTAACACTTTCCTGCTGAAGTTAGCAGTGAGACCAATGGGACAGTTCAAAAACCAAAAAAACCCCACTGTATGCAATGTCTTTCTTATTATGTTGGAGTATGTTCCTAGGAATAATGTGTAGATAAATGCGAGAGATTTTGAGGTTTTTTTCCTTTTAAAATATTATTAAATTTATTACTTAGAAGTTCTTATAACTTTCTATTGGTTTATTTTTTACAGTAAAACCAAAGACTGAGCTGAGGAAGACTGGAAAAATAATGAAAATATTTCTTCCTCACATAAGGAAAAGGTAAGATTTAGAGGACTGTAACGTTGCAAATACTTCTTTATAGCATAATAACAACTATGAGGTATTTTTTTAAGTTCACAAATACTGGCAACTTTTTTACTTAAACTTATCCAGACTTGCACAGTCTTGGCCACCTAAAAGCCAGTGATTTCAAATACATAAGACTTTATGATTAAGTATGACAATGAGACCACTGCCAGGCACTGTATATACCACTGTATCGACCTGTTCTGCAATAGAAAAGCAAAGGTTGCATGTAATTTTTTAGTGTCATATTAGAGGTGTGTGTATATCAGCTTCCTTGATTTACATTGTCTCCATTCTGCGTTCACTGAAGGGAGGGTTCATTCCTCCTTTTTTTTTTTCCCTCATTCCATTCCCGGAAAGCTATAAATGCCCCAAATTTTTTTTTCCACTCTTTTTTTGGTCCCAGGTACCCAGCTGTGCATGAAATAATGCTCCCCATATGTGTTCATTGTTCTCGTTGATGGTTTCTGTGCTAGTCACCAGAGTTTTCCTAATAAGGTTGGGTCTGACCTTTCACAAGTTCTCCAATGAAAAATCTGTGATCACTGTCCTCAAAACAAATGGACTTCCTTGCCACTGCCCTTATAAAACAGTTGTAAGACACAGTGAACCATGTTTGTTCCAAAACCAGCCAAACCCCAGAGTTGTTCAAGATCACGTAAGCATTAGGCATCCATCCAGGCTTTGGCTGGCCCCTCCAGAAGGCTGCTGTGCCAGAGGGAGAGAGATCCTGAAGAAGGGGAGCTGACAGCCTAACAGAGAAAGAGACTTAACAATAGAGGAAACTATAGTGACTGATGGGTTGGCTTCGGCAGGAAAACCCTGCCTGGTGGTTTTGGTGACCCTGTGTCTGAGGTGAGGGTTTCGTGATGTACATGCTGACTACTGGGGTAGTCAGCCCGAGTTCTGCTCCTTTCTTGTGACAGCACCGGTAGTAGTGTGACAACATGGAGAGCTAGATGACAGAGTTGACCCACCCATCTGAAAACAAACACGTTTGGTGGCATGCTTTTGGATGGCTGGAACAGTACTTGGTCAGGTTAGTTCTTTTAGCTGGCTGCCCTCAACTCCTGGAACATCCGTGCTGGCACAGGCTGGAGACACCTGACAGCAGGATGGGCAGGGAAGGTGATGTCACTTCTGTCAGAGGGTTGTGACTAGTCAAAGCTAAGGGAATGTGAAATTATGGATCATGTCAACGAAATATTTCCTGTGCTCATGAAAATAATTGGAACAGAGGTTGTCTTTCTCTGTCAATGAAACATTCTCCTGACTGGAGTCACCTATGGATCTCGCATACGTAGCTCAGTTCAGAGAGGAGAAAGCAGGTATGAAATGATTGGTTCTTGTCAAAGGAAAGCAATGAGTCACTACTTTAGATTAATACAGCAGATACTGGTAGTTACATTTCAGTTGTTGAAAGACAAAATGGACTCACTCATGATAATTTTACATTACTCTGATATTACCTCATTTTAGAAAATAACAAATAAATGAATTAACAATTATGAGTGCCAAGACAAGTCTCTCCAAACTGAAAAGTCTATAAAAATATTGCAAATATTTCCAGAAAAGTATCCTGACAAGTTATAGAAGATAATGGCGGACATCTAGCTATTTGAGCCACCCATTAGAATCTGAGGTTGGAGATATATACATTTTTTTAGGCAAACAGTAAGACTGCTCTTAACTTGAAGCTATACATTTCTGTTGACAGAGCTTTCCCACAGGAAATACGAAAGAAAAGCACATTCATTTATTTTTAAGGCTAAATAAAATACAGACTATCATTTCTGTACAGTTATTTTACAACAGTATAAATTATTATTTTTATTTATTTATTTAGCTCATGTAGAAAAACATCTGCCATAAATTTTCTTGGTTTTATTAAGGCACTGAAAAAGCAGGTACACATTGACGAGTAATTTCATAGTGAACAAAACACAAGGAAGTCAGGATCTTTAAAAATTAATGTATGCTCTCTAATATCTCAACTATTTTAACTATGGCAGCTTGCTGACCTGTAAGCAAGGTAATTAAACGTGGATCAACTCGGATCTGCAGGGTGATTCAGCAAAGTAGGAATTAATAAGTTCAGTTTTGCAAACAAATTGTGAATTCTGTATGAACAGAGCTTGGTTACAACTACAAGATGTGATTCCTAGCAGAAATAAGTACATAACGCCTTTTCCCCTTTTTGCAGGTTTTGACTATAATAAATTCACTGAGCGAGACATCTAGACTTCTGTCAAATGCTATGAAAATTAACCAAGGCACATTAACTGCAGGAGACCTTCAAAGGTACAAAAGTAAAATACTCTTTCAGTAATTAATAAAACTAAACAAACCATCAGCATGTGCTACATAGCCTAAGTATTATGTCAGGTCAATAATTAAGCTGTAGTAAATCTTCTGGAGGTTCTGTCCTGCCAAACTTTAAAGACTCAAGAGTAACCCCTAAGATTGAGGACCCTTAACATTGTAGTGAGCCAGTAAATGATTATACAGATAGCTTCTCGATGCAAAGTTTACTACTTTTAACTTTCTATTTTTTTAAGACATTCAGAAATTGTATGTTTTGTGGTTATTGAGTAATATTCTGTGAACAAAATGCATGCCTTTCTTGAGCCTAGGAAAAAGACTATTTTATAGTGTTGAGTTATGTCAAGATAAAAGTGCACTTTTCCTGCAGGGAAAGATATACATTAAGCAAAAAGTAATGGTTTGGAATTTTCCCTTGTTTATGTGAACACAACGATTATGAAAACTTGAAACTAATCTCACAGTATGCAGCTGGTCATGGTAAAAAAAGCACTCTGCAAGCTGTTTCGTGCATCTCTGCCAAAGCTGTTCCCTAAGATCTGCACTACTTGTGTGCTTTCGGAGCCTGGCTGATTTTTAGGTGGAATTAGGGAGTCACAGCAAGTTGTGTGGGATGTGGGAACTATGGCACTAGGCTGGGTATCAAATGCTATGTCTCAACAAATAAAAACATAAAGCCACATGACAGAACACAGAGTGGGAAGCTTGAAATTCTCTGAGGTGAATTTTTTCCCTCACCTATATTATATTTCATCACTTCATTTACATAAAATATTTCTGGTTTAACAATTTGCAAATGCGTGTGATTTAATAGCAGGTATGTATGTGGCAGGAGTAAATATGGATTTAAAATTTAAAAATTACTAGCAATGAGAGACAGCTGTTATACATCAGGTTTATTTCACATGTAAGTCTTTGTATGGAATTTTGTTTGGAACCAGTTACTACTTGACATATTAGCTCATAGTTTATTTTAATAACAGAATATTTAAATTACCAGATCTTCAGATAATGTTCTGTAACATTTAGAATGAATATGAGATTATTCAATCTGCTTTATTTTCCCTGCAGATGGGTGTCTGTATATCAGTCCTATATAAAGAACATATTGTTTTCTTGCATACAATATATCAGGATATCCAAGTTGTCCAATATCAACAATCTAGTCATTATCTTGAGTTCCAGATTAATGTTCTCTCCCAACTTCATCTAAATTTTTCCTGGGTTTATCTTATTTTTTTCTTAGGTTGCTCTTAAGGAGGTTAACTTGAGTAGGGCCAAGAAAACACATCCCTTAGGTTTCCACAGAAGTGGAAGTTATGAAATAACATTATTTAGATGAGTGATCTTGCTGTTGTTGAAGAGGATGAATTGGATTTTTATTTGCAGTTCCTTCCAGCTCTATACAAAAAAAAAACAAGTGACCATTTTGGTGATTTTTTCCCAGTCTATGAAAGGCAGGAAGCACGAATAATCTTATGAAGGACTTTATACTGGAAGATTTCCAAGCAATTTTTACAGATACAAAGGTTAATAATTTTTTTTCTTTAGAAAAAGCTTGGACGTTGTTTATCTAACCTGAAACTTTAAAGGTTCACTCTTCATCGACTACGTCAAGTGCTGTTGTAGAGACATTTCTCAAGAAATAATTATAAACATACTTTTATATAGATTTAGAGTCATGGTATCTCAGACAATGAAACTATAACTGTGAAGTATGTGTAAATGTTATTAATATTTGTCAGTATTAGGAATACCTTCAGAATATTTGTTATGAAATAAGGGTGTTATCACTTGCACCATTGATAAAATAGTTGGAAAGTTCCAAGAAAAATGAAAAGGTGGCTTTTTGGCCTGAAGCTTAAAAATCATGTCTCTTATGTATATAATCTGTTAATGACACTCTCAGTGCAAAGACTTTTCCTGGCACATTATCCATTAACGTTCCAAAAGGCAACTAAACTTCAGTACATTAAGTTGAATACAACTTAACCCTTGGGGTCAGTTTAAAAAAAATCTAATTTCACTATTGCACACACACACATATCCCAGCCTCAGTTCCAAATAGGCTTTTCAATCCCACTTAATTTTTGGGAAGAGTAATAGCTTGAAAACCCATTTTACTTTATTGGAAATGAGCATGATCTTGCAACAAGATCCAGAGATGCTGGCATTACAGCATTGCACTCCAGGTTACAGGGCTTAAGAAAGTGAATCTCCATAAGGGATCTAGAGGTCAAGAGTACTGGACTGACCAGTGGTGTCTCCAAGCAAGAAACCTGGGTAGATGATCAGATGGGTCTCACAGAATAACTCAGAAAGAAGCCAACAGGTAGTAGATTGTCAGGAGAGGCTGGGAAGCTGAGGAGCAGAGACATACAGCAATTATAAGTATTTTTTCCACAGTTTTCTACATCACCGTTCATTTTACTGGATTCATATGGAGGCCACAGTCACTGTTCTATGAGCAGAAGATGAGCTGAACATCCCACTAGAAGGTGTACAGCAGAACTATGATCTTTTGGTACGGTTCCTCTCTCTCTGATGTGATATCTCATCATTAGTTGTCTACAGAAGATGCAGAAAAGTTGTGTTCTGGAAGCAGGAGCCTTTCTTTAGCCAGTATCTTGAAGAGGTTTTTTATCTCTTTGTTGAGGGGCTTTTTCTTTGTCTCCTGCTCAAAGGTTACAAGAAAATATCTACCAACAATAGGCAAGTCCCATGGGGAAAATCCTCTAAGAGAGAGGTACATTTCTGTGATGCATACACAAAGATTATCTACTAAGAATCATGCACTAAACTGCTTGCTTCTGCATCCCTTCCAAGTGGTCTCTGCCATAACTGACCTTCATTCTAGCTCATTAGCATATTCCGTTTTTTGAAACAAAAGTGATTCATTCTCAACTTTTCTCCTCTCATGCTGTCAGTTTTCTCTTTTCTCTCAAGTTTTTTTCTGTTCTTGGAAAAGAAGATTACATAGAAAGGAATTATTAGGTGAAAGACAAGAAGTTTTCCCCCTAAATGCATCAGAGTAAGCAACTTTTAACTACAATTGATATAGCTAATAAAATGAGACAGTCCAAGAAGTCACAAATTTGCCCTTTTTTCCTCTCTGTTTTGTGCCTACAGCACATTTCTGATCTGACCTGGTAAAGTGAGTGCCATCTCCATTTGGTTTTCCTTTCCATCACCATCTCACAGATAAATTTTTCTATGTTTTCCTGTATACACCATTGATCAAGATCCAGAAGGAGCTTTTTACAGCCTGTCAATACAGTAGAAAGTCTGCGATCTTGGAGTTTTCCATTTAGAAGCTGTGAAAGTGAAGATTCTGGGATTCTCTTTTAGTACATCCATAACCTACCACATGTCAGTTACACAAAGCAACAGGCACTTGTTTGCCTTTGTGGCTGCTCATCCCTATTAAATTAGTTCACACCAGTAGAGCTCCAAAGAGGAAGTTTGAGGTTTTTCTCCTTCGTTTCCTCCTGCTACTTAGTGGAAGGGGTTCTCAGCTGCTGATTAGGTTGCTTCATTGGTTTTCTTACTGCTGTGTTTCTTTGCACTGCATGACTTAATGAGGAACAGGCGGACAGCAGTTTGGTGGGCAGTGTGCTGAGAGTATGCTCAGGGAAAGGGAGATAGGCAAGAAAAATATAGATAGAAAATTTTCTTCCCCAACCTGTAAAAAACCGAAGGCAGGAACTTTCGCTTAAGTGTACTCAAGATTTCAAGATCAAGCTTTCAGAATGCCAGTGTCTGGAAATATTTATGAACCTTTCCCCACATTTAGGCGGTGGTTTTTTTCCTGCAAGAGCAAAGTCACTTCCTTCCTGTCCATTATCAGTCATATTACCATGCTTTAGTGGAGAATTGGTGACTGATCATTCCAAGAAAATAAGACGCTCATAGTCTGATAAAAAATCCTAATAGTATTTTATGTAAGGAATGGGGTTTTTATGAGGATTTTGTAAAATGATTGTCTGCGTCATTATTTTCTCTATACCTTCCAAATATTTTGATTCAGATGGGAGATTTTTTTTCAGACACATACTTCTACTGACAGTAACTTGATCCAGAAGTATCTCACTGTTTTTTTATTAAAAAATGCTAAATATCTTTATTAGGAAGTAGACCTATAGCATCATTAAGATTGTAATGATATAATCAGAGAATGGGGGGGAAAAATGAATACTAAAATTAAAACTCTTTTCTTGCTTTATGTAGTAAGACCAGAATGACAAAAGAAAACAGCTAAAGCAGAGCCATATGAACAAACAGAACTGCCTAATGTAAAATCAGTGGTGAGATACAGTAATGTTAAAACTGTAAATGTTTTTTGAGTGAAGTATACGGATAAGATTAAGATTTCTTCAGAGAGGACATTTTTTTGTCATCTAAAAAAAAATAAATTACATATCTGGAACTGCTTAAATCTACTTGTAGTGAGAAAAGCACTTGGACATGTGTTTATAAATGTATATGTGTTATTGACATAGCAATGAAGCAAATTACTGACTCTGGGCCAAGAAACACTAATGGGAAAACTTTCCAGAATTTGTTGTTGCCTTGCAGATTTACAGATCTGTGACAACATTTGTTTGCTCCTTGTTGACACAAGTTGTGATCATTTTCCCTACCTCAATCCGTTCCCAGAAGGAAGAGGAAAATGGCCTATTATCTGTGTCACATGAAATCCTTGTAGGTTTTGGTCTTGACAAGTAATTGGATTATCTACTAGTGAAGTGCAGGCTCTGAGCTAAAGAAGTGTTGAGAGTGAGGATACTGCTTCTGGGGAAGGATTGAACAGTGTTTTAAACTTCATTCCTGTTGTGGAAGAAAAACGCATGGGTTACCAGACTGTTTCTCAGTTCTTAATAGATAGATAAGATGTATACAGACAAGAGATGAGGTTACATGAGGGATTCTCTGAGTAAGTCATCACCTCCTTCTCGGGTCCTTTGGTGCTCTAGTGCAGTGAGAAAGCTGATGCACTATTTAGTTGACTAACCTGGCATTTAGAGGAATTCAACCTCACCTCCTTGCTCCAGTGAAGGCTTCCTATATGACAGCTCTACAGTCAATGCCACAGGGGAAACATCGCTTCACCGTCTTGCAGGAGAGCTGAGGGAAACATCTAGATAAAAGATTAAGGAGTGCTTGGATAATGCAGTAATGGGATGTTCTTAAATGTCATAGAAAAATCCCAGGCTTCGTGGCTCAGCAGCTCTGTATCGCACAGTGGGCTTGGTTATCTCTAGGAACTGATCCTGGAAGCTGCCGGCCACACCAGTTCCCACTCAAAGTGTTCTCAGACCTCTCAGGGATCAGGTTCTGAACTTCTATGGGATTTTGAAATCCTGTGAGATGTAAATTAAGATGACTAAGGCAATAAAATATAACCACTGATTAACAAAGCATCTCTTTATAGCTGCTTTTAGTTCTATATTTATAAATAGCGGAGGACATGATTGAGTGACGATGTTCAACCATGCAACTAATTGAAAGCAAATAAAGATATGATGACACAGTAATTGTAACTGAAATGAAAACAGTCTTCAGCAGTGTTTTGAGATTCTTACAGACACATTAACTTTGTCTTTTAGATAGGAGGTCTACCCCACAACTTTCCCACATAGGTTGAACAGTACCAAATTACACCATCATGTACACTGTGTGTTCCTGAATAATTAAACCTATGCATAACTATTGAAATCATCCAGAATACCTTAAGACAACTGAAGAAAACAGTTTTTCCATGGAAACTGGAGTTTTGGATTTAGGTTGTTATTTAGTTAAAGTTGTAAATATCCCTACTAGTAGCCATGATGCCATGGAAGTGGTGAACTGAGTTTGCAGAGCCTCATGCTTAAGCTACACCTAATATTCTAGAAAGTTTATATTCAGTGATGCTTAGAACAAGCACAGTGGATGGCCTTTTCACACATGTGGCATGGGGAGGAATAAAAATAAAGAGAGGTAATATACAGGTAAAGGTGAAGCATGATGATGAAACAGAACAACAACAAAGATCTATTAACTCAAGGGATGCTAACTGTGATAGGATGCTTATAGGTGTTTTAAAAAAAAAAAAAAAAGGTGGTGAGAGAGAGGTGAGTGGGTCTGTCTCATCCCAGGGATATTTCAAATGTAAAGCTGTTCTATTTGCACTTTCGGACATCTGAAAAATTTGTGGTGATTTTTATAAACATGAAGCTGTGTCTGAAGACCATAATCATGAGGTTTTTGTCTTCTATGATTCATGATTATTACAGCTACCTTTGGATGCCCTATATGGAATTATTCATTAGATTATCACCATTATAACATCTGAACAAGCCATTTACCTCTAGAAGGACTTGCCTTGCTGTATCTGACAGGAATGTAATTATTGAGTTAATAAAAAAGGTAACATAAAAACCTATTTACTTTTTTAGCATTATCGGCTAGAAAGAGGTATCAGGCAAAAAAAAAACCCAACAGAACAAAACAAACACCACACACACACACACATCCAAAAAAAAAAAAAAAAAAAAAAAAAAACAGTTAGCAAAAATTGCTGAATAAGAAGGTGTCTCTTTTTAAGCTGAATTTGCAGTGCAGGACAAAAGTTTACTTGATCAGTATATTGTATGCAAACAAAACGCTTTCATAGATCACAGTGTTAAAATACAAATTTGAAATGTACACACCAACAATACAAGAGTTTTCTAGTTCTTATTTTTCACTGACAATTTTTTCTTTTTGTGTATTTTCTGTAAGTATAAATTTAAAAATACATTTTTAAGTAGCATTGTATGCTTCCCTATATGAAGAAAATAAGGGATTATTTCACCCATCATTGAAATACAGCCATTTCAAGGATGTGAAATTTTATTGGCACTAAAAAAATAAACAAGAGTTTAATCAAGAGAAGAATAATATATGCTGCTAAAACTGCCTAGAAAAAGTAAGCAGGATAGAATGCATTTCCTTAATTAAAATATTTTGTATATGTCTTAAGAGATATTAATTTTAAAGAGCAGGTATTTTCTTTACCTATGTGAACTCAAAGCTGCTTTTATAAAGGAAGATGTTTGACCTGCTTCAAGCTATAAAAGAAGATTTGTGATTCTCCAAAGTCCACATGCTCTAGATTAATGTTAGTGTCAAACTGATTCTACGTTAAGCTCATTTAATGTACCTCTGGGCTATAAGATGTTACCTTGCCAGCAGCAAAGGTCACATGTTTTCAGGTATTGACAGTGCAAGTAATGACAAGTTGTTTCTGTGTTTGTGTGGATCAGGGTCTTTTTAGCATTCATTCAATGAATTTGGCAAAGTGTAGTCTCTGCCCACGAGGGCTCTGTGCCTTTGAGCATACAGCAGAGGGAATTATTAAACCTCCAGCTCTGAAATCTATAGCTTCATTTAGTTCAGACCTCCCAAAGGAATTTTTATGCCTCCAGCTAAATAGCAAACAATTTTGAAGCTGAGTTTACATTTCTCAGCAAATTTCTTCTGGATGATATAGAAAAACGAAAAGAATCAGTTAGGTATTTATTGGGGTTTTTAAGCACATTTTTGTATTGAATATATTTAGGTATGGTAGGTCAAACTAGCCTTGCAACTGCAGTCATAAAAAACAATGGTCTCTCTGAAACTTTGCAAGCTCTGGTCCTAAGGAAGGAAGACTGATCAAATAGCTGAACCTCAGAAGCACAGCTAAAGTTCCTGGCTCCTTCCTGGGTTGTTGAGTGACACACGCAAGTTGTGTGGCAGTACCATGATTTACACAGTGTTATAAGTCACCTTGAACAGGTAATCAGAAAATGCATTAAGGGTCTAGATGGGAGTCTCTCATTTCTCAAACTTCCACAAACTATACATGGCTTCTCCTGAACATTTTATTGGGAAAATGGTTGGAATATAACTTTGTTATCTAAGGCAAAGGGCAACAAAGGGAGTTAATATTGTGATGCCCTGGGTAGTTAAATTGCTAAGTATTAGCAAACCCCTGCAATTTGTGTGGTAGATTTTTTGCCTAGATTGGGATTTGAGCAAGGGGCAGTGAAAAAGCTTAAAGGGATTGGCAAAAGGATGGGTACCCTAGACATCATCTGTCTTGCACAAACACAGAAACCAAGGATCACCATCAGGCTTCTCTGGGAAGCAGATACTTGGAGAAATCATGTTCTCAGTTTCAGTGCTTGCTCCTGGGCTGTTTATACATAACCCCTAAATTATCATTTGATAAACAGCAGAAAAGTCTCAAGAATGCCCACATCATGTGATCTAACCTGCAGAACAAAACCCATCTCCTCTTCCTTCCCTGCATATGGTTCTTGCCTGGGGCATCTTTCTCATTGAGAGGTAGACTGAACTTTTTGATACCACTGCCTAGTGACTGAGAAACTCTCCTGAGACTGGAGGTGCAGACGTCATCAGATTAAGAAGGGCTTGAATCTCAGACTTTCTTAGTCTCTTGGCTAAGCAACCAGTGAATTTCCTATGGCCAATGTGTGCCACACAAATTTGGCTCCCTTGGAGATTTATGTCTGTTTTGCATATCCCAAACAGCTTTTACTAAAAAGCAGGATCTTAGGCAATGAGTGCAACAAAGACAGGGTGACAACTGAGCAGACCCAGAAGCCTAGCATTAGGTCTCCAAGGAAATTTAGGGATCTTAAGCTGTGCAGCAAGATAGGTATGGATTATTTTAATTGCTCTTCTGAAGTTAAGCTCCTAAGTATCTCTGAAAGGGCACTGATGTGATTTGTTACATGCCTGCTGAAAAGCACATCGGTTCATGCTAAAGTGACCCAAGTGGTTTTAGGGATTGTTCATTTGTTCACATATGTGTCACAGTTCCCAGAGGTGTCCATGCAGGGCTTTAACTGAATCTGATTAGCTTAATCAGCACAGACTTGTGTGTGGACATGACTTTCTCACATCTGTGCCATTTGTTTTGCTGCTTCCCTTCTCTTGTCACATCTTTCCTGAAAAAGTTTCCCTAACTTTAAACATTGCCCCTAACCATTTCCTTTTTATTCTCTTCCCAGTTGCCTTTTCATGTTTGTAGAAAGCTGAGAAGGCTGTAAAAATGGCAGATGGAAGATGAGACTAAATATGATCTGAAAATGCAATAGAGTTTGCTCCCCTGTTCTTCACTGCAAAAGTAGAAATCTGGTAAGCTTCCTTATCTAGCTTAGCACAGCGGAGAAGAGGAAGGAGAACAGGGCACTGTCAACTATGATGGTGTATTAGGCTTTAAGAGAGAGTAAAAAAAGCATTAGAAGGCAAAATTGTGCCAGGTTTTCCCTCACAGTAGCACTGAGTACTCAGACACAGCTTCCCTAAGGCATAAGGAAAAGCAGTAAGTGGGTATTTTCACTGTTGCGGTCTTGTGCCATTGTCACTCTTCCAAAGGCAACAATATTATATTGGCTTTTATTGTTAAAATTCAGGATTACAATTGATGCTTCCAAACACAAGCCTACTTTTTTTTCCTCCCAGCTGTAGTTTATGGGACAGTAATATGCTTTCTCTACACTTAGGAGGAAAGAAATCTACTAAGTTATAAGAAAGGTGCATATAGGAAAGGAATGCATATATATGTGTGCACGTGCCTGTAGGTAGGTATTAATAAAGACATAGATAGATATAATTTCTAGCCTTGTTTCATTGTGGTGATTGTTGACTCCCTAGAAACAAGGTAGGAATTTACAGAAATTTAAGAAACCCTCCTCAGTGTGACTCTTCCCTCTTCTTCCTTTTTCTCTGTACTTTTTGTAGTAGTATAATAGAAGTACCTCTAAGTAAAACTCAATGGAGCAACTGCTTTGGGGAGTTTGAAGGAGATTTTAGTCCATGTAGTCACAGTAGCTTGTTTATATCCTAAAACTCTTTCAAATTTGTGCTTTTCAATATATTTTCAGTAAAAGGGGTTAGACAATAGCTCAGAAATTACACCAGTTACCTTATATACTGTGTGAGATTCAGAGATTTATATGTAGATGTTAGTGTGTATGTGAATATCTGGTCTCCCATTATAGGCAATAGTATTTGAGTCAATAAAGCCAATGGGATTTGGAGAGCTGCACCTATATAGCCAAACAGTTTCCAGCTTCTCCTAACTGTACAGAGTATATTCCCCTCTGACTGTCATGGGAGCTCAGACACATGCCTCATGTAATGACACCAACATCTTGATAATTAAATCTATGTGTCTATAATGTGGAAGTGGATCCCACTCAGTATATTATTTAAGTAGATGCAGATGTATGTGTGAAGTAAAGATGGTGACTGGATTAAAACCACTGTGATTTTAATGTGAATTACACCTATTCTGTTATGTGGCCTGCAGGGGCTAGTGTATGGATAGCTTACTTTTATGTGTATTTACCTATCACAAAAAAAAGAATATATATACATGCCTGTATTCATAATGTAAGTAACTCAGAGCATCTTTCTTCTGATTTTCAGGGTGCTCAGTAAGCATTTAGTAATGCTAACTCCCATTAGGCATTATGGAAGTCAATTAAACTTATTCATTTCCAATGAAAACATTAAAACCAGAAGGTAGAAGCCTAGTTCTATAGAGGCTGAACAATTCCAAATAATGATTAATACCATAAAGTAAGAGCACTCATCACCTCCAGAAGTTGTTTAGCACTAAGCAGGGTGGAGTACTCAGGGGCACGTTCATACTTTGAGAGAGGCTCAGCTTAAGACCTAAGAAGTACTGACAAGATGTCAAAACAGACCTGAAATGACTCATAGATCTTTGTGCTTGGTCCTGTGCATGAAGGTGAATCCAATTACAAGTAAAATTCCTCCGCTTAAATAATAAGATTCAATCTTGTTTTTCTGTGCGAAACAAGTTGCTGACAGCCTAGAAGTAAGGGATTTGGATTTCCTTTAGGCTCAGAGCTCTTAAATTCTTCTGTTTCAGCTCTGCTTCACTAAATGTTTTGGTTGTGCAGCCATTCAGAAGCAGGATACAGCCAGCACTTGATGACCCATGTGTTGCAGATTATTCATGCCACCGATATTAGCTGAATCTCAAAGCCACACGGATGTGACTTTGCTGCTTCCAGGAGCATCCCAGCTCCATAATCAGTACAGCTGCTTTTGCACTACACAGAGCTGGAGTTCACAAGACAGTATGAATCTCACCTGGCTCTGTGGTAAGCCAGTTCCCTGGGAAACACAGAAGCTCTTGATGGTGTCAACCTGTATCCAGTTGGGCTTTATTAATTTGGGCTCAACACTGCTCTGCCAAGCCCATAGTGGAGCTGGCACTGATGGCAACCCTGAAGCTGGCGAGAGATAGGGAGTTGCTTCTGCACCGTGGTCCATTTTGCTAGGAGAGAAGTTTGAGGTTTATTAGTGGAGGCACAGCGCCACAAGAATGCAGACAGTTTATGCAGTTGTTTTTTTTAATTTTAACTAAGATGTCTTTCTGGAGAGCCAGGAGGAGCTGCACAGAACTGTTCAGTCAGAGAGGTCGAAATGTTCCAAAATCCACTCTGGATATCCATAGATTGAGGAGGTTTTAGTGCTTGCTTAGGTTTAGTAGGATAGGTGTTCTTACATTGGCAATAGGAGATTGATTTGAAGGATGTGCATTCATCTCTGAACTGTACTTCACTCTAATGCATCAATCCTGGAATGAGATTTGCACTATGACCTGGGCAGCTCTTGAAAGCCTATGGCACAAAATAGCTCTCAGGCACTCATTATTTCAGTTTCTCCAAACTTTTAACATTCATACACGTCCTTTCTTCATACGACAGTGACACACATCTGTTCTTGAGTAATCTTGAAAGGCTAGCCTCAAATGTATTAAAATCTTAGTAGTTTATGATGACTGTGAAGGCTGCTGCAGTTGAAACGTGCTGTTTCCAAACCTGGTGGAGGCACTTCCAAATGAAGCTGTTCTTAGCTGCCCTTGATTTTGCCTTTCCAAAAAGCAGAGAATTCTGGACAGTAAAATTTTATTATATTCCTTCTGCCTCTTTATGATTCAGTATATTCAGTTCTATATTTTTACTTTTCTTTCCAAAAGTCTTATTTCAAGTAGTGCAGGTTATGAAACTATAATATTTGCTTGTGTATAAATGAAATCCAGAAACCTCAAACGTGCTGTTAGACAATGGAAAACTGACAACCATGACAAGACTGAAACAGTTAGGAAAGATGTAACAAGAGAAACATCTTAATGGTACTGAAGCAAAGGTTTCTATGGGCTGCAAATATTTTTGATTTCTATAGTAACTTATCAAGAAAAGTAAATTAGAGTTGTATTGGGATTGTTCTGTATCACTGGAATACAGACTGATCCATTTGTGAATATTTGACAGCATATAGCCTTGTTGACCCAGATGGTAACAATCACATATATCAACTATTTCTAGATTGCAACTGCAGACAAGATTCTGACCCAAACTTCCCAGACATCTAATGGAAACAGTGGCAAAATTAAGACATTGCCTAAACTTCAAAGGAAACTATTGTCAGTATTGTCGTTAAATGCATAGGGAACTCCCATAAGTACAGGTAGTTCCAGCCATCTCTTGCTATTTGCCTGGGCAAGTCTCTTAATCTTTTCTTATCAAAACAAGGACCAAACACATGCCATGTGGAATGGATTCTGAAAGCCCTGTGGAGCCAGAAAAAAATGTTGACTGTGACCCTAGAGAAAACTTCATTAAGGATATTTGGTAAGACTTAACTTTGCTTGTATTTCTTTGAGCATTTCTGCTCAAAGTGTTGAATTATTTGAACTATGTCAATAATTGCCTGTTTTTCTACATGAGCTAAGTCATTTAAGAAATTACTTATGAAAGTAGTTAATTTGATGAGACTATAAATTAAACTAATTAATCATCAGTTAATCATGGCCTTGTATCTAGACAAGCAGCAGTATTGCAATACGCAGTGCCTGGGGGCAATGAGGAAGAATACTGGAGCTCACATTAAACTTTGGGGGCATAAAATCTTTTATTTCACTGTATATAGACATACTATAAATTCACTGAGATGTAAAACCCAGTGCATTTTGCAAAGCCTCTGCCCTTCAAGTGGTGTGATCCAAATGGACATGCATGCAGCAGGTAAATTAGTCAATCTTCAGTTTGTCCCTGCTGCAGAACTGTAACTCAGGAAAGAGGTGATCTCTGGAGTACAATGCTCAGAACCACTTTTTTTGTGGGTGAAAATAAGTGCTTATCACAAAGTCCAGAAGCTGCAAAGCAGAGCAGCTGTTGTTAGTGTATTTCTGCTCTCTAACTCTCCTAGAGCTGAATGTTCTGCAGCAGCATGACAGCCTTAGTGTCTTTCTAACTCATAGCCACTCCTGTGATAGTACTGTAGCTGAGTGCTTAAGGGAGGAAGGCTTTCATATTTATAGTCGTGTTTTATCCAAGAGGAATGATATTAGTGTTTTTATAACAAAAAGCCTTAAAAAGCCTTTGTTGTCTCTGCTGTCATTTTATGTAATGTTATTTAATGTAATGTTATTTTATTTTATTTAATGTAAGGGCAGTTCAGTGTACTTGGCTTTCACGTGACATTTCCTTTTTCTGCTACTGATGCTTCCCTACCCAGGGAGCTCCTTTCAGCTCACCTGAGCAGATTTTCAGTGCATCTGGGTGAAATTCTTTCAGCTACTTCTGTGGCAATTTTCTGCGGTGCCTGTCAAATCTCACTGAATTGTAACAAAAAGAACAGAGCTAAAACCGAAGCAGTGACTAGGAATTAAGAAGCTGATAATATCAGTGTGGCCAAATGTACTAATCATAAAACAAACCAAGGAAGTTTCACTGCTCGAAAGGCAGCTTGTTTGCTGTACTATACTAGTGCCAGTGTTATACATACTCAGTTGAAGACTGAAGAAATGATCTCTTTTTCAGGGGATGATTCAGTTCATTCATACCATAGCCATAGGCAAAATTCCTCAGCAGGCTGCAATTTGCTGTGAGAATATCCATGTTCTAAAGTCAAGCTCAAATGTTCAGTCGCTTCAGCCATTTGAACAAACCCTTTGTGTAACATTTCAAGTCACTGTTAACAAGGTCCATTTCTGTACAAAAATGCTCCTAGTTAAATCTTGAATTTACTTTGCTGGGCCAACATCACTGAACATCTGAACACCCAAGGAGTAGGTGCAGTAGTATGACAGTCCAGAAAAAACACATTACTATATTTACCTTAAGTAAATTAACTTTTTAGGAGGGCCTGCATTAGCAGGGTGATCAAGGAACTTAAGCCCATTACGTGATGCAAAGCTGCAGCAGTAATGCGAATGATAAATGATACCTTGCCAGCACACAGTGAGAAGGTCTTCCTGTTGTCTGAGAGAGGAAAAAACTCTTCTTCCTATCTCCTCCTTCTCCCCTTCTGTCCTATCAAAATGAATACAAGAACAGCTCCTCACCAAGCCAGCTACCTGTGTAGTGCATGGTGAGGAAACTCTCCCACAGGAGGGACATACCAGCTCATGTCTTGGTAAGAAGGGCTGCAGAGTTGGGAAGGGGTGAAATTTCAGCTTCACAAGGTTCTGTGGCTTCTTAGATGGGGCCCCCACCCTTACAAGCGTGAGATTAGTTTGTTGTGAAGAGAAACATAGAATTACAAACTTGTGATTCTATCCAAATGAAAAACATGCTTCAGAAACATATAGCTGGCTTGGCTCGGTACATAGGAGTGTTCCCTCCTACTCTCTATCTTTAAAAGAGGCACTAGGGAGATGGATTAAATGATCAAATCAAATCAACTAACTAATTACATTAAAGCAGTAAGATGGATAAAAGTATTGGATTTGCTTTACAATACTGAGAAGGCAAATTCCCTGCACAGCTTCACATATAAAGCAGGAAAGACTTTTATTTAATGGGACTTGGCTACAGGAGTCTTGCAAAGGATAAGAGCCAGAAATATCAGTCAGAAAGAAATGATACTTCAGACAAAGTGGATCAGTATTCCCCAATAGTTCTGCCAAATTGTTAGTTTATTTTAATGTTTTCTTAAGCACTGAATTATACATTGTTTTAATAGAGATAACCTGCTCAAGCTAGCAGGCTACATGACACTGAAGTCATGTTTTTGGGTTAGCATCAAGATTCCTACATGCCTTAAATCACTTCATTGTACAAATGTACAAGAGCCCCCCCACAAAAAATGCTCAGAATTTATGTTGTTTGGTCATCCATTCTCCAGTGAAACTGGAAACAGATGAGTGTGGTGCCCTTCCCATGCAATGGCATGTCATCAGACCTCTGTCTTCCTCAGGTCTGAAAAAACCAAATTTCTAGCATTGCCAACGCTCTCCTTTACCAGACATACCTCTTTTTTTCTTTTCTTTTTTTCTTTTTTTTTATAATGTGATTATAAGAAAACATATATCTCATTTGGAAATAAAAGAATTCTTGTTTAGGATTGCCAAAAAAAAAAAATCAAAATGTGTAGCCATAAAGGCTTATGAAGCCAGAAGATAAGTAACAAGAACATAGCATTTTTAATTTTTTAGATATCATTATTTTTAAAAGAGCTTCTTCATTTATCTTGGGCTTTTGATGCATTCCCTTTTTATTTCATGCATGTTCTTAGCAGGGGTAGAATCCCTTCATGTTTCAGTTGTTCTGATTTTTTCTGTTCAGTAAGTTGACCTGTCATTTTCAACTGCACAGATCACCTTCTTTCTTTATTGGTCCTGCAAGCCTTGAAGTAAGAAAGAGTGTTGCCAATACCTTCAGAACAGAGCTTAACAAAATATCTTTTGAGAAATTTAAGCAGTCCTTCAGACTGTTTCAGAACGTTTCAGACTGGATCCATTGTGCAGCATGGTTAAATCATTGTTATTCTTTTATTCCCTCTGTATAAACATAATGGCAGTATAGAAATCTTTTTGATGTCTAGGACAGTGTATGGCATCACAGGAAGACTAAGGAGGTCTTCTAAGCTGATTAAATAAAACCAACAAGAGTCACAGGAGGGAAGGGAGGAGGGAAAACACTTGCTCGCCTGATCTGAAATGTTTGCAAAAGCTTCAACAATTCTCCACCAGTTTAGGATTGAGGTTTCCCTGGTGGACTGATGACCTTTGATGTGATAATTGCTGGTTTTCCTGAAACTCCAAAAGAGATTGTGTATAGCAGGGCTAGAAGAAAAAGGGATAAATGTTAATGAAGCATTGGATTTTCATTCAAAAACAGCAGGAGCCAAGCAGTTAAACGTGCCTTTTCATCCCATGAAGCAGGAGAAACTAAGTTCCCTATATTTGCCACATTACTTACATACCTTAATCTCTGAGAAGTTTTAGTGTTGTTGAAGAGAATATTAATTCTATTAGACTTTCCTTCTTTTCAAATTGTCATATAAAATTTAATTTTAAAAGTTATTTTATGTATTACTAAGTTTTACCTTCAATGTAACATATATATATATATATATATGTAAGGGTATTAATTTTCCATTGGGGTGGCCTTGGAACTTTTATTCTTCAGGACAGACTGAATAAGATGCCAGAGGACAGAAAAATGTTAGGTTTTTTGTTTGTTTGGGGTTTTTTTGCTGTGATGCACGTCAAAGTTTCTGCCCATTATCTGAATCCAGGTGGACCCTATGTTACTACTTTTCAGCACACAATTCTCCACTATCTGCTTGATCAGAGAATAAAAACAGGTAAATCTGCTGCAGTTAGTATGCAGTTCACTTGCTCTCTCACAAGCTGAGTGAAAAGAAAAATGCAGAGCAAAACATAGACAATAAGCTTAGCACAAAACCTTTTTCTTCCTTTTGGTCACAGAGACACAAGGGTTTTATTTACCTGATGATGTTACCTTCTCCTGGAGTTGTTGCTTTAGTTAGTAGGTGAGAAGTTACTTAGAGTTTGCCAAAAGACTTACCATATCCGGTCAGATGTTAATTTGCATGTCTGTCATGGCATGGAAAAGATTAAGTATTGGCCTTTCTTCTATCATGTCAACTCCATTGTATTGTTATCTTGAAGTATTTTAAAGCCAAATAAAATTGAGATTTTCAAACTGATTAGGTGGTGTGACTGCAAAGGCATTTTTGTATTCAAGAAATGCCTTTGTCACAGCAGCCATCATATCTGACCTGCTCCCTAGGTCAATAAAGATGAAGGGCTCTTGGTCTGTTGCAGAAGGAACTCATTGTGGTCCCACAACTGGGCTTGCGTTCATGTGCATACACTTCCTGCCAACCTAGCAACATACATGTTCTCCTCACCTGATTAATATAGCACCAAATGAGACATTCTGGAAAACATCCTTCTAAAGCTGACTAAAATGGGAGGTTAAATATCAAAGAGCTAACACAAAGAAAGAGAATGATCAAACAACTAGACTATTTCATGATTTCCATGGGTCATTTTGCTGATGATTAAGTAAAGAAAAACCTGCTGAGATGAGGAGTAAGCAATTACATGTTGAGGAAACTCTCATACTTACTGCTTTATTAGCAGTATTCATAGACTGAGACACCCTCCACAGAGTGATCACTTGCTAATTCCTTGTAGCCAACAGCTTTGATGTGCTTATATTATGTCATTTTCTTGGAGGAATGCATAACCACTGAGCATAAGAGAAAAACTGCAGAATTCAGGGGACATTTGTAAATAAAGAAGGCTGTACTCCTGCCCCTCTTCAACTGCAAACATCCATTCCTAGAAAGCATGTTAAGAATAATGTGTTAATCATAACCACTGGTTATTGAAAGATTCTTAGTAATTCCCAGAAGTGATAGGGAGATAATTTGTTGTCAGCACAGCTAAGAAGAGCAGTAATAGTTGGCTGTGGAAGTAGAGAAATATGTGGTTATTAGTCCATAAAATTTTTACTGAAGTTTCAGTGTGTTACGTGTATAGAAAAAAATTAGGAAAAATATTTTTTAAAAACTATTTTCACCAGAAGAATAATTCCTTGTTCCTCCCATCTCTAATATCATTTCCTTTCTGGTCAGGAACCTTGCCTGTATGCTGCTTTCCTGCTGCTGGGGCAGGGAAAAGGTGTTTGAGCAAAAATTATGGTCAGATATCAATTGATATTGTCAGATTAAAGAAGAATTTTAGTAATGGTGGATAGAACATCTTACCTGTGTCTGTGTCAGTAATGAACCAATATATTAAGAGATGGTGAGCACTGCTCAAGTGCCAGCAAGTTCCTCGTTGTGAGGTTGTTTGGTTTGTTATTTTGGTTTTTGTTGTTGTTGATGATTTTTGGTGGTGTTTGTTTGTTTGTTTGGGGTTTTGTTTGCTTTTTTTGTTGGTTTGTTGGTTGCTTTTTTGTTGGGTTTTGGTGGGTTTTTTTTTTTTTTGGTTTGGGGGGGGGCTTGGGTTTTTGGGTTTGGGTTTTTTTGTCGTTGGTTTTTTTTTTTCAAGAGAATGTCATCTATGGACCTGTGATCAAAGTATGAAAATAATAACAATAGCCTGACCATGGGATCAGCAATTTCATCTACTGACACGACTGTGTTAATTTACAGTTGTTCAAGATTTGCTGCACTTGCTGCACTGGATGACACGCTTAGTTAACAGATGATGTATCTGCCATAATAGTCAACAGCACAGCAGCAAGTAATGTGCCATATCTTAGTCCCCACTGGTATTGTCATTACCAAAATTTGAATGCCCTGCAAATGATGCAATTTAAATGCCCTCTGTCTCCAAAGAGAGAAAAAGCATGGTGTCGAGGAGCATTTAAATACAGAATATATCTGATGGCTGTGTATTTATACATGCCAGAGAACCATAACACAGATGAAGACTTGAACATCAACCTGTCCGAAAATGTTGTATTAGTAAATAAATAAATATCACTATATTTTTTCCAGTTTCTTTACTTAGCTCCTAAGTTAGCCTACACCATACCTTAATGAAAAAACCTAATTTGTCTTATATTCCTACAGTATAGAGCAGTAAATGAAACCTTTGAACATTGGCACAAATATGGCATTGTTGATTTATCATGTCTCTTAATAATTTCTGAGTAATGTGTGATCAATTTGCAAGTAAAGATATGAATTAAGTGCTAGACTGTCTTAGCTCAAATGCAAGGCTGATGAATGGAAACAAGTCAGGAATGCATCTTCAAGAATGACCATTAAGGATCCAAGCTCATGATCCAGTCTAGCTTGACATGTCATCACCCATAATAAATTACAGAATTATGTTAGTTTTGGAAAGTCCTTCTGGCATAACAGTCCATAGTAGTAATATCATTGGGTTTTACGGGAGGCCTTCTACTTATTACTGTTGTCAGCTAATATTGTAGGGATGTATGATCTCCACTACTTCTTTCATTAGAGGTAGAGCAGTCCAAAGGATGGCAGCTTAGCTTTCAAGGACTCAGATTTTTTCATTTCACACAGCAATGAAAACAAAAGCCCTCTAGTGTTCTTTGTTTTTCTTTCCACATTATGAAATTGTAATGAAAATTATTTGCAGATTTAAAAGTTAAAGTTTTCCACCTGAGTCTTGAGTCTGTGAGCTGATCCTCCTGTGTTTTATCTTCAGTGTTCATTGATACGAGTGGTGATCAATTAACTAATTTTTGCAGAGTGAAACA
The DNA here is from genome assembly GCA_038090715.1 of Florisuga fusca. Classification (NCBI taxonomy): domain Eukaryota; kingdom Metazoa; phylum Chordata; class Aves; order Apodiformes; family Trochilidae; genus Florisuga; species Florisuga fusca. The sequence goes on along the minus strand of JAAWXA010000005.1, from coordinate 8,211,663 downwards.
AGGAACTTACATGAAAGGTGTTATGTAAGAAAACATGCCAACTATTGAAAGTGTTGTATCAAACATACAGTTTACAAACAGAGAATGACACATTAAAAACTTGTCCACAAGTCCTATTCAACAGAATATTTCATGACATATGGCATAAGGAGTAGTTTTTCAGCCATGAGCCTTAGGCAGATACTAGATGCTAACTTCATCACATGGTCTAGGAGACACATGTGATTCACACCAGTCAGTCAGCTGCCTTGATTTTAAGCAGTTTCATGCTAAAAAGAAAATGTATTAGCAAAAGGTTTTTGATGTTTGGTTACAGTTATTTGCTTCCTGAAATTGCCTTCCCACTGTGTCTTCACCTGTAAGCTAAAACCTGTATCACTTGACTGTTAGCAGTTGATATGTATTTTGCATAGCTTGCTGAATGGAATGTTAAACCATAGAAGATGAAAATTCATAACAAATAGATCTGTCTTCATCATACTACTAAAGGTGATGACTTGTGACATGCTCCATTCTACTGCAAGTTTTGTTTGGTTGTTTTCTTTGTTGTTGTTGCTTACACCCTTCTCCACAGAATAGCTGATTCTGTGGATTCATCCATAACAATTTCCTGGTAAAATGTGTTTGCCCATAGCAACTTTTGGGGCAACTTTTCTGCAGTTACAGATAATGAGTTTTGATTCTCATTCAGCTGGATAGATATTTCTCCACTCATGTGCAACTGATGCCCATGTGTGTCATGGCCATGAAGCACTGCCAGGCCTGCCTCCCCCTGCCCGCACCCCAGAGCCATCACCACCCCATTGCAGCCCCACAGGGCTCCCCCACCTGCCTGTGCCCCAGGACACCACCCCAACCCCCTGGGACTCCCCTCAGCTCTGCCAGGATACAGACCCAGCCTGCCCTGGTCCTGTCCCCATCCCCAGGAAGGTGCCCAATGTCCAGGGCTGGGGATACCCCTCTGCCTCTCCTTGTTCCCTGCTCCTGCCAAGGGGTGGGACAGGAGAAGCTTCCTGACCCAGCCTGGCTTCTCCCAGCTGTGTCCCACAGGACTGAAACTGTTCCTTGAAAATGTGGTTATAGGTGTTACTCGAAACACAGGAGGATTTCATTTGCAGATACTTAAAAATTACATTAGCGAGTGTAGGAAACACATGCCAGCACTCAGACATTTCATTATATCTCTTTCCCAGCTCTATCCTGTGAAAAGCTGAATATGTAACTCAATATTGTATTAAAGGCCTGGTATTGGGAGAGAAAAACATGCAAGGAAATGTGTGAGACTTTCACAAATAGTTGCAGTGTTAAGATAAATGTCTCTGACCAGAGGTCAACAAGAGTTTTTAACGTAAGAGATAACGGAAACATAATCTGGTGCCAATATGATACTTTAATCATAATGCATTTTTGATTTCATATTTTTTCTCTTTATACGTTGAAATGTTTGTTATATTTTTGTCCAAATTTTGACATGTCTATAAGCTAAACATACTTTACCACCTAGGGAATAGGTACGTTTCTAGGAGCTTTCAGTAAAATGGAAAAAGAAGAAAGTGGGGTAACCTGAGCAGGCGCTGAGTGGTGGGTTATGCTATGTGCTATATGGGTGCTGTCATTCCCACCCTGCAGGTCTGGGGAGGGAATTTAGGGTATGTCACCTGCTTGAAACCACTCTACTTCTAAAGGAGATGCTAATGAGAGCTAGGAATTTTATAAAAGCACATTATAAAACTGAGTAAAACAACAAAGATTGGAACATTTGCAGGATATCCTCCTTTATGTAGCTTAAAGCTTTTGCACTGCCTCTCTGTTTATAACAGGGCATTTTCAGTCTGGCAGTTTTTTCATGTTAACCTTCAGTGTTGAGTTCTTCTGCCATGAAGGAAAATGTTTGAGTACAATGCAGGTGGAGATTATGCCACGAACTTCCTCATAGAATTGAACCATTGAATTGGTCAGAATCTCTCTGTCCAAGAGATGTTTGCTCACCACTGTAGGGCATGAAAAGCACCTCTAGTGTTGAAAGAAAGTTTTTTGGAGGCTCTGTTAGTCTAAGAAATCCGTGAATTAGTCGCAAAGAGCATATATTATTAAGAGCTTATGATCAGAGCTGCCTACATGAGTAGTACATCTTCCCTTACTATGGGAAGATTCTTCGGGAACAAATTCAAGTTAATAAATTCATTCCTACTGTAGAAAAGCTCCGGGAAATGCATTAAACATTGTCTTGTTAAAAGATCATAATGATATGTTCAAGAATAATCTGTGTCTTAATAGATTTTAAGGTATTAAGAAATGAAAAAGATTTGCAAAATTTTAAATATGCAGGGCTGGTTACAATTAGCCTTTTTTTTCCAGGAGACATTTCCTATGAAGCTGCTTTTTTGTGGTTATAAACCTTCTGTCAAAATTCTTAAATTAAATCTAGAAACGAACACATTACGCAAATGCAATGCCATTGTAAATGCAGGCTTTGGAAGACTATTATTATTCACTGTCTGCAGCCCTGTGTTTAGAATTTTGCAGTCTTCTAAGAAATGAATAAGCAGCCTAAATGAATGATATTTTCAGGAACAATTGGAACTTGTTGACAGCTCTAAAAATTTGAAATTCCATATTTTAAAGCAATAACTGTTTCATGTAGTGAGACAGAGGATGTAGCATTTAAACTGCCTGCATTTCGACTTTAAAATCAGCCATATGGGACAGAAAAGATCCCTCTGGAAAAATACTCGTTTTACTCCTGATAAATTACTCATTTTTGCTTGTTTATTTTAAAGGATAACATACACAGGAATGTATTCATGGCAGATGAATTAGCTCCTATATTATGAGTGTGCAGTGTGGTCAGTGTGAAACATTTACACCACCCAGCTCATCAGAAACCAGTCAGATCATTTGTTTCATTCCAGATGTGCTCTACATTTACATGGGGCCAGGGACAGAGGATATTTTGAAACTCTCTTTTCTCATATATAAAGTTGAACTTCTTTTCCAAATCCTGACTACTTTAATCACTCTGTTTTATTGACACAATAAACTCCAAAATTATATCTAAATAAGTTTTAATTTCTGATGTAATAATTAGAAACACTGAAAAATAATTAGAGGCCTTCTCCCTAGTTCAAATTACTTTGGTCAGCCTTTAACTATAGCAAAACCAGATTTTTGCATGGCACTATTCATTTCTGGTCCTGAGAATAACACAAAAAGTTCAGAAATATGAAAAGTGTGGGTTTGGTCAAGCCAACTATTTGCAAATCTTCACTGGTTCATTCACTTCACAAGTGAAGCACTCTCTGAAGTTTTTGTTTCATGTTATTTAGCTCAGTTCTCCCTCTTCAAACAATAGCAATGCCTCTTTAAACAAATACTAAAATGTGTTTGAGTCATCACTCCTTAGCATCTGACAGTTCTGGATCCTTAATCTGGGAAAGACTTCAGTAAACTGGAGTGACTTAGCAGAGGGGCACCAAGATGGTTGGAGCTGGAGCCCTTGCCTTGTGTGAAGAGGCTGTGGGAGCTGGGTTGTTCAGCATGGAGCAGGGACAGGTTTGATCTGACAGCATCCCTCCAGTGCTTCCAGGAAGGTCACTGAGAAGACAGAGCCCTGGTCCTGATGGTTACGCATGGCAGGGGGAAAGAGCCAGTAGGCATATATTTTAAAAAAGGATGTTCAGGCTGGATGTAAGGAAAAACAAAATTTTACCCTCAGGACAGTCAAGCAGTGGAGCAGGGCCCCAGAGCACTTGGGCAGTGTCCATCCTTGAGGGTTTTCAAGGCTTGATTTGGTAAAGCCCTCCACAGCCTGGTCTGACCTCACAGCTGAGCCTGCTAAGGACAAAGAAGTGGATTCTCTGTATGTTGGTCTAAGCATTCCTGAATTGGGTCATTGATACATAGTATATGAGACACCTTTCATGTAAGAACATCTCATCTACATTTAGGAAAAAAACATTCAGTAAAGTAAGCATTTCCCCACAATAATCACTGTAAACTGGGTTTCTTTTCAAATTCCTTCCTACAAAAGTGAGGAAAAGCACTACAGTTCTATCCCGTGCCTTTCTATCTGTTACCTGGGAGTGATTTCACATATGTCCTGGTCCTTGTCATTCCTGATCCATTCAGTATTCTTCAGAAGCTTCTATCTAATGATTGCCAATTTCCATTGCTGTCGTCCCCCTCTGTGTGTAATACACGGTCGCATGCTGGGACATAAGGTTCACTGCCTCCTTCACCACTGCTAGAGAAAATAATTCAGTATGTGCTGTGTCAGGCATCTGAGTACCTTCTCAGCTCATGAGCAGTTCCAATTAACTATCTATGAAGATATGATATACATATAATGTATAAATATTATACAAAATCATGTCTCTTCATTGTTAAATAGGAACTTTGCGTAATATGAAGTGCATTAGAAATAAAAAGTGTGTGCTTGAATGTATTCAGCCTTGGCTTCTCTGCTTTAAAATTGCTCTCTCACATACAGAAGCCAGGACTGTGAAATTGAAAGTAGCTGTATGTGCACTTGAAAGAGGAAGAAAGTCTTTCCGCAGGCATTTTCACTTAGAAAATGAAGGTGCATTTATACGTGCTACCCTTTCAAAATATTTTCTGAGATAAAGTTATTCGCGGAATAATTTCAACAAGTCATTCTTGAGTCTGTTAGATCTCAGACTGAAGATTATTTTCAAACAGCTTCTTGAGAATGAATTTCCAGGACTCAGGCTGAAAGAATTTGTATTCCTCAGACAGATAAGCTGTATATGGTATAGTCTGTCCTTGAACAAGGAAGCATAACTCTAATTTCAGGGGTTTTTGATAGGAACATTAATTTTCAGATTAAATTTACTATTCAGATGCGTTGTACATTTTGGCCTTTCCTCGTGTGCCAGTGATGATTAGCTTCTTTTGAAATATTCAGCAAAGATCTTAAAGCATCCTTGAACCAGAGATGTAATGAAGAGCATGCAGGAGGCTGGTTTAAGGAGGTGAAGAGTCCTGTTGACTCCAGCATAAATGTTTCTCTTGTGCAGCAGAGCATGGGTATCACGGTCTAAGCAAGAGCTTGAACACCTTATTTGCAGTAAACTCCAATTATTTTCTTTGCTCATATACGCTGCCATTCCTCTGCAAACTCTTTCCACCTGGTAGGACATGGCCATGTGGAGATGACTTTCTGAATTTCCTCATGATGGGTCAGTCACAGGTCAGCCCCGGAATCCCCAGCGGGCATATGCAGGTGTGTGCTTGAGAGGGGACTGAGGGACAGCGAGGTGATGGGAGGTGAGGGGACTGGAAGGATTACTGTCAGAGCAGACACAAGTCCCTTGCATTCCTGGGCTGGGGCTGTGCCTTGTGCCCTGCAGGTAACACAGCATCAGGAAGACCAGAGGCCTTCTGATTACAAAGATGATTAAAATTAAGATCGACAGCAAGAGTTATGTGATACTCAGCAGTGCCTCACCTTCCTCACTGACTGCTCGTTATGGAAAAGGATATGAAGCATCTGGATTTTGTAAGAGATTGTTTTGTTTGGTCTGACTGACTATTTACTATTCCTAGTGGGCTGGTTTCTCTATAGCACAGGTTTGTCAGGGAGCAACTTATTTAAAAGCACACTACTTGGTGTGTCAAGGAGCTTTTATATGTATATTAATGAAGGTAAAATTTAGACTGTAGCAAGGCTGGAAAACCTTCTTGACAAAGAGAAGAATCTGGTAAGGAAGATCCTGTTTGAAAAATGGTACTCAGAACCTGATCCATTGGGTCTCCTTTAATAGTCCTATTAAATTCAGTTTTAATGTATGAAGAGTAAAATTCATTTGAACATAATGGGACCATTAAAAAAAAATAAATTAAAAAATAAATTATTAGGCTTGATCTCCAGACCTAAAAGTGAAAGAGGATGTCATCAGCTACCACATGTATTCTGCAGTGGAACTACATGCCCATAAGCACACTCACTGTGCATGTAAGCACACAGGGTACTGATGCTACAAATATGTTCACTTTTTTCTCTGTACTATAATAGAGAAATTTTTTTCAAAAACACTTGTGGGAATTTCATGGCTCTCCTGGTTAGCCAAGGGATGGCATCTATCTAATTCATGTGGTGTTTCTGATCAGTCAGTCCTTCATGTTATAGCTAAAAGTACATCTGAGATTCTTTCCTAGGAGTCTAGGTGCTGCTATCTGTTTACGTACCTACACTTATTTAGATCTATACTGCCAATTTCTCAGATTTCAGTCTTTGGATAGACCCCTGTGGTCTCTATGAACTCCTGCTGCTTCCCCTGTGCAGTCAGCAAGAAGAGTGGCCAGGGCCAGTCCTGAATTAGGCTCAGCTTCCACCCAGGACCACACACACACATGATGGCAGAACCTCTCCTAACCTCTTCCTATGATATTGCAGGTACGTGCATGAGGAAATGGGCATGCTCTCTGTGTTCTTCTAGGTAGGTAGGTCCACAGCTATCCTGTGCTAAAGATGCTGCACTCATAATCAAGTTAATCATGTCCGTTTATTTGGTAAAACAAACTGTTTTAGAAATAAAAAATCAAAAATTTCTCAATTAGAGTTGCAAACCCTTGAGGGGAAGCAAATGTATTTAGGAAGGAAGCTTCTTCAATAAAGAGTTCTCTATCTAAAGCAGATATGAAAAGCCATGCTCTTGCACAGTTTCTAAAGCTGGTGGACTTAAATAGGAACTTAAAGAAATGTGCAAACTGTGTTACTGTTGTTCACTTCTGTGATATGATCTTCCAAATCAAGACTACTTACTGGATCACTGAATCATGAGTGTGTTATTGTATGCTATGTTTTTGTAATGGGATATAGCAAAGATACGTGTTTTTAAAATGGAATTTTACTTTAAATTCCTTCATGCACAGAGGTTACTTTTCATATTTGCAGAATACTTGGAAGTCTTTTAGAAATTATATTACCTGGTAGCTAGAAAGACATTTTCTTTAAAGCTAAAAAAGAATTTTAAAAATCTAGTATCAGAGACTGTTTGGAGCTTAGGGCACATCTAATTATCTTTCTCAGACTTAATTATTTAGCAAGTGCTAATAAACTGCATGTATCATGACACTCACGTTTAATAAGGATATAAATTTAATTGATTTTTTTTCCCCTCTCTTTGAAGACTAACAGATATGGAATTCAAGTCACAAGGCAGTGGCATTATAACTTCCAATATAACATCAGGTTTTAATAAGCCTCCTGTTTGCTGCACACATGTGCTTAAGACTGCCTGGAAACCAAATCAGTAGAGAAAAGGGATTACTTAAGATTACTTTGAAATGTGCATTGTTTGAAATGGCCTCTGGTGACCAGCTTTCATGAATGGCTGATTTTACTTGTGGGGCACGTCATCTGGCTCAATTATAACAGGCTCTTTTGTATGACAAGTGCACTTCGTGGCTGTGTTGAAATATGAAATTCTAAAACAAAGTAAATCAGATGCAGAGAAATAAATTTAAGTAGCTGTATATTATTAGAAGTTTATAACTTAAGAGCAGACACTCTTTTTAATGAAGAATAGGTGGGAATTTTCTTTTATAAGTTTCGCAGATTTGAAGTTGATATAAAAATAATATTTTTAGTTTTCTTTAATGTTTATTTCAACTGTATTAACAGCATTAAAATTGAAGACATATTTTCCTTTTCTCAAAGGCAGAGCATTCCTTCTACATTTACATATTTTTTTTTAAATGCTATTGGAGTTTGCTGTTTTACTCTATGACATATGAAGTGCTGGAAAATTTTACTAACTAAGAATATCCCTTAACCTGTACAAAGTTGCAAAAGTGGGTTAGCAAATGTGCATTATACTTGCAAGTCACTGCAGGTTTTTTCCTTTCCTGTCTGTAACTGTTTGCAAAATTACAATGTAAAAACGTAATATAAGGTTATGAATCTCCCTGCCTGCAATTACTTTAAATTATAGTTACTTTAAATTAATCTAGCCTGAGGCACTGATGATACATCACTATAATAGCCAGATTACATTTTGGTGCTGAGCAGACAGCTGATTGATTAGGAAAGCGTGTTGGAAATCCAATAGGTAATGATTAGATTAGACCCAGATAGGAACTACATTCTTTGTGTTCACTGTAAATCCTATACTTGACAACTAAGATTAGGGGATTAACCTTTAAGAAGAGATGGTGGGTCCTACTTTTTCCTGACTTCTCCTGTACTGTAAATGTGTTTCCCATGGCTGCAGGCTCAATATTCCCACAGGAAACTGACCCACAGATTTACACTGTCATGCCTGGTAGTCTGAGATTGCAGTGTTTGCCTTTTAAATACAAGATAGAAATGCAAGATGTGAGAAGAACATCAACATTACTAACCTTAAGAGTCATCTGTCAACAGCTTTTTCCACTTAAGTGCTTCACTATATTAGTGAAACTGAGAGTTCTTATTGTTGTTGTAGGGTGTTAACAATCCTCTAGTCGTCAAGGCAATATGATTTAGTGAGAGATTTAAGACTTCTGAACCACTAGGTTGTTTTGGTGCAGATGAACATCTCTCCTCTCTTGACCTTTAATTGTGTAATTTCAATCTGTCTGCACAATCTTCATGCAGTTACTAATCTCATGAAATTGCTAATTTTCTTAAGCCTCTAACCACACACCTGCTATGATTCAGACTATGTGAGAATTTCAGACATCCATCCATAAACATTGAAGGTTCACAGAAGCTGTATATTTGTGTGAAAGAGAAAACCCCTTTTACCTTGGAGTTTCCATGAATGCAAAATGTTTCTGAGTACAGCAGTGTTGCTAGGCAGAGACATTTCAGTTTAAAGCAAAGAACGGAAAATGATAGATGTAAACAACCAAATCTGAACTTCATAGGAGCACTGATTGGTGAAGACACCTCCAGGTAACATGATGTCACTGACAGCAGCTTCTGGCAGGTTTTTGAAATGGTGTTGACCAGATACCTACCAATGTGACCAACTTGCAAGGTCACATTGGACATTATAAAGCATTGTCAATAGCAGAATACCTATTCTGCTTTTTATGAATTATGAATATTCTTGTTGTTCTTTGCCTTTCTATTTTTCTACTTAGGTAGAGTCTGATTTTAAGGAAACAGAGAACACTGGGGTCATATTCCTGTGAAAAACATACATGAAAGTTAAAACTCTGAAGACAGTAATTCATAGGTAAAATACATAGGAAGAGAATGATGCTTCACTTGAACTGGAGAAGAATAATTCAATTTCTTGTGGTGACTGGAATCTGAGGTTTTGTTTGCTTGAATGTCTTTATCCATCTACTTATCAGAGAAACCCATAAGAAGAAATTACCCAAGATGATCTTTTGTACAAAGGAAATGAGGCAGCTTATCACTTGCAATGACAAGGCCTTCTGCTTCTTTTATGTGCTTTTGATATATTTTTGTGCTAGTTCCTAGCACTTGTCAGCAAATCTGAAAAATGTTCCAAGTAGCAAAATGTTCGTTTTTAGACTTCATCATTATTATAAGCAATTATGTCAATTTTTGGAGGCAGGCGAATATTAAGTACAGTGAAATAATAATTAGGATACTGGATAGTAATGAAGAATAAAAAAAGTTAAACACAAAATCAGGTGGTTGATTACTGCATTAGGAGTTTTTTGATTTAGGACCCCCCTCGTACCTTGCATTCTCAATTGTGGGCACACTTATTGCTAATATCAGAGGAATAGAAACTGGGATTTTGGTTCTCAAGCTCCACAGTCATGGTCATAGAATCCCAGAAGCATCAGACTTGGAAGTGACCTCTAAGGATCCAAGACCTCTAAAGTCCAAGACTTCTGCTAAAGCAGGATCAGCTACAGCACATCACACAGGACTGCATCCAGGCAGGTTGTAAATATCTCCAGAGAAGGAAACTCCACAACCTCTCTGGGCAGCCTGTTCCGGTGCTTTGTCACACTCAAATTAAAGAAATTTTTCCTCATGTTCAGATGGAAGTTCCTGTGTTCCAGACCATATTATTACTAGTCCTAATATTAGTGCTCTATCCTTTACTAGCCAAAGTTGACCCAATTTTGTTTCTAAGGAAAGTCCACTTGAACAGCAGGCCTTAAACTTTGGATAATGTGATGTCATCAGTGTTCATGCACAAAAAACCCACCAATGCTGTGGTGCAGAGAATACAAACTCATCTGCCCTTTGTTACCACTTGGTCATGAACTGCTGCTGCAGAGCATTGCATAGCCCATGGTATTTGGGACAGCCATATGTCCAGTATCCTTCCTTGTTGTCCCCACATTTGATTTCAGTTTTACAGAGAAAGAAATCTGTTTGTGTAAGACAGATTCCCTGCACAAGGGTATGTGGAAGCCACATTACTAGAATTTAAAATTTGAAGAACATCTTTAAAGCTTACAACTGAATATTTTTCTAGACAGTCAGTGCCCTGTTTCATAAAAAAAAGGTACGAATCTGGGCAGATTTTTATTGGCCAAGCACAAACTTCCAATTGAAGTGAGCATAGTAAAAAATGTGGACTTGACAACCAAGCGGATTTTCAAATGGGAAATGTTCTTCTGTGAAAATGGGTTGTCTTTTGTTGTTTTGCAAATTAAGCACTTTCAGCCAATGTACTGAAAGATCTTAAACATTTCTTGACCAAAATGCATACCTATTAGTAGTTTCAAAAGATAAAATAATACCTTCTGCTTTTTTTCCGAGTCACTGGAAGACATTTTCTTAAGAGGCCTAGAAATAGTGTCCTTCTAATTTTTATGCCTCAACACATGAAGTGGCATTGTAGCCCATCTTTGCAATGCCCTGCCAATGTAATTCAAGTTTCATGGATAATTAATTCTCCATGCCAACAAGTCCTTGAACTGCCTGTTATAATACTAACAGAATAGAATCAAGTAAATATCCAAGTTTTCTGATTTTACCTTATGAAGGATGAGTATAAATTATTAATTTGTATTCCTGTGATAAAAAAAAAAAAAAAGGAAAGAAAAAATGTGACTGAAAAAAATTACATCTAAATGAGAAAAGTAGTTTCTTTTCATTTCTCTGGTTTCAGTTATTTATGACTTGGTTTCAGTTGTTATAGGTATGTTCCGTAACAAAGTGGAATTTAGATTTTTATAATAGGATACATAGAAGTTATGTTCAGCTTGTTTACTTAGCTAGAGAAAATTACTTTACAGTACCATCTTGATTTATGAAGACTGCATTAAAAATGTTGTTTACTTCCCCATATGAATTGAAAATGTCCCTTTTAGAATTTCTCATTTTTTTGTCTGTTTCTCAAGACAAATTACAGTGTCTGTAGAGGCACTTGTAGACTACCAGCCATTATCCAACACATTGCATCCTTGTCTTCCTTATCAAGCTTGTATTTTTAGTTTTCTTTACCTCATTTCCTTCTAGAATTAACTCATTTCCTGCTAGAACTCGGAAACAGGCTGTAAATGGACATGCTGCCAAATATCACTTTTTAATAAATATTTATAGTATGTAAAACTGTTAGTTACAAACAACAAAAGGTGGCATTACTGTGCTTTTGTGCAAGAACCATTCAACAAAACTTGGATCATTAATTTTATACAGGTACATATTCTTCTTTATCCATTGAGGGGAAAAATTAAAGTTATAAAATAAATCTTCAGTGCACTTTTTCCTAAACAAGAATTGCCTGAGATGGCCCTAATTTGCAAAAGCAAAAGGATCTTTTAAAAACCAGTACAGTCCAAAGAGTGTGAAACGAAGAATACTTGTTAATATTGATTTGGATTAGTGTAAATTTTATTAGCACTGAGGCCTAATCATCAGGAACTTGCAGTTTCATACTGTGGGGGTTTATTCAAACATGTTGGTGCCAATGTTTGCTCAGTGCAGTCAGGATGACTGTGCTTTCTGGGTCAACATTGTCTGAAAAAGTTTGCTGTACGGTACAACTGAGGTAAGAAACTAAACATTGAGCCTCACTTCACGTAGTCTTTCATGCTTTGTGAAGTGAGTCAAGGTTTTGCTATTTAAAGATCAGACATTTAGAGAAATTGTGTTTCTGCTTTTGCACCAAGAGCATGTGGTGTCTGGTGTCTGTCAGAAGAAAGCTGACTTCTCTGGTAACCCCCTTCTTCAGGGCTTTTGTTAGCTTTTATGTGACTTAGAATGAATATATGGAAATTGAATTCTTTTCAGAAGTCAGACCAGACTAATTACAGACTTCCAGTCTACTTATCTAAATGTTGTGTAATCACTGAGATGGTGTTTCATGTTAAATCCCTATCCCCTGTACTGACTTTGCAGTGCTCTAACGTTAGTTGGAGGCTGGACTGTTTGTTGATGCAGAGACAATGAAAGACAGGATTTCTCTGCAACAGACACTTGGATTTTCCTTTTTAAGACATTCACACTCTTCTGGTGTAATTGCAGCCTGCCAAAGTGAGGAGCATGAAACTGTTTAGCTTGCGAAGCTTAAAATAAAAGGTGTATGTGAAAACAAGAACACGATCATTTTCAAGCAGTCCCATCCCCTCCCTCTCCCTTGGTTTCTTCCCCTGAAATTTAGAAAACCTTCCTATTAATGCATTTTTAGGTGAGTGACGAGGCCCTTTTTGTCTTCTGTGTTGTTTTCACTAAATTATTTCTGCTTATTAATCTGTTTGTAGTTAATGTTGCATATCTGAATATTGAAGTCTCAGGTGTGGGTGAACTGATCTCCTCGTGGATCATGCTCCAGTCTAATTATACAACGTGCATCCCAGTTCCCATGCAGGCTTCCCCTTGGGCAGACCTCTTGAAATTTCTGAGACTCGAGTGGGTTGGTAGTGTGGTGTTTTTTGTTTTGTTTTTTTAATTGACTGATGTCATTGTGCATTATCCGTAGTCCCAAAATAAAAACAGGGAATGTATGTGACAGGTCAGTTCCCTAAAAGGAGCAGGCATGACTCCGCAGTTCCTTTCCCACCCTCTTCCTTTTTGCCCCCAAATATCCCCTCCCTTCCCTTGTGTAACAGGACAGTTCTGCAGAGCTTCAGTCAGTAATGCCAAAAATGTTACGGTGTAAGTGGCTACCCATTCCTCTGCGGGCCAATCAGTTGTTTGCAGTCACAGGTTTAAATTTGCTGCAGCAAAGCCAAGCCTCTGTGCTTGCATCAGGTCTTACAAAAGCAAGGCTCTTTGACTGACAGGCACAGAGAGGGGGTTCTGATAACATTCTGAGCTGAGTCTGGAAGCAGAGTATCGGGGACAAGGCTGTGCCAGAGGTACTGTGCATTATGGATGAGGCACTCAGGTCCAGCGTTGATTGATAGAGAGCCAGTTACGCTTTCACAATGCTGGGTAAGATCATCTGGACTGTCACTCAATATGGGCTTTTCTTGTTGGTAGGAAGATGGCTTTTCACATAGAGATCCAATGCAGATTTCAAATGACAGCCATGCTTTCCCCTCTGCTTTGGAAGGGTTTAGGCACTCATGCCGGTGAGTTAACCTAAAACAGCTTTATGGCTTGCCGGGTGTCATACGCTGGAATTAACTCTTATTCTCCGAATCTCAGGCTGACTGTAACTGTTGGGAAAGCACTTGCATTTGGTGACATAACATATTTGTCCTTTATCTCTATCAGCCAACGTGCCATCTAACAGCTGCATCGGTATGGTATTAAATTAAGGAGGTGAGCTGAAGGGAATGCAATTTTTTTTCACTCTTTCCTTTCAGGACAGAGAAAGAAGCTGTAACAAACAGTTCTGGAGACTTTGAAACACAGACACAGTGCTGAGGTCTTTGACTGACAAGCCTTCCGCTTTCTTCTTCTTCTTACAAGGCTCCTCCTACAGATGTTCTGAACACGTCTGCATCCCAGCAATTTTTTTACTGCGCCCAGGTACGGAATGTAAGGAACAAGCTGCATAAAAAGAAGTGTGGGGTGTAGGAGAAGGAGGACTGTGAGGAGTATACCAGAAGTCATGCCTTTTCAAAATGCAGGCAGTAACATGACTTCAAACAAAAATTATTTGAGAAAGTGTAGTTGCAGAATGACCGAATTTATTCTTAGAAAACCAGAGAATAAACCTCTTATTCAACAATATGCCATATAATCACGTTAAATGGTATGTGTCAGGGTTGAATTCCCTCGGTGTCATCCTTCCACTGTGTGACTGGGGGGTTATTTATTGCTTGAACAGAATTTCTTTTCCTCCATACAGGTCTTGAAAAATAGAGCCCAGGCACTTCTGGATCACTCTTTTTCTTGAAATACTGGAACTACTATGGAGTCTTCTCGGTTTGCACTCATCTTGGCAGTGCTTAGTACTGAATTGCTAACAAGTCACTGTTCCACCATCAAGTCCCCGAGGTTCAGAGGACGTGTGCAGCAAGAGCGAAAAAATATCAGACCAAATATCATCCTTGTACTCACAGATGATCAAGATGTGGAGCTGGGTAAGAAATAATTGTTATTTGCTACCTAATTTTGTCATGTGTCTTTCAGTAATTTCTGCTAAGCAGAAGGTTATGGTCCTGGAACAATATCAAAATGTGGGATGAGTTTGTAAAATGAGTTGACAAATGTTATTTAATAGCATTCCTCACATTTAATTACAGACTTTAGGAAATGTATGATTATCAAAATCCACCATGGAAAGCTTTAATCACCACAATAAAAGCATTAAATAGAACATGCAAGGACCTACAGGTAAACAACTTGCATCAAAAACCCTTTTTCTATTTGTGACTTTCTGTGGCATTTAAAAATTTGAGTTTTATGAGCTCAACCTTTTCTTCAGTGCTATATAGGTGAGTATCTGTATTCTCCACCTATTTGTGACATGCATGTATGTCATCTGCCATGTTTATGCACACAGACAAACTGCTCTGGTTTCAGAACATAAGCTTATTATTTATATGAATTATTACAGTGCTTAAAGCCCATCTGCTTTAAAACTATGCTTTATGTATAGAAGTAGGATAGTTTTGCTTTCACAAGTGTACTGTATATCTGGACATTACAGCCAGAAGTGATTTTCACATATTTTTCCCAGGGTGGAAAAAGTTAAAACACTTGGATGATGCTCCAGGAGGCCTTTGAATGTTTTCCATTAAGCAAGTTAGAAAGATATTAATGGTAGTTATGCATATAACTGATTTTTTGGTTCACTGCCCAAAGTGAAAAATCAAGGAGAGAAAGAGGATCATTTTAGGTTACCCCCAAGCAAATATTTTAGTTTTGGGGGTGGGAGAGTGAGATCAAAAAGGTGAAAAAATGGCAAATCAATTTGAAACGAAATCTTGCATTCTTAGTGTTTTTTAATGGAATACATGTTTTTAATAAAAGTATAGTGAATTTCTGAACAAAGTACCATAAGACACTGAAAAATCAAAATGCTCCATTCCAGAAAACTTATAACAAAGTGGTTTATTTGTTCTTGAATTCCATAGTTTCAGCCAGAAAGTTGTAGACAAAAAGTGATCTAGATCTAAAAGCAATTCTTTTGTTGGTAGCATTTCAGTATTTTTCATATTGAAATAATAATATACAGTCCTTCAGGGCTGCGAGAACATAATTAATAAACAAACTATTTCATGACTGAGTACTTTTATGTAGCAAAGTTCCAAGACCAGGCCTTTAGATCTGAGCACATCATATCTTTTTTATTTCTCACTCTTTGGAATCTCTGCTCTGTTTAGTTGTGCTGCATAATGTATGATGGTTCTCGGCTCTATATTTGTCCTGAAAATACAGCTATTACAATAGGAATGCATTTCTTCTTGATAGAGTTGTTCTGAAAATTTTGTTAAAAGGGTCAAGTCATGTCTTCCTTTTTGTGGTCTCTGAAAGAGCTTACTTTGTCGAGGGCACTGGGGAAAAGTAGGGCAGCAGACCTACCCCTGAACGTTACCGACCTGCTGTCTTCAGTCTTTCAAGAGGGTCTGCAAGTGGTGAAAGAGCAAGAAGGATGTGGAAAACCACTTTGTTCATGTTGTGGACCTCCTCTCTTTGAAAGCTGCTCTGGATGTTTGCAGAGCACTCTGGCTCCTATTAGCAAGCAGTTGAGCAATAGCCTGGATGTGTATGCATTCCCACTGTACTGAATGAAGACACGGGTTTCCCCTTTTCATAGATCATTTCACAGGAAACAGGATTCAGCCCCAAGACTTATTGTACTGGATTATTCACACTTGTACTAATAAATCATTCTGCTTATCTGAAAAGTACAGCCATACTGTTTTCCATGTGTGAATTATCCCCTCACCCATCAGTGATTCCTGAGAAAAATCTTAAGTTTCCCAAAGGTCAATGGGAAGTAACACTTTCTGCCATAAAAAGAAAAATAATTAAGCATTGCTATCCAAAAATCACAAGACTGAAAGTCTCTCAGTATAGATCATTTGCTATTGTATTCCCAGCACAAACACTTCCAAAAGCTCTTTTAAATGAATGCTTGAACATAAAAGCACATAAGGTATGTTATAGGCTTCAGTCAGGAAGAATTTGTCTCCACAGCATGTATAAGCACTGAACCAAAATATTCAGCTGCCTGAGTGCAAATGATATACAGTGAAGTTATCCAAAGTAAAATTTGCAAGAGGCAGGGGGGGTTTGCATTTAGTTAGAGCTCAAAGCATAGGATTATGTGCATTTTCTATTGATCTGCACCATCCCTCTTGAGTTTTGCATTTTGAATGCAAAGAAGCTGCAGCAGGGCTGCTCTCTCATTCAGCTTACCAGACAAAACCCACAAATTGCTTCATGACTCTAGTCAGTTCCTTTCTATGCTGGGAGGAATATGGCTCACAGGAAGGATATTACTGATCAGTTGGTTGATGGCAACTTCAGTGGTATAAAACAGCCTGGCCCACAGCTCTTGAAGATACTCAGCAAATACCTGTGCCCAGAAAGTGGGAAATGGCCAATTAAATTGTGCGTCTCTGTCCTTTCCCCCACCAAGATCTTGAGGGTAGAGAAATAACTGCTTAACACTAAGGCAAATTAGCAACTTGCTTAAGGCAAAGCACCAGCTCCCAGAACCCAGAACTACCCAGAACTATGGACCCCCTGCAGACACCATACTGCTGCTCTTCAGGGCAAGAGCCCCAGTTCCCAGTGGGGTCAGGCCTGTACTCTGTTCAGGCATTAGTGCAGGCATTTACAGCTTTTTGCTCACTCTTTATTATATTCCCCTGTCCTCTAGATTCTCTGTAACTTGCACAGATAAGTATGTAAAAGCATCCCCCAATTATTCTGATAATGCTCACTATGAATAATATCTCAAATAGTGTCAGAAAGGAGTCAAAAGAGGGAAAAATATTTCTGAGACAACTAGTTTTTTCTGTATCTTGTTTACAACCTAACACAGCACCAGTGAAATCCATAGAAACCATCTGCAGAGTACTGTAGTGGGTGAAGAGCTCACAGCATCATCTGGATAACTCATATCAGACAAATTGCTGGTTTGCTTTCCATCTTCACTAAAACTTTCAAAACACTAGAAAGCACAAAAATGCAGATAATCTGGGATCTGGGGAAGTCCATCACTTTCCTGGGGCCTTATGTACAACCCAAATAAAGACAAGATAGCTTAAGCCATCCCTTTATAGAGATGCCCACTTGTGATACACTTGGTTGAAAAGCCATAGCAAATTTAAGACTTGTTATGGAATCTTGGTTACCAAACATATTTCTTGATATTTAAGAACAGACTGATAGGTGACATTGAATTTCTTGCCTGACAAAACTTGCCAACTTCTGTGTCCAAAGTGGCTGTTCCCAGTTATCTTGTTCCCCTCAGGTGCTCCCCAATTGGTGATGTAGAGCAGGAGTATCCTGCTATCAGACAGTTCCTGAGTACATCTGCCCTGAAGACTGTGGGCCAGATGGTAAAGAGCACAAGCTGTGAGGAGAGCTGGAGACAGCAAAGGATTATAACTTATATCAGCAAGTTCTATCTCCTACTTGTGTTTTGTTTTCCAAATGAGGAAGTCTCACCTGCTTTGAAGTGCCTATTCCAGAATTTCCAGAGGGGCTAAATCTATTATCAGTGTCAGGAAGTGCATACCTGGAGGAAAAACTTACTGATGAACAGCAGGTTTGCAAGAGCAGAGGGCTGACCAAGCAGAGGAATGAGGAAGTCTCTAACAGCTACTCATTTATAATGCATAGAGGCATGAAAGTACACATCAGCTCTGCTGCTCTTACTGTGCATTAGTGTACCTGAACAATGCACTTTCCATCTGAGGACCTACCAGCTTCTTACAGCTGAGCAGTGGCATTTCAAAAACAAGAGATGTCTGGGGAAAACAAAACAAAACAAAACAAAACACCAAAACAAACAAAGAAAAAAACCAACCAACCAACCAACCAACCAAACAAACAAAAAAACAAACCCCAAAAACAAAACAAAAAACCCCACCAAAACAACCTTAGAAAGAAAAAAAAATGCCAGCCTGGGGTCTTTAGCTAAACTCATGTGGAATGAGGATGATCTCTCATTTGACTTTTACTCAACAACTCAGTGAAATTCTCCCACTCATACAAATAAAGACCTTGTGCATTCGGGGACCTCTCCCACTTCTCTGTATCTCTAAACACGTGGGTTTTGTCTGGATTGAGTTCAGGAAAGCATGAATGCAGATGCTCTGCATTTAGAAAAGAGGAACTGTGAAAAAAGAAGAGTCAAAAGTTATGGTGACATATTCAGGGTATTGAAGGTACCTGTAAGACTCAGGCTTTGGCATTGCACCAGGAAATGCTGAAAAACTAACTGCTTCTTTGGGTTTTTTTAACCAAACAATTTTGATACACATCTTGAGCTGTGTCCTTAGCGCAAAAGCAAAACAGAGCATGCTTAACTTTAATTAGTAAATTAATTCATAAGATTTTACTGCTTGTACCTGAAGTTGAGCCACCTTGGCAGGTTTGTGGTTTTACATCCATGTCTTTGATGGTTTTAAAAAATTATTATTGTTGTTGTTGTTATTATTATTATTATTTGACTTTCAAGTGACCTAAACAAACCACGAAGAAAAACTCTTGTTTTATCAGTGGAATTAATGGATTTAAATTTAAGCCCACTCAGTCAGCTGTGCAAAATGAACTGTAAAACTGTAGGAGAAAAATAATAAAAAAAAGAAAATCTCTTTTTGCCATCAAAAGTGTACAGATGTTAAACTTCACAAACCTGTTTCCTGGGTACATACCAGTATATACACAGTTCACCCTCACCCTTCAATCTCAGCTGTGTTGGATAAAGGAAAGAGCAAAGTTTGACAGCTGTCAGCAAATACTGACAGACTTTGTCAGGATCTGCTCAGTCTTCCTGCCATCAGAAATCTGGAAACTCTCCCTGTGTAACCTTGTTGTTCATGAAGATGTTTTGAAGGATACAAAAAGCATCTCTGTTCTTTAAACTGGATCTACGTGATTTCTTGAGAAAGGTGATAAATTTTGCCAATATTTTTTGCATACAGATTTATCCCATAAACTTAATTCTGAGCACAATGATGTAGTACTGGAGCAAGACATGCTGGTCCTGTGTCCACAGAAACTTTGCTCTGGAAAAATTGTTACTGAGTTCTGTCTCCTCCCCCCATCTCTCACTCCCTCCTTTATCTCCTTCCTCTCTCTGATTATCTGATAAAATGGAAAGAATTGTACTGGATTCATTGGTGATTTCAGCATTTTTTCATATTTCACTAGCATATTGACTAATGCCACCTGTGTAACATACTGTTTCCCTACAGCCACATTTAAAGAAATATTGGCCTCTAAACCTGATGGTTTTAACATTGTATTTCTATGTTGGTCTTCACTTAAATTTGTTTTGAAAATAACTCTGTCTCTCTGCAATCTTGAAAAATATTTTTGGTGATATAAAAAAGATTTCTTCTTTCCTCCTAAAAGTCTTCCTACACTATAGAGTACAGACCAATATCCAGAGCCAAGCTAATTACCAATACTTTACTTTTAATGGAAAAACAGCAGCCAGTATATTCCAACTGTATTCTGCAGGGCAATGATGATCAGTACCTCTTGTTGCAGGGTCCTTGCAAGTGATGAACAAGACCAGACGCATTATGGAGAATGGAGGAGCCTCTTTTATCAATGCATTTGTAACCACCCCGATGTGCTGCCCGTCACGTTCCTCCATGCTGACTGGGAAATATGTGCATAACCACAACATATACACCAACAATGAAAACTGCTCTTCTCCCTCCTGGCAGGCTACTCACGAGCCACGTACCTTCGCTGTGTATCTCAATAACACTGGGTATAGAACAGGTAAGAGGAAAATCAACAGTGATTCTTTGTTTAAAGAGGTGGTGACAGACATTCAGTGATGGCTCTTGAATTCGCTGTGTAAAATGAAGGAATTATTGCCCCAGATTGTGTTTACAGAGCAGAGATTTAGAGTTATGGAGAGGGAGGGTAGTACTGCCTGCTGGTCTAGATCTGCAGCTAACCACCATGTAAAGGAACTCACTTGTAATGGAGCAGCATATTTTCACGTTTGGATGTCCCAGGTGGGAAATAAGCTGTTGGGTAGTTACACCTTGTGCAAAAGAGGTGCATTTTAGTGGCATTGTGGTTCTGAACTGGCAGTTCCAGCAGTGATTATGGTCAATATTATAGCCTGCTTGTGGACAGCTGCTAACAGTTATGGAAGAAGATGTCAGGGCCAGGATAAGGACTGGTGCCAAAGACCTCACAGGAGCAAAGTGCCTGTCATGGGAGTGAAACAAGGTGAATGGTATAATTTAAACTTTGCTATGGGGCGATATTTCATTTGCATTTTTTGAAAAGAAATAAAAACATCTCTTTAAGAAGGATTGTAGTCCTGTGCACCAACAAGATTTGATAGTTTTCTTGTAAATTCCTGGTGGCTTTCCGAAGTCAGGAGATCCCTTTCCTGTCTACAAAGAGCTCTTCTTATACCTCCCGTCTATGTTTCAGCTTGCTGTAAAACCTGATTCATTTCTGCATCACTTATCCCCTAGATTCAATCTGTAGACATGTTAGGCTCCAGCCTGACTTCCCCTTTGCAAGGTACAGGAATGGGGTGAGGTCATCAGGGTGCAATTTGTCCAGAAGTGTCATTCGACTACAAAGACTTCCCTTTACAGGACCAACGAGGCACAGATCTCTGTGCCAACTGTGTTCCTTACAATGTAATTGGCAGCAAAGAAATTTGTCTCTGTCAGTGGCTTTAGCACAAGAAGGGATCACTTTCAAAACACGTAGCAGGCAAATGTCTCCATGCTGTCTGCTTGCCCTAATTCTTTTAATGCTGCTATATCCAATGCCTTAAATTTATCTGCCTGTTTGCCTTCTTTTCTTTACCACACAGAGAGCTGGCTTTTTTTTTTTCTCCTGTATTTCTCTGTCTGTAGTTCCAGAGAGCTTCTGCATCCTTCTTAAAAAGCAAAAAGAGACAAATATTTAACTTCTTTGGACCTGGTGTTGGCTCTGACACGTGCTGAGTAGTACTTCAATCTATTAAACAGGTTTCAGTGAAGTTGCCATCTGAGTGCAGCACTGCTAAAGCTGAGTAAGGGTCAGCACAAAGGCTTTGGAGGAGAAAAAGAGGGGAGAGAGAACTGATAGGAAAATCACTGATAGGAAAATTTCTGAATATGCCCTAAAATATAAGTTTGCCTCATGGTTTATTTCTTAGAAACCCTTTCTTCTTGATCCACGGCTGCTTCATGTGGGACCTGGCTTTCCTGTTCTTAAGAAAATTTAGTATCTTATTGATTTACCTAATACTTGCACAACTAAATGCGTCATTGTAAACTGTCACTAGCCCTCTCTGCCTTTCTAGGGGTAACCACTCTGCTTTAGATGTATCTTCTGCACTACATTGTATTATGAAGGCATGTGGAGATACCTACTAAATGCAAATTTGTCCCTATTGAATGAAAAGGAACAGGGGTTAAAAGAAAAGGAAAAGGGAAAACTCTCTTTCCAAAAGCAAGTCCTCAAACTGACAGGATAGGTGAGTTTTAACAAGGGGAAGGAAGAAGAAAATGGAAGTGGAAACAAATGAAAAACACTTGTATGAAACTGATTCTGACCAAGGTACGTTGTTTGACCCTATAATAATATGGTGTCAAACAATTTATCAATTTACTCCTTGTGACATGAGATTACCTTCTTCTTATCCCACAGGTTGGTTTTTTTTTTTGAAGTGGCAGTTTAATGAACAGCAGATCTTATATTACGTTATTAAAGGACAGTGTTGCCTCATTAAAAAGTCATCAAAAATCCACTAACCAACTAATAATCTAGACTTTCCAGCTAGGAAGTTTCATAAAATTGTAATGGCTCAAGAATACCTGGGAGTCAAAAATAATTGGGACTGAAAAAAAGGCAACGGGGGAGAGTGGCTGTATGCCTCATAGACTAGTCGTGATTGCAGACACTGTGAGTATTTACCCTGTGCATTTCTATGTGTTTTGAGAGGAAATCAGCATTGTCCTCAATGGGAAACTGAGGCAGAGAAAGTTTGGTACCAGTCCTGATAAAGCACTGGCCCAGAGTTCCACTCCAGATGAGACAATGTGCAGTGTCTCCAGCCTGGTTCTCTGTTTGAAATGATAAAGATTTAGCTCTCATATTTTTCATAGGATCAAATTGTTATATAAGCTGGTAGAATTAAGGGGGTGTAGGAGTGTTTATATAATGTCCTTAATTCTGTTCAGTCCAAATAGTTTCCAAAATCTATAAAGCATCCACTGTCTAAACCTGCTGCATCCTTAACTAAACCCTCTGTACTGCAATTGATCACATGTGTAGACTGCTTATGAGAGGAGTCCTGCTGAAGCCATGAGGACTTCTTGCAAGCACAGCAGGCAATTTAAAAAGAGGTCTGAAATGTGCTCTGATAAAGTGCTGATATAATTAGAGCCCACTGGGAAAACCCAGCAAGGAACAGAAGGGTTTTTTCTTTCCTTTTTCTCTTTTACTCTGCTACTCCTGCTCTGCTCTGATGGGACCTAATGGAGATGTTGCGTGTCATGGAAACACCCCTTTTATGTCTGTGATGAATCATAGGCAGGAAACTACATTGGGTGCTAGCAGGGCATACAATATTCAAAATCAACACTGCCAGATGAAGACACTGTTATTCTAATCATCTTTTTTTTTTTTTTTTTTTTTTTAATGCCAAGACAATTAATGATGTTTCAATGTTTACGGTTTCCCGTACTCACAAACTGTATGCTAATGCAGCAATGAGTCAACTGCACAGCTTCCTGGTTGTTGAAAGTCTACAAAATGGTAATATTAAACTAGAATTCATAGGAAATAGCAGTGAAGACACACTAAATAACTAGCAAGAGAAAACAAAGCAACTCTGGAGAACTTCAGGGAAGTGAGATATGTGTTTTAATTACAGCTTCTTGTATTGGGCAGGAAATCACTGTAACCACTTTCAAGTTTTGTGGAAACTGTGACAATGTCTTGAGTTTTCTTTCATTTTGTAGCTTTTAATGTCAGTAGACACCCTTTTGGCTATTTTGATTCAGAAATTTAATTCATAAGATTATTAGATTCAGGAGTTATAGGTTTTCCTTTGCACTTTCCAAAGTATTGGCTGTATTTTTGCTGTTCTTGCAGTCATCCCTTCAGTACTGTTCATGCCTTTTGCTTTCTTTACAATCTACTGTTCTGTCCTAACCCTGTAACACATAGCCTTGCCTCTCAGGTGTGTTTTTGAGTGTTGTTAGTTCACACTGCAATTCACCCACACAAAAACAAAGGAATCTTGGCTTCCTTGAGAAGGAACAGTGGACTGTGTGATGTAAACAGCTACATCTTAATAATAGAACAGTAACAGTAAGAGAATTATCTTTGTATTTCAGAACAGAGAGCCAAGACAGCAGCAGAGCCAATATGCAGGGAACATAAATGTTCTATTGTATTGTTAAATAGTGTGTCAGACTTTGTATACTGCACTTTACATTTTTACCTGCTGAAGTTTAATCACTCTGAAAATATGAAGAGAAATGTAGGTTTAAGATTCTCACGCTGACTTAACATACCTATGCATTCAGATCCCCTTCTGCTTAGTATTACTTTGCAGAATTACTTCCTTTTAATCCTCGCTCCTCTGAGCCCTTCACAACGGCATGACTGTGCAGGAAAGAAGAGGAGCCTGTTCTGAGCCCTGGCTCAGTAACTGCTGATAGCCTCACAGAAACATGGGAAACTCAGGACCAGGGTCTCTCCTCGTGGCATCCCACTAGAGACAACAGAAAACCCAGAGTTAGGCAATTATTTGCTTAAATTTTTCCAATTGTCTTTGGGAAAATGTATTTCCCGTTGTTCTATTTCTCACTCAGAAGTGTCAACTGACCAGAATAATATTCAGGATTCATGCAAGCAAGTGTCCTGATAACCTTTTGTGGGACAAAAATGGTAGCAGCAGAGTTAAGCAACTTGAACATATATTTCTAAATACTCACATTTGTAAAACTCCGAACTTAAGAAGTGACTGGACATCAAGATGTCACTGTCTGGAATGTTTTGACATTACACACAGACTTCTGTGTGGTCATGAACAGAAACAGTTACTTACTTGACATCTAGTTAATATGTTCACAAGTTCATGTCACCTTCTGGTGCATGTGAGTTGACATCTGTCATTTACAGGTACATTTCTTAATGTAGTGACCAAAAAACTAATAAAATACTGAGATGACAAGAGACTGAAAGTGAAGGCACTTTTAAACTATGCACCATTCCCATCTGACACACAAGGACAAGTTAATCTTTCATAAAGGGAGCAAAAGCTCTGCCTCCTGAAGGTGTGGGCAGACAATACATCTTTTCTGGAGGCAAAACCAGTGTGCTTCCTGTTCACAGCCTTGCAGTCCAATTCACTGCCAGCACACGCTATTTTTAATCTGCATCGTTTCAGTGACCTAATTTGTATCCTGCCTCATGCAACATTTCAAAACAGAGAGAGTGACAGAATATAATACAGGGGTGGGAATGAGTGTGCAGGGAGTTAGCCCTGGTTTTCAGAATATTTCTGAAGTGAACGTAAGGAAAGAGAGAAAGGGACGAGAGAGAACTCCAAGTGTTCAAGTTCTTCATTGCTATGGAAGAGGCTGAGGAGCCTCAAACATAATGTAACTTGTAAATATATTCAGCATTTAAAAAAATATGTCTGGCTTTTCAGATTAAGATTGCACTTTCATTCGCCCTAAGAAATGTATAAACAAAAAATAAATATCCTTAGTGTATTCAGATAGTCCACAAAAAAGTGAAATGTAGAAGAGGGAAAAAGCTGAAAAGGTAACATTCTATGGTATCATGTGAAGTGAAACTTTTTTTTGTTTTCTGTCCAGTATCTCATCAAAAGCCACAACGTTTACCTACTTAAGCTTCAAAGAGACTACTGTGCTATTAAATATTGCACAGAAACTCATACACTAAAAGATTTTTAGCAAGTTAATGCATTTAAGTTCTTCATTTAGGAAACATTGTTGTGCAACTATTTCACCTCTTGTTCGCATAGCAGAACAAGATAGTTTTCAACCACACAATGATAGTTTTCAACTACACAATGACATACCACCTTTTGGAGCAAAAAATTTCCTCAGTTTGAAAAGATAGACCAATACTATCAAGAGTCATCATAGAATCATAGAATTGGCTGGGTTGGAAGGGACCTCAGAGATCATCAAGTCCAACCCTTGATCCACTACCGCTGCTGTTACTAGATAATGGCACTGAGTGCCACATCCAGTCTCTTTTTAAATGTCTCCAGGGACGGAGAATCCACCACTTCCCGGGGCAGCCCATTCCAATGCCTGATCACCCTCTTGGTGAAGAAATTCTTTCTAATATCCAACCTAAACCTCCCCTGGCACAACTTAAGACCGTGTCCTCTTGTCTTGCTGATAGTTACCTGGGAAAAGAGACCAACCCCCCACTGGCTACACCCTCCTTTCAGGGAGTTGTAGAGAGTGATGAGGTCTCCCCTGAGCCTCCTCTTCTTCAGGCTGAACAGCCCCAGCTCCCTCAGCCTCTCCTCACAGGATCTGTGCTTGAGTCCCTTCACCAGCCTGGTTGCCCTCCTTTGGACAAAAAAGAGGAATGGACATTCACATGACACTCCTGTCTGCATCAACAACAATGTGGCGTCTCTGATCCCTTCTACAAAATTCTGCTGCTTTCTTATTGAGCTACTAAGCAGAGTGGGGCTTTTATCACATAAATGTCAGCTGGGGGCTGGGGGCAGGGAGGGACAATTATAGTTTTCAGGTGTCTGCTGAAAGGAAGGCACCAGTCAGACCCAGGAGTCCTTTTCAGGCACTGTTGTGTCATCCCCACTGTCCAAGCATGTTTGTTCTTCTATTCTTCTGGCTTCCTTCACCCTACCCCTTTAGGCAGAGCAGTCTCCCCTCTTCAGTTTTCTCCTCCTAGTTTTCTGGCCATACAAGACTTCACCTCAGCCTCTGCTCTGAGCTTTGTCCCTCAGCCTGTCTGTTCCTCAGGTTGTTCCCACCCTCCCTCCCCTCCTGGAGTCCAGTCAGTCTCTTGACAGCCTCATCCTGTTCCCACCCCTTACCATCAGCAATCTCCTTTCCCAGCCTGCTCAGCAAATCTGCTTCTCCCACCTTGCCCTGCCTTGTCACTAAGCTTCTTTCTCCATTCTGCTCTCACTATCCAGTTTCTCAGCTGACATCGCCAGCCCCAGGCCCCCAACCACACACTGCTTTCCACCCTCGCTCAACTCCATTGCTGTGTCTCCTGTCATTCCCCAAAATGCTTGTCACCTTATCTCATCACCTCCTGCCCTCTGCATTTCAATCAACTTTCTCCCATCTAATGACACCTCTCACAGGTGGGCAAGGAATAAAGTCCTGAGGTGCCCAGATCTCCAGCATGTGCAATCAGCAGGGTTTTTTTTCACAACTCAGCAGACTTTGGACAGATTTTCACCAGGATAACAAAAGAGGACTGCTTGACAGAGAGTCAGGCATTCACCATATCTTTAACAGAGTTTGTGCTCTCAGTGCAGAGCATGGCAGGGCTATCAAATGAAAGCTCACATAATTTTTTTCAGATGTTGAACATAATTCTTTTTCCATTACTGTGGTTCTTAAAGATGGCTACTGTTCAGGCTAAGAAGTTTCAAAAAATTCAGCCTGAGGCAGACATCCAGTGTGGAAAATTTCAGTCCAAGTGTGAGAAAGTTATAACCAACTGAAAACAGGGTCTTATAATGAAAAGTGTCAGACAACATCAATACTGGAAAGTGCTACCAGCTTGGCCCATAATGCAGGCTTTGTTAAAGACATCACCCAGGCTAACGATTGCTGTATCAAGTTATAGGCTAATGCCTTTTGCAACTGCTGAGTTATAAAATCTTTAATGCTCTTTTTGGTTGCAATGGTAAACCTGGCAGCAACTGGGAAATACCCACAAAGCTGGAGAAAAAGTAGAAAATCTGAGGTTTTTCTGCTGTGGTTAAGTTACAAGACTGGGAACTGCTAAATCTGAATAATATTCTTGGCAATGCCACAGGCTTCCTGCGTGACTTAGGTCTAGCTGAAGGTTAACCTCTAGGTGCCTCAGTTTCCTCACCACTTTTTTGGGACAGTGCTTACTTCATTTCCTAGGCAGTGCTGGCATACTGAACTGGGTTTCTGCACTTTAATGACGTGATACTCTAATCCTCTGTAATTTTTCAACAGAAGGGAAAAATCAGACTTCTTGGGTTTGAATCTATCAGTTACATAATGGGAAGAAGCAAGGCAGGATTTACTGGAATAATCCAGAAATTGCATTTTTGTTGGGCTCTGTCCCCACAAACACATCATCACTGTGTGTCAACCCTGAAATGTCATATAAACAGTGCTTTGCAACTCCTGTAAATGGTTTCCTGACTTTGTTAAAGGAAGTGGGCTGTCTACTTAAAGCTCTTGTCTGGCACAGTGACTAAACCTTACTGCAGAATGCCTTTTTGAAGGTTTGGGTTTGTTTTAAGTTGGAAACATTCCCATGAGCCTCACCAAATAACAAGGCCACAGAATATAACACACGTCCTTTGATCTGTGGATGTGCAGAGATGTCTCACCGGTGGATGCAGCCCAGTTCACCTGTACACTAATCCACTAGTGCTGACAGGACTTAGGGGACTAGTTCTTTTGTGTAGTACTGTAAACATTAGTCAGAAATACGTCTAGAAAATACTGGGGAAAAAAGTACTGGGAGTTACGGGAGTTTGAATCACATTCAGTTATAAATATCCTGGCTTCAAATTGGAGAGATGCCTTGGATCAAATTGCCTTGTCTTGATCCCACTGCAGCCTCCTGGATCTCTCAGTCCAGTTCAGGACTCCTGAGCTAGTTACTAAAGGGAAAACAAAAACCTATCTTAAGATATCTATTAATGTCAGGTGCAAAACATGTGCATTCTGCAGCCACTCCTGAGACATACAGACGTCTGTGTAACTGTTTGCCATGCTGTGTTCTTGTTTGCATAAACTTAATTGAACATATTCACACAGAGCACAATTATTCTGACATACTAAGCTACTCTCCATGTGATTAAAAAATAACCGTGTGTCGTGGGAACAGTTACCAAAACTGCCAGAATGGAGATAAAAACTGTCTTATGAAAATGCAAAAATTGGCATTTATCTTTCCTCTTATCCATGTGGGGGGCCCTTATAACTGATAATGAAAAGATGTCCCTTGAAATGCCATTAATTTTTAATGAGGCTTTTACCGATTGAGTCAGAATCTCTGTTTTATCTATTACAAGCAGAAAAGGCTTCCTAAACCCTGTAACTGTTGAGCACAAGCAGCTTGGAAAGCTGAGCATTCCCAGTCAGTAGTCAGACTTGGGCAGGTCAGCAAGTGTCGGGCTACAGCTGAGTTAAGGATGTTGGTTGACTCTGCAAGCCAAGCATGTCAAGATCCAGCAAGGACATTTGCATATCATGGTGTCAGCTCCTGGGCAGCTCCGTGACAGGGTCCATGGTGCTTTAATTGTTTACAATCCTCTGGTTAACAAAAAAACAACTAGGACACCCGTTGTGATTACTTGCTGATTATTATTTGGCTCCACAGACACTTCTGCTTTCCTTTTACTCTGACACTTGTCTTCATTCAGAGTGAAGAGCCAGATACTAACTGCTGGCTCCTGGGCTCCAGCTCTGACTCACTTGTCCTATCCTGTATTCAGTGGTTCCCATGGTGAAGGGACTGAATTCTTGTGTTTCAGTAAAAGCCCTTCATCTGTTTAATTACTCATATCCTCCTGAGCTTTTGACCAACAAACCACTCTCGGTTAAAGAAATTTGGCAAATATGATCCATTATCATGGCTACTGCTGCTTCTGCTAGTATTCAGGGCTTTGCTATACGTTTGACATGGGAACTGTTTTGTTCTACAACAGGGAGAAACATCTATTTCTTCAAACTGTCACTCAAGGAGCTGCTTTAAACTTGACAGCTCTGAGATTATTTTTATGATAAAACACTAAATCATTGCCAACACAAAGGTGAACGGTTCAAGCTGTCAATCCAAAGTCTCATAACATGCACCAAAATAAGGGGTTCAGGGGGCAAAGGAGAGCTAAAAAACATTATTAAACGTAGAAATCTAAAGCAAAGAAATTCCAAGATGAATTGTCCCCCATCATCTCCAAGACTCCCTTTCCTTTTCTAAATTCAGTTTTCTAAATTTTCTAATTTCCTTTTCTAAATTCAGGACCTTATGCCTCAGGTCATTTCAGCTCTATACTTTATGCTGGTGGCTTTCAATCAGGTAATGTCTGAATATCAAAAGAGACAGGAGAGAAGGAAGCCGAGAAGCTGGCTGGTTTTGTTTTAGTGCCAAAAATGCAACTGAGGACTTTCTCAGGTCCAGAAAGGAACACCCTATGGTGACGTTACACTGAGAAGCTGTAGTAAGTCTTTCCTGATCATCTGTGTGTTACAGTTTTTCAGAATTTGGCCATTTTGAGAAAGATACTCATAGTTGCATCTGTTATTTAGGAAGGCACTACATCCAAGAGACACTAGAGCTTCTTAGAGAAATGTTTGCCGATGATTTTTAAATGGGCAAACCCATTTATTTTTCCCTAGCATTTTTCTTGGAAATTGCTGAATGGTTTGGCTAAAATGTTCCAGAGAGCAAAATCCAGCCTGAGTCAGATAGCATGGAAACTATCATCACTAATGATTGAAGTTTGGCAAGACTGTAAATAGCAGAGTTCAGGTCTCACTACTAGTCAATCTTAATTATAGATGGGTCTATCAAACTGTCCTGCATGATAAATTACCATAACTTCCATTTCACAGCCTGAAAGCCTCTGATCTTTGTGGGAGGCAGGCTGGCAGTAGTGTCCTTTACAGATGAGCGCATCACGCGAAGGTTCCCCAAGGTCATGCAGTAGCTGCTCTTGGATCTGGGATGACATTCAGGAGAAGCTGACCTCAGATCTCCTCTTTAACCACAGACTGTCCTTGGTTTTGTTTGGCTCAGTAGTGCTTCCTCTCGCTCGGTAACATCATTCTTCCATATTTTTCTTAGTTGTTGTCTCCCTCCGACTGCTCTTTCCCTTCTTCTTTTTCCTTGGCTTCCTTTTGTACAGTATTTTGTCCTTTATGGTTCCCATTCTGTGAGGCAATGGCGCTGGGCACGTATCCCCTCCCCACAGTCACCCTCTTCACCTCAAGCTTCTTGACTTCTGGTTGGCCTCAGGAAAAAAAAAAGGAGAGACACTAAGTTGCTTTCTTAGTAGCTGTGGGAGGAAGATCTGAAAGTCTGATGTAGTCTCTGTAGGACTTGTTTGTATGTCACATTCCACGTGGTGTAGGAAAGTAATCTTATATATGTCTGTAACCTCTGGCTGGTGACATTTGGCAGTTACATTATTCAATTGCACCATATTTATGTTGCCTCAGGCAAGTCTTAATGACAAATGTTTTGATTTTTCCACCAGTGTTCCCAGGAAGTTCACCGTGCCCACATCAGTCAGATCTGTATTATTTAAGCCCTTCCACAAATGTGCTTTTTGGTTAGATTGATGGCGTCTAGGTTGCATGTGAGGTTTTCCAAAGTGATTTCATTTCCTAGTAGGAAACAAGTGTGGGGGTTTGACGTGTGTCCTGAAGGCCAGCCAAGGAAGTGATGCTGGGCAGCAGCTCTCTGTGGGCAGTCCTGGCTGCCAAGACAGAACCAACAGTGAGGGCAGGGGCTGAGCACCCTGAAGGACAGCATGATATGGGCAGCTGATGCTCAGAGAAGCTTTGTCCTTGCTAAGAGAGAGGTCTCCGTTGTTCCCTGTTCCTCAGGGGATGTTTAGGGGACTACCTTTGTGCTGAATTTTGGGGACAAAAAAAATTAAAAAAAAGCTGCTGGCACAAGGTGACCCTCCAGAGTCATGTAAACCTCAAGAAAACGAAACAAACAGTGAAGTTAATTCAGACAGCCCTCTAATTGGTGGGACTGTGCTGGAGCTAATAAATCCCTAAAAAAGCCAAGTTGCAGACCTAGTCAGGTGTTTTGTCACCACACTTCCCCGGCAGTAGAAAAGCAGGGGAGAGCCAGGCAAAGTGGCTTTTTCATCCAGGCCAGAGACAATACACAAGCAAGTAAAGAACTTCCACACCCATCTGTCCATAGAAGCAACATGGCTGCATTTTCTAGGGTGCCACGCCAGCATTAATCCTCTCTCCCATAGCCAATTGTCTGGCTTTTGGTGTCTGTTCAGCTACCAGATAGCTGGAAGCCCACTGCACCGTGAGGTTGTTTTTCTTTCTGCTTCCTTCCAGAGGAATTGGCAGGAGCACCTGCTAAACCTCCTGGGACCAATGGCAAAGGCTGAAAATTTCAGTCTGAGTGTTTCCTGACTTGTCATCTGGAAATAATGGGAAAAAATACACATAGTTTGATAGGCCAGGTGGAAGTGCATGACCTTCAAGTCTTTGTCTCTTCATTACTTTTGCCTAAAAGAAGCTGTGGTGGCAAAGCAGGGCAGGGATTCCCTCTTGTTTTACCCAAATGTAGCCCAGTGGGATGGAGATCTGGACTTCTCAGACCTTTTATCAAATCACCAAATGTAGCTAGGTTGCCAAGGCCAAACTTTCAAGCCAAAATCCAAGACATCACAGGACTTGCTTAAAATCACATAGTGTTTCTCAAATGTCTCCTCTGGGGACTGAGTTTTTATTCCATTTTCAAGTGGAAACCAAGAGAAACATAGTCATTCTAAAAAAAAAAAAAAAGAAGGAACCTTAAAATATTCCATGTGAACACTAGATTCCAAAAGATTAAGCAGAAAACTTTAAGTCATGGATGCTTTCAACTTTCATACAAACTCTGAAAATAACTTATTTTAATTTCAAATCTTTCTAAGGTATAAAAGGAAAATTTTGGATAAAGCATCTCTGACTCATTCTGACACATTTTATCTTCATTCATGCATACTTTAGACTCAGACTAAAGAACTTGTATTGCAAAGCCTTATGTGTGCTTGTTTTTTTTTTTTTTTTTTTTTTTTTTTTTTACCTTCACAGCTTTTTTTGGGAAATACCTCAATGAATACAATGGCAGCTACATCCCTCCTGGGTGGAGAGAGTGGATTGGATTAGTGAAGAACTCTCGCTTCTATAATTACACAATTTCTCGCAATGGTAACAAAGAGAAGCATGGATTTGATTATGCAAAGGTATTTCCCAGACTCCTAAATGCTCCATCATTAACCCATTTAAAAATCACTTTCAGATTATTAAATAACCACGTGATTAATTAATTAACCAACTGCAACCAATAAATTGAGATGTCGTTATCTCTCCAGGGCACTGCAGATCAATTTCTGTGTGAGGGTATTAATTGCACAAAGAAAGAAAAATTCCAAGGGCTCTTCAGTGCATCCTGGTGATTTCCTCCCTGCTTCTCTCCCTCTCTCTGCTAAAAGGGATGGTTTGGTGACAGAAGGAAATAGTATATAGAGGCCTTCCCCCAGAATAATTGTGGCCCCTGCACTATGAACTGTAAATCTAGCTGGGTGTTGTTAGTTATTACCAATGTAAGAAACCTTAGTTAATGTTGTTCTCCATGGCAACAGTGCACACCAAAAAAAGAAAAAAAAGGCTCTGTGCCTGTGGTGCCTGTGGTGTCTGACTCTCAATATGAGTGTGAGAATAGATAAGTACGAGAACATGGCCTTTGGAAAACCTCAGAGCTTGTTTGTGCTCTCAACAAAGTTTGGAAAGTATGCCAAGGTGACCTGCCCACTGCTGGGGAGTTTCTCGGAAAAGCTTGGGAGTGCAGATCGTAGACTTTCCAGCCTACAGAAAGCAATCTGGAATTTCCTCAGACTGTAGCTCACAGAAGATGATACAGATGTTGCAGCTGTGGTTTCTGACCCATGTAATGAGATTTTATTGGAAGCTCACAATGCTTGTTTCTGATTTCCCCACCCACAGAAATTACATGATACTAATTATATATTTATATAGCGGGGGGGAGGGAAAGATAAAATAAGGAATACTGGTTGGTTATACATTCCTTACACAACCTGTGTATGTAGCTAGAATAAATAGTCAAATAGGAGGTGAGAAGATGCTTCAGCAGAGTAATCATACAGGCCATCACTTAACAGGCCACAAAACCAGAAATTATCACAACATCCCTGTCTCGTGCTTCTTGCCCATTTTGTACACCAAAATGTCCCTTGCTGTCTTTTCCATATCCCTGCAAGAACTGTAGAAACCAGGGTTGCCATGTGTGCTCCCAGCATGTTACAGGAGAGGGGAAGGGGCAGGGGGACAGGGAGTGAGTGAGCGAGGAGGTCACAGCTGGTTGCCTTGTCCTAACGCCGACATGTGACACAGACCTTGTCCCTCAGGCTCTGCTTTTGCAGCTGTTCAGGGCCTCGAATCCACAACATATGATTAGTCATGCCTGGAAGTGCTTGAAATTACAAACATTGTCTCAGCACTTTCTCAATGAAGCCCGGACTAGACCTCCAGGCCAACAGTGAATACTCCAAGGTGGCAGGTGGTTTAATTTAAGTTTTCATCTTTTTTTTTTTTTTTTAGTTCCATTTCCTCCCTTCCCCTTGTAGGCTTCCATTTGCCACCTTGGCTGTGGGTTAAGCCAGTTTATTAGCGAGTCACAACCTTAATCTCAGCAGCTGCACTGCTTAAAGTTGCACAATTAAATGAACAGACCCTGCAGGAATTCAACTGCTCCCTGCATTCACATTTTCAATTTCTTTGATAAAGATTTTTGCAGTCTGTTGCCTTTCGTAGCTTTCTTCCACTTTGTGCATATGCAAAAGTATATGCTGAACAAAGAGCATGCAAGAAACGTTGATGTGAAGAGAGTCAGCGATGTCTTGCAGTTAGAAGCCATTACCTCGTGGAAGTCTTTTATCAGTGAAATTCAAGAAGCATATCTTTGTCAGTATAGCCTGTCATTTTAAATTTTATTTAGCATGATATTACAAAATCTGGCAATCATATTTACTTAATGCCTTTTATTGTATTTGATTTGCAAAATACTCTCTCATTTTATGTGGCATCACCTGCTTCAGAAAATAATTACTGCTCAGTCTCCCTCTTGCTCCCTCGAATCATACATCTCTGTGATGGTATATTTTTACTTCCTGATCTTAGCTCTAATGAGGACTTGGAAATAGCATAATAACATGATAGTATGTGATCTAATTAATCATGCACTTTGTAATTTTTGCATTGTGTTAATCATATGTTCCAGGACTACTTCACAGACCTGATCACTAATGAGAGCATTAATTACTTCAGAATGTCTAAGAGGATATATCCCCATAGGCCCATAATGATGGTCATCAGCCACGCTGCACCCCATGGCCCCGAGGATTCGGCACCGCAGTTCTCAGAGCTCTACCCCAATGCTTCACAGCATATGTAAGTCAAAATCACACACTGCCAGACCCACTTCTTGTTATCTGCTTGTTCTGAGTTATTTTTTTTATGCAGACATTTCAGGAACAGAGAATTCCAATATAACTCATAGTATGCAGTGAATATTTGCTTGTTTCTTTTGCTGTGTATGCTCCTTTCAGGGAGGAGAGTGACAGCTCTGACTATTATTAGAGCAGAGAGAAGCTCTTTTCCTCCTGGGAAGTTGTGGGAGATTAAAAGGTCAGTATTTGGCTTTGTAAGGGCAGCTTCTTACAATACCCTGAAAATATGTAGACACAGGTCAGGATCTGTTGGAAAGATATTACTTCCTTCATCATCCCTTAAGATATGTGCTTCCTGGGCTCTAACTAACATCAAGAGTAAAAACACTCTTTTGTAGCTTTTGAGTGCACCAGATTTGTTTATAGACTAGATACTGGCAGATTCCCAAAATAGCCTATTAGACTTCATTTTTAAACAACTTGCCTAGGCTTTCCTGGTGATTATACTATAATATTAAAAAAAAAAAAAGTAAAAATTAAACGAAAACAAAAAACAACCCTCCTCATCTTGTTTCTGGAACTGAAACCAAATTTAAGTAAAAATCTAAGAACAGTCCTGGATTTCACATCTTGCTTTATACCCTGAATATTCTGAGTCCTTTTCCTCATAGAGATGTGTTAGGGAAGCTTACCATCTCCCTTCTGTCTGCATGTGGATCACTCTTCCCATTCATGTTTAAACAATGTCTTTGAGGCTCCTTCCACACAGAAAAAGCATCATAAAATGTCTTAGCTGGATTGTGCATTAATTTGGATTCTAAAATTGGGGAGGAATCAGCCTCACCACACTGCGGAAAAGGTCTATGGTCTACAAATTACATTTTGGACACTGCAGTGGCTGACACACAAGGATGTGTTTGGTAGTTACATTAACTAGTTTAAAATTGCAAGTAGCAGCAGTTGCTGCATAAACTGATCATTAGCTGGGCCCAGAAAGAGAATAGCTGTACATGACACATGGTTAAATATTTATTAGTTTCTATTTTTATGTCCTCTTATTGGCTGCTACGTTCTAGATATACCACTTTCCCTGATGTTACAATCTTAACTATATTTTTTTTATCCTACATTCTCAACACTTCCACATTCCTGACACTAAACTTTGCAAGTTATGCAAAGCAGTCATAATGTTTCATGGTTATTTAGGTGTTCAAGATAATTCCTACCTGTATACAGAAGTGATGAGATTGATATTTTAGTGTGTAAATAAGCACTTGAAAAGGTAGATGGTTCTGAAGTAATCATCCTGAAGAATTATCATCACATTATTGTATCATAGTGAAAAATATGATAGATGTAAAAACATGGAAACTGTCATATTGAGTTTTATGAAAGATCTTTCTAACTCAGTGTCTGGAATTATGTGCCTCAGATGAAACCAGCAAGGAATGCTTACAGAGAGAAAAAAAAGCAGGCAAGATTCCTTTTCCTTGTTTTTCCAGCCTCCAAAAATCACCAGTTTAGTTGAAGATTCCAGACCGCTGTGCCCTGTTCCCTTTTCATCTGTTTGAGCACTTTCTGAACCACAGAGCCAGCCCCACCATCCTGGGGCAACAAGTCCCACAGTGCTACCCCACACATCAGGGACAAAGGACAACCTTTTCTTTTTTTTCTAAACCTGGAGCTTGCCCATGCCACAGGTGTCCCCTACTTCCCATTCTCTAAGGAATAATGAATAGTCACTACATCAAATTTAATGGCCCTCTCCCTGTCTCCCCTGTCTTCTTTCAGTCACCTCTTTTCAAAGCAAGAGCGTTTGGATCCATTTGTTCTCACTCTGTTCAACAGATTGCTTCCCCTTTAGTGGCACAGATTGCCTGGCCTCAGGCAAGCCATCCTGTTTGCTGGGGGACAATCCATCATATGGGAGGGGAGATTTCAAACTGTTTCCGCTTAGCTGTGGGGACCACGTCTGGAAGAAAAGCACTGAATCATCCTACCTCACCCGACCTCTCCCCAGGCCAAAGCAGCTCATTTTAGGCTGCATGCTCCCTGCCTTCTAATACAAGAGTGCTTGTAGGAAATTGCATTGGTTTATCATGCTCCTTACACTTTCTACTGTTTGTTGTTCCAAAATTTTAAACTCCTCTCCACCTTAAACAGGCTGAATATCACCTTCAAAGAACAAGTGAAGATCCTACTTACATATTTGCAGGTTTAGTTTCATTTCAGTACTTGTGTAAATTAGTCGGGGTTTCTTTTTCTTTCTCTTTTTCTTTTTTTTTTTTTTTTTTTTTTTTTTTCTGGACTCCTGAGGTCTAAACAAATACCTTGCTCTGCTAAGCTACTTGTGAAATAACCCAAAACATGAGACTCAGCTGTGCTTCTTCTTGTCTTATGGTGTTGTTCATTTCTTGGCAACCTTCTTGCAAAGATTTTTTTCTCTAGTGGCCACAAGAGATCCTTGCTGGATTATTTTGTGTTTCTTATTGCACTGACTGACTGCATGTGTTAGAGTTTAGTCTGCAGACTAAGAAATGAGACAAATTGAAGATAAACTTCCAATCTGTGTAGCTGGGACCTCCAAAAAGCTGATTTCTCTAGCAAAAATATTAGCATCATACTCTAAAATATATAAGAAGTTTAGTTGTCACAGATATATTCAGTGCTCCCTGTGAAAATAGAACAAGAACAATAAAATCCCTCCTGCCAAAGTTTGTGTAATTTGAACGTTTAACCCTTAGGTTTTCTTCCTTGGTGGTCAAGCACCACTTGAATCTTTCTTTCTGACCTTGGGTGACAGCCATCTAACCTTAGATTTTGTTTTTAAAAATGTAGTTGCTATATCATGTTACTGTAACACCTACCTCCAACAAAGAAGGGAAACCAGGTCAAAAGCTGCTTGCTGGCTTTACAAACTGGGATGGAAGGTTATATCTACAAACCAGGGATTAAGATAGCCTGTCAACCACATGTGAGGGGAAGTTTTGCTTAAAAGGACAGTAGCTGAAGCAGACTCTTAAATTATGTGACATTTCTTTGCTGATAAAATGCCTGCTATTTGATTGAAATACAGTCTATGAATTTTTTAAAAAAAAACCTCACACCAGAAGTTTGTTTAGAAGATTTCCACTCCCGCATATGAAGAGGGGACCAGCTAAGGAAGGAAATATTCCAGTTCAGGGCAAGTTCTGTCCTCAAACTATTTCTGAAAATAAATCATACTAATGCGTGTATTCTAGCTATGCCCAGAATTTATTTCTATAGAAGAAAATGGGACTGTAGAAGATGTACTAGATGAAAGCAGTATGTAGATCTTTGCTCTGGTATTGAGCAACATCTGTTGAGGATTGAGGTTGCTAGACCTTTGGAAATGCTTTAGTTAAATATGAAGTTATGATATGGCTCTCTAGGTGTCCCTGGAAGTTGTTACAGGGTAATCTTGTTCCATCATACAGCTGAGCAGAAGAGCTCTGACTAAAAGGATGGTCTAATGAAAGCCTGAATTCTCAGTAATGCTCAGGGTCTCTGACACTTTAGCTTTCCTTTTGCTTTCCAGAGTGAACCAGTCCTAGGGGAACTGAGAGACAGACCTAAACTATTTAAAAGCTGTGAAGTAAACAAATATTAGAAGCAAAAAATCTACAGAAGGCAGGTGGAAATGGAAATCTGAAACATTGCTGGCTGTGCTGAGTTAAAGATTCTTGGGCTGGCAAGAGGACTAACAAAATGATTTTATGGTTACCTGGAAGCAATTCTATGGCCAAGCTAGAAATCTTGGGAGGAGCAGCTCAAAATGGTATCTGGGAAAAGACTGGAGAGCTTCTGAAAATAATGTGAGAAAATGTAATGATAGGAAAGGCAGAGCCTTATGTTTCCATTTAAATATAGCGTGAAAGGTGTTGAATGACCAGGTCTGGTGGTAGCAGTGTGTTTGCAGTACTGAAGCATGAAGAGCAATGCTGTTGCACTTCTGGATCCCCAGACCAGACTTAGATGTGAATTTGGGATGTGAGAAGGCTGCACTCAAGGTGCCTCCTAGTCACTGAGGCAGCATCTCAAACATCTGCCACTTACAGTGGTATTTCTTGTAATGTGGGCACCTACCCACTGGAGTGGGATCACACATTTGCATCAGTAATAAATCTTGACAGTGTGTCTTGTCTATGAGGAGACGCTGAAGGAGATACTATTGTTCATCACGGTGAAGAGAATTCTCTGGGGGGGGACCTTATAGCTGCCTTCGGATACCTGAAGGGAACCTACAGGAAGGCTGGAGAGGGACTTTGCATAAGGACAAGGGGAAATGGTTTTAAACTGGAGGAGAATATGTTTAGACTAGATCTTAGGAAGAAGTTCTTCAGTACAGGAGTGGCGAGACTTTGGAATAGATTGCCCTGAGAAGTTGTGGATGCCCCCTTCCTGGAGGTGTTCAAGGTCAGGTTGGATGAGGCCTTGAGCAGCCTTGTCTGTTTGAGAGGCAGCCCTGCCCATGGCAGAGAGGTTGAAGTAGGTGATCTCTAAGGTTTCTTCCAACCTAAGATTCTATAATTCTTTGATTCTATGATGATGATTGCCACTGCTGGCCTGAGGCTTGCTGGCTTGTGCTCTTAACTTAAAGATAAATGGTCAAAATCATCCCATGCATCACTGTGAGTGTGACTTTAAGTAGGACTAGAAGAAATGGTGTGATTAAAAATGCAGTAAGATTCTAGTTACCTAATTAATTTCTGCAGCAGCAACAAATAATTTTTTGCTAAAAATAAAAAGGTGTTACATTTAACTGGTAACAACTTTCTTTCTTCTTTGTTCTAAAATATAGCACTTGTGTGACACTTCAGGAGTCAAACTTTCATACCTCACATATACATAAATATCCCTGAGTTTAATAAATTCCCTTTTTAAAAGGCAGAGAAAGTAGATGCAGAATGGTGAAAATCAACTTCACTTTAATGCTGACTGTACCACTGGTTATGTTTTTTTGACTTTTAATCTTGTCCAGGACCTAGGATTCCTGCTTTCCAAGAAAAACATCTAAACCTGGAAGTCTGCTTTCCCTGGAACAAAGGATTTGCTTCCTTTATTTATTTACACTTTTTCTAAAGAAACATAACCACTTATGCAATGTTTGCTAATCATATTTCAAAGAATAATATAGGTGTTAATTTTGTACAGAAACTATTCATTTTTCACAATGAGTTTTGCCATAGGTATTGTTTTAAAATGTTCTTGACCTTTAATTTTATTAAATGAAAATGTTCCTGGAGCATATAAGTACTGTATTATTTTCACTAACTGGAAGACTCCCAATCTAAACAGATTAGCCAAACACTTTTGCGATAAAAACCTCTGAGAACTCTATGTAATTATTCACAACTAACATTTTGTGGCAGTTTTTTTACGAACACGATTTTTTTGTTGTGGGATAAGAACAGGAGGGAATCAGGAGGTTGTAAATGCAGATTTTTAGTATGAGCAATTGAACAAATGCTTGTAAACCTGATTGTTTCTTTTCACGTCAATGCACCTGAAACAGAAATGTATATATTTAGATCAAAATTTTAGAAATCAAATTTTAAAGTTGCATTGAATTCTGGGAGATCTGAAAACATGCTGTGTTCTGATTCATTTCTCTTCCACACAGACACCACAACTGTGTAAGCAGCATTAGCTAAGCTGAATCTCTCATTTTTTCTTAATCTCTAAAGTATCATTGTGTAATAACGACTTGCAGAAGGGCTTTAGTCCATTTTTTTTCATTGAATGTCATACAAAAAGCAGTTCAGTTATTAGTAAAAGATAGTGTAATTAATTTCTGAATCATTTACTGTCTGAGGACCCTATTTCAGTAGGTTCACAAGTCCAAGCATCCATTT
Source organism: Florisuga fusca (assembly GCA_038090715.1). Classification (NCBI taxonomy): domain Eukaryota; kingdom Metazoa; phylum Chordata; class Aves; order Apodiformes; family Trochilidae; genus Florisuga; species Florisuga fusca. The sequence continues at coordinate 8,170,892 of JAAWXA010000005.1, read as the reverse complement.
TTTGGGGTTGCTGGTTTATTTTATTTTTGTCTAAGTTAAACTTATTGTGGTACCTTAGAAGTCGAATAAGGTGCATTCTCTCTTTTGAGCTTTGAATTTAGATATTCAAATATAGCAAAATATGTTGTCAGCATAAAATGTATGTTACAAAATAGAGATTGCTCATGTAACTGAAGGTCATTGAGGACTTTTGGATTCAGACCACAATGCTGAATGCTGATAAAATTCCTTTCCTCTCAGAATAACTTCAAGTATTTATTTGAACAAATGCCTACAGATAAACAAGTAATATCTTTTTTTAAAGAGAAAAGTGCATTATGCTTATATCTGTTTACTCCTTCCATATCCTCTAGGACACTATTATCACCACTGTGAGCTTGCCTGCTGCTGTTTAACAGGTGGTAAACAGACACTAAATGCGATTTCCATGATGTAGCAGGAACAGAACAATACACATCAATGCAGAGAGTTTAAATGATAACAACCTAAATCACAAGTCACTCCTTCCCCTGAAGAGACTGTAATCTAAGGCCAGAGAAGGCTGATACCAATTTATTCTTTTTTTTCAAATTTGCATATAAAATGGGATGATTCCTCTGTAAATTTATTCACATAGATGAGTGACTATGAAATCTCAAGGTGAATTATTTTCCTCATTATGAGAATGCCTTTATGGAAAAGGGCCTGTGCTAAGTATTCAGGATTTTTTTATTATTATTACTTAAAGTGGTGGTATTAGGTTGGAATTTTATAAACCTGACACCTTCCAGTGTCCTGACCAGTGCCAGAACAGACAAATCATGCAGTACCAACAAGTCTCTGTGTAGTAAGTTCTGCATAGTGTGTGTTGGTTAAATGTAGCAACTGAGCAATCTAGATTTGCCCAAACTGAATGACAAGAATGACAAATACTGTACTGTTTTAGGAAAGTAATAATTTGTTTTCTCAATCCTTACCCTCTCTACAGATTAAATATTCATATAATATGTTGGTGGACATTTTAAAACTGACCTACGTGAAGGGGAGCACTTTTTCATGTTACCTATTTTTGTAACTTGTAAGATTAACTCTCAGTCAGTCTCTGGGCACACATTTGTAAGGTTAAATACTTTACTATTTGCTGATCAACTAGCAACAGTGACCTTGATATCAGGAACTTTGCCTTATTGCACTCTGGAGCAGCACCTGAGCTGTTTGGGGGCAGCCCAGCAAAGACTGACCAGCAAGTCATCCATGGACACCCTGAAAGGAAAGTACTGGGGTGCTTGGCACTGTCTGCTGACCAAGAATCAACAAATGTGAACAAGACAAGATAGCCTCCATGACTGAGAAAAGGGGCAATAAATACACAGTACATATATTCAACCTTGTATTCCCAGTGCTGAGAGGAATCAAGGAAATGTAGATGTTGGTTTTACTTTATAACAATATTTGTCAATACAGAGCAAAGCCATTGCAAAAATGAAAGAATGGAAATGGAGACAGACTGTGCCAGGATGACTTTCAAGGGTTTGTAACAGCTGAACATGTAGTTGGTATCTCCTACTGTTTCAAGAAAAAAAAAAAAAAAAGTTGTGATAAACAGTTATCATTGCCAGGGATGAGGAAACTTGGAAAGCTTTTCAGAAACCAGCAATATCCTCTCAAGAATTCATCTCTGTTGCATTTGTTTTGGGATTTTTCACTCCCCCAAAAAAGACAGATCTGAGGTCACTCTGAGGTCTTGTGCCTGGAAAGAAGTGCTGTTCAGGAGGATTTCTGCATGGCACAACCAAAGGGAGTATACAGGGAACACAGACAAGCTGTAGAGTTTTTTGATTCCTTTCTGTCTCTTCCCTAGTCCTGTTTCCCTCCATTTGGGAGCCCCAACTTCACATTTCTCCACAAGTCACTGGCACTGGATATTTCACAGAACGTCTGTTCCTTGAACTGTCTGGGAGGAAAATTCTGCTTACTCTCAGCCTACTGCATTTCTCACCCAGAAAATTCAATGTGCATTTGGAAAGTGTCTGTGAAAGGCTTTAACCACCCTGCTAAACTCTTGAGTGCTGCTTTTAAGGACTTATCCATTATGTGGAGGAGGTTTCTGACAATGGCCTGGGAACATGAGACCAGAGGCTGCCTCAGCAGCTGGCTCTCCTTCCTGGCACAGCAGCAGGCTGTCACATAGTGGCAGGCTGAGAGTAGCTCACAGCCACCTCATCCCTCCATGGTGGGGCCACTCAGGAGTCCACAAAAAAAAAAAAAAAAAAAAAAAAAAAAAAAAGCAGAGGCTTTCTGGAAAATGCTGATTTCTCAAAACTGAGCTCTTTCAAGGGAAGGCATCTCATTTGACAAGTTTCCAAAGAAAGAGAGGAAAGCTTGCACTTGAAGCATCTTTCTTTTCTGTCAGAATGCTTAATAATTGATAGGTGACAAAAACCGCTGACTTGCATCTTCAAGGTCTAGGGCTCTATTGGTCCATGTGCTAGAGCTTCTGTCTAGCCAGCAGCCTAGAGGACTGCACTCCTGGAGTCATTTTCTTTAATTTTTTTGTATTATAAAAGTTTCTTTTAAAAAAAAGAATCATACTTCTAGCATAGGAAATGTCAATATTTTGACTTTTCAACCTGAAATAAAAGAATTTCCAGCAGAAAAGGTATTACACATTATGTTTGTCTTTGCTAACCTTTCCATACTTCTTAGGAAGGAAGTACTCAAGGAAATGTCCACAAATACTGTGATAACAATGCCTCACTTGTTTTTTCCCTTGATCCTACTGGTTAAGCAGGCTTTTTAACATTAGCTGTATGTACTAGAGCCATACAGGCTTCTCAAATACTACATAAATTCTAAAAAATAATCTCAGTTTGAAATGTGGGCTCGATTAGTTTATTGCTATTATGCTGCCCATTTACCCAACTTTTATACTCGGACTATATATTTGTAGGTTATGCATACTATAACTGATACAATAAAATCAACTGCTTCCACCGTTCTGTGATCACATAAAACCATGTCAAAATAATTGAAAGCTAAATAAAAGACTGTTCAAAGTGTTTTCAGTTTATCACAGAATCAGAATCACAGAATATTAGGGGTTGGAAGAAGCCTCAAAATATCACTGAGTCCAGTCCCCCTGGCAGAGCAGGATCACCCAGTGTAGGTCACACAGGAACCCATCCAGCCTGTATAGGTCTCACTGAAAGTATATGTATTAAGTACAATTGTCAGCATACTATGTTCTTATATTTTTTGTGCTACCTCTTACAAAAGAACAACTACACATAAAGCTTTATGTGGGGAAAACATACCCTTGGTTAATGCACATATGTAAATTATCAGTATCTAAACTGTAAATTTGTATTGAATTGCATTTTTGTTATAAACTGAAAAGAGAACTGAAAATAGAAATCAAAGTAATCCAAGCACAAGCAGCATTTTCTCATTTTCTATTTATGTTTATTTTTCAGAGGTAGTGCTGCACCATATATATCCTGTACTGCAGTGTATTAAAAACAAGGAAAACCAAAACCTAGATTCTCAAAGCCTGGATATGCAAGTGTTAGAAAAGGGAAGTGGTCATATATAGGTGAAACCATTACAGAACATGGATTTTTGTATGGTTTCTCTTCACCTTTTAGTTGTCAGGTATGTTAGATATAAAAACAGGATTGATGGAAAGCTTTTTTACTATAAATATCTATACAGCAAATTTATTTGGCATATTTTTTGCAGTATTTTTTATTCAGAGATGATTTATCTGTTTCTTATATGCCTATATTCTTGTTTCTTATATGATATCCTTCAGTCATGGGCTGTGGATAGAACACCTCAAATCTTTCCTTTGGTGTTTGAAGCCTTAAAATGCCATTCTTTGCTTCAGGAGAACTCTGTGCCATATTTCTGAAAACTGTTATAAATAGGAGTATTAGTTCAATATTATTGTCATAGTTCATGTTGTGCTGGTCCTGTGCTTTATATTTTAAAAAAATCAAATCACCTCAACAGTATTCAGTGCATAAATATTTTTTTTTTTGTATGGGCAAAATTTGCACATTTACCACCTCACTGGGCATTACTGGGTCATAGCTCAAGTGAGGGCCGAGGGCAAGTGATGGAGACTGAACATGGAGCTGGAATCTACTGTGCTGTTTGCAGAACTTTCTCAGCTCTCTTCTTCAAGCCCACAGCAGGGCTTTGTATCAGAGCTGGCCCTGCACTCAGGCAGCCAGCCCCAGGGAGGTTGAACTCAGGGTCCTGCACCCACCGTTGGTGATGGAGAAGGGTAAAATGTCAATGCTTTTGCTCTTTGGGGCATCTTGAAAACTGGTAACTGGTGTTACTGTTCTTATCTCAGTAGTGACTACTAAATTGCTTTATCTCACAGGAAAATATCTTGCTTGTAAGTTTCATTGAACTTGCACTAAGGAAAGGTAATTTCCCCACTGGAAGCATCAGGGCAATTTACGTTAGTACTAAGGGGAAATAGTAATTTTGATCCGACTTTCTTTGTTTTTCTACTTATCTTTGTGGAATGCACCATTCAGATGAGCATGTTTAATGATTGTAAATTCTTTTGAGAAATACATTTTGGTGCAGAATAGTCTAGATCAGAAACCACATGGTTAAAAAATGTCAAAGTAGTAATGTATGAAGCAATGAAGCCTGGAAGCCACCAAATTGATATTTGTGAGATTTTACATTAGGAATACCAGCTACTATGTGGGATGGTTGATTGAATGGTTTGTTTGATAGTCCTGTCTTAGTCCTGTCTTAACACTTTCCTGTGTTAGCTGTGATGCTGCTCAACTTTTCAGATCCTTTCTTTTCCTTCCAGCACTCCAAGCTATAACTATGCACCCAACATGGATAAGCACTGGATCATGCAGTACACGGGGCCCATGCTGCCTATCCACATGGAGTTTACAAATGTCTTGCAGCGCAAAAGACTTCAGACCCTGATGTCAGTTGACGACTCTATGGAAAGAGTGAGTTCAGAGGACTACTGTGAATACAAACTTATTAGTCAATTACAAAATTAAATGAATTTTTTCTTTACCTTCATCAACCGTAGCCTGGGGAAAACCCTCGAGCCACAAAGAATTACTCATTAGAAATGAATTGCGTTTATGTTCTCTGAAACATAGTGCCAAGCTTCTCTTTGAGTTGTTGGATGAATAAACTGATGATTTTTTTAAAAGGGAAAAGTCACTGGGCCTGCTATAAAACCTGGTATTAACAGAAGATGCATCACCTGCGTGCACAGATGGATAGACACAGTGCACACGTGACAACTTCTGTTCATTTCACACACTCCTTTCACAGTTCATCCTTCAGCTGAAATCTGGGAATTGGCAATCCACAGAAACTCAGGTGTCAGTGTGCTGGTGTTTGCAGAAGTTAGGCAATGCAGTGTACAGCTAATTACAGGTAACATGATACGTGAACTAGTAGGTGTACTCTGCATGACTTTTTGTTCATAAATCAAGAACCATGACCAAAGATCTTCCCCCAGAGAGATTTCTTTAAACTTTAATAAAAATTTACAGCCTTTTCCCAAGCCCACAACTGTAAGGAATGAGAAAGTTGAAGACTAACACAGCAGATCAAATCTGAGTACCATTTGCCCTAAAGCTGCATTACACTTTTTTCCCCAAGCTGTGTTTGAGTACACAATGACTTTTGGACATCCTAATGCACTGTATCAGTATTAATATGTTTTGCTATTTTACTTTTCTGGACCTGTTTAATTTTCCCTTCTGTGAAAAACAAAACTGCACTTGTAAGTTTAATTTTTTAAAGGCAGAGTAAGGATGAGAGGTAAAAATGTCTGTTTCCACAACACTGATGTCATGTTTAGTTCTGTGTATTTGAGGAAGTAAGATGCTGGTTAAACATGATTATGCACAAAACATGTTTTGCAACATTTAATTCAGAGTTTTTCCTGTGCTGTATTGCAGCTATACCAGATGCTTGCAGAGATGGGAGAACTGGAGAATACCTACATTATTTACACTGCTGACCATGGTTACCATATTGGGCAGTTTGGACTGGTCAAGGGGAAGTCAATGCCATATGACTTTGATATTCGAGTTCCTTTCTTTATTCGTGGTCCAAGTGTAGAGCCGGGATCAGTGTACGTCCTCTTATGTATCTAGCACAGCTGCTGAACATAATGTAAAATGTTTCTAAGAGCATGTAATTATCACTCTGACTGGTTTCATTTCATAAAAGATGTCCCATTAGTGTAGTGCAATGAGCCTTATAAAAGAGGCATGTCTTTCATTTTGTGTTTTATTACTAAGTTGTAATGCAGATGAGAAAGTCTTATAATGTGTAGTCCTGTAGGGTTAGGCTTTGAGTTTTGCTTTGAAAAAGGAGGCATTCATCTTTACTGCTTACCTTCTGGCTTAGCAGATTGGATGGTGAGATGCCCTCACTGTCAATAAGAGAAGACTAGTGGCTACTGCACCTCCCTGTTTTATTGTGCTCAGCTTTTTTTGTGTGATGGCACTTTGCAGTACTGGCCTGTCATTCTCCGAGTTGTATCCTTCAAAGGAAATTTTCTAAACTTAGCACTTCTGTAGAGCTGTAAATCTTCAAAGCCCTGGTAACATTAATTACCACTCTATTTCCAAGAGAATGTGAAGACTTAAATATTGAACACATGACAACTATGACCTTTTCTGTTGATTTGCAGAGTGCCTCAGATAGTTCTCAATATTGATCTTGCTCCAACAATTCTGGATATAGCAGGACTTGACACACCTCCAGATATGGATGGCAAATCTGTCCTAAAGCTTCTGGACTTGGAGAGACCAGGAAACAGGTGAGACCCAGCATATTTTTTTAGTCAGTTCAGAATAAAACACCTAAATAAATCAACAACTCTGTGAAAAAAGATTCTGCAGAAATGAGCTGTGTCACGTCAACAACAGCTTTTACATTTGAAGAGTCTCTGAAATTGCACATCTATAAAATTGCAAATATAATATATAAGTGGAGAAATGCTTTTTCAAAAATAAAATGTTAAAACTAGGAGTGCTATACCTTCGTGTCAGCAGTAAGTGTTATTATTTTGCTTCCAGGTTTCGAACAAACAAGAAGATCAAAATTTGGCGTGACACATTTCTGGTGGAAAGAGGGTAATTATTAGGGGTGAGAGAGTTTTGGGAGAATCTGCCTGCTAGGAACACTCTTGTACATGTTTTCTTTTTTGCTCTCTCCTCTTTTTATGGTCAGTGAAGTAGTAAATTTTGCAAGCAGATTTACAATCCTGACTTGCTTGCTAGTTTCTCACCACTGGCTTTCCAAGCTGCTGTGCTCCCAAACCCCTACCACTGAAGAAATTTGAAGGCATGCTCTTCTGGTGACTCCTAGTCTGTACCTCCTCTTTCTCTAACACTATACTTATGACCACTTATATCATTATCTGATTCATTTTCTTTCCAAATCCATTTTTCAAATCCAGCTGTGAAGAATCCTCCTATCAACTCATTCTGTATTTTCCATCATGCATTTGAAGCATTCTTTTTTGTTGTGCTAAGCTAAGAAAATGCTTATGTGTAAACGAGTTGACTATAACTGCTCTGCTTTTCACTGATACCTCTCTACATCCTCTTGCCTTATCAATTATTGCTATGAAAATTTTCTCTCTGTAAAAATTTTTCAGCAGTTTCCTTGTGGCACTTTATAGCCTTACAGATTGTGGAAATTTTCTGTGATGTAGCACAAAACAGTGCATATCAGTCACATTGCAAAATAAGACACATGCAATAAGATACAGCCAAACTAGTGCTGAGTGAGTGTGGAAGCCCTTTAGTCTCTTCATCTGGGCTTTTCAGACAGGCAAGTACTGCTTCATGATGTTTTGCTTTGTGAAAGAGCATACATTTATGTCTGAATGGTGCTGAACTGTATCAGTTAGGCATATTTCAGCAGCTCTTATTTCTCTTTGGGTAATTTCCAGCAAATCACCTGAGCTTTTTTTTTTTTTTTTACTATGTGACCTACATTGAAGGTCAGTAACACAGAAGTGTGGGGATTTTTTTTCCCTGAGAAGACATTAAATCTTCCAGTTAACTTCATCATCTCCAGAGTTCAGAGGAATGCATCTGAAATATTCAACTTTATTTTTCTTAAAGCAAATTTCTACGCAAAAAGGAGGAACCCAACAAAAACACTCAGCAGTCTAATCAACTACCAAAATATGAGAGAGTAAAAGAATTATGCCAGCAAGCAAGATACCAGACAGCCTGTGAACAACCAGGACAGGTAAGCTACAAACAACTACAGTCTTCTATGTGCCACAGGGAAATACTTATTTTTCATTATGTGTTGAAAGAATTTGAAAAATAATAGCATTAGGAAGATAGCTAAAAGACCATTATTCTGAATATCTTCAGAACAAAGAAAACCAGGCACAAATTACCCTAAGCAAAGGTCCAATTCAATGTGTTCGAGGGCGAGTCCTTAGTTTGCTCTTTCTGTACAGGGCTTATGTTTAAATATAACTCCCAAGTTGAAATACAACATTAGATAGCTACCTTTTTCATTCCGTGTATGGCTAAATGTGCAAGATAATTCAATGATAATTATGAATAAGGAAGAGAACCTTTTTGAGCAGTGAAAGCTTGTACTCACTAATTCAGAATTACTGAAGAAAACTGGTTAGTCCTCTGGTTATACGTGATTTTATTTGCTGTGGTGAACAACTGGTTTATACACTTGGTAACCACGAGGCTTTATTATCTACTGAAACAACTTTAATAGAAGGGTAACCCTGCTCAGAAACACTTGCTGTTTAAGGTCGCTGTGAGGAATCAGACTGTGATACTAATACCCAAGTTTATTCTTGAACCCATACTTGTTCTTCTCATAGACTTAATTTCCATCTAATTACTGACTGAAGCAAAGGTCTAATTGCCTGCTAACAAGGCCAGAAGTTACTGCACCCCTGACTGGTATGCTTACACCTGCAGTCTTGTGGTTTGGATACAAGGAGGGGGCTAAATTAAGAAAGAGTGAATCTGACCCCAAATTGTTCTGAATTATTGCTCTACCTACATGAACTTACTGGGGAGGTGTGGAAGGGAGCTGTGTGCCTTTCCACCCACACCACCTCCAAGCAGTCCCATGCTGGGGGCCTCAGGCTGTGTCTCCCTCCCTCCCCCTCTCCCACCCTGCCATCCTCCCTCTCCATCCCTGTCGCCACACACCTCCCCGGAGGAGTGTGAGGCGATTTCTCCCAGGCAGGCGCTTGCACCTTTCCCTCAGATGTTTGCTCAGACTGCTGCAGTCAGCTGTAGGCCTGGCAGTGAAGTCTGGGAAAGCTGTTTTGAACGGGAGCATAAAGCTTCACTGTGCTCCCCTTCCATCTGTAGCCACCCAGGGTGCTTTGCCCAGGGCAGGTACGGCTCTGCACAGCAAAATGGAGGGCACTGGGAAGAGCTCTCACTCAGAGAAATTCTCCCTCCCCACCTTTCATCTTCTTGTTCATTAGAGCAGAGTGTTACAGTAAATCTTGGTTAATCCTCAATTGGACTGGAATATATTTTGGCTGGCAAACCCTCGGTCAGGTCCTCTGCAACAGCTCACACCTCACACGTGCTCCTGAAACGTGGCCACTTTTGAAGGGGTATACACAATATCACACTCTCACCCAAGGGCAAAGTTTTCAGGAGTTCAAACAGTGCCATCGTAAACAGAGATTAAATTTGAAAAAATGAACATTTTTATTAAAACTAAAGGAGATCAGTGGAGTCATTTAGACTGTTGGACGCTAAAATGTTTAGTTTTAAAATACCAAAATATTTTCTTTGCAATTATTTCTTATATTTATTACCTCTTATGCCACAATTTAAGTTTGGAGTAACGTTACTTTTCCACACATGAATAGAAAAGGTTAAGTGTCCTGACCAGATAACACACCTGGAGCAGTAGGAAGCATTGCTCCCAGCCCTGTTCGCAGCCCACCGCTGCAGACTTTTCTTTCCATCCCTTATTTTAAAGATTCCTAAAATTATTCTGTGCTTTCTTAGGCTAACCAAGCCTCCCCTTTTCATCGTTCTTCATTTGTGCAGCAGGTAAACTCGGATTCCTTTAGCTTTCCTTCTCGCTTTTCTGCACAGTAAAAATTTAGCATCAACCAGTAGAAGATCAGCATTAGAAAACCAGCATTTATCACTTGTCTCATCACAGGATGCTCTGAAGATTCAGAACATCCATTGCCTCAAAGCAAAATCCAGTGAGCAGTAAGTTCATTTGAACATATTAAAGATTTGCTTTTACATTAGTCGATTGGAAGTCTTTTATTTCAAAAATTATGGTTTTCACAACACTATTTTTTTTTCCTTCAGTTCCTTGGACATGACTTCTGCTCCGTAGGAGTGAGGCCTAGATTAGCCACCTCATTGAAACAGATGAGCAATAATTTCAGAGAATCATCAATGTTGGAAAAGACCTCTAAGACCATTGAGTTCTACCATCAACCCAGCACCACCAGCCAACTAAACCATGTCCTTAAGTGCTACATCCATACATTTTTTTAACACCTTCAGGGACTGGTGAACCTTGTTTGGTCAAAGGTTGGAGGGAGAAGAATCTGAGCTTATGAGCTTATGAGAGCAGTGGTGTTTGATAGTGTCTCTCCCACATACAAACCCCCATTGATGTCTTTTAAATTCTGGAGATACATCAGCTTCACAGAGCCATCCTTCATGGCTGAGCTGACCTCTTCAGGACCAGTTTTCAGACCTAGTCATCACTATAGATAGATTATTTTCTTAAGCGGAGCCCAGAGTTGCACCTGATACTTCTAACACTCTGAAGGCTTCTTGCCGGGATGCCAAAGTTAAAATGTGCCTTCAGAAACCTCCTGCCAGGACAGAGCAAGGGTGGTTTCTCTCTCAGGGACCAGACATATGCAATGTTTACAGGAAAGTCAATAGGAAGGGTATGAATTTAAAGACTAACACTGAAAATAACATGAACCCAAACAAGTCATTGCAGTGTGAAATAAGTGTCTGTAGTTTTTTGCCATGTAGAAAAGTTCTTAAAGAAAACTGTAAGTTAACAGGCAAAATCATTTTAGCCGAGATGGCTTCCGATGTGCAATATGAGGCATCATAGCTTAATATGAGGTTCCTCAGCAGATTTCCCATAGTCATTTTGGAAAAGAGAGAGAGGAAATTCTGCTATGTGAGTCTAAACTTTATCTTTTGAGATTGGTGCCTTTGATTTAAATTACATAGGTGCATATGCAGAGAGAATCTTCATTTTAATTATGATGGTTTATAATACTTCCTACATTTATTCTGATCAGTTGCAGCTAACATCACCTACATTAAAATTGCCTTCACAGAATGAATGATTGCTGACAGGTTTTTAAATCATGAAATTACTGGTCTGCGGGAAGTTGCTATTAAATGTCTGAAACTGAGAAAAAGCACTTGGTGAATTAATACACCAATGCACTGTCAAGTACATTTAGAATTTGTTCTTCATTTTAATTTACTTCAGTCAGTATCTAGTTCATTTGAAATGGAGAGCCCAACTGGGAGCTGAAAAAAAAGAAAACTTGTTGTTCCTATATTGAAATGAGGTGTGATCCTGAGACCTGCTTGTTTCAAAATCTCTAAGGGTATGGTATTCAGGAAAATAATTTCTACAGCTTATTTTTTTATTTAATTAGTGTCTAAATTAACAAATAAATAAATAAATAAAAGGGGGGGGGGGAGGAAAAAAAAGGAAAAAAGAAAAGTTAAGAACCTGGCATAAGTAAAGTCTTTTTATTAGAAGTTTCAAATTTTCATTTTTTTATATGCCCACTGTCTAAGTATGTAGCACAAAAAAAAAATTTAAAAAGAGAAAAACAGAAAAAAAAGAAAAGATTAAACATCTGTACCACTGCTATAATTATTGCATAATTTTTTAGTTTCTAAATGACTGTCAAAAAGAAATAGAAAATTAACGTTATAGATTACATGTAGCTGCAAATCAGTAAGCCTTATGAGTTACCAAAAAAAAAAAAAATTAATTAAGAAAAAATAGTTATAAAATTCACCAAAAAAATTAAGTTAAACCACTTCCACTGTGACATTTTTTCCCCAGTTTTTTAGAACCATTAACAGGTTGCCTGCTTTTCATTGTAGATCGCCCTCCTTTTGCTATTGTTGCATCATTATCTTTCTGGAGGATTTCCAAAAGTTCACTCATCTCCTTGAGAACGTATCAGAAATGAGATGTGCACAACTGCCTGGATAAGTGCACTTCTGAGTTATGTGCAGCCAGCCATTAACTCAGGTCAGCAGTCAGCCCTTGCCTAGGGGAGGACCTTGCCAGCTCAGCTGCATGAGCAAGCACAGAGCTAACAGGTCATGGGAAGCCAGGGTTTGCCTCTCCTTGGTGCTTGTGGGCTGGGTTGGGACCTCCATTAGCAGAGGAGCTTTGGTAAGCTGGAACAAGTCCAGTGGAGGATCTCAGATATGATCTGGAAGTACTGATGGGGGGGCAGGGGTTTGTTTAGCCAGCAGAACAGAAGGCAAAGGGAGAATCTAATTCCTTCCTTCAACTAACTAATGGGTAATTAGAGAGAAGACAGATACAGGCACTTCTTATAGGTGCACAGCAAAAGGGCTGTGACAGTCCCCCACATTGCAGTAAGGGACAGTCTGACTAGGTGCAGCCAAAAAAAATATTACCATTAGAGTGATTAAACACTGAAGCCCAAAAAGGCTCTGGAAGTTCCATCCAGGGGTACCTTCAAACCTGAATAATGTTGTTCCTTGAGGTGGAGGTTGGGCTAAATATGATCCAGATGTTCCTTCCAGCACATGCACATCCTCTTTTAGTTTTTTGCTTGCTTATTACCTGGACTCAAGGATTTCCTATTCTCTTCCTGCTCCTCAGCTGCATAATTTGGGGAAGTACTGTTCCCTTTGTCCATTTTGTGAATTATGGGTCACCTGTCCATATCAAATGTGGACACAGACTAGATTTTGGCCTTGGCCCAGCTCTTGACCTGTGCTCACCCACAGCACAGCTGCTGCCATCACGGTGGGAGCAGCAGCTCCCTGGTGGCCTTTCTGCTGTGGCTGGGGGTGAGTTTCTTTTGTGGTCCCTCCTTCACGTCCAGAGGGCTGCCAGAAGTTATGATGGCAACTGGAGGTTTCTTTTGTAGTTTATATGGCAAATTTGTCATCATTTTATGTGGTGTAACTTACTGAGGTCACCTGACTGAGCCCAAATGGTTTAGTAGCCACTATCGATGGATTTTAACACTTAAATGATATGCAGGGTTTTATTATATTTCATTGATGCGTATTTCTCCTCTCAGCTTAACTCTAATAAAGTACACGGAATAGAAATATGTAGCCAACTGCAACATTGCTACCCTTGCTGTTATTTTAAACAATCACTACATACCTTTAACCGAGACTTTGTTAGTTTTCCAATAGAGTGGAAATAATAGCATGTGAACAAATATTTATCTGGATTAATACAACCTTATAATGACACAAATCTCTCAGATTCCCACTGAAATAATCTGAGATGAGAATATATGTTAGTTCAGGAGGTTTAGTGACAAGCGGCTCTTAAATCCTCTGGCAGGTTATTTTTGTTGAACTCATTCCATCTTCTCACCCATGAAATTCTGGATACTTAGCAAATATCAAATAAAAGCATGTTAACTGTGTTTTCATTTATACTTTTCCCTTCTCTCTTCCCTTACCTAAGCATGTAATTAATGACTTGAGTGAACTCATAAGTATTTTATTCTTTTTTTCTCCACTAGTCTGAGTCACAGGAATTTCCTGGGGCGTAATTTTGATTTCTGGGACTTGACACTGTTTCCCAGAGAGCAGTTACCTTTTGAGGGCTTGTGACTGATAGGTTGGGTGTTTCCAGGGTAGTGTTCAATCCATTATTTGTAATCAGTATGAAGTCCATAGCCAAACATGCATTTTTATCACCTGACAAAAATTACACAAACCACAACCTTATTTTGAAATTTTCCCAACAGGGGAGAAAAAGAAAAGGCACCCTACCAAAATGAAAACTGTGAAGGTTTCTGTTTAAAATTTCAGCTTTTAGGTTAGATGACTCAGCAACAAAACCCAGACATGGGTCTGTTTATTTTATGGGCACACATCTACCATCTGCTTGGCACTTACCTGCCAGTTTGGGAACAGCAAAGGTCTGAAACCTGTAAAGATCTGTAGTCTGCTGCCAGCTTCAGTGAGCATTGACAGTGAGCAGAACAGAAAAACTCATCATGTTGCCTGTGTTTGTATGGCATGCATGCCCATGAACTCAGATCAAGCTAGACAGGTATAATGCCATGGCTGCTAACCTTTCCCAGTGCTTTTGTCATGTACTTCAGCTTTAGAGATGCAGAATATTGTTTTCTTCGAAAAAAGTATATCCCCAAACCACCCTGTAGAAATAATGCTCCATTTGGAGAATACACCTGAAAACAGTACAGGGAGATTTTAGTTAGATTAGGTCTCAATATATTTTACAGTGATTTAAAGTTTTAGAGGTGGTCAGTGGAGAGATATTGCTGAACCCAAGCATCAGTTCTGCGGTAAACGTGCAAGATTCTTCTGGCTCTCATTCAAAAAGCATGTTATGTAATCTGTACATACCTCTTATTTCTCAGGTTATCTTTTCCCATTTAGAAATCTAGCATAAGAATTTAATTTTATTGTTCATATTTATCACATTATCATATCAGCATGCAGTTGAAAGCATGCCTCTTTGTAAAGCTGAAAGACCACTTGCCATCAATCAGCTTGCAGATAATATTGTAAAGGAAATTAGAATGGGGCTGGTTAGGTGTAGTCTGGTTTGGCTCAAGTATCTATGTTCTCATAAAATAAATATCACAGACCATACATTTGTTAAGGTCAGCTTTATGACCAGCTGCAGACTATGAATAAAAACACATAAGCGGGTAAGAGCTGGCCAGCAGTGTCAGATGGCTGGCCAGCAAATCAGAGCACCCACTATAACCCTGCTAAAATTATGATATGGTTTATAAACATCACTCATGGATCCTCCCAGCTTCAGAACACCCTATTGACACCTACAGAAGTTGAAAGGCACTGCTGATCCACCTGTTTTCCCAAAACATCGTTTTGAAGCTGACTCTGCCACCTGCCCGTTGACAACCACCTTTTCTTAATCGTAATTCAGCAGAGCATTTACACACAGGCTTAACTGGAAGCACATGTGTTTGGGACCAGCCATGTAGCTAAAACTAAGTACATACTTTAGTGCTTTCGTGGACAGCTCTTGCAGCTATTGCTCTCTTTAGACGCTGCAGTCATCACTCATAGTTGACAGAAACATGCCCACAACATTGCTGCTCAAGAATTCGTAGGAATTGCCAGAAATTATGTTATCCCTTCTTAAAATACCATCCTGTTCATGAGTTAAACCCAAACAAGAAGATAAGTTCTTTTATCTCTAAAAATAATCTTTCAAAGCATGGTATTTCATATGTCGGCCTAAATATTTCATATTTCAGCCTAAATATTTAAGTTTCCTGTTAAACAGAGAGCAGCTTTTTCCAGATTTGACAATTCTTCAGATTTAAGCAATTCTTAATCTGAAGTACCAGCTGTATTCTGGATAAAATCCTGAGATTTTCCAGTCTGAGAAGATCACTGGCTTCACCAATTTCATGACCAAAGTTCTTTAGCATTTTTACCACCATCTTATCAATGTTCTCTGACAGAAGGTCTTTTTGGTAGAATGTCACCTTAAAAAGTTATTTTAGACAAAAAATTTTTAAATGGAAAACAGATTATGCAAGAATAATTTTTAGCACTTTTTGTAGTACTCTTTTGAGGTTCTCTCTGCAGAATTTCCATTTTAAAGTATCCAGTGAAATATAGTATTGACTAAGTCCTCTGCAAATTAAACTTATATGACCCAATCATAACTGATTATTATCAGTATTGCTATTTATGGAAGGAGAGCTAAATTTGTCACTTTTATTGGCTCTTACTTGTTTACACCTTAGTGTGGACATTTACTGAATAATAACAGGGATCATTAGATGTTATGTTGTAACTACAGACAAGCTAATAGATTTGGTAACTAATGCTATGGAGGTGAAATATTTCATGTCTCAACCTAAATGTCTATGCTTCTAGAGCTGACAATGCTGTCCACACATTTGTTATAAACTACTAGTGCTACAGCATTGACACTTAAAATCAATCTTATCTATATGTCAAAAATGTGAATTGAGTAGTCTGTAAACTTCCATTTCTCAAAGGCTGTAAAGTAGCTCAAAACTGGGAATTTTTGTATAGTTATTTTTTGCAAAACAGGGATTAATTTCTTCATTCTTTTTTCCCTCCATTTCTGTCCTTGTGCATTCAACTGAATGTATTTCTGTCACACATTGCCCCTGTATCAGTTCTCAGAGGACAAATTGCTTCCCTGTCTGTTGAACCACTGACCATTGCATTTTTCAGGAACACTTTCTCATAGAATCACAGAATCATCTGGGTTGGAAAGGACCTCTGAGGTCATCAAGTCCAACCCTTGACCCAGTGCCACCATGGTTACCAGACCATGGCACTGAGTGGCACATCCAATCTCTTCTTAAAAACCTCCAGGGATGGAGGTTTTAGTCATGGAGTCAGGCTGTATATAAATAACCATTTTTAAATTCATTCACATCAGTAGACTGTGGAGCTGGACTCTGGAGCTGTGCACGATCCAGTAGAAGTTATAAGGTCCAGTTATAAGGGAGTAGTGAAAAAAATTGGGATCTGCCCTTATGGGCACCATCAACACTGTTCTGAGATGAACGAAGAGACATTTGATCCACAAAAATGCATCAGTTCCAAATTCCCTGAGCGAACCTGGCAGACTATCCCTGTGAAACAGCTGCACTTGTACAATGTCCCAATACTGCTGAGATGCAACAATACAGACTGATATTTCCAGGAGCATTTAGGAGCCTCAGTCAGAACCAGGGTTCATGACTGCTCTGCAGGAATCTGTAGAGGACATGGCCTTAGCCTGTAAACATTTCTCAGCATTCAGGTCCAGTTCAGCAGGAACAAGCTGCTGCTGTTCTGTACTGTTTACCATAGCCAGCTAATTACAGGGCACTTTTCAATACGCTGTGTGGCATGGCCTATGTGGTGGGCACAGATAAAAAAAAAAAAAACAGGACTCAGGTCTTATTGTGGAAGCACAGCCCTAAACCAGACACCCTTATGGCAGCATCACACCAGGTCCCCTGATGCTCGCACAGATCTGCTTACTGCTAACAGAGGAAAACAGTGCATGCATACACAGCCCACGACAGTGTTTCCATCTAAACTGTTTTCAAGTTTAGATCATACCATCTGAAACAGGAAAAAAGGGAAATGACCTCTTGAGGACATGTTTAAATTCATGAAGTCTTCCTTTTCATGCCTTATCTTAACATTCCCTAGGCTGAGCAATAATATTTCAAGTCAGTCATACATTGCTGAAGTGAAAAAGCACCTGTAAAAATATTGTCTCCATGTTGTATTTCAGATTGCATGTTTTTCAGGGCTTCAAGCTTTGTGATAAAATCTGACAAGATATTTAACACTGAAGTGTCTGCTGCAAATTCGGGGTAATTATGTTTCCTTGAAAACCTTAGCTCGCCTACTCTTAAGACATTTTTTCATGAATTGTCTAATTAATTCCCCTTCTTTTTAAGGGGGCAGGAGCTCTCTCAAAGCTGTCATAGAATATTAACTAAACAAAGTTGTTTTGAAATCCTTCTTAAGTGGATACTTCCAGTGCAGCCCATCACAATGATTCCTGCTAAGTGTATATTTCTATACCTTAATTATATTCAGCAATTAAATGGACTCAGTTAATTTTAAGGCAGTGGCACAAACTGATTAATATCAGAAAATTGAGACCCACGGTAGTTGTCAAGTCATTTGCTGTTGTGTTACTCATGTAGCTCTAAGTCACAACTGGAACCCTGCCAGCAGCAGTGCAAAGGGAAGCCACCAAGTACAAACAATACCCTTTTCAACAGCTCATTTGCTCCCCTCTGCCTTTGAAATGACTTTATAAGGGCAGACTTCTAGTCCTAGAAGAAAATGCATCATGCCAATGACATCATTCACTGAAAAGTTCCTGCTGCAGTCCAGTGGTTGCCTCCCCACTGAGGAGGAGGCATTTATACTTACGTGTTTAAAGTTCATGTTTGGCAGGGATTGAAATCACTTGAGCTCCTAAATGATGCAGCAGAGCAGCATGGCACAGCATGGCACGGTATGGCACAGCACAGCACAGCATAGAACTGTTTCAGTGATCATCTAGTCCAACTCTCTGACCACTTCAGGGCAAACCAAAAGTTAAAGCATGCCATTAAAGATCTTGTTCAAATGCCTCTTAAACCCTGACAGTCTTGGGGCATTGACCACCTCTTTGGGAAGTCAGTTCCAGCGTTTGACCAACCTCTCAGTGAAGAAATGGTTTCTGATGCCCAGTCTAAATATCCCCTGGCTCAGCTTTGAACCATTGCCATACATCCTATCACTGCATCCCAGGGAGAAGAGCTCAGCAGCTCGCTCTCCTCCTCAGGAAGCTGTAGAGAGCAATGAGGTCACCCCTCATCTTCTTTTCTCCAATCTAGAAAGGCCCAAAGTCCTCAGCTGCTCCTCACAGGATGCTCAGTCCTCTTACACCTTTATCTCTGCTAAGCTCTCTCTGTGATTTGCTGTCAGGGGCAGGGACAGCTCTGGAAGAGCTGGCAGGCAGTTCATGGTGAAGCCACCAAGGCCACAAGCACACGTGCAGAACAGACTCTGATTCAGTTGGGAGCACCCGTGAGCCAGCAGAGCCCTTTGGCAGTGGCATAGAGTCCCACCAGGTTTCAGGTGTGGGGTTTCATGACTACATTGGTGTGGGGAGTACTGAGGATCCTCTTCACTGTTTGCTTCCCCTCTGAAGTTAAACTTGAGGCAGAAGAAACACTGGAAGTGGGGGGCTGAGGTGAGAGGAAAATAATTGCTGGAGGGTAAGTGATGAAATGAGATGAAAGAAAAGATGAGTCAATGGCAGGGAAAAAGGCTGACACAGGTTAAGTTTCACAGCATGCCTGAAATGATATAACAGCTTGCTGCAGATAAATGGCAGGGTCGTGCTTTTCCTATCCCATTAGTTGTGGTTGGTTTCTTTGTTTTGGTTTTTTGGGGGTTTGGTTTTTTTTTATCCTGAGTTAGTTGTCTTTTCTACTGAGGGAGAGAAAAAATCAGTGCAGAGTTCTCTAAGGCAGCGGGCAGGCAGATGCAGGGACTATCCCATATTCCTATGGCAACAGAGAACAGTTGAATCAGCTTAGGTGTCTTGTGAAATGTTGCCATGAAAAAGAACATAAACATGAGAAAAACAAAATTAAGAAATAAATATTAAAAATTAATGAAGACTAAATGTTTGTGTATGTTCCAATATTTTTTTTATTGATGGAGAAATGGGGACCCAGAAACCAAACCTAATATTCCTGGATTTCAAAGAGTAGTTTAATATTCATGGCTGGAAGACAGGTAGAAAACAGGGGAGGGAAAGAGGCAGTGCATCAGTCAGAATTTTCTTTTATGTGCATTAATGCATTTTATAGATCTAAAGATGAGCAGAAGGACCATTATGAATTACTGCATAATGCATGCTCAGTACCCAATTATGCTGGCATGGGCAGGGGTTCAGGAAAGTTAGTCTAAAAATTCCATCTTGGAACTCTGAAGCACCTTTATAATGACACTTTTAAAGGTAAAATTAAAAAAATAAATAGAGAACTATTATTGGCTTGTACTAGACACAAAGAGTCTTGTTTCAATGTTAGTCATAATACTGTTTAAAATGATCTAAATGTCTATTGAAGCCACTCATGGAACCTCCTGCTGTAATTAGTGTTAGACAAAGACAATACTTATTTTACTTTAAAACAAGGCTTTTGAGACTCATTAAAAAGTAGTGCCATATGTTTATAAATGTAACATGTACCCAATAAACACAGGAAATACAGTGGTGCAGTCAGCTCATATCCTGTAACAATCTTCTCTTGCTGCTGTAAGAAGAGTGCACATGCTGTTGCAGACTAAAACCCTGCAAAATGTTATAGCTCTTGGACACCTTTAATTGTAGAATGTCACCTTATCACTTGTAGGGTAGGTTTACACTGAAAGTCTGGGCACGAGTCATTTCTCAGGCAGCCATCCGGCATGTGCAAGTCTGTTCCACATGGTTTACCATTCTGGGATCAAAGTCATTCCAATCCACAGGCAAAGTCTCTTAGCATGAGATCCATCTTTTAGTTGAGCCCACCTGTTAGGTCAGAGAGCGCTCTCATGGTGCTGCAGTTCAGGGCCACATCATCTCACTTCTCATGTTGTTAGTTCAGCAAATCTATCTAGGGCTGTTTCCTTTCTTCATTCTTCAGTCAGCTTGACAGCACCCCTAAAACAGCCATTAGTTAATGGAACAGACTTACCAAAATATGTGCACTCTGATAATAATGTCCATTTCAAACACTAAGTCAGGGACTCCATTAGGAGCAGCATCTAGCTGTCTTCCTATTATTAACAAGGCAAGAGAAAGTTATGCTATTCAGTCACGGGGACTAAAAAAGAGCACATTATATGGAAACTTTGGT
The DNA here is from genome assembly GCA_038090715.1 of Florisuga fusca. Classification (NCBI taxonomy): domain Eukaryota; kingdom Metazoa; phylum Chordata; class Aves; order Apodiformes; family Trochilidae; genus Florisuga; species Florisuga fusca. Next base: position 8,150,242 of record JAAWXA010000005.1, on the reverse strand, counting down.
GAATCTGCAACTAAAAGGTTCCAGTTACCAATAGAATTATGGAGTTTTGTTCTCTACACTGTTTAGCCAAACTTAATTGCTTAGTGTGGAAAGTCTGGTCATTCTGGCTTAAGATGCACAAGTAAATAAAGCTCATTGGGTAACAGACATTTATAGTTGTATTCAAATTATAAATAAACATAGCTATTTCTAGTTCTCCCTATTGTTATTTGGACTACAATTGACTTAAAATCTTCACAGGCTTGTTAGCTTGTGTAGGGTGTTACCAGTGCCAGCTATAACCCAGCAGCCATGTATGGCAAGTTTTGGGCATGAGGAAAGGAACTCTGATCTGTCAGCACCTATCCACACTTTTTTAAAAATGATATTTAGCTTTTTTAAGAGAGTTCAATGTGGAAAGGAAATTAAAGTCCCAGTTGCTTTTGAATTTGTAATGTGAAGGCAGTGGGATCCACTGGAAAAATTCACCTGGAATCTTCCATCTGATTCAGTGATGTTGATAATCAACTCATACAGATACTGTGCAGACAGGATGGGAAAAACTGTTTCCTCTCATTCTCTCATACTTGCTCTGACATTCAGCACTTTTATCATGCCTTTTACAAGTACTCCTTCTAGGCTGCACTTTTTTCTCCCAAGTCTAATACAAATCTCATGACTTGGGTATCCAAAGGATTTTATCCAGCCTGATTTGTCTGTTTACTGTCCCTAAGGTTGTTCCCCTCGCTTGCACCTGCTGGATGCAGGGGGTGGCTGGGGGTATCATGCTTTCAGGCCTTCTGATGCAAAATATAGAGCCAGCAATGTTTGCAGGTCTCAGTGGCATGGTTTGCAGGGGCATGTCTTAGGGTGGAGGTCCTAACTTTGACCATTGGTAAAGAAATAAATGATATGTTGTTAGTGGTTTCTGTGTTTTTCTATAAATCACATTCACAGTTTGTTCTTCTCTTTGCCAAAGAACTTAACAGCTGAACCAGTTCTTCATCTGTGTGGATTTTTTATTTTCCCCTGAATCATGTTAGAAATTCCAAGTCACAGAACAAAGAAACAAAGTTTGTTTTTTCAAGGAAAAAAAAAGAGTTGGTGAAAACATCCCTGACAGCTATACTCTGTGGCTCAGTAAATTAAGACTTTTTATTTGCTCCTTTCAGGGATGTATTTAGTCTAGATGCTCATGATTTATATAGCTTTTTTGGCTCAGTTGTTGGTTTGGTTTTTTTTAATATGCAGATTTGCAGTGATTTCATTCAAGCTTATGTTTGCCTAGTGTGTTGAGAACAATGTGAGTGAATTTAGTCCCTCAAAATATTTGCCTTCGTAGTCTGCTATTTAAGGGACTGATTAATTTTTAAAGAAATTTGCCTGTCCTGTTTTACACTTGGAAGCAGCAGGGGTTTGGAAGGAGAACTCTTTCTGAGGGGAAATCTTCTCCATTTCTCTCTCTCACAGAAGTGGCAGTGCACCGAGGATGCTTCTGGCAAACTTCGGATTCACAAGTGTAAGGTATCTAGTGACATTCTTGCCATCAGGAAAAGGACTCGCAGCATACACTCCCGGGGATACAGCAGTAAAGACAAAGACTGCAACTGTGGGGACCCTGATTACCGAAACAGCAGGACCCAAAGAAAAAGTCAAAGGCAGTTCTTGAGAAACCCTAACACGCAAAGTAAGTGTTGGCCGATCTCTTGGACTCTGAAGCAAGGAGCAGGGGGAAATGGGTAGCAGAGTGGTGGCTTGCCACTGTCACCCTGCTTTCACCTCCGTGTCTAATTAATACATCCATAATTGGCAGTCAGCTCCTACGTAATTGCCTCTGTAATACCGATAATGACAGTATTTCTCCTGTGGATCACAGTGATCACCAGCCCTGAG